>CM061363.1:1815000-2414801 GCA_030867105.1 Liasis olivaceus | reverse complement strand
TTGGAGTAAAAAGAAGGAACAATACCGTCCTTGGCTTATTATGGACTTTTGCAATGTGACGCAGCCCCTCGAAAGGGAGTATGTCTGTCCCATGAAGAGACAGAATACAAAGGCTCTTTGACTGGGCTGGAGTTTTGAAGTTAGGCTCTGCTCTCTGTGAATCTCTGAGCGATGACGTGAAAGGACTATTTGCATTTTCAAGGTTGTGTCAGCACCTTCTTTTGCGAAAGTGCTCTATTTTCAAATTGGAATTCCCAAAGAGGGGCAGTCCCGGGAAATACCTTGAAGTCTCCTTTCCTTAAGTAGTAAGGAGAGGGTGAACAGGCTGCTTACACAGAAGAAGAAATATGGACAGGCAGGTGTTGCTTTCTCGTCCGTGAAGCGCTAGTTCCCACTCATCTAGGATGAGACATTCTACTCCCCCCCTCCAAGTGCAACCTTTTACCTGTGGAAAAAAGCACCCTGAAACCAGAGCTGGCCTCGGACACTTTGCTGCCTGTTGCACTGACTAAAATCAGGATTCTTCTGCAAAATAGGGAGAAATGAGCACAATTCCAGCAGTCCTTCAGCAGCCTCAGTGATATATCCTAGCCTCTCTGGAAAGGCTCTGGGGTTGTGTCCTTTCAATTACAACAGCTCCATGCAGGGGCACGTACAGCAACGGTCCCTGGCTTCAAAATCAAAGGCCGCCCCTTTTTACCTGTGTGCAATGTAGGGCAGGGCTTTGATGGCCGGGTTGTGCCCCCCATTTTGAAGCCAGGGACCATTGCTAAGGACCCCCTGGCTCTGTGATGCCTTTAAAAATTGGCGCACCCCCTGAAGAGGCAGCACCACGGCTCTTCCCCTGAAGGTCTCGTGAAGCTGAGGAGCCCAGGGACCGCTGGCGAAAGAGAGGTGTGGGTGTCAAAGCATTCTGTGGGGGGTTTCAACTAGCTAGCACAGTGTTTCTCAACCTTGGCAGCTTTAAGATGTGTGGACTTCAACTCCCAGAATTCCACACATCTTAAAGCTGCCAAGGTTGAGAAACACTGAGCTAGACAAAGGGTTCCCAGACAGGTCTCCGAGCATTAAAGAACGTCAGCCAAATTTGCTTCCTAGAAGCTTTTATTAAATGTCGAGCAGTGGAACCGGGTAATCTTAGTGAATAGCTCTGAGCAGTTTCTTGAGTGGTAAGAGAGCTTGTTAAGTGAAAATGATTAAAAGGATAATGAGAAAAATGTAAAAGAGGGAGAGAGGTGCTTCTGGGAATCGCATTTATTTCCCAGAGAACAAGAAGGGAGAAGGGGAGTGGGGGGAGCCCGGGGACATTTTGCTGAGCTGAAGGGAAGGATGTGGATATGTGGGAATGGTCGCTCCCAGTCAAGTGACTACCGGTGGATATTCTCTTGCCCTAAATTGAGCACCAGCCAGGGGGGATAGTTGAATCCTGGGATCATCCAAAGGCAGATGGAGGAATGTGTTGCCTCCCACGCTCTGCAGATGGTGGCATTTTAGGAGCATCTCTGAGGCCCTTGTTCAGTTCATCCCCGCAGTCACCTTGACACGCCCTGCTCTTCAGGTGCCCGAAGCTGATTCTTCTTTGCCCTTAAAACTGGAAACGTCTTTCACCTTGGGTGCTCTCTTTGGCTGCATCCAGATGTGCCCAGCTGGGAAGCCTGTTCACCCCTGTCATATGTGGGGTGAGACCGGGGTTTTCTGGTCCGCAACAGAAGTGGCCATCAGCCTGCCAACGTGTAACTGCAGAGATGCGCTACTCATTCCTCCCTCTCCTCTCCTGCTTGGAGCTATTTTACTTCCCTACTTTTAAAATTAGATTGTGGCATTGTGCAAGACAACAAAAGCAAGCCAAAAAAAGAATTCCCAACAATATCAAGCAATCATTCCAACTGTGCTTGATTTGTGTGAATCACATCTGTAAGAAGCAAATAGACGGTGCGTCAGCGTTCGGTGCCCTGAGAACGCCGCCTGACAAAATGGCTGTCAAGCTAAGGAAAATTGCTGCGGCTCTTGCCTTAAACTGTATCCTGGCCATCTGTGCAGTTATTCCTGAGGGTGGCTTCTGAGCAGGCAGTCATTCAGAGACACAGCTGGCAGCCTGAATCTCTGCACCAGGAATGATTGAACGGTCCAGGAAGACCCTCTGAAAAGAAGGGGCAGGATGATTAATGCAGCAAAGGCTGATGGGAAGGGAAATTAATGCCAGCTCTCGTTGGCTCAGGCCCCTTTGGGGCAGATGCCGTGCGGGATGCGGTTGCTTGGGCCCCAGCGATCCTACCAGAGGTCTCCAAAGCCCCCTGCCACACTCTCCCAACAACTCTCTGGAGGAGCCGAGGAGGTACGTTGCCCCGACCTTAACCCCAGAGAAATCGTCCTGGCCACCGGTTTGCTAGGGGAGGCAAGGGGCCACCCCCTTCCTTCAGGCGCCTGACCTGGTGGGGAGGTGTGCACTAAAGGCTAGATCCCTTTCCCAGACTGAGCCGCATTCAGACTTCTCCATCTGTCTTGCACGCAGCAAGGATGGGAGCTAGAAGAACATTGAAAAGAAGAAGTCAGAGAGGGGAAGGAATGGAGAATTGCTGTCTGGAGAGGTTGATCTTAAGTCAGCTGCTCCCTCCAGCCCAGGACCTCATCCAAGCACACACCCCGAGACAAATTTACCCAGCCTAGCACTCAGCCAATGAAATAAATCATAACCTATACCTTAGCTAGCTTCTCTGACCCTAAATTGCTCTCCAGATTCCCAACCTCCATCAATGTTTTGTTGGAATGCTTTTTAAACTTGAAATTAATGATGATGTTTTGTGGTTTAGGCTTAGGGTTTTTAACCTTTGTAAACCACCATGACCTAGGACAGCGTTGGCCTAAATATCCAGTGGGGCTTCCAGCCAGCCGCAGAGGCGGGAAAATGCTGCCCTTTGTTTTGCAAGACAAAATGGTGGCTGTCCTGCTCTCTTGTAAAAGACCAGCTTGGGGGGGGGGGGGAACATGCCCTCCTGATTGGCTCCTCCTCAGCATTTAATGGTCCCAGACTTCGTTTGCTCCACATGCTACCAGGCCTGTTAATTAATCCTTTTTTTTTTTTACTTTGCCTTGAAATGGAATTTCCCCACACTCATAGGGCGGCCAACTTTAGCTCATAAAATCCTTTGGCTAAAGTATTTCCTTCAGCTCGTGAGCAGTTCCTTCTTTGGACTCCTGCACATGTTCTTAGGTTGCCAAACATCATGTTGGACATCCCTGCACAGGAGCAAGAACATGAAGTCATGTGTGAGGATAGTTCCGACTCAGAATTTAATTCCTGTCTTGAAAGGGGAAGGGTTTGGAGAATGGGACACGGTTTTGAACAAGTGGCCTTTTATCTCTTCTTCCTGGTATAGCAACAGCAGAGTCGGTAGCAAGGACTAGCTAAGCTGCTGTGGGTATTGTGTGAGCCGGAAAGTAAAGGAAGCCTGCTTTGACTTGAGTTCGACCATGGACACGTCCATGTGGCTTTCTTGGCAGCAGTGCAGAAGCGGTTCACCACTGCCTTCTTTGGAGATGTGCTTCAACTTCCAGCCCTGGGAGTATCTGATGGTCTCCCATCCAGTTTTACCGTGTTAACTTTTCAAGATCAGCCATGGTTGACCAGCTTACCTCCTCGAAGGATCATCAACTTCCCCTCCCATTCACTGTGTATAAATTGGCATGACAAGAGAAATGAAGAATCAAAATACGCTGAGAATAGAATCAGATGGGGGGTGTTCAGTGAACCTTCTGCTCCTGGACAGAAGCCCCTACAACTTCTTGTAATCCCAAGTCATCCCTTCCTGCTTTTATTCTCGCTTCTCATTGTTGCCCCCCACCAAGAACTGGGGAGCAAGGAATACGGTGTGAGTCACCTTCCCCAGTCCAGTTGCAAAAGGCAGGAGAAGTGAGCAACTATGTGGAAACAGAGGCATAAGGGGGGGGGGGACTTCATCTGCAGAAGTTCCTGAGCAGCTGGAGTTGGGGCTGCTGCTAAAACTTGAAGTCCAACGTTACATCTGGCTGCAGGCATTTCCTGTTTAGAAGCAGAGTATTCTCTCTGTGTGATAGGAATAAGTCTTAAAAAGCCCCTGATTTAGAATTTGAATCATGCTGAGCCATGATTTTGGATGTGCCAGAAATGGGCCTAGGAGAATCACACAAGTCTCACAATCACTGCACAGTCTTGATTTCCGGGGTTTGTACCTGTGAACGTGGCTTTGGAGTTTCAACGTACTGAATTCTTGAGCGTTGGAAGAAGCTTTTGCAGAACCTGGTTTCTTCCAGTTGTGCAGATGTTGGCTGTGCCGTCTGGGATTCCCGGACTTGCATTCCTAACCTGTCTAAACCAACATTATGGAAGATTAATTCCTTCCCTCTTGCAGCATTATCAGCAACTGTCACTTTTTGTAATTAAAGTTGAGATTGTATCTGTACCACTGTGATTGGTTCAATTGCCAAAAATCCTTCTGGGAGAAAGATGGTTTAAAGCTTGAAAGGAATTCTAATTGAATGGAATTCAAAATGCTTTATGTCATCTTGATATCTTAGCAGACAGCCTCCGTGCCAAATGAGCGTTTTGCTCTTTTATTCGGGACACCGGGACTTCTCAAGACACGGACAGACACCGGTTTGAGGCTGGGCATATTTTAATTGCTGAATTTAATTTCTCATATATATATCTTGGTATAAGAATAAAAACGAATGTTGCAAAGGTCTGGGATTTTGCTACAGATAGGAAGATTAAATGGGTCTACAGTGAATAGACATACATTTTCGATGTTCTGGAAAGTCCCCAAAGGCTTTCACTTGCATTTGGCTTAAGTCGGTCTGTTTAGTAGCACAGTCTGGCCCTGGCTATGGTTTGCCTGATGTGGCTTGATGAAATTTGAGACAAAAGTAGTGCTTCTTTCAAGTTGAGATCACAGTTGGGCCCCTGTGATCTCATGGCCATGTCAATATAGTTTGTCTGACATTGCAATTCTGGGGGATTTCTTTTGGTTCTCAGTCTAGCCTCCAACTCTGGATTTCCTGTGGTCTCCCATCCAGGTGCTAACCAGCCAGGGGTGTCAGCAGGGTGTGGTCAAAAAAGTCAGAATGGTGGCCACAGTGGTGTGATCAAAGTTCCACCTTTTAAAATTTTGTCGTGGCTGGCTTTCAGGATCAGTTCAGGTAGATTAGATGCTGCTGCTTTCTGGGCCACATTCAGTAGCTCCTGATGAAGGTGTCCTCTCTGAGACCTTTGGAGAGGTCACTTTGGAATTTCTCAGAACTAGAACTCCAATCCAAGCAGGGGTTTTATATGCCTCTTTCAGGTCTCATCCCACTGAAAGAGAATGAGAAATCCGGGATTTTGCTGTGCAATTTTCTTAGTGCACTCTTGAGGAGGGAGAACCAACTTCCTGCAAGCTGCAGAAATTGAGCCTGTATGTCCTGCCCGTATCTGCTCTGCTGTACGAGTTTCTCCTTCAGACACTTGTATCTCTTGTTACATTTTATATTTTCATGAGTATTTTGGAAATCCAGAACTGTAAAATACCGTAATATATTTGTACTGCTAATATCTCATGTATTTGTAGGAGGAAAGGAGCACCGAGATGATAACATTGCTACTAACACAAAACTTCCTTCCTTCCTTCCTTCCTTCCTCTTCCTCTTCCTCTTCCTCTTCCTCTTCTTTTCCTTCCTCCCTTCCTCCTTCCTCCTTCCTTCTTTCTTTCACACAAGTTACAGGAACTGGTGGCAAGTCTGTAGGACTTTGTTCCCATTCAGAGGTCTCTATATGAAATGATGAATTTCCAACTGGGTGCATCAGCTGCTTATTTTGGAACTGTTAATAACATATTGTATTTTAATTGTATTAATACCTTGATCTGATATTAGTAGGTTGGGCGGTATTTTTTAACTGGGACCAGTTCCCTCTTTCTGCTTTACCCGGGAGCTGCAGAGGGTGTGACCAGTCCTCGTAAGTGGGAGGGGCCAAAATGTTTAGACTATTTCGGCTTTCTGTCACTTTCAAGGGACCAGATGGGCCCCTTAAGCCCCCCAAACTGGTCAGGGTTTCTCAGGGGTGCCCTTTTCAAGGCTTTGGAATCTGCCCATTTCAGCCACTTCCATTCATGCTTCGGAGGGTGTTCTAAAATGTTGGCAGTCACTGCAATACAAGGGATGGGGCATAAGTTCTCCACATCAGTGTTAAGTGACCACATTTTGGCTGTCTTTTGTGTAAAAGGTGACCGAAGAACATGCTTCTGATCACCTAAAGGCCAAATAAACTGCTCTAATTGAACAAGTTGTGTAGATTCTTATCATGGTCTTCCCCAGATGGGGGCCTCCCTGATAAGGGGGCTACAAGCCCCATTGTTCCTGGCCTGCATAACATATTTAGGGTTGGCTGACGCAGCTGAACTGCAAATGCCTTTAACTCTGGACTTTCATTTTCTCCCCCACCCTCTTTCTTCAGCTTTGCTGCTCCTCTATGATGTCACAAACCGAGCATCCTTTGACAACATCCAGGTAGGTCTTGAGGACTCCGGGTGGTTGATGTTATGCAGGGGTGCAAAAAGGCAGGTGCCAAAAGATTGACTCCTGCAGCAAGGCGGGTAAAGGTTGTTCTGCGCCTTCTCTTTTCCCCCATGATGGTCTTGCTGGCTTCCATCCTCTCTTCCTTTAAACATGAAGAACAAGAGAGAAGGGAAGGGCCTCAGCGAGCCAACAGCAAAAGCAAAATCGCTTCTCCCTCTCTTGTGCGTATTTCTTCTGATGTGCCTGGATTAAAAAAGCTTCTTGCATCCCTTGTGAGGATGAAGTTTCTGGAACCACCTCAGCTGGTGGGTTTCCCAGGGTGGAGCCTTCTCTTCTCGTTGCTCCTCTTCCAGAGCAGGTTTGGAGTTCAAGGATTGTGGGACATGTACAAGCCCAAGAGCAGAAGACCAATGCCTGGCTCCAGCCTCAGTAGTGCTTAGCGCATATGGGAGGGGAGGTAGACCCTCTGGAGGTTCTTAGCGAAGCCCCACTTCTGTTTGCATGCTGCTGCAGGACAACATAACTCCTGAAGCTCTTGTGTGCGCATGAAAGAGCTTCTGCACAATCTTCCCCGAGGATTTGCCGTGCTTTGAAATCACTCTTCTCCCTGGCATGGAGGAACCTGCAGGGTTCTCCCACACCTGATGTTAGTGACCAATTTCTGAGCATAATGTGCTTTCTTGACAAACTGTTAGGGTGAATTTCAGTTGCCTAAATGTGGCATTCCTGGGAGACAGAACCAACTTTGTTCTGCAGAATCTGACCAGTGAAGGAGATTTCATAGGCCGAATTCTCCCCCGGGGCAAAACTGAGGTTTTGGAGGTACAATAACTTATTTCCAGCACTGCGCATGCTGCTTGTTCCCCAACTTTTGCATCTCCAAAAGTCTTCATCCTGACTTGGGCTTACAGGTTACGAAAGCAGAGCGTTGTGTGGAAGTTGTCTCCCGTTTTGCAGACAAGAAAGAATGGTCCCAGCGAAAGGACCATAATTCAGTGGAAGAGCTTGAAAAGCTTTTGGCCAAGTGGAGCTGCTGCCTACCTAGACAGGCCATTGTGATCGATGTACTTTGATTTTTATAAATAACAGTTCACAGGGAGCCTGGAGGAAAAGGATGCAGAATTAGATGACTTACAGGAATAAGAAGGGGATGAGATGTGCTAGAATTACAACTGTAAGTGAAAGGCCAGAATAGTGGACATGGAGGGTAAAAATCTCTGGGAAGTAATGAATGGCTGGCTGTGGTTTAGTTGAGCCGTAACCCTTCATTTCTTCCCTTCCCATCAACCTTAACTTCTCCTTTTGCCAGAGCAGTCTTGGGGCACCATCCAGGCCTCCATGAGCTCCAGAAGCTGGGCCTCTGAATTTCTCCTCCCCAGGCCTTTATGACCCTTCCAGCCATTCCACCAAATTTTGGCTGCAAAATTGCTGATACAGTTTTAGCCCTAAATTAGGCCTAACAAGTAAAACAAACAAACGAGCAAAGAACAGAGAACGCCTCAAGCACTGAAAAACCCAAATCCTGGCTTTGCCCACCTGTGTAACATGGCCCTTTTGCACTTGGCCCCCCATCCTCTGCCTTCCTGCTTCCCCAGGGGGGAAGCGCTGTTTTCTCCTTGACCGAGGAGGGCCTGTTCCAGCTGGAACGCTGGTTTATTTCAGGGAAATAGGATGCTGTATTTGAACGGGGCTGGATCCATGAGTGATCCAGGCTGGGGCTTTCCTTCAGTTTGTGATTCAGTGGATGGTGCCAAAGACAGACGGGTGGTTCCAAGAGCTGTGACTCTTCCTTGTCCCCAAAGGCTGCCTTGCTTTGCTGTTTCATGCTGAGCCGCAGTGACAGCAGATACCCAGGTTCAGCAAGCCACGGGCATCTGGGGACAAACATCATTGTCTTGACACCGTAGAGCAGAAAGGGCAATGTGAGCTGCGACTGATTTCAGCCCTAGCAAATGCGGCTGAGGGCTGCAGTCTGGGAACCACCGGGGGGGACCCTCCTTGCCCACCTCTCCTGCGGAAGGTCCCAATTGCCTGAGATGTGTCACGTCACCAGAGCTGATCTCTGTCTTCAGCAGAGTAAATGGTGGGGCTGTATCTCTCAAAGAAGGGGAAATATGGATGCAGCCATTGGTTAAAAACAACTGACTTCACACAACCCAGGAGGCAGCCGGGACCTCAGAGCTGGATCCAGATGTGACTCCTGAGATCCGGGTTTGGCGTGCCGGTTGCAACATGGGTCGGGGGTTGGCTGGGGTGGGGAAGGGTCCTTTGCGTTCTGCCACTCCGCACCCCTCTCCCGCTTGCGTTGACCCAGCCGCCAGCACGGCTAGCCCCGGTTCCGACCCGTGGGGAAGAGCAGCTCTTTAGGGAAGCTGTTTTTCCGGGGCTCAGGCACACTTTTGTGGTATCGACAGTGATGACTCTTGCGCCTAGAGGTGGGCGGCTAATAAATTCAAACAAATAAACCGAAATACAGAAATCTCTCAGTACTTAAGATGGCCTGGCTATGTTTTTGTCGAGGGGAATGCTGTTACGCTGAGGGTTGTCTGAACCGCTTCCCCCAAATGGGACGCGAATGGAGCTTCGCTGCCGTCTTCTCGAACTTGGGGTTCAGCCCCTGCCTCTTTCCTCCAGCTGGCTCTGCGCCACGTAGCTTGTCTGCTGGCATCCAGTTCTCCATCCTGTGGCACTGCCTGGCGTCTCTGTCCATACAAAGTTAGATGTTTATCACGTGGACTGAAAATTGCACTGTTCTCTCCCTGTTCAAATACAAATGAAGTTAGACATCTGCTGATTTAAATACTCTCTGCTGCTCTTGAATGCAGATTAGCAACCCCCAGCCCAGCGTAGTTTATTCTGTCTCATTTGTGTGCCGCTTCCTTTCTGCTTGCCATCCCCTGTGCCATGTCCGAGCGGTGTTGGATTTCTGGTGTCTGTGGCCCCAAGGACTGTCCTTCTTCTGGGGTGCCTGCCTTCAGGCCATCAGCCTCTGGTGCCGTTTCGGAAAGAAGAAGCCGGGAGGAGCCGCTTTGAACACGTCAGTGGAAAAAGAATCTGGCCTTGGCTGCAGAGGCTGCTGGAGAGGGCACGTGTGCAGAGCAAACGTCTGCTTTTATTTTATTTATTTTTTATGGTTTGGGTTCGGCCACTGCCCCCCAGTGCACAGAGACTCAGCTCTGGGTGGCAGTATTTGGCCAAACCTCCCATTCCCTCCTTAAACCAGATTTGCAAGTATTTGCTATTTATTTTTAATTAGCAGAGGCGCATAAGGACCCGACTTAGTGATCTACCTTAGTGATTTCTAGGCAAGAAAGTGTGGGGAGTCTTCCTGAGGCATGGAAGGAAGAGGGGCAGAGCCAATAGCTGGACCAGGTTTGTAGCTGGGGAGGGTGGGGTATAAAAGAAGCTGTGTAGATTTCCTGTTAAGTATTTCTGCACCCAAAGAGAAATGTGTCACCTTGGGCCAGAGACCTCCATAGCTTAAAATGCATCAACCTTTGAGACATGTGGACTTCAACTCCCAGAATTCCCAGCCAATATGGCCATTGCTAAGAATTTTGGGAGCATTTCAAAGTTGTCTTATGCTGTTTTAAGGCAATGATGCAGCACAAAAGGACCTGACATGAATGGAGCAACTTGCTCTGATTCCCCCCACCCCAGAAACTCTCAGAGAGGGTTTTGTTGGCCAGTGAATTCTTTGCAACCTGAAATTTACAACCAGGGCTGCAGTGGATTTGGGCATATAGCCCAGCTGAGCAATCAAATGGTTGAAATAGTGTGTGTTTTTTGAAACCCTGGGGAATGACTTCTAAATTTAAACCTGCATTTGTTCCTCTTGTTCAGCCGTGCGTGGACCCCATTTGCATCCTTATCAGCCTCTGCAGATTTCAGGCAATTGTTGTGCCAAAAACACCCCCTGGCATCATCTTCGGGGCTCCTGGGCAGACAGTCGGATCCGTAGGCAGGGCTCTGCTGCAAAGTGGCATTTAACCCGACCTCCACCCGTTGTCCAGCTCTGGAAGAGGCCGCTGTCGTCCGCCTCCCTCAGCACAAACCCTGGGAGTGGTGCCTTTCGGTTTCCCCACAACCTGGAGCATCCTCCAGCCCCCTTTTCTGCTAGCCCTCCCTGGGCCCCGTCAGCCAGAATCCAGCCAACCATGGTGCTCAGTGTCAGCCAGATGTGTTCAGGAAACCAGCTGGTGCAGAACGAAGGCCGTGGGTCTCCCCTGTTGGGGAGACAGTTTGTGTGGAAGAGGTCTTAGGACTATAATCACTCACCTGTCGAACACGAGGCAGCTGGGGCTGCGGAAGCTGCATCGATAGAAACTTAATTACGTTCCGTTTTATTCTGCACGCTCCAACCCTGCTAGAACGCCGTGTACCAATTTGAGGCACGGAGAAGTGGACAGGAACAGTCCTCAGGAGAATGGGCGAAAGTCCTGTGAAAAGGGGTGGAAGGAGCTGAGTATGCTTAGTCTGGGAAAGAGAAGGCAGGGTGGGGGAGATATATGGCATTTCAGATTCCTAAAGAAGAACCGGATAATGGGTCTCGGGGTTGAAATTAGTGAAGTGGGAATCTCTCTCATGCCAGAGAAAGCCTTTTGCTAAACAAGGCTCAGAAGGCAGAAAGTTTCAACAGCGTTTCTCAACCTTGGCCACTTTAAGATGAGTGGACTTCAACTCCCAGAATTCCCCAGCCGGCCATGCTGGCTGGGGAATTCTGGGAGTTGAAGTCCACACATCTTAAAGTGGCCAAGGCTGAGAAACACTGGCTTAGAATGAGCTGCTGAGCGGCTGTTTAGTTGGAGAGCTCTGTACGCACTCTATGCCTTCCTGATTTTCTGTAGTAAATCTCCGTATCTAGTCCCCTTGTGTCTGCTTAGGATGGCAGAGCAGGGACAGGAAGGTTGATCCCATACCTGCAAGGAAGCTGTGACGATGGGCCAGATTTATCATCAGCCCCTGAAAGACAAAGGCGGGACCGGATCCAATATAAGGGATGTAACTTGTGTTGGGCATTAGGAGAAACTTTTTGGCAACAGAAATCAAATATTCCCTAGTAGGAAGTGGCGTCTCCCGTTGCCCCTCTGGAGGGTTTGAAGCAGGTAGTGGACGCTGGAAATTCTCCAACTCTGCAGTGTTGCCTCAAGCAGGGTGTTAGATTAGATGCCCTCCAAGAACTCCCTACCTGTGGGATGCAATAATTCTCTAATTATCTTTTAGCTGTCAGTAGCATTTTTCCTCCTTGGAACTGATTCACCCGTTAAGCTCCTTTTAAAAATTGAGCCTCATTACCATATTACCATTCCAGAGAAGTTTATACATTAAAATTCATGATGTAGTTTCTTGCATTTTCCTGAATTGCCCGTCAGCCAGGTCCAGCGTATGACCTCAAGCTTTTTTTATTACAGGAAACGGCAGGACAATTTTCAATTCTTTGTCAGGTGTCTTTTTTATAAGTCTCAAGTCCTCTTAATAATTTCAAGAACTGCCCCTCACCCCTTCAATTGTTCCCGTCCTAAACCGAGCCAAGGAGCTGGAACGCCCCCCCAGCCACCCACCAGCAAAGGGGAAATCGCCTGCAGTGGCATTAATTAACCCTCCAGGCATGGGACAGAGTGGGAAGGAGAATGACCAGGGGCAGAGAAGCAACGGCTGGTCACTGCCCCAGTCCTGCCCCACCCACAAAGTCGCTTTGTGTGAGATGGGCAGCTATATATATGTGATATATAAATGTAATTAATTAAATTAAAATAAATTTAATACATACATACATATCTGGGACTTCCGAGTGGCTCTTCAAAGAGTTTCAGGTGCCTCCTTGTGGAGAGATTCCGGTTTTTGCCGGTCCTGGCAGGGAATATTGCCCCTTTCTTCTTCCCTCTGCCCTCTACAATCCCACTCCCTTTAAGCAGACTAAACAATGGAATTATCCATTGAACAGTAGGCATATCTGGCTTGGCCCAGCAATGTACCTTGCGTGTGCAACCATATCATTTTCTCCACTGAGAATTATCTTCCCTGTATCCTCTCCCCCAAGCTCATCTCTTGAAGTAGGAATTACAACCCCTCCCAAACTCGATCCTTCTGCTTCCTTGTGGGCAACAACTGAGCTACAGAGGATACAGATTGCAAATTTGTGTTGTGTGGGATTGAGGCTGGAGAAGTAGCCACTGGTTAATGTGTTGAAGTCACCTGTGGAGGTGAGGCTGTGAACACCTTTTAATTATATCGAATTTGCCACTCTTCTACCTCCAAATATCCTCAGTTGGTTTGAGCTGGGGGGAGAGATGTACTGGCTGCAGGCAGGTCCTGACATCTTGGAACATGGCTTTTTCCTAACACATCTTCCATTTCTCTGGGGGCAATTGAAAGACTGAGCACATGAAATGCAGACCCATTTTTTGCAGCGAGGAGTGCAGGATGGTGGCTAATGAGCTGGGGGGTATAGGGCGGAGGGAGACTGCTTCTGGCCATTCTGATTTCATGTCAGTAGGCCAATTTAATACTAGTTTCATTTGCTGTAAAAAAAAAATCTAGGGAAGTGTTAGTCCCAGAGCCCTGTTTGGGTTGGGACAGTCTCCTGAATGAGAAAAATGCAACTGGTTTAACTGTGGTTTGTTGAATAAGCCACAGAAGAGTTCACTCATAGAAAGCCACAATTTGCATAAGTGCAGTGAGTAAACTCAACATACGTGTGGGAACTAGGACTCAATGTTTTCTATCTCTTCTTGGCCTCTGGAGATGTGTTCAACAATATAGCTTGTTTTATGCACCTTGGGTATCCATCATGAGAAATTTAGTCATACAAAGGAAGCTGTAAAGTGGTAATGATTGGGTAATACGTAACAAAAAGATATAATGTGGCTTACTTGAGTACTGTATTTGGCTTGGTGAACATTCCTGTGGATAAGGCCTATCAGTGTGTTTGCACATCATGGTCATGTTCGTTGAGCATGGTTCCTTTTACTCAGCCCAGTTTTCTGGGTCTGCATGACATACACTAACTACACAGCATGAGAGGAACTGGGCTAACTTGTTTGTCTAATGTGGTTGGCTAGTTTATGAGTCTGTCTGTGTGCATACAGCCATAATGGCCTGGTTCACATATAACGTTTACAGGGATGAGTAGGAACTGCATTACAGATGCAGGACCAACCATCCCTGGTTGTTTCTGTTTGCCCCACCAGAGCTGACAGGGTGGGCACGCTCCAGGCTCCTCCTGTGTTGTGGTGCGTGTCCTGTGGAGCAGTATCCCTCTCCCCCAGCATCTGTATGGCCCAACCCTCTCGATTTTTTGCAAAGCGCGAAAGACCTGGTTGCTCCCTGGCATTTGTGCCACATCTGGTGTTAAGGGAGCCGTGTCGGTTGGCTGGTTGGCATGGATGTTGGGGGGGGTTTGGTTTTGGTTTTACCGAGTGTAAGACAGAATGGTTGATAGTGGTTGTAATGCCTTTTTTAATGAATTGAGTGATGTTGTTTTCTGGTTTTAATTTCTTGTTCGCTGCCCAGACTTACAACAGTGAAATGGGCAGCCATGGAAATAGTTTAAATGGATAAATATTTTTTTTTTAAAAAGCCTGCACCAAGACGTTTCTCCTGACACTATGACAGAGAGCTGTTTCCAGTGATCGTCTTAGTAGCCGTTCTCTGAGCAACAGTTTGCCAATGTCATTTTGAGACTGCTACCCAGCACTGAATATAGTATTCCAGATGGGGTTTGATCAAGGCAGAGGAGTGGGACAATATCTTCCTGTGATCTGGACTCTTATGTTCCTCTTACTACATCCCAAAATAGCATATGATTTTCGTTTTTAGCAGCTGCATCACATTGTTGGCCAGTGTTCAACATGTGATCTTCTAGAAAACTGAGATCCTTTTCTCATATACTACCACAAGGCAGGTCTCCCCCATCTTATACGTGTGCCTTTCATTTTTTCTCCCAGATGCAGAACTTTATATTTCCCCTATTACATTTCATTCTGTTTTGAACCACTGTCCAAGCCTGCCTAGATCTTTTTGCATCTTCTCTTTCTCTTCTAAAGTGTTAGCCACTCCATCTAGTTTTGTGTCATATGCAAATTCGATAATCAGTCTTTCTATCCCTTCATTGAGATCACTAATAAAACTGCTGAACTGCTCAAGGCCCAGGACAGAGCCCTGTGGCTCTCCACTCGATACTGCTTTCCAAGCTGATATGGAACCATTTATGAGTATTCTCTGAGTACTGTAGAGTCATTCAGTGAAATATAAAACCATTGTATGTTATAACATCTAGCCCGCATTTTACCATTTTACCATATTTTACCATTCAACTCCAATTCTGAGAAGTCCACACATCTTAGAGTTGCTAAGGTTGAGAAACGCCGATCTACAGTATTCACATGCTGACATTTCAAGCTTTGAATGGCTACCATTTCTGCCTGTGGCTTGCTATCGCCTTATCTTTCCATGTTTTTAGCTTTCACACTTACCCCAGGAACCTCAGGCAGAGCAACAGCTCCCAAAAAACATCTGGATCTTGCCAAGGCTTCCTGCAGACAAGATGCTGACTAGCATCATCCCCCTTGCTGCTGGATATTTTGTTTGGCTCTTGAGCAGATTCCTCCTCTTTATCCATCAGTCTTAAGAAACTAGATGGCAGATGTATTGGCCCTCTTTCTGTTTTGGCAGAGATTCACTCAGACACCTTTTGTCTACAACCTCAAGGTGCAATGAAAATACACCTGGTTGTCACTGTCTCCTCATGGAATGCCCTCCTTCGCTCTTACAGTCCTCTGCCCCTTTCCATCTTGGTGGGTGGGGGGAATTCAAGGTAGACTGTGTTCTGGAATCCTGGCACTGGAGAGGCAGATTGGAATATCTGGTTCATTGGAAGAGATACCCAGACAAAGAAAGATATTGGGAAGCAGCAGTTGTCCATGGCCCGGCCTGCTCCAATAAACCCTTTTGCAATATCTACAGAAGGCCAGGCCTTCTCACTGGCCTCTGCACCTATTACTTCTTCAGATACTGAGGAGAAGGAAGCCACATTTGACAAACCGAGTGTTAGAGGTTAACAAGAAGCCTGGTCTCCCCTACCTGAAACCATCAGAAAGTCTTCTGGAAGCCAAGGCCGGGGGGCAAGGGGGGCAGAGTATCAGTGATGAACACTGACTCTCAAGGTGGGATGGACTCTTTTATACCTCCTACTCCCCTTCACCCTGAACTTGGAGGACTGGGTTTCTGGACTGGAAGTTCCACTGAAAATGAGAAATCTGACATAAAAATCCCCCCTTCCTTCGTTGTCTGCTGGTTGTCAGGACATACTCCCTCTTCCTACTCTTCCATGCCCAGGAAAGGGGACAGTCTTAGTTTGGAGTGAGCACCTGAACAAGGTCACAGTGTTGGATGCCACCCCCAGCATAACGTGTCCTCTTTGAGTTCCTGGGATGAGCCGTAGAAGATGGAAATTCTACTTCCTCCAGAGGCTTCTTCAGCCTTAGCAGAAACACAGAAGCAACAGAAAATCACAGATCCTTCCAGGGCCACACATCTGGGGAAAATAAGGGAGAAGCAACAGCTCCTTCAAGAAGGAGAGCTTGAGGAGAGGAGAAGGTGGTACGAGAGCTAGTTCTGCCAAGGTCAGAAGCAAAGGTCAGACTAGTCCTGTACAGTGAAGCCTCCAGTTTGTTGCAGTGTGTGAGCTGGAAAAAGAGGAACTGAACCTTGATTTTACAATAAACAAGGCTTGCGTGTTATACTCGGCCCTCACTAGAATTCTTCCTTAGCGGCTTTCTGGATGCATCTGTGTCCTTGAATCCTTGTCTGCACAACAGCCAGTTCTAACGTCAGCAGAGAGAATCCTGACACTTCCTGCTCCTTTCTGTAAATTGGTGAGGACAAACACTTAACACCCAACAACACAAAGAAAGCCCCCCAATATTTCCTTGCAAAACAGTCCGTCGTTCCAGAGCTAAACACTGGCCCTCTTTGGCCAGTTAAAACCAGAAATATTTAATCTGGCCTTTACGTTTCACCTGCTTTTGCATTCATCTGTCTTGTTCTCCAGGTTGGCTTTCTTGTCTCCAAAATTCATTAGGTTTATCTCATGTCAGACGGGTGTTGGAACAGAAAATGAAGGTTTTAGAGAGGCGTTGCGTCTCTCCCTTCCCTCGGTTTTAGAGTGCTGTGTAAAATGGCTTGCCTTTTAGGCTGACCAATTGCCTTCTGAGAAGCCTCTGTTTTATGACTGACCAGGCCACCCTGGTCTGGGGGTGGGATTTGAACAAGCCTTGCTCCTTGCTGGGGGAAACCGCCCCCCACCCCAGGCTCCCTTTAACTTCCAAATGTGCTCATTCACCAGAAGAGGCTTTTTAAAAAAATCTTTAATTCTCAACAACAAATAAAGCACAAGCATAAAAACAGTTTTCTTCCCATCAGAGTACTAATTAAGTCTGCTTCTTTAATTCTTCAGTTTTTCAATGTATTTCCGTTGAATAAATGTCCTTATGTTCCCTTAATAAGATTGTATTAGGGTCATTTAAGTTGGTTTCCTGGATTTTTCCCCCAGATACAATGCTTTTTAAAAACCTGTTATAACTGCTCCCAGATGGTAACTATTTGATGAGCTTTTAAATTGAGAATAATCTTTCATTTTCATTTTTCTTGCACCACTTCTCTGTAACTGTAGTTATCTATCTGCCATTCCCTTGTTTTTTTCCTGCCAAGTGACCGTTTCATCTGGAACAGGATCCCGGACATCCCAAAGACATCATCTTGCCTGTACCAGTGAAAAGGAGCTGTAGCTGCAAGGGCTGGCTGTCTTCTCTTCACTGAAGCAGTTGGGTTAGATAAGACGCAGTAAAAATAGATCTATTTTTTTTAGAGAAATGAGAAGGATTTTTTTTTTCTAAATTACAATCTCTTTCCAGTGAAAAGAGGGTTTTTTTCCTCTGTCATAAAAATGTGGTTCTCAAAAACTAACTAGTTGTTCTCTGTGCTGGGATCCTTACAAGGGGTGGGAATTGTAATCTGAGTTATCTCAAGGTCATCAGCTAGCGGTCTGTACTACTTTGCATCAGCTGAAACTTTTGCAATGTCCTGAAATACCCAGAGAGCATCAGAGCAGGCCAGTCTCCCAAGAAGGCAGGGATCCCCGAATGTCTGAGTTGGAAGGGCAGAAGTCTGTTAAATCATTCGCTGCAGGTGCCCAGCCAGTCTCCATTGGAAACTGCCAGTCGGGGGATCCACCACCATTTTAGGCAGATTGCTTCACCTCTTAACAGCTTTCACCAAGGGTCTGGAAATCAAACCCTATGAGGAAGAGTAAAAGGATCCTGGGTCTACGTAGCCTATAGAAAAGATGACTTGGGGCAATACGATAGCCCTCTTCATTTATCTGAAGGGTTGTCGTACAGAAGAGGAGATGGACTTATTCTTTATATCCCCAAAGGGCAAGACCGGAACTAATACATTAAAACTACAAGGGAGGAAGTTCAAGATAGATGCCAGGAGGAACGTCCTGAGATTACAAGCTCTCAGCTTGGGGTACGGGCTGCCCCGTGAAGTGATGTCTAGATGCCTCCAAAGAGAGGCTGTGGGGATCATTTGCCAGAGCTGCTCTGGTGACTCCTGCTCTGAGCGTTGGGCTAGATGACCTTCAAGACCTCTTCCAACTCCCGGGTTTTATGACAGTAGGAAATCCCTGCTCAGATTGAGCTCCACCCTCGACATCAGTTGATTCCGATGCTGCATCCTTACAAGAGCATTCAAGGTGACTCACAGTATTAAAATAATGAAATAACACTGAGGAAGAACACTACAAACAGCAATCATGCATTATTGTGCAAGAGCATACTTAGCTAGCTAGTTAGTGACTGGACTTACCCACCATCCTGTCTGAGCAGACTCAAAGCAGGTTACGGAATCTCAGTTAAAACATGGGGAGGGGAAGGCCACAGACTTAAGATGGCAAATGTAGGAACCCAGGAGGATGGACTGAAATGGCAGGTCAGAAAGGGGTAACGTTGCATTGCTGGGAGCCCCCGGCCCAAAGGGCTGCCATGGTGGGAGACCTTCCAGCCCGAGCTCTTCCATCTCAGGGCCACCTTAAGGCAAGTGGCAAGGAGTTCGCTGTGCAGCAGGTCAGCTGCCTAGTTAAGTTCTTAATTAAAAGGAGCTTTAAAAGGGTGCGGGGAGGGGCTGAGAGCCCGGTGAGCAGCAAGAGAAGTGCGTGGGGGGCACATTTGCACCAAGGTCACTGGACTGGTGAAAATGTTAGGTGTTCCCGTTCAAAATGCCCTTTCTCAATAACAGCTTTGGAGTCTCTGCGTAGTTCCTGATAACATTTTATATAAGTCCCGGCAGGTTTGTGATGAGCTCTGTGCAGTCTGTCAGCCAGGTAAATACATGCAAAGTATTCTGAATTTTTTTAAGTGCAATCTAAATGCAAATAGTGTGAGTTTCTAGGAATGAAAGTAAAAAATCCTGGTGACGTCGCCCAGTCTTGTGAAGTGCTGAATGTTTTAAAATTGACCCCGCGTGGGTGCCTGAGCGTTCAAAGCCTGGTTTTGAAAAAAGCCAAACCAGCAAATTGGGATGTGGAAGAGGGGGAGTCACGGGCTCCCATTGCCCCAGGCAGGGGAGTGGGGAGGGGGCCTTTGAGGGCTCCCACCGATGCGATGCTGCCTCCGGACCGGCCGAGCTGCGTTCGGAAGGGTGGCTCTCGGATGGCTGAGACAGGGCACCTGTGAGGCAGAGGTGGGCAAGGGCTGTGCCAGCCGAAAGGGAATATCTTTGCTAATCTCCGAGAGGCAGCTGCAGCCTTTAGCCTGACGTCTGCACGGCACCCTCCGTGCCCCCGCGGCCCAGCTGCAGCCCCACCCAACACTTCCTGGCTCTCACAAATCTCCAGCCTGCTGGAATCGGTGCCTTCCTGTTGAATGGCTTTCGTTACTCTTCACAGGCTGCGTCGTCGTTTCCTTGGAAGGAGAATTTTCCCGGGCGTGCTTCTTTGGTGCCCGTTTTATCAGCAGAGGACTTTTCTTCCTTCTGATTCTGGAATCGTGATGCTTTTGCAGCCAGCTAAGGGCAAGGGCAGTCTGATAGTGGGTTAAAAGTGCAGGAACAACCTTGGCCGACGGCCTCCATTGCAGTTTAGAGTTGGCTATTTACTTTGTCTCCAGGAGTTCAGAAGTCTTTTCTTTGCAAGGAGCAGAGCAGAAGACTCTTGAGGGAGCCTGGGTCTCTTCGTGAAGTTCTAGTGCAGAAAATAAAATTATACCTCTGTGGTCACATATACTGGGTTTATTTATTATGAGTCAATGGGAAAATGTGTGTGTGTGTGTAGTGGGGGGGGGGGATGAACATGAAAGTTTTGCTTGTTTGTTTTCAGCAGCCAAGTTGCAGATGCCAACAGGAGGGTTTCCCAATTCTGCCTGTTCTAGCTCTGTGGAAGGAGGCTGCCCTCTTCCTACCCCTTTAGCTGGGCATAAGCCTCCCTGGAGTCCCACCTGAACTGGCATATAGTGCAAAAAGCAATTTGTTGAAATGTTTAGCAGATGTATTACTGCCTTCTTTGCAAGGAGACTACCAGCAGATGAACTCTTATCTGAGAACTGGCCTCAGTGAATCTAGTGAGATCCGTTTGAGTAGGCAACTCAAAGGGTAGTGTTTCAACCGGTGCTGTAGCTTACTTCTGAATAGGCCTATGGGGAGAGGTGCTGGGAGTGACCTGCAGCAAAATGGTGTAGGTGGCCAATAGCTTTGCTGGCTTAAGTAGAGTGCAGGAATCTAGGTGAAGACTATTCCTATATATGGGGGATGGGGGCAAAACAGGAGAAAAATCAAATAACCAGATCCCAATGTGTGATCTGAAATGTTGGCAGGTATGGTTCATCTGAGGGAAGCCATTGTGATCTGCCAGTGTGCCCAGTATATCTTTGCTCTGGAGCATCATGGCAACTGAAGCGAAGACGTCTTACCACAACTGGGCAGGATTCTCTACTGAGACCTTTTACCCAAATCTGGGGCTGGTGAGACGTTGCTCTGAAGGACAATGCCCTCCCAGGAGATGAAACTGCAGCTTGGCATCAATATTTCTATATTTGGTTTGTTGGCAAGTCAAATAGCAAAAATATGGTTCCTGCTGGGAATCTTGACGGTGGTAGCCGCAGGCAGAAGGATGTTTGCGAAGCTCTTACTTGGCTCCCCCAACTTTTTATATAAATACACACTTATAGGCAGACATATATATATGTATATATAAACAAACAAACATTGGTGCTTTGTTACTATGCCCATCTACCCCTAAAAGAATCAAAAAAGTAAGGAGTCTTGTGAGGGAGGGGGGGTTGTAACTGGCTGGGCCCCTTGGGGCAGCCATTTTGCGAGAGCGTCCAGAGCATGTTCCCCCCATTTCCAGGGAATCCATCAGCCCAAGATGGCTGTGAACACAGTGGTGTCACATAGGAGTCTCTTGAATGGTGGTTGTTTGTGTGACTTCTGGGGTATCCAGGGGGTCCTTAGAAGGGGCTCAGGGCCTCTCCCGTGAGAAGCTGCATCAGAGCTGGAAGCAGCTTTTGGGGTAGGCAGCTTTCTTACAGGGGCTTCTGTTCCCTTCAGGAGCAGTTGTTTGTTGAGGTCACCTGAGCTCATGTAGGGCAGGGAGGAATGAGGTGGACATTTTTTCAGCTCCAGTTCCCATCCTCCTAGGTACCTTGGTCAATGGTGAGGGATGATGGCAGTTTGGGTCAATAACATCCGGAAAACCACAGGGCCCTGACCCCAGACTTGAAACTGCCCCAGGCACACGAGTCTGCAAGCATGTTTCCAGAGCAGGATTTCTCAACCTTGACAACTTTAAGATGTGGGGACTTCAACTCCCATGGCTGGCTGGGGAATTCTGGAAGTTGAAGTCCACACATCTTAAAGTTCCCAAAGTTGAGAAACACTGCTCCAGAGCGTCCACAACTGGAGAGGAGGTCCACACAGACAAATGGGTGGAAAGGACTTCCTGCTAAGACAACATTTATCCTAGCCATGGCTTCAATGGAGAGGTGCACAGTGGCTGGGTTTACATATTAAGCCAAGGCTCCTGATCACAGTGGCCAAGTTCACAGTAGGCCTGTGCACCTCTGGCTGGCCCTCCTCCAACTGATGTCCCTGCCTGGCACTTCCACAAACTTGGGAGGCTCCAGAGAAGGAAGCAAAGAGGTGCGGCAGCTTCAGAAGCAAGTGCCTGCATTGTCATGAAGTGGCTCAGGAGGGCTGTTTCATGTGAAATGTAACCAGAAGGAAGCTTCCCTCCAAAGCCTTACACAGCTGTGGTGCACGCAGAAGGCTTGGCCAAACCCAGAGAAGCTGCGTTGCGGTGAGCCTGCCGTGTGGATTCAGTCACTCTGTTTGGATGGAAAGCTGTGGACCAGCCCATCACCACGGTCTTCCCATTTCTCTGAGAGCTGTGTAGGATTTTTCTTTCTCCCAGACTTGACTCTTGAGCCAATGTTCTCGTGGCAGGACTGCAAATATTGAAAGTTAAGGGCAGCTCCATTCTGCAATGAGGCAGATGCTAGAGTGGTCACTGTGGGATACTTTCACATCTGGCACGCCTTCTTCACGGCCAGGATTGATGGTGAGGGATGGTTCCATTGCCACCACGGCTTCCTCCTGGCCCATCAAACGCCAGTGGTTTGATCTTGAGACTTTAATCCAAATGTTTGCTGCTGCTTCTCTTGGTGATTGTTTTCTCTCTCTTCCCTTCAAATCCATGCTGTATTAGGGGAAGATGCGAGGGCGGAAATTAACAATGGAGCCATAATTGCTCCCAATCTTGTAGTATATTACATAGAAATTAAATTGCGAATGCAACTAATGCCCCCTAATTAAAGTCATTATTACACAGAGGAAATAAGCGGGCTCCGCTTGGCAGTTGGCAGTAGCTCTTTTTTGCTGGGTTAAGTCACCTTGCTTTGCCTACTGGCTGCGTGGGGGAGACGAGGGACGGCAATAAAACTTCTAAGCACTTGGCTCCCGATACTCGGTTGGTCCTGGGATGCACGGGGTACGTCAGGAACGAATGTGCTGGCTACGTGCCCGTATGCTCACTTGGACTGTCCTTTATGGAAGAAAGAGAAGCTTCCAGATCTGCCTTTTCACTTATTTTTATTTATATCCTATCTTCCTTCCAGTCCCAAGATGAATAATAGCAATAAAATGTGCAATTATAATTCAATAAAATTCAAGACGGACACAACAAAACATAACTCTGTCACACTAAGGGCTGGAAAGCATTCCCTAGTTCTCCTTGTACGTTTTTATTGAGGGACTCAGAGACACCAAAGCAAAAGCAGGTTTACAGGTCTTACTGTCCACCTTCTGGATGAAAAGCTCAGCTCATTGACACAGTGGCACCCCCAGGCATAACCCCCAGATGAAAGGCTACCTGGCCAGGCTTGGTGTGTGTTCAGGGGTGGGGGTGGGGTGTCCTCATAGCACACCTGTTAGGTTTGGGGAGACTTGATGACCCTTGCTTTTCCAACACTACAATTCTAGCATTCTGTGGTTTGTGATGGCCCCCAAGTTCCCACATAGTTTTATAACTGTTAACAAGACTTGAGCAATGCAACATTTGGCCAGACCCACCTTGGCCCTTGTTTCACACTTCCTTCACACCCTTTTTCACCAGCCCGCCTTTGCCTCATCCAAATCACATGGGAGCCATCAGCTGTTGTGGGATCCTTCTTCCATTGTGTCTTCTTCAGATGGTTCGTCCTGGTACTTCTCCAGAGGTTCCTGAGCAAACCTTTCTGTCTTTTTGGCTGCTTTGAGTGGGTCTCCCCTTCTGCCTGATTCACACAAACACATAATGCAGATGTACTGGCATTACGTTACATGGTCAATTAATTAATTGGTTATGTACGGTCAACATATTCTAACACAACTAGCAGGTTAAGCACTGGAATAATGTCAACCTCAGCAATGCAGTATAAAAAAATAATCACCAAAGGAGGAAAACACAATCAATCCAGGGTCTGAAAGCTGGCCTGACTATTATTAGGTACACCTCAGCCTGATACTTGCGAAGTGCTTCATGTGGGGCTCCTCTTGAAAAGGGTCCAGAAGCTTCGGTTGCAAAATGTGGCATATCAGCGGCTAAACGTTGTATGAGGCCAGGGTGACAGACTTGCATTGGCTGCCCGTTGTTTTCTGGATGCAATTTAAAGAAGCAGGGTTAACTTTCAAAGCCCTAAATAGCTTGGGGTCTGAGAACATGTCTTCCCCATGAGGAACCTTTCCCAACATGAAGATCTGCAGGAGAGCCCTTTCTAAAGATGTCCCTGCCTTATTTGGGAACATAAAGGTCCTCCTCCTGTATTTAAGGAAGCGTCAGCCACCTTTATGCAAGTGAGTGGAAGGGCAGGACACAAAGGGGGTACTGTGTGAGAATACTTCTCCCCCAAGTTAGTAAGGGGAGCCAAAATGCACCCTTGGTGGCTCCTGGAGCCTAGCCTGGGCAGGAGCAGTCTGAGCGCCTCTTCTGGGTGTGATTGGCAGCAGGACAGCAGCTTCCCAGATGTAAAGCTGCTCAGTGGAAATTCAGCAGACGTTCTGCCCAGCATCCCCTCTGTTTAAAGCATCAGCGTGAAACCCCTCCTTTGCAACTGCGAGAGAAACAAAGGATACTAGGGAAATGATGCTGTTTACAGGCCTGCTTAACTGAATTTTCAGTCAACCTGCAGGGTTCAAATGATCATTCCCTTGTTCCTGCAGCTTTGATATACGGTTTTAATCCTTCCTTGTCCAACAGGCCTTGGGGGAAGCGGAGATCAGAGACATCTTCTTCTCCCTGCTGTATTGTTTCTTTGGGGCTTACCTTCTCCTTAGTCAGTTTCATGAAGCCCCCACCTTAATCCCTTCTGGCCAGGTTCCCGTTTCTCCTAGAAAAGTTCCAGTTTGATGGTCTCTGCTTGCAACATGCCTCTTCCCCTGTAGCAGCAAGGGCTCACAAATAAAACTAATAGAACTACAGCAGGGAAACAGGTTGGTCTTGGAAGCTGAGACCGGTCACAAAAACAGGCAAGCAGACCTCTGTTTTTCTTGCAAGGCGTGTGCTGTGCGTGAAGCTGCAGCTCTTTCCTAAGGAAGCTCTCTCCCTCCGAGGGACAAATCACAATGGCCACTCCAGGATTTGTCTGGACAGCCTCCCTGCTTTCCAAGCTCTTCTTCTGTTCTGAACTTTTGAAGGTTCTCTTGAAAGAGATATATTGGATTCAGAAGTGCTTTTTGCTTGGGGCTTCTCCACCCCCACCTTCTTTCCATAAGCCTGAGATTTCAGAAACCATCTTCTGGAGTGAGGCATAGGGAGAAAATGAACTGGAGTGATGAAGCTCAGAAGCTGCCATATGCCAAGTAATATCAAGGACCATTAATGTCAGGATCTCTGTTGTGACAACCATCAGTCACTTCTGGTGATAACCTTCACACCGATAATTTGCTAATTTTTCTTGAAGGGCTGGAACTCCATGCTGATGGTGGCTTGTTTCACAGTGGAATAACAACTCAGCTAGGTGAAGAAATGGCTGTACCATTAAGCAGTGGGGAGGGAGATGTGTGAAATGGCCATCTTTGACGGGCCACAATTTATCTTGCTGTAATTTACTGAGTCTTTGAGCTATGAATTTCCATGTTAAGTGGCCAGAGAGGATTGGTTCACATGTTATGTAGCCACAATGTGGTTGGTTGGTTGGTTGGTTGGGGGCTTAGCGTGATGCTTCTCCCTTGGGATGAGTTTTCATATCCTGCTAAACTAGGACTTTATAAAGTGTGGCTTGCTGAGCAAGATAGAGTGGGGATTTTGATTAACCTTTCGGGTGACAGGGTTGACTGACAGAGAACCAGACTGCTTGAGAAGGTGAGGGCTTCTCTCTCTGAGATCTTAAAGCAAGACTTGATGGCCAATTACCATGGTGCTGTGCTAGAGGAGTTTTGGCATTACTAGGGGTCTGGACAACTTTTGAGAGCCTCTTCAATTCTGCAATTCTCTAAATAATTACACACTGCTTATCCATAGGTTTCATCTGCAAAGAGGTTTTAAAAGTGGAGTAGAAGTACAAATTTGGTTACTGCACCCACACACTTTGTTGTTGTGCATGATAGTTTTCCAAAGTTTTAAAAGTCTATATAGATAGTGTCTCAAAATTCAGGAATCTGAGTCTCTATGTGAGGCAAATACTAATTATTTTTTCCTATCGCAGTTATTGTCTCTTTAGCACCACCATGTGCCCAAAACCAGTTATTGGATACTGGAAATAAAATGTGGTATAGCACAATAGCAAGCACGACTATTCTACTGAAAAATGTTGTGCTGTGCTATTAATAATAACAACAACAACCTTAACCAAGTTACTTGTAAAGAGGAAGAAAATAGAGGTGCATTCAGCTTTGACAAACAGGCATTCTTTTAATTGCTCATAACACATTTTGGTAAAAGATGAAGGAATGAGAGAATGGCTGAAGAGTTTTGACCTGGGATTTTTTGGGGAGAGGAAAGAGCCAGGCTGGTCTAGCGGTTAAGGCACCGGGCTAGAAACCAGGAGACGGTGAGTTCTAGTCCTGCCTTAGGTGTAAAAGCCAGCTGGGTAACTTTGGGCCGGTCCCTCTCTCAGCCCCCGACGTCAGGCTCGGGCGACAAGCCAGTCGGTCAATTCGTGTCACAACCAATGGGTCAACATTTGGCTGAACTGAAAAAAAGCAGACTCTGCACATCGGGAAAAACGCTAGGATGAAAAAAAAATGTGGGGAGGGGGAGCAAGAGAGATCAACAGGCAGCTGATCTCTCTTTTGCTGGCCACCAATGAAGGCTAGTGATAGGATTTGTGAATGTACCTATAAAATAGGCATTCAAAACCGAAAGGACCAGATTCGGGATAGATCATCATGGAGAAAATAATAGTAACAATAATAATCATGTATTAAACTTGTATTAAACCCACCTCTCGACAACTCTGGTGGCTCAAAACAATCAAAGACATTACAATAAAATTGATAAAAGATAAAGAAAGATGGCATGCTCAATGAAGCGAGGGGTCTCTCTCTCTCTCTCGCTGAACGCCTAGGTGGAGAGCCAGGTCTTCACGGCTCTTCTAAACAACAGCGGGGGGGGGGGGGGCATCCAGGTCACAGGGGGGACCTTGTTCCAGGGGACAGGTGCTGTTGCAGAGAAGGTGTGTTTTCGGGGTCCTAAGAGATGACATTGTTCAGTCAAAGGAAACCGGAGTGCATCAATCCTGCAGGACCTAATCTATCTATGTCAGTGTTGTCCAAACTTGGCCACTTTAAGGGGAGTGGACTTCAACTCCCAGAATTCCCCAGCCAGCCATGCTGGCTGGGGAATTCTGGGAGTTGAAGTCCACTCCCCTTAAAGTGGCCAAATTTGGACAACACTGATCTATGTGGTCACCAGGAGTTGACACCAACTTGATGGTGCACAATCATATCTCTGTGCAAGATTGATTAATGTCACTGTTAGTCTTTCGTAGAATTGTGGAATTCGAAGAGGTTGGGAGGCCAAGAGGCCCAACCCTCTGCCCAGGGCAGAAATCCAAGTGAAGACCTCCCAGACTGAAGGCTGTCAGACTCCACCCCTCCCATCACCACTGGTCCCACTGCCCAACTGCCCTTATTGTCAGAAAGGTTTGCTCTGTTCCTCCACTTATTTTAACCCAGTTGCTCCATACAGTACCCACCACATTAAATCACTTGGGTTTTTTTAGCAGATACGGGTACTTTAAGCATAGATGGCAATGCCTGCTTCCTGTCTATTGTTTCTGCTGCTTTTGAACAAATTGTAAGGCTGCACTCCAGTTATGGGAATCCTCCTTCCATGTCTCTGCTATACTGGTTAAATCGTATTTACTTTCCTGGGGTGAGGCTTCATTTTGTCTGTTTTCCATATCCTGAGCATCATGGACGACAAAGGCCAGGAACGTTGTGGGGTGCCTCTGGGCTTCCTTGTGAGTCAGCGCGCTCCCGTATTTTCCCAAACAGGTGGGCTAGGCGATCCTTATCTAATTTGCAGATGACACCGGATTGGGTAGGAGAGCAAATGCAAATGGTCTTAGGTCAGGGAAACAGCTAAACATTGGAGAATTGGGCCAAGGCAAGGAAGGCTTGGCAAAGGCACGTGCCGAAGGGCTCTCGGGGTCGGAATTGGGCCCAGGCTGAATCCGGCCAGCCGTCGGAGGCGGCTCTTAAAAGCTTGTGCCGTTGGAGGGTGCAGCCCGGGACGTGGAGCCTTCCAGCCAGGGGAAGCTGGGCTGGCGTTGGCCTTGGCCAGAGCCCCCCAGAGAGGTCCCTGCTCTTGAGGCCGATGCAGGGCAGGGAGGAGGATGGTCGTGGGCTGGGAACGGAAGGGAGATCGGAGACCTGTGTTGGTCTGCGGTACCCCAACTCAGAGGGGGTTTTAATCTTTCCCCTGTTCCCACTAACAAAATGGAGTAGAAGGAGCAGCTTCCATGAAAAAGCAAAGGGGCTACTAGCCTCCTTCTGACCTAGCCCTGTTTTTGCCTATCCGAGAGGGCAGATCTCCATTTTTTTTTTAACTTATCACTGCAATTTAGCAATGGAAGCAAAGGCCCAGGAAAAAGGGGGGGCACCATTACCCTTGATGAAACAGAAACTGAACAGCAGTGCAGGCTTTGACAGGACTCAAATCGCCTCCTTCAGCTATATGATTGGATAGATGAAAACTCTGCCTTGTGCTCACCCAGCCTCCCTTCTTTTTAAGGCCATCTGATAATTTTATTTCTGTAAATAAAATGGCTAGGTCAACCTTCCCGGCTCAGGCAGCCCCCAGGTGGGTGGACTTCGGCCCCAGAACTCTCAGCAACGCTTCTGCTTGGCTGGAAATTCTAGGCGCATAAGTCGGGAGATTTGGAGGGGACCCCGAAAGAAAAGATGGGCTTGGAGTATCTCCCTGGAGATAGAGTTTGAACGTCCTTGAAACTAACCTTCCTGAGGCTGTTGTCCTGTGCAGACCTGGGAGAAAAATGTATGGGGCTTTTCCTTGAAAGGCCCAAGGAGGATGTGGAAAGGGCACCCCTGCTGCATCTCCCCAGTTGGTAACATTACTGGTATTTTCTCCATGGCTCTGCTTGGGTGTTGAAACTGTGGAGGTTGGCAAGCCAGCAATACTTATTCCCAGTAGACCAATTTATGGCAAGGATACGAATTCAGCCATCACACAACAGCCCTCTAGGGTAGGCTCTTACACAGATTGGAGGGTGAGATGAGTTTGGCCTGCATTCTAGCGTACCGCATGCCTTCTCCCCAACTAATCCAGATTAGCTTTCCAGCTCATTTCAGCCAGCCCATCAAACAAGCCAAGATGTGTCATCTTGCTCACTGAAATAGAAACCAAGAACAGATTTGCCTGGTAAAGGACGGGGGGCGGGGGGGTCGTCAGGAGCAAAGCTGGAGGGGCTCGATGTTCCTGGCTTCGGCAAGTCTGGCTGCTGGGCTCCCGCGTTCTGGCTGCCCTGGGAGGAGGCGGCCAGCTGAGCCCCACTGGAGAAGCCAGTCAAGCCCCTCGGCTCTGGCTGGCGCTCCCCTTTTCTGCCACTGGATTTCTCCCTTCTTGTCAATGCCGGGCTTGGCGGGTCTTTACAGATGGGAAAGAAAGCAAATGTTTTCTGAAATTCTTGCGTGGCTGGCTAATTTAGAATTTGCAGGATGGATACCAAAGCAGGAGGACATTAAAGGAGGTGCCAGGTCTGAAGCAACAGCATCCGGTTTATTTAAATTATCCCCATTAATTACTTACAGCACCAGGGACCCTTCCCTAATTGGCACGATGAACCCAAGTGGCAGGGACGGTCTCCAGGAATTCGACTCACAAAGGGGTTGCTTTCACTGGGCAAGTTTCATAGCCCTGCAGCCTCACTCTCCTTTCTATCCCCAGAATTTCTTGGTTTAGGCATCAGCAAAGGAAGGTTAGCTATTAATAAGGATTAAGTGTCTGGTAGGTATTGGGCACCTGCTAAGACAAAAGACGGAAATAATTACCTGATTGGGGTTAGAACAAAAAGGTGGTTATCTCACAGCTTGCAAGAGTAAATAGGAAGAGCCAGCTTGTCTAAGGAGCCTGTCTGCCGGGTGTTAATTGAAAAATGTGGGTCAATCACAGGACAGCAAGCCAAGTCAGGAAGACTGGCTTTGTTGACGGCAGGGGACGCTTCAGTAGATGGCTGGTCCACATCGCAATCTTAGGATGGAAGCCAGACTCTCCAAAGATTGCATGGGGCTCGTTAAGAATCCACAGTTGTCTACAAATTGCAAACCCCATTTTGAGTCTTGAGTTCTGCTGCAACCTTGCAGAGACAGAATGCAGGGTCTTTGAGAGAACCAGAGCACCGGGCAAGACCCAGCAGTCACCACATTGACAGTGCTGGGACTGAAGGCCGCGTTTCGGGGCTGGGGAGATCTCCAGTCTTAAAAAACGTAACTCAGAAGAGCAACAAACGATCAATGCATTGAAATGGTCAAAGGAGCAGGGTGCCTTCCCTGGGAGGAAGGGTCCAAAACCTTCAAGTGATTTGTTTTGGATGGAGAAGGCAACTAAGGGGGAGGGCTGCAGTGAGTGACCTGCTGTGGCATTGGAGTCTGCGGACTAACAGCTCTAGTCAATGTTCCCAAGTCAGAATTAGGTGAGAAACTATCATGGAAAGAAGTTTGGATTCGGAGGTGAGGCCTTCAGATGATAGACGAAGTCTTAAGTAACTCAGGAGTAGCTGTTATGGGGCAAACCACTGTGCAAAAGACTTGCACTTTGGATGTACGTAGAGGAACCACTTGTGAAACTGGGCTGTTTCAGGTTTCCTGGACTGGGGCCGACTCTCTGGGGCGTTCTTGAAATCGTTCAGCCTGGAGCGTTTGGCATGGCCATCGACCTGGGCAGTTTATATGTAACTTCTCCTCATACTAAATCTATACTGTACCTAGAAGCAGAGGCCCAATGTCCATTGGTGACCACAGGATCCAGCACATTCATCAGAACAACAAAAACGGCATTGGACTTCATGATGCAAGCTCATGCGTGTAATGTCATGATGCATGTACAAAAGGGTGGAGCTGGCGTCACCTGGGAGCGATGCTGTTTCATTATTTCCATTATTTTTTATTATTTGGTAGACACCATTGCTGCTGCTAATGTCCCTGAGTTGTTGGAGAGCACATGCAAGGGGGTGTCTTGCTTGTAGACTTCCCAGAGCCACCTGACTGGCATTCAGGATGAACGTTTGGTTCAGTCCAGCTTCTGAGTTATGGCAACCATAACCCATCATGGCTTTGCTGTCTCTGCAGTGGAGGGTTCGGCTGCTTTAATTATCTCTCCCAAGGGCACCTTTGGGACGGCGCTGTGGAGATTAAGGACCTGGTGGCCCAGAAAAAACTCCTAGCATCCCTGTTAAACCACAATTCCCAGAATTCTGTGGGGGGTATCATGGCATTTAAATCTGATTATACTGCATGTATCTCGCATGGTACTACCTTACTGCCAAAACTCATGCCAGAGTAAGCTTTTCGTTATAAGAAATCTGGACTGCAGACATCAGGAGAACTTTTAGTCAGACTTTTAGTGTCGCCGTTCCTGTTTTATGATTTAGTGGAATATTCCAGCAGTTATTTTAGAGAATTCCTAGGGCCCCTTCCAAATACCTCCCAGGGTTCCAGAGTTTGCTCTTGTGATCTCTGATTGTTCTGCGTTCCTCACTAGGCTTGGCTGACAGAAATCCACGAATATGCAAAGCAAGACGTGGTCCTGATGTTGCTGGGAAACAAGGTGAGCTGCCTGACACTGGGCTGGGTCGGACGTGCCACTGCCACGGAAGCTGTTGATGGGGGAAAGAGGGCAGTGGAAGCTGGAGGTGCCTTTGCACAGCACAAAACACCACCTCAAAACACTCATCCACCCCCACCTCAAAGCCCTCCTCTGCTGCGGGGTGGCTGGCTTGGCACTGGTTGGTCCATCCAAGCCGGAGACCTGGCTGGTTATGGGACCAGTGCTGGGCCAGCAGTCCCAGAATGCATTGCTGATGCTTTCTTGTCACGCTTAGGTGGATTCAGCCCAGGACCGAGTGGTGAAAAGAGAAGATGGGGAGAATTTAGCAAAGGTACGTTGGATGCACTCTTTATTAAAATTAATGACAATTCTGCTCTAGGAGAGGTTATAAAATTTGCATCTGCTCCCATAGCTAATAGAGCATAAATTCTTCTGCTTCAGCTTGTTATGGAGAATTACAGGGGAGGGTGCCAAGCAAAATTATCCACTATATTATGCAGATCTGTCCAGCCAAAAGGGATTAAAACTTTAAAAGAAATGCAAGATTGATGGATAATTAATGTTGTGCTTGTTCTGCATTTGCAGGGAATTGCAGGCTACATTCAGTCTTGCCTCTAACCCAAAGTAGGACTTGGAATATTCCCAGTATCCACACAAGCACCACACAGCGAGCCAACCTGCATACCTGTCCTGATTTGTTAATCTTCTTTACTGACCTTTTTTTTTTTGGCTGCCTTTGAATCCGTGTTGACTCCTGGCGACTGCCTGGACAAGTCCCTGCAGTTTTCTTGGCAAGGTTTCAGAAGTGGTTTGCCATTGCCTGCTCCTTCTGGGGGCTGAGAGAGAGTGACTGGCCCAAGGTCACCAGCCGGCTTCGTGCCTGAGACAGGACTAGAACTCACGGCCTCCCGGTTTCTAGCCTGACACCTTAATCACTGCACCAGACTGGCTCTTTACTGACTACAGGTTGCTTATATGTGTATTCATTAGGTCACCATGAGAGTTTGGCCACTATTTTTTTTAAAAAATGTTAAATTATATACATTTTAAACATTTAATTTTTAAGGGGGGTGTGACACTAATCACACGTAAATTCGTGTGCATATCCCATGCCAAGTAATGCTGTTCAGTTGGACAGCCAAAGGATTCACAGAGCATCTCCCCTGGATTAGCAAGTTGGGTTTTGTTTGGTAGGTAAGTTGAGTAGATTTTGCCCACAAAATACTAGAGTTGGAAGAGGCTCTTCTCCCAAACTCTGTACCTCGTGAAATAGACAGGAGGGAATACTGCACTAGTGCCCTTTTTTCACAGATATATGATCATGACTGAGAGCCAGTTTGGTCTAGTGGTGAAGGCACCAGGCTAGAAACTGGAGGCCATGAGTTCTAGTTTTGTCTTAGGCACAAAACCAGCTGGGTGACTTTGGGCCAGTCACTGTCTCTCAGCCCTAGGAAGCAGGCAATGGCAAGCTAATGCTGAAAAATGTTGCCAAGAAAACTGACTTGAAGGTATACACACAGTATTATCAAACAGATTATAATTTGCAGCCAGGCACTGAATCAAGATTATGGTTTATTTCTGCTTCTTGGAAGTGATTGGACAACAGAGATCCAGATACCTAAAAACCCACTGCAGCTAAGCTGTGGTTTCCCTAATAATGATTCGCTGAATAATCCATCATTCCTAATGTGGAATCCATATGGAATCCATCAACCCTAAACCATTGTAGACTTCAGGAGGAGTCTGATAGCACTTTTTGAACTTTCAGTTATACCTTTTAAAAAAATCTGTTAATCCAAAAGGGTGTTACCAATTTTTTTCTGATTTTTAAATCAGAAAACATGTTATCATAGAATCAAAGAAGCCTACAGCTGAAAGGGTCTAGTTAGATCTAGGGTGAAGTGATTGATTACTTCTATTCTGCTAAGGCTGGTGTAGGGTTGACTGTCCGCTGCATCCAATGTAGTCAGTGAAAGCTGCTGCCTTTTAATAAAATGTGTTAGTCTCAAAAGATGCTACCAGACTCTTTCTGATCTAAACAGAAAGTGCATCCTAGGATATATGTTGTATCTTTATAATGCTAGGTGATCTGTTCCTAGAATGCTCTTGCTAAATTCAGTTTTAATTGTTCGTAATCAACTGATCTTCTGAGTTAATGGGAGGATATACTCCCCCCCCCCCCCCCCCCGCATTTAAGATACTTCACTAACAGGAAAAGAATGATGAGAAAATATCTGTATAAGATCAAACCTCATTTGAAGAACTTTTCTGATGGGGGCGGGATGTAGCAAGACTTTAAACTACATGTATTTATCTGCAGAATAAATCTAGAAGAAATTGTGCTGCTTCTGACTAAATTATCCCAGCCCGTCTGCAGCACAGCACAAATGTCTGTTGTTAGGAGTCAGCCAAACACTGCCTCGCTGTTAATCCTGTGATGCAACTTGGTCGTGATTATAACTTAAGCCTTTAAAAGGCTCTTCATTCGGGTTCTGCCTCCAGGGCTTACTCACACCGACCGCTTTCAGCAGCCAAGGGGCAACATCATCATTCAGTTGATTAGGTCCGCTCAAAAAATGAGCGATTTGTTTCTTTAACAATGTTACGTATATCCAGAAAGAAAATGGCTGGGTTCACTCAATACGCTTGCTAAGGCTAAAATGGGGTTGGGTGGTTTCAAGGTGTTGGAATTCAACCTTTGTGCCAACAAAGCTGCCATGTTTATAGCACAGCAGTTGTGTTTGGTTGGTCTGAGTTCAGGGTGCCGTGCAGACCAGCTGGTCAGCTTGCGTACCTTTGGCTGAGTCCTCCCATTCGCTTCGGTTTCTTTCTTTCAACATCTCTGGGCTGCAGTAACGTACAAAATGTACTTCCGTGCCAGGGACATTTGGGGGCAGCCTGTTTAGGATAACAGGCATGCCGATGGGCAGCTCTGACACGGAAGCGCTGAATCTGGGTGTGACTGCCCATGTCCAGCTTGGTAACCTGATGCAGCACTACTGATACAAGCTGCTAAAAAGAGAGAAAGGAAGAAGACAGGAGCACCAAATACCTTATTTCTTTGGTGCAGGAATACGGGGTGCCCTTCATGGAGACCAGCGCCAAGAGCGGCTTGAATGTGGACTTAGCCTTCATGGCCATTGCCAAGTAAGTTCCTGTATTTCAGTCTTCCCATCAAAAGTGGATAGCCATAGCCAACATGCAGCTCCCAAGGACGTTGTTTGCTGATCCTGACATTCTCTAGGTTGATACCATGGACATTTGGCGGAAAATTACCCTAAGAAGGTGGAAAGGGGGGGGGGTATCTTGGTTTGCTGAGAAACACCCAGGGATGAAGAGATACCTGGAGCGATGCAGGCACAAGACATCCAATCTGACTGGATGGCGGTAACAGCAGCATAGTGGGATGAATTTGCCACTGGTATTGCGTCTATGGAGTGCCATCCGGCAGCCCTTTTTAAAGAACCACCCCCAGAGTGACTGGCAGAATGGGAGTGATGTCTTAGACGCATCACCCGTTGACCCGGAGGAAGTGGGCCAAATCCTCAGTGAGATGAGCTCGCCCCCCGTGGGCTAGATCCCTGCCCACCTGGCTTGTTCGTGCCACCAGGGAAGGATCTGGGGTTGGGTCAAAGCTATGGCAGATGCCTCGTTGCAGGAGGGGGAGATGCCAGTGCCCTTGAAAATGGCGTTGGTGCACACACGTCTCTTAAGAGGGCGGCCTCAGCCACAGCTACACTGGACAGCTGTTGCCCAGTCACCCACCTTCCCTTTTTAGGGAGAGAAGGTGGTGGGGTGGGAGTTACAAAAGGCTCTGGAAGAAGCAGATCATCTAGAGCAGAGTTTCTCAACCTTGGTGACTTCAACTCCCCAAATTCCCCAGCCAGGATGTGTGGACTTCAACTCCCAGAACTGCCCAGGCAGCATGCTGGCTGGGGAATTCTGGGAGTTGAAGTCCACACATCTTAATGCTGCCAAGGTTGAAAAACACTGATCTAGACCTTTTCCATCAGGGTTCAAGCCTGGCATAGGACAGTTTCTGCCCCTCAAGAGGTGTTACAGGAAGGGGCTTGGAGGCAAGCATTCTCTGCAGGAGCTTGTGGAACAATTCATCTCCAGAAATGAGACCCGTGCCTTCCCTTTAGGTATTTGGGAGGCTGGTTAAGAACCGTTCTTAACCATTTAAGCATTTAGGGTTTGAGGAGTAGAAGATGCATCTAGGAGGGTTGGCATTGGTTATTATGGACCATCACAATATGATTTTATTGGATAGGGTAGATTTATATCTATTACTGTACTTTATTATACTTCTGCTCTGCACACCACTTACGTTTGATTGACTGAAGCACTTGTAATAAGTAAATAAGTAAGAATAAAATCAGTGCAGTTTTCCAATAGACTGGTTGATGCATGGTTAACCCTCCCCCCAAGCCCCCCTAAAATGGAAAGCATGAGCCCAAATAACCTTCCTTCATATTTTAGGAATAACATTCTCGCTTATGCAAAGCAAGGCAGCCTGGTGTGCCTGGGCGGGGTGGCCGGCTGATTTCCCCGAAGGACAAGGAAAGCTGTTCAAACCTTGTGCTCGATTTGCAGGGAGCTGAAGCACAGATCGATGAAGCTGCCCAGCGAGCCCCGGTTCAGACTCCACGACTACGTCAAGAAGGAGGTGAAAGGCGCTGGCTGCTGCCGGTCATAAACTCTCTGGGGTCCCGTCCAGGCTGCGCCTCTTCCATGAGACTTGCCACAAGCAGCCCACCTTGCCTACCGCCTCTGTCTGCGACTCTTGTTCTCCTCCTTGCTGCACAAGCTCTACAAATCTCTTCCTTGTGTCTTGTTGTCTTTGTCCAGGTGAAGCTTGGAAGAATTTGGGGGCTTGGCGGCTTCTTCTCCCAGGGCAGGCAGGGGGCTTTCAGAAAGGAAGCTGGTGAGAAGCAGGCGAAGGACAAACTGAATGTGGGCAGTTTTCTGGGGGAGGGGGACGGAGAAGCTTGCTCAGTCTCAGCATAGGTGTCCTGCATGAGTGCTCCTAAAGTGAGTGGGGCCACGTGAGCACAGGGAGCACTGCTGCCCCCGGGTGCTCCCCCGAGATCTCGCCAGGTGGGTCAGGTGCCTCGTCCCTTGCACATTGCTATGGATTGACTTGCTAGCAGCAACTGTTCGTGTGGGACTTCAGCTCCACTTCCATCCTTGTTGCCTCAGTGAGTACCCAAATATGGGTACTTCCACTTTTTTTTTTTTTAAGATCAATGTTTCGCGTGTGCTTTTGCTGACAGTTTTTTAAGCACATTTTTCCAAGCACCCAAACTAGGAGGAACAATAGAAGATGACTATTCTTGGCTGTAGTTTGTTAGCCGTCCTGCCCACAGGGCAGAATAAACTATTCCATCTGTTCTATCTTGGGTGGTGTGTTGTAGCTCTGGCAGTTCTCCTAGTTCATCCCTGCGCATTGGGGTGTGCCTTTTTTGTAGATGTGCAACACAGGAAAGGAGTTTTGTATGTTTGAAATAAGTTTGTCTCCTGGTCCTTCATTCATTTCCGTGATATCTCTCTAGTGGCTGATCCTGAATGTGGTGGGTCTCTCTCCAGCAAGTCTGTCCTGCAGAAAAATTGTAGCTTTTTTCATGCAAGATGGCACTGTGGTTGGACACTGTACACCCGTGTAACAGAAGGCGGAGTGACCGAGAGCCCAGACTGCAAGTGGGGGGAAGCCTCTCCAGATAATGGCTGGCAGAGCAGGAAGCAGCCCAGCAGGCTTAATTCTTGGGCCAGGCTGATGGGATGGGGGCATAGCAGTCCATCAATAGGCAGAGAGTATAGACCCCCTGGGACTACAGAGGTTACTTTTCTCCCCCCACCCCAACTGAGGGGATGCCGTCCAGCTGTAGGACAGGCTCTGCTCCCTCATGTAGCCATCTTCACTGCAGCTTTTTTACTTGGTCCTGTAACTAGCAAGCAAGTGGCTCCATCAGCCTTCCCCAACCTGTTGCCCTCCAGATGTGCAGGACTGTCAACTCCTACAATCCCATTAGCGCAGCCATGGTGGAAGTCCAACACATCTGGAGAGCACCTACTGGGGGAAGACTGGTGCAGAGCTCTTTCAGGGAAGCTTCTGGCTTGATCTCGCAAGTACAGGCCAATCCAGGCAAGTCAGCAGCCCAGCCTTAGTAGAAGAGGACAAGCATACCTTATCACCCTGTTCGCTTCAGGGTAATTGAAAACGTGCGTTAGGTGCTTTGTGATAATACAGTATATGCTAAGCTGCCATTGGGCTTTCCTTGTTCAGTGTCGTTTTCCTTGTGCCCAGATGTTTTTTAAGTTAAGATCCCTTTACATGGCCCTAAATTGGATGCTTGTCACCATTCTCCAATGAAACTCTTTTCCAAGGAAGAAATCTTCCATCAAAGCCAGCTTGCACGTTGCGTGTTTGCAGTCCCTCCTTAGCCGCGTGTACATCCACAAGCTGGGAGGAAGCAGTTGTGCGCAGTGCAGACCTGCGTGAATCAGGCGTCTTGACCTCAAAGACCATGTGGCAAACCCCTGCATTTGTGGCTTGGCTTTGGCAGCCTCCATTTGGCAAGTGCATGCACTCGAGGACTGCCTTGGCAGGGATCTGGTCACCTAGCTTGAGGCTGGTCTGGTCCCTAAGCACCTTGAAAGTGTTATTTATGTACCAAGGTAACTGCTGGCTCTGTTTATAGCTTTTTTTGGGTTTCTCTTAATAAAAGATTTTTTTAACGATGCTTGCTTCTCAAGGTCTGAAGCAGACCTCCTTCCTAAAATGGTCTGTGTGTTTCTTTCTTCGCCAATTCTACCCCAAAATTTAAGTAAATGTAATGAGTTTTTCATTCTGCCCGATTAAAACCCCAAAGATCCTCTTCACACTAGGGTTATAGTGCAAGGGTTGATTTTTACACTAGTTTGGTTGAAACAACTGTCCAAAGAGGAAACGCCAGGCTGAAAAACTGAATGGGTGGGAGGAGACCCATAGCGTGTTCTGTAGGGACAGCAGGAGAAAATCACTTTGGGCCAGCCAACCTAAAAACACGGAAGACTCTTCCAACCTAACTGGCCAGCACATCATTTAGAGCTGATGGTTCTGCTTTAGAATGCACTACTGTTTACTGTTCAGACTAGAGGAACAAGAACTTCGGGCACGTACTGTAGTTGATGCAGTTACTTTCTAGTCAATATTTCATCATTATTCAATTGAAATCTGAATCCGGTGACTTGGAGGTTAGGGCATGTCTGCATTTGTGTCACGCATTTGACAGAAGCATTAGCAGACACAATCCAGCAAGGGGAGGGGAAATAATGTTGGTTTTTGTCCCAAACTAAGTAATTGCCTTCAAGGAACTCAGCACTTTTTGGGTTCACCAAGGCATATAAACATGGTGTTACCAATATGTAGAGCAGCCTTTCTGTCCTACTAAAAAATTGGAAGACCGCAATTCAACTCTGAAAACTAACTAGTCTCACTGTATCTAGACCAGTGTTTCTCAACCTTGGCAACTTTAAGATGTGTACACTTCAACCCCCAAAATTCTGGGAGTTGAAGTCAACACATCTTAAAGTTGCAAAGGTTGATAAAAACTGGTCTAGACTGCAGGGTTATTAGAAATTTCAAGCGAGTTTCCAACTTGTTAGCCTTTTATTATTCTTGGAAGGATCAAATAAGGATCAAACAACACTTTTTCCACCACAACAGAATTGGCTTAAATAAGTGATGTATAATGGAGATTTCAAAAGAAAATAGTAACAAACAGAATTTTGGACACTAATGAACTTTCAAAGTTCTCTACGATGATTTTTCATTTTATTTTAAATACTTTTCTTAGTGGCAAGGAATCATATATTGGAACAATATATTGGATCTTTTTAAACTGGCTAAAATTATTGTGGGTGCATGCACTGAAATACTGCAAGATTTTGATGGCCATGTAAGGATTAAAAAAAAAAAATTAGAAAGCACATATATAGGTTGCTGAGCTCTGGATAGTGTTTGAAGATTCTCCTCAACCATTTATGTGACAGGTCCTTGGTCTTGAGATGGGACTGCTCAGAACCAGAGTAATAACTGTAATATACTACACTGGAATGAAGCATAAATTGCTAGCGGACTGCATTATATTTTATTAATTCTACATTGAAAAATAATACTGGATATAATTATCAATACATTAACTTCCAAAATGCTTCACTGTCAGACTAAACAACATATACCCCCAATGTTGGGTTCCCCATTTCAGCCTATTGTTTGTGATCTTATTCCCAGCACTCTGCAAGACTTTTCAGTTGTCATCAGGAGGCATTTGTGTTTTTTTGTAACTGCCACACAGAAGCACCACTCTTTTGTCCTCTAGCCTCCCTGCAGCATTTGAGCTCTCTAGCGGAAAACTGGCAGGGATTCTCTATGCCTGTGCAAAAATGCACATTGCACAATTGGCACCCCTGCTCATCATGCTGCTTGTCACAAAAGGTGCAGATAGTGTCTATGCCTGATTGGTTTTTTGCTGTCATAATAATGGGAAAATATTTTAACAGCCCAGGAACGAACAGCAACAGTCACCAGAAAGCAGCGTTTTCTTTCCAGAAGATGCAGGAGCTCAGCGGGTCAGGGTGAAGGCAGCCTGCAGATTCCCAAATTGACCTCTACACTCCTTGTGCACGTGTGAGTAATGCAAACACGAAACTGGAACTGTGTGTACTCTGAGTTTACATTTCTTCTTTTCTGTCAGGGAGGACGCACCATTTCCATGACTCAGAGCTTTGTGACAAAGCAGGTTTCGTTGCCTTCCGCTACATTTCAGCTGAGGGACATGAACCCACCTGCAAAAATGACATACAACCGACTGAATGGCCTTTAACCATTACTAGTCGCCTTTCCATAATCTCCCTGCCCAATACTGATATTAACGCTGTCCCAGGGATTCAAGAATGGCTAAGTAATACATAGCAAATACAGTCTTCCGTAGAAAAAGAATGCCTTTAGACTTTTCCCACATCTTGGTAATGCACTCGTTGAAAACAATGTTATTTTTATTGGTTTAAAAAGTCAGTTTGTTACCTGTGCTGCAATACCTGTCCTCTTCTGTTCCCATCTGCTTCTAAAAAGAGAACAAAGAAAAACTGAGTGCCACACTGATTTTCTAAACCAGCTTCCCAAAACTCTAGAAGTGTTCCACAGGTGTTGGGCCAGGCAATTTACACATTTGATAACCTGAGGCCCTGCCCAACTGGAAGGCCCCAGTTGTTGGAAGTCGCTCTAAACGGACAATTTTTCCTATTTCAGCTCAGACCCAACACCGTATTATATCAATGCCAAGCCTCAGTTCATGCCTAAAATCACTAACTGCAAGCAGTTTTCATACGAGGTGTCAGAAAATTAAAGAGTTCATCATTGGCTGATATTTGGCTTAGGAAAGTTCTTGTCCTTATAAACTAGTAAGACTCACCTTTCATTAATCTCTACATATTGAGCTTACATCATCCAGCAGGAGACATTACGCCTGGAAAGGGAAAAGGTAATCTTATTTGCACAGAAAAAGGAAAGCTTATTGACTCAGCCTAAATCAGCCACACCAAATCCTCAAAATAGTCTGGAAATGCATGAAGCGGCATTTGGAATGTAGGTCAATATACCGTGTACCTCCTAATCAACGGGATGCAGGCAACAGTATGTCTGTGCAAGAGAGTCTCTACATTATGGGACCCTAGCTTGCACAGAATTGCACGAGTGGTACTTGTGGCATTCTGGGGAAAAAAGGGGCCCACAATGACCAGGACTGTCCTTACTACTAGCAGTAAATGGTGACATGACACAGGTACAACTAAGACTGGTAACCTAATCTTCACATTCTCTATACTAAAAAGTATTCTGAGAGAGCTTCAATTGACCAAAGTCATGATGGGTGGCAGAGGCTGCTCTGGGGTCATCTGGTGATCATCATCATGCATGGAAGATTGCAACTTAGAACATAAAAGAAGTAAATGAAAACAAAGATGAATACAGTGAAAATAAGTTGTCTATTTACGAAACCAAGACAAAGGAGATCTGAATGAAAGTAGTTTGATCTAACAAAATATACCAACAAAGGTTTATGTTCATTTACAAGTGAAAGGGCTAATTATATGTGAGAAAGTCTAATTAGCATGAAAATAGGTTGCTGTGGATGCATATGGAAATAAGAATTCAGAACAGTTGATGTTCTCCCAATAGAAGAGAATCTCTGTAGTGCAGGACTGAACTGTGTAATCCTTGGTGCTCTCTGAGCTTGGCTGTTGACTTGCAAATGCTTGCCCTGCCCAAGTTTGGGGGGGGGGGGGTTCTCCTTGGAAGTGCCTGGATTGAAACAAGTTTTCTGCTTGTTTGTCTGGTGTTAATCCCTGCTTATCTGGACGTAGGCTGCTGGAGAGGATGTGTTCTGGTTGCTTCCTTCTTAGCTTTTTTTCTTTTGAGTGGTGTGTAAACGTGGTTTATCTCTAGTGCAACATTCCGAATCCAATGAAAAACTGTGTTGAGTGTGAGCAAGGTGAGAATACAGAAAAAGCAACTGAACTATTTAAAGCCCAGAATGAATAATACCATTCCATAAGTATCTGATTTGAACTCAGTGTTTGTTTTGAGCATCTTGTTTAAACATGTCAATTCATACACGTAGGCGGCAAATGAATGAATATAAAAACATAGCTGATTTGACTGTTTACAAAGAAAAATGAACAGCTCATTTTGGACAGTCTGTGCCTGAACTGAAACATGCAAGTTGTGGTCTCCGTATGGACTGAAACACGGTTGTTCCAGGCAAAAGTGCTGAGGTCAGAGTGAGAAGAAGCTGAGGGTGAGAGGTCCCCACAGGTAAGGGGAGGCTTAATGGGATGTCAGTGGCAGCTGAAGGAGGCACAAATGAGAATGCAGTGCTTAAATTCACCAACATTAAGCCGGAAGTAAGGCGAAAATATGCTATTAGCTCCCTGGTTGCTTAATGTACTTAGTCTTTGTTTGACAGGAAAAATATAACGAATTACAAGGTGTACATAAACTGAAAAACATGAGCAAGGAGGTGGATTTGCCTACCTCGGGATGATGTTTGCTAAATACGAGAAAAGAGATGCTCCCTCCCCTTATCTCTTGCCTTTAATTTCCTTGGCTTACTGTGTCTTACTACTCGCCTGCGCACTGCGCGACGTGACTTCCAAGGAAAGGGGACATCATACCTCGCCAGGCTGCCCGGCAGCAAAGCTATTGACGCCACAGAGCGGAAGAGCCGGACTCCTCGATTAGTTCAGGCAGCCGCCCTTCGCTCCTCCTCCACGGACGGCCTTTCGTTGTCCTCGGCCGCCCAAGGCTGCGCCCACCGCCTCTTCCCGGCCCTCCCTCCCTCCCTCCCTCCCGCGGACAGCTTCCCCGGCTACCTGGCGGCCTCGGGCAGACGCGGAGCCGCAGGCCGGGCGGCAAAGCCGGGTCCCTCTTCCCCATCTCCTGCGGCGGAGTCTCCTGCGGGCCAGGAGGAAGCCTCGGCCCTGAGGGGAGAAGCGCAGAGCGAAGGCCGCGGGGCGGGGCGGGGCTCCGGGCGCCTCCAGTCCAGCGCAGCGAACGAGCGACTGCTGAGGGAACGGCGATCCGGCCGGGAGCAGCGTTCGGGGCTGGCGGCGCGTTCTGGTCCGGCCTGAGGCAGGAGAGCCGGCTGGGGGGCGCCGGGCCGGGCCAGCCCACCTCGCAGGGTTGTTGTTGGGGGAGGAGGAGTAGGGACGCTCGCCTCCCGGGGCCCGCCGGGGTTGGGCGGCTAGTAAGGCTAAGCGAACAGAACAACACGCATTAAACGGCGGCAGCGGCAGCGGCAACCCCAGGGCGGGGCTGGCTTCTCTTGGGGCGGCCCTTCGCCGCTGCCCGGTCAGGGCGGCGCTGAACAGGCGGCACGGCCGGGCCCGCCGGCCTCTTTCGCTTGCTCGTCGAAGTCCCGCGGCCGCCCCCCCGCGCGAGGGACTCTGGTTCTCGGCGAGGCCCCCGCCCCGCGTGGCCTCGGAAAGGGCGGACCCGACGCCTTTCTCCGCGCCGCCGCGCAGCGGAGGGAGCTCTCCCGCCGACGGCCAACGTCGGCACGGGCAGGCGCGCCACGGGGCCCGGCCTCTCAAGCGGAGAACAGGAGTGCAGGAAGACGCGCCCGAGGAGCCCCAAACAGGGCCAAAGGCTGGGCTAGTCTTACGTTCGTGGCAGACACCTTCAGAGCGCGTCCGTCCCACCGCAGCATGAGCGAAGGAAAGGAGGACGGCGTCCGCCGGAGCGCCTTTTATACCCTTCTCCGCTTTCCGATTGGCTGGCTTTTGTGCGCGGAACCAACCAATCCTGTTGCTCTTTCTCACTCCCCTTCGCGGCCAATCCTCCTTCGCTTCTTTTTTTAATCAGCCGCGCCCATTCGCCCACCCGCTTGATGTCTTCCCCTTCGATCTCCTGAGGTCGTTTGATTGGATGAGCAGGCGCGACTCGGGGGCCGGGGATTGGCGGGAAACAATGTTCAAAATCCGAAAGACAGCGGAAACGATCTCAAATAACGCGAGACTAGACGCGGAAGGGCCGGCCAAGTCCCCTGCAAAGCAGGCCCTGATGGGAATTGTAGGCGGCACGCAGCTAACGGCGCCCGGCTCTCGTAAAAGCGGAGCGATCAGGACTACAAATCCCGGCGACTCAGGAGCGGACTGACGTAGAGGCACTTCCGGCCCGGCTGCTGTGATGGGAGAGAACCAGACGGCCGGCTAGGCTCTCGGCGGCAGCGGCGGGGAGTCACCATGCGGTGGGGAGCCACGCGGAGGCTGGCGCCGCCGCCCCCGCTGCCCACAGGTGAGCGGGAGGGCGCGCGGGGCGGAGGAGGGCGCCCCCGGCCCGGAGGGAGCGGGCCCCGTCCCTGCCCTGGGCCGGACTACAGAGCCCATCATCCTCACGCCGCGCGGACGATGGCCGCGGCTGGCGCAGGTGCCGCTGGACTCCAGTTCCCATCAGCCCCGTCAGTGCGGCCGTGATGGGAGCTGCCCATCCCGCGAGCAGAGGCGTCGGCCTTCCTCCTCCAGGGCTGGAGCCGCCCCGGCCTGTCGCGGGAAGGGCGGCGGCGCCGCCGCCGCCCTCCACTGGAGTCGGACTCGCCCGCCTCAGCCGCGCCCGCCTCGACGGGTGCGGCGCATGGAATCACGGCCTCCCCGGCTGGGGCTTCTGGGGGTTGTAGTCCCTGCACACCCGGAGGGGGCAGCTTGCGGAAGGCCGACCTATCCCCGTAGGTGGAGTTCTTTGGGGCCCCCAAAACGCCTCCCGGTTCTTCCTTGGAGCGCATATTTCAGCTGCGTTGCCCGTTACGGGCCGGCGTGGAAAGGAGGACGCGCCTCTGAAGCTCCTTCTTTGCCATCTGAAAAGCGGTTTAGGAGCTTTAGAGAGACGCCCGTCCGTCCCCCGCTCTGTTCACCCGAGCGGGCCGCTCGGGAATGCGAAGGTGCCGCCTCACGTTCAGGGAAAGAGGGAAAGAGATGAACTTTAGCGGCTTTCTGAAAATCCGGAGTGAGGGCGTCTGCCTGAGGTCCGTTCGAAATTCACTCCCAAGGTCTGGCGTGTGACAGAAGGCCCCCCTTTTACATGAGTAAATAAGCCTTCTCCAGCTGATCTCCGACTGCGGACTGGTCTGCACCAGACTGGACAGTGTTGCCTTTAGTTTCTCCCATCTCTACAAAGTTCAGGCCCTCCAGAGCGGAATAAGGAAGGTAGAATGATTCCAAAGGTCAGCTGAAGCAGTCTGCTCCATTAAGCAGAGTTATTTCCTTCTCAGATCAGGTGACGCAAACATTTAAGACAAACATGGCCCTTAAGTTTAAGTACAAAGTTAAAGGCGTTTTCTTCCTCATCTGCTGCTGAGTTGCAAGCGGAACAGCTCTTTTCCACTCCTAGTGTATTGTGAAAGAGACGGATCATTGAACAAATCAACCCAGAGTTCTCACTCAAGGCACAAATGGCCAGGCTCAAATTATCCTACTTCAGACACATTATGTGAAGATTCAGCTCTCTGGAAAAGGGTCTAAGTCTGGGAAAGGTAGAAGGAAAGAGAAGAAGAGGATGAACAGCAGCAGGATGGATGGACTCAGTTACAGAGGTGATGTGTGCACTGTTGGGAGACATGAAAGAACAGGTTATTAGAGAAAACAGGTCTTGGAGAAAATCTTTGTGGTTGCTAGGAGTTGAAAATGACTTGATGGCACACAATCAAAGTCTTAAGTGCCAGGTGTGTGTTATCTGAACATGGGCTGATCCTAGTTTTCAGGTGTTCTGCCAATTAAAGACACATTAAGCTTTCCATGATCTGTGTTTTGGGTACACACATAAATGGGGAGCATGTATAATTTAGGTGACATGGGCATATCAAGACATAGAAATGGATATTTGAGCTACACGTGTACATCAATGACACACATACACAGATGTTAAAGATATTTATTGTGCCATTAACAAGTTATGCATTTGGAATAAACAGCAGCAAGGTAACAAGGTGCCTATATCAATAATCATGGTAGAGAGGGGCCAGCCTAACAAGTCAAGGAGATAAGACATTTGGCTGCTGCCCTGAAGGAATGTCTAAGCAGTTGCTTGGCCTTAGAAGGTAAGCAGTTTTGGGCCTGGACTTTGAAGAAAGATCACCAGGGAGTTCAAAAGTTTTAGGCTTGGCTGGAGGTCAGAAAACATTCTGAAAGAGGGCTTTGGCAAATTGTTTCTGTGCTGTTGCCCTTTCAGCCTGGGTATTTAAAATTTTGAAATATTTATAAGGATTTGGGCAGGTATTGAAATCCTCTGAAATCCTTTACTTTTTGTAAAAGAAACATCAAGCTTGTATTTACAAATCTGACTTTCCACATGCCTTCTTTTAATATAGGTAACTCCCAGGTCATCTCTGGGGTTGAAATCTTTTATTTTTGCCTGTGTATTATGGATGTAAAGATGCAAAGTTGATATTTGAAGCCACCATTGTACCCCTAATAGTCTCAAGTTGGCTCATTTTTTTCTCATGGAGAGCTAAAGTGCAAGGACCAAGGCACTCATTTTACCTTCCCCACTGAAACATGCAAAAAAGCAAGGTGGGACAGTTTGGCTCCACTTTTAGTAATGCTTGCCCACTGAGGTCTTAGGCAGGGCATAGGACATTCATTGTGAGCCACAGGCTGAAAAAGGTTGCATGCTTGGGTTTGATGCAAAAGAAATCACCATTCTTTGTGATCTTGGTGAAATCACATGTGTGGTCTCCATGCCTGTCTGCAGAGCCTAATTTCAGAGGTTCTAGCACCACGGTAGGATGTGCTTGCCTATCTGCACCTCCACTGTGCCACCTGAATTCTGAAGAGAGTGATTCTTCTGATTTTACTCAGTCCCCTTAGTGGCCGCTGTGCATGAAAGACTTTCCCCTGCCATTATCTTCCCAGTTTCCCCATCTCTTACTTGCTTCCTTCATCTTTCCAGTTCCTACCTGTCCCTACCCCCCCTTGTCAGTATAGTTTTATTTTCACCATTCCTCTTCCATGCAGTTACCCTATGTGCACCTCTTACAGAGATGGTTTCACTTCTTATTCCTGCAGGCAGATGCTTTCCCCAAATATATTGGAAAGGATTAGTTCCTTGTGCAGCTTGTACATCTGTTACTGTGAGAGAACAGAAACAGCTTCTCAAATGGTTTTGCCCAGGCCCATGTCTCAGCTCGATGCTTCTTCCAATCTACCACCCCACCCAAAGCCCATGTCCATAGTAAACTAGAAAGTTGGGGAGTAATTGAAGCAAAAACTCTTTTCTATTGCAGGAAGTTTCTATCTAGCTATAGTTTTGGATATTGAGGAGCAATTAGACATGCCTTCTGACCACTTCAGCAAGCATGAAGCATTTTGAAGGTTTAGCTTTGCTCGGACTCCTGCTCTGTCAAGCCTCACTCCTTCTGTCAGACTGCATATCATGAAAGCATCTTAAACAAGTGGGTTTATAACCTCCTCAATGCCATGAAACATTTAGCAGTTTAATGTGGCTTGAAGCTGTGACAGTTGCTGATACTAATTTCATCCTCTGGATAGCTTAAATGCACCAAATTAACCCCTTTAAACCCATTAAAATATATTTAACAATTGCCCCACCTGTTCGAGGGCGTGGCTGTCCTCCCTGTCACCCTCAGGCAAGGCTGAATATTGCAGTGAAGTCTCAAAGCCAAAAAGGGGGCATTAAGGGATGGACAGTATTTATTTCATGAAGTGGTATAGCCACATGTGTGCCAGGTTTCTGCCTTCCATTCTACTTTATTCATACAATGGATGGAGAGGATCTTTATTTTTTCCAGAGAATGGAACTGTCGTCATTACCTTATCTTGTCATGCTCTTCCTTTGCTCAAAATACTTTTCTCCCCCATCTTGATTCTGATACTTCAAGCAAACTGAGTTGGAGAGAAAGGCCTTTCAAGCAGTGAGATAAAAGCATGTCAAGGATTAAACAGGCCTGGAGAGAAAAAAAGATGTAACTCCCTTTATTGGACAGTCGTAACTGCAGAACCGCTCTGTCTTGCTGCTTAGCCAGTTCGGGGGGGGGGGGGATTTGCCCACTTTTCAGATGAGCCCAGGTCATCCCGGAGGGGGAAGTGATCTCTCCCAGAACTTCCCCCAGCAGACTTCCTGGCTTTCATAGCACTTTCCAGCCTTTCTCTCCACCACCCTCTCTGCTGTGGGAAAGCTTGACTTGGGTGGCATCTCACTGGCAATGTGGTCTTCAAGGCAGGGCTTTCTTAGTTGTGGAGCCACAGTTGTGGAATTTGTAGCTGGAAGTGAAATGTCAAAGTAACTCAGTCAGGATATCAGATATTGGTAACATTCTGTATTTAACAGGCTTTTAAGATACATTTCAGGAACTATAGCACTTTTGTAGTTCACTTCAAAAGCTGCTTGATACCCTCTTCCCTCTGTTTCATTGTTTGTTTTGTTTTTAATCTTTAACAAAGGGAAAAAAAATGATAAGGACTCCTCATGTATAACACTTTACACAACAATTTTAGTAAAATATGACCATTTTCGTTATAATCCATGCATAATGTGTACCTGTAAGCAACTAATTCATAAGCCTCAAATAACATCTTCAGTCCAGTGAGGAACTGGAGCCATACATTTATACTTCTGATGGATTAGCCTCAGCAATAAGAAAGGTGTGGAAAAGCAATTTCTGTTGTCTAGCCATCTATTTCCATGTAATAGGATGGAATATGGACATATAAAATGCTCTACCTTGTCTCTTAAATTAATACATATAATTATTTCTTCCCATAATATAATGATTTCTGGACATTGTAAAAACATGTTTTATGAAGCATTATTCCAATTACATCCTGAACACTTGATACAAGCACAGTGAGATCCAGTAAGTCCTTAATATTATTTTGTCTTGTATAGGCCATCGTTTCAGACTTAATGAAATTTTTGATAACTTACTGCAGTTTCCCATTGTTTGGATGTAAGCTGTAGATATGTTTCAGGAATTTAGGAACTTTCCTTCTTTCCTTCAAAAACTGCTTTCATCATTTTGGATATTACGAAAATGATGTAGGGCTGTTTTTTTGCAGAACTTGTTTTGTGTGACATATAATTTATGAATAAAACATCTCTTTTGTTGTTGTTACTAGAAGCGGCTTTTATGATGTTCCATTGTGGGACTAGATTATGAGTGCCAACAAGAATACCCGCTACAATCGTTTCTCCAGCAGTAACTCTCCAGCAGTAACTCTCCCAGAAAACACTAACGGGGTAAGACAGTATAGTTTGGCTGTCATCTCACCAGGCAACTTGGAGTTTTATCCAATTGTCCTTCTCTTTGTATTAGGCCTATCTCATTCCTGCTTTTAACCCATGAAGGATGGAATGTAACACGTTCTCTCTCCATTGCAGACAAGAATGGAAACTACTTTTGGATCTACGTATTCTGCTGTGACCACCATCACCAAAGGTTGGGATTGAATAATTCTTGCTCTGTCTAATCTATATCAAATTATATTGTAGTTTACAGAATAAAGAAATCTTGGCTTACTGGCCTCCTCTTAAAACCCAGTACTTCGTTCATCAGGTTAGAGCTCTGAGTTGAATTTCATAAAAGCTAGATTCCCACACTGTGATCTCCCAACATATGTAGGAACCAGAAACAGGCTGTGTGCTACTCTAATCAGGCTGTGTGTAGAGTACAGAATAGTTCTTGGGGTCATATTTAAGGACATCAATAATTGTTAGTCCACAGAGTGACAAAAATGATGGACCAGCTGAAAGACAGCTGCAATGGATTGCCTGGGAATAAGAAGATTAAGGGAAAACATGATTGTGATTGTCAAGTACCTGACAGTCAAAAAATGTTGCCAGGTTGTTCTCTGATGCTCCAGGTGACAGAGCTAGAAACAATAGATGGAAATGGTAGGGAAACAAATTTGAGTTGAACATTAGAAGAAACTTCATTGGCGAGACCTTTGGAACAGTGGAATGGGGTAGGTCTTCATCTGGGGGGATGTTTGGGGCTGTGCAACGCTTCAGTTTTTAATCTCCGGAACGTGCCAAGGCTGCTGTAAGGTGTTGCAGACGGGCTACGTTCATGCTCCTGGATACCAAATCCAACCTACTGCACAATGTTAGTATTTTTTTAATATAATTTTTATTAGAGATTTTAACATACGTAAAAGATAAACATAAAAATGTATAAAGAAAAATAGAAAAAAAGTGCAGGAAACAATACAAATAGAAAAAAGAAAGATATATAAAGAAGCGATTTCTGATCTCTATAGCTGTTACAAAAAAGTTATTATCCCTCCTCCCTCTTTAAGATTACATTACATGGTTCCCTTCTTTCCATATTCAGCCCTTTTCAATCAGCAAATCCATAAATCCATTCATTTTTTTTCCATTTTCAGCAAAAAGTCCATAAGAGGTTTCCAGTCTTTTATAAAAGTACTTATTGTTTTATCCCTGATCAAGCAGGTCAGTTTTGCCATTTCTACAAATTCCGCCATCTTCACACTCCACTCCTCCATTGTGGATGTTTCAGTGTTTTTCCATCCATCCAGTGCGTATAGTAGACTCAGTACAGTTACCATATACATAAATCTTTTCTAATTGGCTGTCCATAAGTCCCAATACAAAAAATTCTGGTTTCATCTGAATATTAATCTTTAAAATTCTTTGCATCATCTTCCATTCTCCCTTTAAGTGTAGCCAGATCTCTCTCAACAGATTCAGTCACTGATGCTGTAACATTCTTCCCCAATTCTTCAAATATCCTTTGTAAAATCTCTGGCATAATCCCCTTTTCTGTTATTTGCTCTATTAACAATCCTCTTCTCCTTTCTGTGATTTTCGCTGCTTTCCTGGTAGTAGCCATTTCTGTTTTTTAATTTATAAACCAGAAAGGAAAGATAAAGAGTAAAGTCTTTCTTTTCTTTCTCTTTCTCTACATCTTTCGTGCTTTAGTCCCATTCGGCATTCCTTAGTTCTATGGTCACATGATTTTTCACAACTTTCCCTTGTCTCTTTGTTTAACAAAACCAGGCAATCGTCCCTCTTAGGAAATTTGAACAGTCCTCATTCCCACGGAGATATGTATTTAATTAATTCAAAAGTACTTTAAAATGAATGATATTCCAAATTTGACTGTCCCCTTAATCCGTTTTAAACTCTCATAGTTCAAACCCTTGGCAAGCTTTTTACTTTTAATTGTTTTTAAATCCTCATAATTATTTCTTCACTTTTTACTTTCATCTTGTCCCAGATCAAAGGAACACTCACCAGGTGGTTTAGTTGCTGCTTGGAAGATCTCTGTAACTTTAAACATTTTTATAATCCAAACATGCACTAGGAAGTGAAGTTTTGAGTGAACCCAGCGTCCTTAAAGCAGGTTCCGCACGAGGCTGTGAGCTTGATATTTCTTCCTCAGCTCTTGGCGCTCTGCTCGTGAGTTGCCTGCAGGTTGCTTCATTGCGAGGAGCTGCCTTCCAAAGCACAGGTGGGCCATCTCCTGGCTTCTCCTTGTCCAGAGAAGCTCCACTGCCCGGCCACCAGTCCCCACTTTGGCTGCATTTCCGCTGTTTGGAGACGTTCTCCATTTTCTCCACCCAGAAGTCCACAATCCTAGTATTTAGGCAGAAGGTGGATAGTTGGAAAATATTGCAAAATCTGCGTGGAGGAGGGTTAGATCTGATGATTTCTAGAGATCCATCCTTTCTACTTCTGTGATGGTTACATTTTAAGTGATGGTTCAGTTTACTGGCTTTCAGGAGGTAAATTTAGAATTTAGGCCTAGATCAATAAGTGGAAGGTAGAATTATTAACAGCTATTAACCGATGTTCTGTGGAAAATCTCTTCATTGCCAAGCTGTTTAAAAAAAATAATTCTGTTCCATCCTTGGCTGAGTACTCTCAGCAAGTTTGGAAGAGAAGTGTGGAGTTTTATTAAGTTGTTTTTCTTTTTTCTGGATATGTTTTTCAAAGCTGCTCGGTGGTTTAATGGAATCTGTTATGTTGCAGAATGTCTCACCTCTCTCTCCTGATTCTCCTTCTAGCAGACGGAAGCAGTACGTTCAAACAGCATCGCCCGACGCCATCCTCCTCAAGTACGCTCACCTATTCCCCCCGTGACGAGGATGATGGCATGGTACGTGCTTTGGGGAGAACAGATACTGCAAGGTTGGGAATGGAGTCAGTCTGCAGTTTCAAGTCACAAATTGGTGTTTGCTGGTTTTTCTCCCTGTATCTGTTGAGATTCCTCCCCTCACGGGGCGTGCAGTTAAATATAGGAAGATGTCTACGTGAGAGTTCTGTTAGAAATTCTCATCCGCAGGTCTCCTAAATATTAACAGGGCTTGTTGGCTTCAGCTGAAAGGGTTCGTGGTGGATTGCAGTCTCAGTCTTCAAGATGCAGATTTGTTTTCTGTTGTTAGGTTTTCACATCCACGCTTGTTATTTCCCAATCTTCAGTTAGCCTGTAAGGCAGTGTTGTCCAAACTTGGCCACTTTAAGATGAGTGGACTTCAACTCCCAGAATTCCCCAGCCAGCTGGCTGGAGAATTCTGGGAGTTGAAGTCCACTCATCTTAAAGTGGCCAAGTTTGGACAACACTGCTGTAAGGTTTTAATCCTAGCCAGAATGACAGTTTCTTCTTCTTCCCTTATAGAAGCTGAAAGCAAGCTATTAACTCAATGAATACTATAGTTGTATTCTGAGCCTTTTTACCAGCTCAGCTAGTCATTTTCAGAAATTTCACATTCAGAAGCATTGGTAAAAATTATAAAGTACTTTGTGTGGTTGGTGCTTTTGGGAAGCTTAACAATAGCAGTCATTCTGGATTAATGCGGGTTAAAGTACATGTTGAGTTTGAGCTATTTTAGAAAACAGTGGCTTATTTATATGGCTTTACTCCATAAATCTTTGGTTTGGGGTTTAAAAATATCCTGTGCGTATATATGCCATCCTTGGAGATGTTTTTGAAGAACAGATAATTGTTCAAAGTGAAAAGAAATTGGGGAATAGTTAAAACTCAAGAAAGAAAGCTTCATACTGCCCTTCTGTTGCCCCCTTTTTATTAAGCTGCTTCTTGCCTTTAAGGCTCTAATCCAAGCATGGCATCTGGATCTCGCCGGGGCTGTTAGGCTCATACCGGTTCTTGGTTTCTGCTTTGGATTCCCTGCCAGCTGGCTGAATTGTCAGAGGAGTGCTTGCTAGGGGCAGGACCTTCTTGGCTGCAGCACAGCTTTGTGGAAAACTCCCTTCCAGAAGGCCCCAGTTTGAATTCAATGCCAAGTAAAGACTTACCATTTTAGAGAGGTTTATTTTATTTATTTTATTTATTTATTAAATTTCTCACCCACCCATCTCCCCCCGATGGGAGAACTCTGGGCGACTCACAACAAACATTAAAAACATAAATATATATAAATACATAACTGTTTCATGTATTTATTTTCATTTTTATTTTGATGTGCATGTGCATTTTATTTATTTCAACATCCATCCCACCTTTCTACTCAAGTGGCGATTCAAGGAAGCTAACGATTTTCTTTAAAGTTAAAAATTAATGTGTATCGAAATTAATGCTAAAATTGGTCAATAATGAAAGGCTGGATTAAAGAGATGCATCTTTACAGATTTTCTAAATGAGAGAGAGTGGAGGTCAAAGAGTGCATTCCTTAGCATCTAGGCGAAAGCCCTCTCAGCTGTGCCTGAGCTGTAAACCTCTGGCACTGGGCGGCATCTTTGTGAGAGGCTTGCCTGGAGAGTTGTACGGCATCGCAACAGGAGAGGCGGTTCCTTCAGTCCTAAACCATTGAGGGCCTTAAAGGCTCATGTTAGCACCTTAAATAAAGACATCTGAGCAACTGGCAATCCATGTAGATCTTTCCGCACAGGAATCCCATGACCCCTGCCTCTTGCGCTAGTTCACAGACAATTACAGTCTCCTTGCACCACCTTCTGGGCACAGGCAAGCAAGAAGGGCCAGAAGCATTGCAAAGCAGTACTTTGATAGCCTCCACCTGCCTAGATGATGCAGATGGCTTTAAAAGCCCCCGAGGGAGTCCAGTCATTCACCAGTGTAACCGAAGCAGCCTCAGTACCATATCTTGGCCAAAAACCCAGTTTAATTGACTTACACACGTCATCTAGATTAGTCTGGAACTCCAAGGCCACCACCTTCCTGGTCACTTTTGTGAGTTTGAAACTGGCCTATAATGACACAAAGCTTCCAAGTCAAGAGAAGACTTCTTCAGTAAACATCCTGTAACTACCTCTTGTACTTAGTGGGTGGCATGAAAATACATCTCCTCTACAAGGGAGCATTAATCACTCCTTAACCATCAGGCTGGTCCTATTCTGGCTGATTTAATCATTGCAAGAATAGCAAATCCAGAAAACTACTGAACAATAAAATGAAGAAGAAAAAAAATCAGAAGCAGGAGAGTGCCTGGCACCTGTTTGGCCTGAAATGACATCACAGTGAGAACCAGAGGAGCCTCTCTGAGTTCAGTGCCATAAGCTGTCTGCTGAGAAGGCCCTTCTCCCACTACCAGCCAAGGGTCAGCATTTCCTGGACTTTCCTTTCAGATCTTCCTTTGGGGTACTGCATATGGGAGTCACGAAGGGACCAGGACATGGGCAACTCCACTGTCTCTTCTGAGTTACAGTTTTATTAATTAAAAGTTACAGTTTAAAGATTACAGCAGCCAGGTATTCCTTTTCAACTTGGCTTTTTGCTGCTCCTCCGCTATGGTGCTGCTTTACTCGCACGAATGCTGTAGGTCTCACTTGTCTTTCCTTCCCTCGGCCCAGGATCTTCTCTGGCTTAGAACCTGAGAGGTGGTAGCATTACTAGCAGCTGCCCTTGCTGAGCCAGTCCGAGGAAGCCTGCAGCCAGTACAAGCTGGGTGATTGGTGGGCATCGTGCCCAGCTAGCTCTCCCACCCCCAAACAGGAAGCCACAGAGCAGAACCCTGACTGAATTGAATAGGAGGAAGTCTCCAACCATCTACGCAAAGCAAATTGGCAGAACTGAGTGTGTGTGTGTGTGTATGTGAGAGAGAGAGAGAGAGAGAGAGAGAGGCCGCCTAACCACAAGCGCTCTTAGAAGCAGCAGAGGCCATGACAGAGAAGTGCGCTAAGTTTTTGGTGAGGGATCATAGCCGGGAGCCAGCATTTCTGGTCAGAAGCCTGGTTGAGCATCGGATAGTTCCATGTTGGGAAGGTGAGCTTTTTACGTATCCACATCTGAGACAAAAGTAGCTCCGAGTTGGCCTGAAGAGCTCTTACAACCACTTGTCTGAGATTTGTCAAGCTTTTGCCAATGATTTGATGGTTAAGTGAAATGCTGGAATTGTGCAAGAAGTGAGAGGATTTCCAAGGGTTAAGGGTAACACTTCTGCTTTACAGTGCACTATTAAAAGCAAAAGTAACATATTTGCAAGGCAAGTAAATGTGCTTTGTCTGCCTCACCTTAACCTGCAGTTTGTTTCTTGTTTCTAAAAAACGTGAAGAGGTTTGCAAAAGGAATATGATGGTCTCGCTGTTTCTTTGTCTGCTGCATGGCACTCTGCTCTTTGTTGACTATGCTTGTCACCGAACCATCTCTCTCTCTGCAGCCGCCAATCACCCGTCGGTCTGACTCTGCCATCTCCGTTCGCTCATTGCATTCGGAGTCCAACATGTCCCTGCGCTCAACATTCTCTCTCCATGAGGAAGAGGAGGAGCCAGTAGGTATTTGGGGGTTGGGGGGTGGAGCTTTCCATAATGCACGATGTAGAACAAGTATATAAAACTTTTTTTGTAACTACCAAAGTAGAAATACAGCTGTTTGTATTGCAGGAATTCCATTCATCTTTTTACAAAGAAACTGTTGGTGACAATTATTAAAACAATAAGCCTCCTGCCTCCCCCCACACCATATCCCCAGAAGCAGAATGAAGACATCCTAATAAATTATTGCTCTGCTTAAAAGGAAACCAGGATGAGCCTAAACCCAAGACAAATGTGGCTCCCTGATACAGCAGCTGATGGTTCTCGTCTCCAAAGGCATTCTTGGTCCATACTAAGCCTGTGTTTTTAGCTGCCCCTTGCAAGCATGCAGTGCTGCAGCCAAAAGGGGCTCTGAGAAAGGAAATCTATGGGGCTGGTGTTGCAGCCCAGTTGGTCCTGCTTCTCATGGTCCTTGTTCAGCTTACAGGGGCTCTGGACTGTAGCTTCAGTTATCCCTTGCTGTTGGTCATACTGGCTGTAATCATAGATGAAATTAGAAGGGCCAAAAGGAAGTGGTCGCCCTTTTCTGGCATGATTCTTTAAACCATAAATCAGTGCCTTGCCACAATTCACAGCCCTGCAGAAAATCCACTCTGCGCCTGTCTAGAGCTTACAGCCAATGCCCCACTGTCCATATTTTCTCTCTCAGTCACGACGTGTGTGAACATGCATGCGTGTCATTCAGTTCCTGAGTGTGCTAACACTGGGCCTTTGGAAATTTGCAAAAATAGGCTGTGCGCTGTTTAAAATAACAAAAGTTCTAAAACTCTCCCCAAAATTTGGCAAAAAAGTGATATCATCAATGTGTATGACCCACTTTGTATCACATTTTCCTTCCCCACTTGGCTCTTGCCTCTCCCCAAAGGAAAAGGTTTCTTCCTGCCATCACAAAGTGTCATTTACCCCTGAGCGGAAGCTACCTTATCTTGACCGTGTTGTGCAGGTTGTTTGAGGACCCAGGAGGCAGGGGCAGTTATCCCCGGGTGGAGAAGGAGACTAAGCATACAGTCCTGTCAGTACAGGAGAGGCAGCTGCTTTGGGTCCTGCAGGCAGAGAGGTCTACCAGGCTCTGTCTGGCTACCCACTCCTCACCCCCTTGCAAAAGGATCCTCGGCCGCGCCAGTCTCTTCCCCCGCTAGCTGCTTCCGTCCTCTCCTTTCTCTCCTCCTCCCTGATTGTGAAGGAACAAGGGAGACATTTGGTATCTGGGCTGCAAAACTCTGGACTAATTCTAACTAGACAGCAGCAGAAAGATACAGAAGGTATAATTCTTCAGTGTCTTCTAATAGTCTGGATTTTTGCAGCCCAGATGAAAGGTTTTGCTTGGGCCCTAGGAAGCTCTGCTTACACCCTTGCCTGGCCCCCCTTTTCCCTGACCTTGATATGTTTCGCTGGGGGGCTGATGGGGGTTGCACTTAGGCCGGCCTGAATGTGAGGTGCTGTTTTGCACCCTAAGAAAGATGGGCCCTAATTTGCAGAGCGGTGCTCAAATTGAAAGAGATGTAAGAAAGGCCTCTCTCTGCTGAACGCACAGAGATCATGGGTAAGGCGGATTGAGGCCAGCACACGCTCCTCTTCCTCTGACCGGGGTGAGCTCTCCGCCCGTTCGCAACCTCGAGCTTCATTTTCTGCCATTAACTTTGTGCCCAACGCTCCCCTGCCTGGCAGAGCATTGCTGCATTTGAGCGCTTTCAGTTTCACTTTTGTGTTCTGGTTGGTTGCAGGAGCCTCTCGTGTTTGCTGAGCAGCCTTCTGTGAAACTCTGTTGCCAGTTGTGTTGCAGTGTGTTTAAAGATCCCGTGATCACGACCTGTGGGGTAAGGAGCCAAACCAGGCTGCATTTTCAGTCACACAATGAAATCGCTGCATGTTTGGGCATCAACTTAGGCCATCCAGTCCAACTCCCTGCTCAGTGCAGGAATCCAAACTAATGCTCCTTTCTTTGGTCAGCTGTAGAACCTTCCCAGGTATGGAAGCTGGACTAAGTAGCCTGTAATTCCCTGGATTCTTCCACCCCGCCCCTTCTTTCTCTCCGTCTCAGGTGTCAGTCCTGTCCTTTCCTTTCCTTTCCATCCCCTGGAGGAGATAAAGGCAAAAAAACTCTGCCTTTTCTCTGGCTGCCCTTTTTTCCTCAGTGGATTCTTTGCAGTTGTGCTTTCAACATCTCCTTTGTTGGGATCTCCAACCCGTCTGGAGCTTCTTTATCCATTGGCTTCTCCTGCCATCCTCTCAGTTTCTTAAAATCCAGTTTTTGAAATCTAAGACACATATTTGACAATGCTCAGCTTTAGTTTCCCTTAAACTCAAGAATGTCAGCAAACGTGGTCCCGTTCCCACAATCTGCCTACTACTTTCATTTTTTTGATTAAGTCCTCCCCGTTGATTACTATAATGTTAGGCATGGCTGACTCTTCTGTGCCTTCCTCTGCCCTCTTCCAGAGAAAGTTGTCAGCAGCACAAGTCAGGGATTTCCTAGAACGGTCCATGCTTGGCAGAGCTGGTCTCCTGACAGATGTCAGCGTATCTAAAGTCCCCATCACTACAACTGAGCCTGTGAAGCCCGATATGGCTTGGCACTTGGGTACTGGCATGATTACCTACTCCAAGTACTGGCAACCCTTCCAGTGTGTGCTTCCTGAGTAGAGGTGTTGAGGTCCTCTCTAACCTGTGAGATTTGGGGCATGGAAGTAAGGAAACAGCATTTCTCGGCGTACACCTCACTCTCATCATCTTCCCTGATGGCCTTTAGAAGGGAATCAAAACAGAATTTGGCAGCCAGCATCACTAAAGCAGATATCAAGAGGGGCATTGTTGTTGTAAAACATGTCGTAGAAGTGGGGTGTTTTTATTGTGGGATTTTCTGTAAATCTGTGCAAGTATAAACAGAATCAGTACTATACAAATGTTATAATAAATAAATACATTTCTTGTATTTATTTATTTAGACTCATGATCCTTGGGGACTTCAGCCCGTCTTCCTTGGGGGTGGAGTCAGAGGTGGCTTGGGAGTTCATGGCCACCATGACAGCCTTGGGCCTGACCCACGTCACTGTGGGCCCAACTCGTGACAGTGGTCATATGCTACATCTAGTTTTCTTGTTGGAGCAGTGGCAATGAGATCTGAAGTTGGGGGAGACTGCTGTCGTTCCTTTGTCATGCTCAGATCACTCTCTGCTGGCCCTGGAGTTCTCCACTCCTTCTCCCCGCTGCAGAGAGCCTGGATCTACTCAGGCAGTCCAGCTCAGGTGACTGATGAACCCAGTAGGGTTCCAGAGGGAGCTTGGCTTGTCCCTGAAGGCCTGATGCATGGTCTGATTTAGGCCTTGTTCACTGCCTGGAATGAGAGGGCAGCAGCGGCTGTGGATTAGATTGTGCCCATGCAGCTTCTCTTTTCCCACGGATCCCAAAACTCTCCATTACTTACTGAGCAGTTGAGGGAGATGAGGCACCTAGAGCAACACTGGAAGACAATGAAAAGCGAACCCAACTGAGCATGAGCTAGAACCTCTGTTAGGTTCTACCTTGTGGCGTTAAGGGTGGCAAAATGCTGGTATTTATCCACCCAGGGACCCTGTTCAAGATAACCTGGGCCCTCCTGGGGAGGACTGATCTGGAGGTTTACTGCAGGGACGCTGTGAGGGATATGTCAGCTCCTGCCAGATAAAGTTGCTTGGATTCACTCATGCTGGACTCTGGGCTTGAGGCAGGTCCTATGCAGGTGACTGAAGCTCAGTCTAGCTTGGTTACTTGGGAAGAGTTTGACCGTATTATACAAGGTTCTTGGGATTGTTAGCTTGACCACTTGCATTATAGACCCATGTCCCTCTTGACTGGCTGAGGCTTCCCAGGAGGTGACGTGTAGTTGGGTTGTGGTGGTGGTCAATTCTTCCTGGAGACGGGGAAGTGATATGCCCCCTTCCTCAAGAAGCCTTCGCTGGACCCAACCACGCGGGACAATTTTCATCCAGTCTCCAACCTTCACTTTTTAGAGAAAGGGATTGAGCAGGTGGTTGCACAGCAGTTCCAAAGAACTCTGGATGAGGTGGATTATCTGGGCCCCTCCCAGCTGGGTTTCAGACAAGTGTGGGACCAAAACATCATTGATTGTACTTGTAAATGACCTTTGGCAAGAGCAGGGTGGAAGTGGTGCATCCATTCTTGCTCTCCTCGATCTCTCAGTGGTTTTCAATATTTTCTTTTTCTTTATGACTGCATTAAATTTTAAAAAGCAGATAAAAACTAACAACTAATAATCAAGAAAGAGAATAGAAAAGAAGAATGAAGAGAAAGAAAGAAAGAAAGCAGACATGCAGAAAAAGAAGGAAAAAGAAAGAAGCAGAAATTAAAAAAAAGAATAACTTCCCACTTCTTTTAAAGCAGATATAAGTAAAGTAGATTAAACTTTCACGCTAAGATTTCAACTTAACATCCATTTTTTCTAATCTATGAATTTTACTAATCATCAAATCCATGTATCATAACTTCATTTTTTTTTTTGTTTTCCCACAAAAGGTCCATAAGGGTCTGGCTTTCAATACTCTCAATCGTGGTGTCCTTCTGGACCAACTTTGGGGATTGGGATCGTGCAACTATGTTGTGCTGGTTCTCTTCCTCCCTCTGGGAGTGGTTCCAGTCAGTGCTGGTGGGGAAAGAGGTTGTGTTGGGTGTTGTGGGATTCGACGGTCTCCCCACTCCTGTTCAACATCTATGGGAAGTCGCTAGGCAAGCTCATCCAACAGCACAGGGTATCCAGCTTTATATCTTTACCGTGCGCCAACCAAGTGATGCCATGGAGTTCTGTCCTGATGTCTGGAGGCCGTGAGGCTTGGATGGGGCAGAACAGGCTTCAGCTCACCCCTAGCGAGTGTCAGCCCCAGCAGGTAGACCAGACCAAGCATCAACTCCCCAAGACGGCTAAGGCTGCTTTTATTGAGATTGCCTGTAATAACAGTCTGATTGTGCTGTCCATGATCATGTTTATCCCATCCCATCAATCTGGCAGGATAGTAGGTATGTTACAGGCCCTTTCAGTTAAAGGGAACTACCTGACGGGACCCAGGAAAAAGCCTTTTCTGTTGCCGCACCTGCTCAGATTCTCCCTGACCCTGTTAGCCTTTCACGAGGCCCTGAACCCATCGCTGTGTTTGTGGGCTTGGGGGTTGGAATGTCTGTTGGAGCCTGTGAATTAGTTTTATTGAAATATTTGTATTGTATTTGTGTTGATTTTTTTTTTTAAATCTTGGCTACTGATTATCTATTTATTTTGTATTTTTTGGTTTTTGCTTGGTTTTTTCTTATTGTGGTTAGCCACTCAGAGTCACTTTTTTGAGATGGGCAGCCATGTAAAAAGAATGAAGGAAATTCATCCATCTTTGAAAGACCTGCAGTTTGCGGTTGGAAAGCACCATCTGCGTCTTCTCCTTGGTTAGGCAAGTGATGCTTAAGATGAACGACGGTGTTGCTTTTATTTGCACCTCTGTTTTTTAACCCTCTACTGCATCACCATCTTAATTCACTTGGTTTTCTGAACAGTAGGTACAACTGTCATTCCTCTTTCCTTTCAGTTGCTTCTGTTCATTATGTACATCCTTTCATTGCTGTATTCCAGTCGAGGAAGTCATCCCGCTGTTACACCTACTGAATTTTATTTGCTTTTTTTCACGAGTTCAACCTTGTCTTGTTTATTTTCTATATTCTGAACATTAGTATATGGACATAAAGGCCATGAACTTTAAGAGTCAATATTTTTCCTGGTTTTTCATTGAAAGGTTTAAAAGATGTTATTACAGCAATACGTCCATATCCTTTTACAATGCAAAAGTCTGTCTGAGGTTCTTATTTCAGAATTTCCAACTCCATCTCCCACAGGATTCTCTTTAAAGCCCTTTGTGTTCATGCTCACCATGGTTTGGCCTCCCCTATTGTGGGGGAGATGGGTGGGGGAGAAATCCAATAAATAAACGCATTTTAACCAGTCCTTGTGAAGTCAGTCCACGGACCCCTCTGAGACCTGGATATTTTCTGTCAACACCATTTGCAAAGCTGGTGTTGACAGAAAATATCCAGGTCTCAGAGCTGGTCTTTCATATGCAATATATTTGTTTTCTTTTCCTGTCAGCCGGTAGGACATATGAGAGAACCAGCTGAGGCCCCCGGAGTCTGGAGCTTCCTCACTACATCTATAAGCCTCTGATGATACTGCTCTCCCCTTCACAAGCTAATGAGTTTAGTTGGTACATGGTTGTTTCAGTTTCTTGTAGCAACAAATCACCAACCAGCACAAACTTGTCTTCATTTTCTTGCAGGGCTTACTTGTATCCCCTCTGCCCTTCAGAGTTCCACATTGTGTACTACTCTCTACAATGTCTCCTTTTCTTACCTGAAGGCTTAAGCTTGTTTCTTCTTTGGGGGTCTGAAAACTACTACTGAGTTCCAGTGGAGCACAATATAATCTATGACTCTTGGATATCTGTTCTTGTCCACCAGGCTTTCTTTTCATTTGACCCTCTTCCTTCTGGAGAGTTGTATCAATTTCTCTTGTAGACCTTCCTGTTTTTAATCTGATAAGTTTTTATTCTCTCTCATCAACTGAAATGTGGCAATTCGCTGCTCCAATCCTTTAACTTTTTCTTCATGGGTTGCACAAGCTTGTAGTTGTAGCAAATACACACCAGGCTTTTCTTAGGGAGGAAGATAAAACATGCCACAAGAATTACAGGTCATGCCTGTTCTTGTCTGTTTCTCTTTACTTTAGTTCCTTAAGGGTCCATCAGTAGACTGCTTTTATTTCTACTTGTCCTTCCAAAGCTCTCAGACTAGCCGCATACACACACTGTTCACTTAGATGGAAAAACTGAAAGGAACTCCCTTGCTGAACTCCAGTGGAAAGCCTGTTTCTCTCCCTGTTCACTTGCTCAGGGTTAGATGTGGCTTATGACACCTTTGCTGCAAAGATGACTGTTCAGAATGCCTTTATGAGGAGCTCGTCTGGGCATTTTCCACAGGAGCAGTCTAACATTGGCATTGGCATTGGCCAAGCCAGTGTGAATGGTGAAGCATGTGCTTTGTCCATGGAAGGTAGCTGTGCTCTCTAATAGCAGGGCTGGAAAAGACCTTTCTTTGCCCCTGATCAGAAATGCAACAATTGCAGTACACAATTCTGGCAAGCTCATTGCACTGACTCTGCAGAAAGCAATTTAGTCTGTCCCTAAAACAGTCTTCTGCAACCTGGAAGCCATCCAGATGTGTAGACATCAACTCCCAGTAATGGTTCTGCTGGCTGAGGTGTTGAAGTCCAAAGGTAGAAAAGGAGTCCAAGTCAGGGAAGACTGTGCTACTAGAGATCCATTCATATCTTATTGTTGAAAACAGGGCTGGGCTCACACAACATGCTGGACTAGGCTGACATGGTTGTTCAGGGTTCAGTGTGTTGTGGGAACCAAGCCATTAACATTATGGCATGAGAGGAGGGGAGGGGTTGGTTTGGGCATGGCATACTATGCAAACACTGGCCATTGTGTTTTCCTAAAGTGGGGTTAAGAATGGCACGTGGATGGAGCCAACAAGTTCAACCGGGCAGAAATCCTTTTTTGTTGTGCAGTTTCCTCAGGATTATTCCAGCCAGCTGCTCTGACTTATGTTTTGGGGAATGTAGGGGTGGAAATTGGGAGCAGGGCCTGGCTTGCTTTCTGCTCAGCTGTGGACTGTTTTGGCCTCTCTGGTAAGAGCGCTTTCCTGATGGGTAGAGCAGGAAAGGGAAGTGAGCAGCTGGGGAGCTGCAGAGCCCCCTCCTTCTCCTCTCCCCTCCCCAGTAAAGGTAAGGCCAGCATTGAGCAAAACGCTTGTAGCTGAGTCCGTTTGGCAGCCAAGAGAAGGTAGACTGGCTGGCTGTGCTCAGTGTATCCTGGAGAATCTAGGAAGGGTGGGGGAAGGAAAATGGAGGTCTGGTCTCTCCTTCCCAAAGGTTCTGTGTGGCTGCCCAGGCTTCACTCCTTCCATCGTGGTCCCTCTAGAGAAAGTGTTCCTGTTTGCTCTGACTGCTGGAGAAGCGCTTCCTTGTAATTAAAACGAAGCCTGAAAGGTAGATATTGTGAACCTGAAACCCCATTAGTGATGTGGGAAAGATTGCCAAGTTAATTGGAAAGAAAAGCCCCAAATAGTATCACTTTAAGAGCTCAGTGGTATCCATAGCCTCTAACATCATTAAATCATTGTGCGTTTCTGAAAGTAATCACTTCAGTAGGAAGCGTACGGAGAAACAGTTCTTTCTTACTTGATTTTCCAGCCAGCTGGTCACTTCAGCCATTTGCAAATTGCCTCTTCCTCAGGCTCCCAAAAGTTGAGCGGCTGATCCAGAAAGCCCTCTTGAATCCTGAGTTTCAGTCTTGGCCGTGGCCATCATCCCTTCCTCTTTCCAGAGTAGGAGACAAAACTCTCCTGTTGCTTTTCTGGGGTTCCTGGTAACAAAAACACAATCACAGATGATCCGTAGAAGTGCAATTGAAACAGAACAGAACACTGTAATTTGGTAAAAATCTTGAAACAGGCACAAAAAATCATAACACAGCTTTTTTGTCTAACTTGTTCCCTCCTTCTCTAATGTGTTGCGACTCCCTACTCTGTTCCTCATAGCGGGACAGCAAGTTACACTAAGTCACTTAGTAAATCTGAGCTTCACTAGGCCAGCCCAATAAAATATTTTCTGGCTAAGTGCTGCTTTGTTTCCCAGTCAGGCCCTTCTCCCAGCCAGGCATCAGTTAATACTTTTCCCCACTTATGCTTCTGCAGATAAAGACAGTTGCTCTTCACTGTGCAACCTTGTACAGAGTAAGACTCCGGGCCTCACCTGACAGTTTGGAAGAGTTTAAAGGGCAGTGGGAACAAAATTGCAAGGTTACCTAGTGATGGATAAATCCCATAGTTCTTAATATTGAATGTTCAGATCCATCTTCCTCCACTGTTGAGTTTTAACCTTTTCTATCCTTCATTGCTCTGCAAGGGTTTTAAATAAAAAGACTGATGGTTCAGATGCTATAAGTTAACATACTCAAGATGCAAAACTTTAAGTGGAGTTCTAAAAACTAAACTAAAACCCAAATTCCCGAATGAAATGAAGCTTTCAGTAAGACTGACATGAACGGCATCTGTCTGGAAGAAGAGATTTAATGGTGATAGGAGGAGAAATTTGTTACCTTTTATAGTCAAAGAATGCAGCCATCTGATAAATGGATAATTTTTCAAGTTCTGGTTTTGGCAGATTTCTTTTCTTTCCAGTTAACGAATTTGTTTTTGAACCTTTGCTACATTGCAGGTGAGGAAGAACGATGCAATTCATCTCTGTTTTGGTTTTTTAGAGTTTGTTTGGATACATGGAGGTTGAAATACAGGCTCCATGTCTGTCCACAGAGATCTGGAGAAAATGAACCAGTCCGCCATGTGTAGCTCCAGGAGAACAGTGGATTAAAAGGGGTGGGCCTCTGGGTAGCAGAAGCTCAAAGCCACCCATTGGGGCTCTCCCTTTGTGCAGGGAACAGGTTCGATCTGATACAAACCCCATTTCTTACAGTTTTGCATTCTCTTTTCTTCACAGCACACATTTTGCAGGAGATGTGCCTTAACCTCTGGTAGGTACTTAAGATTCTTTTGAGCATTGTGTTTGAGATTATTGTTGGTACATGCAAGCATTTTTTTCTGCTTATCTTTTACTTCTCTGTCAAATACAAATTTAAAAAATGGCACCTGGGATTTCCCTGTTGAATGGACTTTTGCACTTTTTATGGCCTCTGAGAGATTTCATTCTGCCACCTACTTTTGCCAGATGTAGCTCCAGATACTTGTTTTGGGTGACCAGTAAGGACAAGGTAGTCAACTCTGGTGGCTGAGGGCTGTACAACTCTAGAGGAGTCGCAGTGGCCAGGGCAATGATGCAAGTAGATGGGATTTGGATTTTCCAGTTTTCTGATATTTTTGAGGAGACTTCCCTTTTTTTCAGTAAACCTGTTTTAATGTCTGCACTTCAATGTTTGCGTCTTTCCTGTCTGAAATCATGGTTGAAAGGTAGTCCAAGGGATTGCAGAAAAGTCAGCTGGAAGAAGCACAAAGAGATAGGTGATCTTGGGGAATGACCTAAGATTAATACACACGAAGATATGTGAATTATTTAATTAATGAAATGTATGCCAATAAATCAATGAGTTTACAAATTCATGCATTCAATGGAGTTAGTTATGTTTAATTGGACAACAGCTTTACTTAGAAAATGGATTTGAATTATGCCTTGAACTGAGTTTAAAAGTGGCCTCTTGATTGCGTTCCTTTTTTTTGTGCTCAACGCTATCATCTTCCCCTGCAGTTTGTCAATTCAGGCTTCATACTAAATTCTAAACCATAGTTTAGATGTCACAGCTTGGGGTGATGTCTGAATTAAGTCATCTTTCTCCTTGCAGAGAAGTGCCCAGTGGACAATGCCAAACTGACGGTGGTGGTCAACAACATTGCAGTGGCTGAACAAATTGGGGAGCTCTTCATTCACTGCAAGTACGGCTGCCGGTCCACCGTGAGCGGCAAACCTTCAGCCTTTGAGGTGGACCCCCATGGGTGCCCCTTCACCATTAAACTGAGTGCCAGGAAGTAAGTAGGTGCGAAGCCTCTTCCCGTGATTGCTGGTTTGCTTTGGCATGGCTGCTTCTAGGCTTGAAATTGTGGCTGGGATTCTCAGCAGGGTGGCATTTTCCTTCCCCTTGCCCCCCTCCCATATTTTTGACAGTGTAATAGAGGATGGACTGCTCTGTGGAGAGATTTGGGAGGAGACACCTGGCAATACTGCTGTGGGCAAAGGGAGTGCTTTTTTCCCAAGAAATCCAAGCTGGGGTGGGGAAGGTGGAAGAGGAACGGCCAAACTTTTAGCCCTTTGGGTGGCTTTCAAGGGTGGAGATGGGAGGAAGAGGCCTCCCAAACTGCTCCTTTTCCTTAAAACTACCCTAAATAATTGAAAAACAGGCTGAAAAAGTGTAGCTGAAATTCAGCCATTTTGCTACTGCCTCTCGATGGCTAAATCTCAAGTAGCTGGGGAGGGTCACAAATGGAGTCTGTCCATGGATTGCTGCAGCAGAGGCTGAATCGGCTTTTAGCATAGGATGAAACAGAAGGTTGATGTTGCAGTGTATATATCTCAGTCCCCTTTGTTCCAGAGCTGGCAAAGCTGCTATGAATACTTTAGTGAATTAATTAAACCTTTCTGGCTCAGATTGTATGTCTAGCTTGGCCACAACTCCATTTCCGTAGCCAGAGCTCATAAGACCACAAAAGCTGAATGGTTACAGCCCAGCGTCATGGAAGAATAGAGAGATGGGTGGGAAGAATCATCTCATCAATTTTCATTTCAGTAAAAGCGTGGCTTTAGTGTTTCATCCTGCCTATGAAGACACTCATTTTGTGAGAGTGTCTTATGGTGTTCTCAAAATCCCAGTATACCCACCAACCCAAATGTTGGTACTCTGCTTTATGGCAACTCTGTGGAAGTGGCAAGCTGCCCTCAAGTTGCCAAAAGAGGGAGATGCCCAGAGGATTTCCCCGATGCCACTCCAGAAATGCATCTGGTCCCTTTGCCAAAGGATAGTAACCCCTGTGAGGGGGGAGGTTTGTCTGTGTGTGGTACTCATTTTCTGGCATTCCCCTCTTTTATGTCTAGGGACCATGAAGGCAGCTGTGACTACCGGCCAGTGCGCTGCCCCAACAATCCCAGTTGCCCTCCGTTGCTCAAGATGAACCTGGAGGCACATCTCAAGGAGTGTGAGCACATCAAGTGCCCTCATTCCAAATATGGGTAAGCAGGTATCCAGACCCTTCTAAGAGAGTCTTGTCCTAGAATGAATTCTTCTCTGCCCATCCCAAGAGTCATTCCCCAAGCCTTGTCCCCGTGACCCAGTGCTGGGTCCATTATGCTTGGCTCTGGTGCATTCTGCAATATTTCGTCCTGAGTACCCCTCACTCCCTCAAATCAGAAGCCAGTTTTGTTGCAGTTGTAATAATTGTAATATGGGAAATACCTATTCATTTAATGTTCCTCCATTGTATCTCTAAATATATGCAGTTAAGGAGCTGCAGTCAATTAAAAGACAAGCCGTGTTGGGGGGCATATAAGGAAGCCAGCTCCCGAGAGGCCGAGCTCTTTGAATGATTTTAGCTTGAAAGTTTGGCAAGGGGAGTGTGTGGGGGAGGCTCCAAGCAACATGGTCAGTGAAGGAAGTTCTGTGGTGATCTGCAAAAAACGTCGTCCTGTCTAAAGAGAGCCCAAACTACACCTGATGGACATGCAAGCTTCTGTCCTAATCAGAAGAGAGGGAAAGGGGGCTTGAGAGAAGCTCAGCACTGCAACACATCAGAGAAGATGAGAAGTTCTTGGATAGAACAAATAAACTTTGTTCCGTTCTCTGGCATTCATATCCCTCAGGAGAAAACAGGGAAGGAGAGGGATATGAATGCCAGAGAACAGAAGAAGACGACAAATGGAAGCACATGGCCCAGAGAACCAAGAGGATCCAGACACCCTTAGGGTTGACATTGCTTCTCAACAGGTATATCTCATTCCATGTGACATGTATTGGTACCTGACTCGCCAACTCCAATTTCATGGAACAGAGGAGAAATCACTCAAGCCATCATAGGTCAATGAAGCCCAAGAATCACTTTTAGAAATAAGAGGCATGTATGATACTCTGCTGAGAGGAAGTTAGGACACAGTGCGTAGGCCTGAGACGATGCCGCAGGAAGTTGTTGACTTTCAGATGCCCATATCCAGTATGCAACAGACAGGCTGCTGAGACTTTTTAAAGCCATCAATAATGATCCCTTCCTACTGATTCATGTGGGAATGAACAACACTGCCAGGAGGACCTTGAAGGTCTCCAGAGACTGTGAGGCCCTGAACAGGAAGCTGAAAGAACTGAGACCATCAGAAGAGTGTTTTCTAGTTGACAAGCATACTTAAAAAGAGAGAATGAGATCCTGGAAGTGAACCACTACTGATGTAAATGGAGACAGTGAGGAGGGTTTGGGTTCCTTCACTGCATTACCAGCCTGAAGGACTCCAGGCAAGATGGGCTATATCTCACAAAGACTAGGAAGGATATTGTTGGCAACAGTGCAGAGACAAAGAGGAAAAGCACCAGGATGGAGGCAGGACTACAAAGATGAAATCAAGAGGAAATACCACTCACAGTCTCAAAAATATTTCACACCAATCACGGAGCATTCTCATGAAACAAACAGAGAATTTGAAATCCTAACAAGGAAGGACCAATAGGGTGTTAATGGGCATCACTGAAACTTGGTGGGGTGACCTACAATGGAACATAGCCCTAGAAAGCTACAACTTAACTCAGAAGGAATAAAGTCAATGGAAGGGGAGAGGATGTTGTGCTGTAGATAAAGAAAACATATACTTGTGCCATTTCACAATTGTATAATGGAAATCCTGTTGAAAGATTCTGGGTGGAAATAAAAATAGAAACTAAAGTGATATCATTGTTGTTATAGGCTGCCTGGACTGGCAAAAAATATGCATGAGGATTTTTATGTCAGATGATCAAAGTGACAGTGAGAGTTTTCAACAATTCTGACATCTGCTGGAAATCTCACCCTGTCAAAAGTTAGAGAGCCAATGAATTCCTATCCAATTTGCTGACAGCTTTGTCAGAAAGTGGAAGAACAAACAAGAGACTCGCTATCCTGGACCTAATCTTTATTAGCAGAGAAGGTGGTTGAGGAAGTGAAGATGACTTAGAACCTTGGACGAAGGTGACTACGTTATCCTTGGGAGACATTAGAAAGCAGAGTGGTTACACACAGAGCTTCTAAAAGGTGAAAAGAAAAAAGGACGTGTAGGAACGGCAAAGAGGAGCATATAGCCAAAGAAGGATACAAAACATTTGCTGGAAACTGCAAGGATTGTACCAGAAATACTGAAGCATGGAATGAGCTGAGGCTTGTGAGAAATACCCAAAACAACAAAAAAGCCTCTTCTGGGGGGTGGGGTAGGGTGGGGGTGGTTAAGGAAAGGCAAAGAGGCCAAGGACTGTTACAAGGAGAAAGAAATGGGAATGGTAAGGGATGATGGCAAGAATTAAGGCACACCTTAATTTGGATTTTAGGTCTGTCTTCTCTCAGAAGGAAAAAAAACCCTAGCAGGCCATTGTTGCACCATTAGAGGAAGGAGGGAGCTGCAGCTCAGGATATATATATATAAGGAGAGAATCAAAGACCACTTAGCACATTTAAGGCCAGTGACAAATGTAAGGCAAATTTAAGGTCAAATCTCCAACGCCAGTGGCTTCCATTGTAGGGTACTGGAGGAAGTAGTGGTGATCACAGAACTGTAATCCTTAGGAAATTCTGAAGTACCGGCAAGGTCCCAGAAGATGAGAACAAATGATGTCTCCGTCTTCAAAAAAGGAAACAACAGACATGTTCACACATTTATCCTGTGCAAGAACCTTGAGCAGATTATTGTATGGCACATTTATGAGCACTTAGATAGGAATGCAGCAGGGCTTGTCACAAACAAATCGTATCAGACTAGCCTATCTCCTTTTTTGATACTGTTACTGCTTTGGACAGTAGCGTACCTTGACCTCAGCAAAGCACTGAGCAAACCTCTCGTGATGTCCTCATTCATAACATGGTAAAATATGGGCTAGATGGTGCAGCTGTCAGATGGATTCACAACTGGCTGAATGGCTGCACCCGTGCAGTCCTCATAAGTGGCTCCACGTCAGCTTGGAAGGAAGGTCTAGTGGAGCACCGCAGGACTCCACCCTGCACCCAGCGTGGTTCAACATTTTTACTGAGGGCCTGGGTGAAAGGGTGGAGGGGAAGATTACCGGATTTCAAGATGACGCAAAACTAGGAGGAATGGCTGACCCTTTAGAGAAGAGCGAGAAGGTTCAAAAAGACCCAGGCAAGCTTCAGCGGTGGTCCACAGCAAGCAGAATGAAATTTAACAGGGAGAAATGTGAAGTCCTGCATCAGGAGGGGAAAATGAGGCACAAGCATTGGCCGGGGGAGACCTGGCTTGGCAGTGGGACACAGGAAAGGATTTCACTGACAGTAAGAGCTGTCAAGCAATGCCTAATGAAGTCTTACTTTTATTGGAGGTCTTCAGACAGGCTTGGAAATCTTATGTCTGAAATGTTTTAGCAAATTCTGCACCAAGCGGGGGCTTGGATTCAATGAACCCTAATTTTTGACAGCAAAAAATGCCAGCTGAGAAATAACAGTTTTAAGAATTTCAATGAAACAGCAGAACCTCGAGGAATGACAAGTGATTGTGATTTATTATACCAGCTGTAATTTAACAAGGCAAAAAACAGAAAGCAGGTGCCTCTTCATAGAACAGGTGCAATTGGGGCATATGAGAAGGTGGCACGATGCAGGTCACTGGCATCGTAGGAAATTTGTATAATTGCAATATGTACAAGACCAGCGTTCCTCTGCCCATTTTAATTTTGCAGCTTGAAGCATTTGACTTAAAATGGAGATTATTTGGCCATGTTGTATCTGTGAAGTTTCTGCTGTCAGCTAGTTGTTGAATGTGGGGCTGAGTTGCTCAGAGGCCAAGGGCGAACCTTGGCCTGAAAAAGCATTCTCTAATGCAGTGGGACAAATTAAGCTTACTCTAGAATTGTCTTAGAGCACAGCAATATTTGAAGAAGAACCTTTGTTGAATAACTCCCTTCCTGTCCACTAGGTGTACATTCATAGGAAACCAGGATACATATGAGACTCACCTGGAAATGTGCAAATTTGAGGGCCTGAAGGAGTTTCTCCAGCAAACAGATGACCGCTTCCACGAGATGCAAGTGGCAATGGCTCAGAAGGACCAGGAGATTGCCTTCCTGCGCTCCATGCTGGGCAAGCTTTCAGAGAAGATAGACCAGCTGGAGAAGAATTTGGAACTGAAGTTTGGTGAGTCTCCACAGAAAGCAGGTAGCCCTGCCTTCTATTTCTGGGTGGCCCATGTATGACCCCCACCATCTCCCAGAGTTGCTTTCTCATTCTCCTGATATACTTCTGTAATATATTGAGAGCTGGTTTGGTGTCATGCTTAAGGCATCAGGCTAGAAACCAGGAGACCGGGAATTCTACTCCCGCTTTAGGCACAAACCCAGCTGGGTGACCTTGGGTCAGTCCCCCTCTCTCAGCCCTAGGAAGAGGAAGGCCAGGGCAAACCATTTCCAAAAATGTGACCAAGAAAACTGCAGGGACTCATCCAGGCAGTCGCCAGGATCAAAGACTGATTCACAGGCACCTAAATTATCTATCTATCTATCTATCTATCTATCTATCTATCTATCTATCTATCTATCTATCTATCCTGGAGTAATTCATTTTCCTCTGACTTGTGGTCGCTTTGGAGAAAAAGTGTTTTGCTTTTTTTAAAAAATCCCAGCTAGTCCTGCCAACGTGAAAAGGAAAATCTGGCACAACTCCCAGGGACTAAAAATTGTTCACCCATATTCTAAATCAAAATTGAATGAGTAAACGAAACAACTACTTAACAGGAGATTCCAGAATAGCCAGCAAAGGCAAACATGTATTCTCTTGCTGGTCATCTTAGCCAGACCTTTTGGTCGGATTCCTGTTCAGGAGGAATGTTGAGTTCTTTGACCCATCCGAGAGTTGCTTTGGCAAGAGCACCCGTGATGCTGCTTGCGGGTGGGAGGAGTTCGCTATTGCAGGGGCAGAACAGGCGGAGGGCCAGGCATACTTGGGGGTGAATTGAGACGGAGTGCTCAGAACTCCATCGGGGCACAGCATTTTCTCAGCGATCCTTACGGTAGCTCTGCATGGTGGCTTAGTTAGTTGAGACGTTCTTGTACTTGCTTACAATGACACTGAGGCTCAGAGAGCAGGCGCCTGCCTGAGGCTCTCTAGGAAGTGAAACTGCATTGTTGGGCAGTTAGTCCAAGTGCCATAAGCAGATAATAAATCACCAAATTGTGGCAGAAAATAATTCTTTTGCATAAAGAAATCTATTGGCTGTTTGCACTGCAACAACTTCCAGCATAATATTTCTGGAGCGGGAGACTAAAATGGATTGGGATTAGTTTGGGTTTAAGGCTTGAAAAGAGGAACACATCAATGGTTTTATTATTTACTTGCATGTGCAACCGGAAATTGTATGTCCCATTTTCCTAACTCTCATTGTTCAGATGTACTGGATGAGAACCAGAGCAAGCTGAGTGAAGATCTGATGGAGTTCCGGCGGGATGCCTCCATGCTCAATGTGAGTGGTATTTCCTCCCCAGGGCTAGTGTAGATTGGCCCGGGATCCCTGGAAATGAGTCTCCTCGGTATGTTGGGAGCTTGACTCTTGCTAGTTCACCTCCTTCATGAGCGTGTGGCAAAAATGGGAATCTCGCCTCCACGTTCCATACAGTGACCTGCAGATATACAACAAAATGTCCTCTTCATGCTAGGGAAACGAATGTAGCCTAAGGGGAAAAACGCATAGACAGAACACACCTTACACAAAGCCTCACTGATCACTAATACCCAATCCACCAAAAAAAATTAACTAAAAATGGCAAAATACAGATTCCTGCCCTTTCCACAGATGCATAGCACAAGTATCAATGAAAGACCCCACAAACCTGTAAAATTCCCAGCTCAGAAAAATGCATCCCAACAGAGCCAAAGCATCAAGAAACCCGTAATCATGTAGGACTTGTGCATGTGTTAATCTCCTCTGTTTCAGAATAACATCCCTCCCCCACTCTTACACGCGCACACACAGACAAAATGCCCACAAGAAACAGAAAGCTCACTTTGCAAACATGAATCTGTCGGGTGTCCTGCATAATATATCTGCATCTCAGCTGCCTGGAGGAGTTGAGGTGACATACGGATGGACGGACGGACGGACGGACGGACAGAGGGATGAATAAATGAATACATCCTGGGGGAAGAAATGGCAAATAAAACAAATGCGGAGTTCTCTGAACAAGCCATGAATCCTTTCCTCTGGCTTCTTTATAAGTCATAGTTAAAACACACCATAGTTTCATTTGCTGTGTGAATACAACTACTGATTCGTTCATCAAATTATGGTTCGAGCAATCACGATTTGGAGTTGAACACAGCATGGTTCAAGAAGCCAAGGCTTGCAAAAGCAGCTTGAGATCATAGCCAACGCCCCTGCCGGTTACTGCCGGTGCCCTGCTCTGCCGCCCCTTCATCCTCGCAGTCCGTGATGGTGGCTTGGGGCTCACAAGCCCGACTCTTCCTGCTGTCCAGCGGAGCGGAGAACAGCCTCCTTAACTTCTGCTCCTGTCTTGCATCAGTGTCACAGTTAGCATTTTGCCTGCTTTGCCTTTATAATCTGCCTTGTTTCTCTCTCCAGGATGAACTGTCTCATATCAATGCCCGGCTGAACATGGGGATTCTGGGCTGTAAGTATCCTTTTCTTTCTCCTTGAGCAGAAGGCTTAGAGAAGCTTTTCTTCTTTATCATGTAAAACTCCTAACCTCTGACTCAGAAGTTCTGATTTCAGAATGAGTGTATATTCTGAGAGCTAGTTGGATTTTTCTTTTCCTTTCAGTAAGAGCAACTTTCTGTTGCAAAATGTAGGCAAGCAAAATAAATAATTTCATTGGATCGTCCTAGGCTGGAATAGGAATATGCAAGCTTTCCAGTGTTACAGTTTTTTTCTTCATCCCAAAGACTGGAAAATAGATTTAATTCAGAGAATGTTACTGAGTGCACTATTGACCTGCTTTATTCTATTTAATGATATTTTGATTGTACTTTTGTTTCTGATAGCCTTTTCTTTAGCTGGTAGTGTGTATGAATCACCTGCTGAATCTGATTGGCAGTAAATTCAAAGCAGTTGAAAAGCCCTTTTCACACAATTCTTTTGTTTTAAATTACCATTTTCACTGGCTCCTGGGAACCTCCTTTTTTTGTTTGGGTTACTCTGCCTGCCCTCCTCTTGCTTCCTTTTCAAACAATGCAAGGCTCCCAAATTTGATCCCTGGGCCACCCAGTTTGTTTGTTTACCATATTTATATTGCCACCCATCTCATAAATACGTGACTCTGGGCGGGGTACAACAACAGTTAAAAACTCCGTAACAATCTAAAAACAGTCAAGGATAAACACATAAAGTAAACTTAAACCCAAGAAAGCAGGAGAACAAACATCACTTAATCTCATACAGCCACCTTGCAGGCTCTCCTGGGATCACCAAGGCTTGTGAAAAACCATGTTTTAAGGGCCTTCCAGCAGGCTAACAGAAATAGGGCTAACCTCCCCTTGTCCAGAGGGCAGGGGCCACAGCAGAAAAGGCACACTGCCTGGGTCCCACCAGATGGAGCTCCTTTGGAGACGGGACCCACAGCATAGCCCTCCTGCCTAACCTGGTAGGACAGGTAGAGCAACCTGGTCCCGTGCCACGCGGGGCTTTAAAGTCTCATCAACACTGATTGGCCACAGAGTCTCCAGCTTTCTGGCTGGATTTTTTTCTGCCAGTCCTGATGAGAGTCCCAGATCTAACTGGACGTTGACTGTTACAAGCACTAGTAGATACCTGGAGTATCTTTGTTCTACGGCTGAGTGCCTCATGTTTAAATAGTTGGAGAGGACCACTTGCACATTTCCCAGATACTTTCTTGGGAAAAGTGCTGAACAGGCACTTGCTTTGATCCACACATTCTTGGCTGCTTCTCTCCCAACTGCAGGGTGGTCTGCCAAAGAAACCAGTCCACATCTTCTCCAAGACCCAGGGTTTGGGGTGTGGCTGCCTGTGCACTAACACACCTTCTTTTCTCCTCCTTTGCAGCCTATGACCCTCAGCAGATTTTCAAGTGCAAAGGCACTTTTGTTGGTCACCAGGGCCCTGTCTGGTGCCTCTGTGTCTATTCCATTGGTGACCTTCTCTTCAGTGGCTCTTCTGACAAAACTATCAAGGCAAGAAACTTGTTATTATTTTAATGCTTGCATGTTGCACATCCTTCGACAATCATACTAGAGTTGAGAGTGCCTTGGGAAAAGCACTTCCTCTTGCTTTCAACCAGGATTCCTGGCCGCATTGCACATACGCATACAATGATTTGTGTTCTCCATCTACAGCACATATGGAGAGGGGGAAGCCTTCTGTTTGGTCCCACAAGTATGGAGTCCTGGGTATCATGAGGGAAGAGAATACACAGGTCCAGAGCTGGTAAAAGCATTTACGCATTTGGGACTGGCTGCAGCCTAACTGTTGCAGCACTTAGATGTCCCTGGCTGATCTTGAAAAAGCTAAGCAGTGTTGGGCTTGGTTAGTACTTGAATGAGAGACCAGTTAGAAATCCAAGGCTATAGGCAAAACTGGGGACTTGAAGAAAAGAATCCCAGGGAAAAAGCAGTGGCAAACCACTTCCACTGTTGCCAAGAATCGTCAGGAGCAGAACGTCACATAAGAGGACTTCCCTTCAGGCCTTCAGTAGTAGTTGCCTTCACCAAATGAGTGAGTGAGCAAGAGTCAGAGGAAGGGCCTTCTTACTTCCTGCGTGGAAGAGCACTGCAGGTTGTATTAGAATTACCCTCCCCCCCACGACGTAGCAACCTGCTTCTGTTTGTCTTAACTTGCATTTCAGAAACAGTAGCTAACGCCAAGCAACAAATGGAAAATTTGTAAACCTTTCAGATTTGCACTGAACTTCAGTTGCTGTAGTGTTTGCTAGCTGCCTAGATAGCGTCTGCTTTTAAAATCAATGGTTCGTTCAGAATTAAAGTGGCACGTATAATCAGGAACCCAAACAACACGGGAGCCCTTGTTTATCAGCTCCTTGGGGATCCTCCATGCACGGGCTTTCTGCTGTCCTCTTGTCTCGTGTCTTGATGGAATTTAGGGCTGAAAGACCCAGCCCAGCTTGTGTTTGGCAGCCGCTGTGCACGACAGCAAGGGAGGAGTTGGAAATTCCCCAGAGGAGCAGTTTGGTGACAGGGCACAATGGCAGGCAAAGCGCTGTGTCCCCTTCTGCCTTTTCGTGCCCCCCCCCCCCTTTGACAGGAGGCCGGGCGCGGCTTTATCCTCCTCCCCAAGGGATTCGAAACGGGTGCTTGGACGCATGGCAGTAGCTGTCCAGTTTTCTCAGCCGTGGAGAAAAAGAAGCAAGCCCGGAGGCTGCTCTCTCAGGCACAGCTCTAGCCTCCCTCTGGCCTTCGTGCCACCAGGAGAACTTCTTTGCGTCCAGCTCTCGGGGAAAATCTGTCTGTTTGCTTCCTTTCCCGGAGGAATTGACTTCAGCCGGAAAGATAGGAAGGCAGGTGTGCAGGTGATGGGCCAGCTGTTTCCTGCCTTCCCAGCTCTGGCAACACGGTCCGACTTCCTGCCCTGGTTCTGGTTGCCCTTGCGTCCAGTCATGTGACCTTTTATTTCCTGCTAGGTGTGGGATACCTGTACCACTTACAAGTGCCAAAAGACCTTGGAAGGTCATGATGGGATTGTCCTGGCGCTCTGCATCCAGGGGTGAGTCACCGCCAGCCTCCCTGCCTTCCGCTGCGTTTTTTTCCTTCCCAGCGGTTTTCCCTCGTGTGCAGGGTCTGCTGTTTTTTTGTATATTTCGTATTGTATAAAATCAGTGACTGACAGCTTGAACTCGACAAAGGAGTTGTGTGAGCCCTAGCCTTGTTTTCAGTAATGGGGAACAATGGGGGAAATGCCCTCTTTTTCAAATGAATCCATTTCCCTTTTGGCGATGGGAATTAAACCTGGGCACCAGAAAACCCAATTTTTGTAAGTTATAATCAAAGTGAACTCGTGTGTGGATTGTGTCTCTTTGCATAATTCTGGTTTTTCAGGTGACGCATGCCATTTGTTAAATAACGGAAGCTCTTCTAGTAGCTAAATTTTACACCAGGTGTTGCAGTCTGCACTTTTCTGGAGAAAGTCTACCTACCTACCTACCTTTTCACCATCTTGGAAAAAAGAATTCTTGCCAACCGAACGTCTCGTAGCTCTCTGATTTTCTTTTTCTTTCGTTTCTTTTGCCCAGGAACAAACTGTATAGCGGCTCTGCCGATTGCACCATTATTGTAAGTGGTCTGATTGTGGAAGGCAGGGATGGGGGGACCTGCCTTGGCTTCCCCCGGGAGGGGGAGAGAAGGAAGTCGGCGATAATCCTCTTGCGCTAGTGCAGCAAAGCGACCCAACGCCTGCACTCTTTGGCTTTTGACAGGTTTGGGATATTCAGACTTTGCAGAAAGTCAACACCATCCGTGCGCATGACAACCCTGTGTGCACTCTTGTCTCCTCGCACAACATGCTTTTCAGCGGCTCACTGAAAGCCATTAAGGTATAGTTTTCTAATGCAGGGGAGTGAGGAAAACAGAAACCTTTTTGGCCCTTTCCTCCCAATCCCAGATCCTTTCTTTTTCTGGCCTAAGGAATTTGTCCATTCAGATTTGCTCCCTTCTCTCTGTTGATCAGTTCATTAAGGACCTTCTTTGACAACCCACTTCCTTACAGAGCTGGCTTTGCTTTTCCCCTCTTCCCTTTTTCTTGTATTTCCTGCTCACTTTGTATTATTCAGTCCCTCAGCTTGTTGAAGCCCCCCTCCTCCTTGGGTAATTGGTTTCTTCTCCTACTTGTTCATAATTACCCCTCGCAAGATCGTTGTAAGGCTAAAGGTCTTTCCTCTATGCTCCTGGGAGGAAATGAATATCTCAGTCCGATAATGCAGCCTTTCCCAACCTGCTGTCCTCCAGAATTCCCCAGGCAGCATGGCCACCAAGAGTTGCACTCTTGACACATCTGGAGAACACCAGATGAGGAAAGCAGTTATTACATTAATATATTCCTTTCCTTCCAGGAGCTGCAAGGAAAGACCTTTATCCTTGCAACAGTCTTCTGAGAGAGTGATTGGCTTGGCGCCACCCACAGTGCTTGTTCTTCTTTGGGGATGTTGTCAGTGATGAAAGCATGGGATAGAAATGTATAGATGCGAGCTCTAACCACTGCACAACTATGGCTCATCTTTCCAGGCTTCCTCGCTTGAGAGAACCGGAACCTCTGAGGGTCTGTGCTTTAGTTTGCCCACACCTTGTATACAGCAGGCATAGTAAATTGGTCAATGGTCCTGCCTTTGAGCAGAGGGCTGGATTGGATGATCTCATGTCTCTGTTGAAGGTGTGATTCTGGCTGTCCTTCTGCCCACCAGGTTTGGGACATTGTAGGCACTGAGCTGAAATTGAAAAAGGAGCTGACAGGCCTTAATCACTGGGTCCGTGCGCTTGTGGCATCCCAGAATCACCTGTACAGTGGCTCCTACCAAACTATTAAGGTATGTGTGCGCTCAGAAGCTCTGCCTGCAGTGGCTCGCAAGGGGCTTCTCTTTGCAGCTTGGGAAGAACATCCTGTCAGCTCTTTTCTCCCTCTACTCTAGATCTGGGACATCCGGAACCTGGAATGTGTACATGTCCTGCAGACGTCTGGGGGGAGCGTCTATTCCATTGCGGTCACCAACCATCACATCGTCTGCGGCACTTACGAAAATCTCATTCATGTAAGGATGACTGGAGCCCAAGGCACAGATGGAAGGGGGCTGGGGTGGCTGTGCTGTTTTCAGAGAGGCAGAGGCGCGTTGTCAGCCCTCCCCAGAAGCCTTCTGTCATCTCTTCCTGGGATCTGGCAAGTCAACTGAGTGGCTAGAGCCACCGGAGTCAGAAGGAGCATTTGGAAGGTAATGCTTGGCCTTTGCTCTCTTCTGAATCAGGTGTGGGATATTGAGTCAAAAGAGCAGGTTCGCACTCTAACGGGACACGTGGGCACCGTGTACGCTCTGGCAGTCATCTCTACGCCGGACCAAACCAAAGTCTTCAGCGCTTCGTATGATCGGTCATTGCGGGTACGTGGGGCACAGCAAGTTGTCGGTTCAGGGCAAGGGGTGCAGAGGACCACCAAGTGCAAGAAAGGGGAGGTGGCAATAGTAGGAATGTTAGCAGATCTTTAAATATCTATTAATTTGATGAAGTTAAACTCTTAGATAGCAGGCAGCTGGGCTCCTGATTGCTGACTAGCTGTGTGGTCATTCCAGCTAAGGTCCTTCAGTGGCCTGGCTCGTTCCAGCAGTGTCTTGCGTGTGTGTCCCTGCTAACCTTCTTTCTCCAACACCTTCTGAGCAAACTGCATTGCAGGAGAAGAGGAAGAGCTCTTTCCAGCCACAGCCCTGTTTCAAACTGGTTTCCCCAAAGTTAGGCTAGGCCTCAAACAGTTTGAAAGAGAATAATTGTATAGAGACAAGCCAGAAAAAACTAAAATTGACTTCATTTCATTTAAATTATTTGTGTGTACATGTATGTACAGTAAGATTATTCTCCCCCCTCATGTATTGTAGTGATTTCCCCTTGTAACACATTCCCAAGTACAATTTCGTAAGAAATGTTCGAGGTCATGTAGTGCACTCCTGGATCATACCATGAGAGAACTGCTCTGAGGGACGAAAGTCCCATCTGAGTGTCTCTGAGCTCAGAGCCCTGAGCGAGAGGGAAAGGGAGAGGCCAGTGGAGGCCTTGAGTCTCTCCTGTTCAGGGCCCGGCCTGTAATGCCTGATGCAGTTACAGAATGTTAGCAGTCTTTGCTCAAGTGTTGTTGAGGGGGCACCGAGTGTTGGAATTCCCCTCAGTTGCATCTGGTGCACATCCTACCCCCTCGTGAAATGTGGAGGTGCAAAGACTGCGTGTGGCCTGGGTTTAGGCAGATGATGGGATCCATGGCTCAGTCGGGAGCCTCTTCAGCACCACCGTCGTTACCTTGGCTTGTCCTCTGCCTCCAGGTATGGAGTATGGACAATATGATTTGCACCCAGACACTCCTGCGACACCAGGGCAGCGTCACAGCACTCGCTGTCTCCAGGGGCCGCTTGTTCTCGGGGGCCGTCGACAGCACCGTAAAGGTATATCCCTGATGGTGGGGAGGGGCACACAGAGCTCTCAGCAGGAGGAAGATGTCCCCCTTGTTTGCTCAATGCGGCCTTCGCAACTGGATTCCCAGCTTCCTCCAGCTGGGTTGTCTGAACACCCATCACCCCGCCCAGTCCCAGTGGGTCACTCACTTTCCTGGAAGCACCAAGCCAGGGAAAGCCGGGGTTTTTTCCTGGGTGGTCCAGGTGGTTCCTGGGAGTGCTGCCCCAGCAGCCCTGTCTGAGATGTTTTTATGCTGCAGAAGGCAGAGGAGGAGGAGGAGGAGGCAATGGAAGTGAGCAGTGGGTTCATTGCCTCTTTAGGAAGAGCACCTTTTAGATTTGGGCAAAATTTGATAGAGTCACAAAGTCTGTGCCTTTCCTTTCTCATCTGTTCAGGGAACATTAGCAAGCCAAGATGTGCATATGTGGGGCCTATTCAGCCACCACAGTTTAAGACATGGTAAGGACCTTGGCTTAATTCCATGCCACATGTGGCTTCCCTGGCACTCTTCTTTTGGGAGTTTAGGAGATTAGACATTACTTCCCCCTCTGCCACGTGTTGAGCATTGAGAGAAGGAAGCCATTTTGCAGAACCCTGAAGCATTGGCCAGGGTGTCCCCTTGCTGGATGTTGCCCTGAGCAATTGTCTATTTTGTGTTCTGTAGGATCTTTGTCAGCCTCACTAGGTAGAGGAGACCAGGAAACCAATTCCACAGGAAGGTTAAAAGTACTTTTATTGAGATTGGCTGTAAAACCAGAATCTTGCCACTTCCAAATGTTCTCTTTACCCTGGACTTGAAAAATGTTTCAACCCCTTTTGCCTAGGTAACATTTCTTCCATATTTCCATCAAGGTCAGCTTCCCTGCTCTCTACAATCCTGTGCCTTTTCAGACAGTGCTGGGCCAGCTCTTGCTGCCCCAGCCAGCATGGAGCATGGTTAGGGATGACTGGGGCAAGGGCCAGGCGGCGGTTGGACCACCACTGACTCCCTGCTCCTGCTCTGTGGCTGAAAGCTCAGGGAATGCTTTCCCAGGCCTCTCCCCTTTTGTGCATTACTGTAGATCTGCATTTTCTGCCAGGAATCAGAGTGGTCTTGGGGGCTGGGTGAGGGAGGGGCCACACGATTTCCCTGGAGGGGAGTCAGTCAGCCGTCTCCATTCTCTTGCAACCTGGGGATGCAAAAACAGGCCTAGAAATGGCATTGTTACACCTATTGTTGCTGGGCTGCATTCATCCCAGAGGTGCAGTTGCGCAGCCCCACAAAGGAGCCCTTTGATAAGGACTGGTACCTGGTAGGAAGGCTTCTGGTGCCCAGGATGGCATCTGGGCTGGGCCAGGTCACGTGGAACAAGGGTCGCCTCTGTGTCCTACTCAGTGAAGAAGTTCAGGCTCTGCTGCGTCACACCGCTGATGTTTCTTTCCATGACAGGTTTGGACGTGCTAGTGAGTGCCGCCCTCTGCTTGGGACGCCAGGCTACCAAATACTCCAGCTCACCCTTGATGTACTGTGCTCCTTCTCTCTGGGCCCTCCACTCCCCAGCAGCTGCGCGAGAGCTTTGGGCCACATACCTCAGCACTGCCCCGTGATGCAGCAGGCTCCTTCCCAGGGAGGACTCTTGCCAATGAAACACTCCAGCTCCAGTTTCTGGTCTGGCTCTTCCTGGGAGAGGAGGTTGGTGGGACGCTGTCTCAGCTGTGAGCAGTGGCAACGAAGGCCTTCCTGTTTGGCCTCTGCTCCTCAAGGATAGGATGAGATTGTCTCTAACAGCAGCTTTTCTGTGAAGCCAGTTTGGCTCAGCCTGCATGGGCACGCAGAGTACCTTGCCGAGAGGAGGACCTCTCTCTGTTCTGGTATTTAAATTATTTGCTACGCTCTTTCATTTGTGTCCACAGCCAGTGATAAAAACCCATTTTCCTGTCATGTAACCAGGTACGATTTTTATGTCCCCACTTCATCCTTGTTATCAGGTATCCTAAGGCCCCCCTCTTCAGAGCATCACATCATCACGGCCTCCGTGGGAAAGGCAGGAGAGCCAACGGTTGTGTTTTTATGGACATTTTCTACTGTTTTTAAGATTGTGATATAGATTTGGATTATTTCTTCCTTACCAATAAAAATGGACCATTGTTTTAGGCCAGCATGACTCATTGACAAACCTGAAGCATTTTAGCTGATGAACAGAATTCCTCAGGAGTAGGGCCCAACCCTGCCCCCCCCCAAAAAAATCCCAGGCTGACCTCCATGGATTTCTAGGGATACCCACTCAAAATTTCCTGGCCTGTCTGTGATGGGCACGTTCTGGGTGGCCATCAGACGGTAAATATGACAATCCCACTGCCTGCAAAGATACTTGCATGCAGCGCAAGGCGCTTATTGTTCAAAGCAGCACCATAAAGGCTGAATGCAATGCGAGGGGCTACGTAGGATCACCCATTGCCAAGAAGTGGCAAAAGAGCTAAAACGGCACCTTTGTGTTCAGTTTCTTAGGTCTAACTAATGAAGGGTCATATTTGCCTCTCTTAGCCCACAGAATCCTGCTTCTGAGGTTACTATTTAAGCATCAAGATCAAATGGTCTTGGCATCCAGCTTCAAAAACGCTGCCAGTATGTTTAGAGGCAGGAATCAAGAGGAAAGTGACGGAGCAAGATCTACCCATAAGCTGAGCGCCGGCAGTTTCTTTCTTTTTCTTTTTCTTTTTTTTGGGGGGGGGAGATGCCTCCCTTAATCGCATCAGGTGGCCAACAGACTGAATTACGGTGGGAAATGTGTGGCGACACAGTGGAGGGATGACCCCTCAGCAGTTTGTTCTTTTTCTCTCTGCAAATATTCTTGCTCACTGTGGTGTGGAAATGGGGAGATGGAGAAGAATCAACTTCACGGACTGCGCCTGCTTCTTGGTACGTTGCACGAGACGTGCAGCCCTCAAAATGCCTCCTCCCGGCACCCGGCGGCTCTTTCCCGTCACGCAGCTGGAGCATTTTCTCCCCTCTCCGGCCGCAGCCAAAACGCGAGGCGAGCGGGCCAAGACGATCCGGGCATTTATTAACCACTGGTGGCCGTAAATGCATCAGCGCTGACCCTCGCCTGGACTGTAAACTGCAGCATGAACCCGCCATTCCCTCCGCACCAGGGCAGCCAGACACCCCACAAGTTAGTGCCTCTGAGGAGGGATTTTTTTCTAACCTCAGTAATAAAAGTATTCTTTAACAGCGAATGTCATGTATCTGTAATAGAGGCAAGCGGGGGGTTCTTCCCCTGTTTTTTCTTTAAGTACCGGTAGCCAAATACTTCTTTCTTCAAAAGGAGCAGCAAAATAATTACACCACCCCAAAACTATTGATATGAGCAATACTGGTGGGATGTGCGCAGCGAGAAAAGGAGGTTAGAAGCAGAAGATGCATAGCTCTGACAGAAGGGGAATACAATACAGTATCCATAACTTAATAATAAAAATATAATATGTGTATATATATATATATATATATAATATGTATCTATATCCAGCATCAGAATCTTGGAATAGTTTCTTAGATACATCTTGTTTCTCTTTACAACAGCTATTGTTACGTTGCCTTTTTATTTTTTTTAATTAAGAAATTTCAAAGTTGTGCCAGACACATTTTGGATATCAGCAAAGACAGACTATCCATATTCGAGAAAAGAAACAGGAACGGCATTCACACAGCAACACTGGCTCTCAAAAACCACAGCTCAAGGAAACCAGATGGGGTGTTTCAGACTTAAAAGCCATGTTTAAACTGGACTGACTCCCATTTGTACATCAGTATACAGCTGGGCACACGTTAATGATTTCCACACGCATGCACTTAAACACACGCTCGCACACATACACAGGCGCATATAAACGTACACCCAACTTAAAAGAAACACAGAAAAGCACGCTTTTCAGGTGAGATTAAACAAAACTTCTTAAAACAAGGCACATCCTTTGATTTTCAATAAAACTGTAAAAAGAAAATGGCAAAAAAATCCATATAACATAATGTTTTGCACGCTTTGGAAAAAAAAAGAGAAACTCTACCTTTTTAAACATTGTGCTACTTTTTTAAAATGATCTCACAAGACACACAGCTTATTATAAGTCTAATAGTCAAGCTAAACTCCAGTTCTTTCAATCTTATATTTTAAAACTGTTCAATATACAATTGATAATATTTTAAAATCTTTTTATATATATTAAACTCCTTTCCTTCTTTTGTTATTTATCTCTGGGGGAAACTCCACTTAAATATTTTTCCAATAAATTAATACTTTTTTATATAGCTTATTTTTTTCATCCCTTGAATCACCTTCCAAAGGAAAAGTTGTGTGAGCCTGTTTGCACACGTAAGAACGTTCCTAAGCATGGCCGTCTCAAGAGGAGAGCTCTACCAATGAAATAATAAAAGGAACAGCACCACAACTGAACACTACTCTTTTAAGGTGAAAGGAGCCCCATGATGTCTCTCAAAAAAAGTAGTTCTACCAGAAGATGACAAAGAATTCTCCTGAGATCTTACTCCAAGCCCATGGGTTGAAATCCACGAGTGGGATATATAGCAAGCTGAAGTGGAGACTGCCCCCAATTTCTTCGCTGCTTTCTTCTGGATTCCTTTGCTGGATGGAGACGCAGGGGGAGCGTGAACAAAGAGGAAGGAGTCAAACATGGCATGTTCACCAAAACGAAGAACGAGTCCCATGTTGGAGGTTGGGCTCCCATTCAAAAAGATGGAACTGGGGTTCCAGGAGACGACGAAGCCGTGGTAGCTCAACGTGTAAGTTTCATTCCTACTACCGCTATTTTACCACTTGGCTGAAAACAGCCACAAGAACATGAGATGTCACCTGCTCAGAACCCCCACAACACACCTGTTGTCTGAGAAGAGTCTGCAAGGCAAAGCTCCAAGACCTCAGTGAAAATGGTAGCTCGCACTTTCCTTTATTGCCAGATGATTTGATAAAGCAAAAATCAAAACATGATGGAGAAAACAGAGAACACAGCAGTGAGGGGGAAGCTGAGAGCAACCCCAAATAAGAGGAAGGAGAGATGAAAAATGGGGTTCATCCCATGAGCAAAATGGATGCCCTACAAATCAGACAATTGGGATGCAAAGGGAGGAGATTGTAGCACTTTCCCAGCCCACTCTTCCCTCTGATCTCCTTCAGGACCTCTGTAATTCCCAGATGGGAATCGTCTTACAGTTTTCCACTCCTGGAAGGTATGAGTTTAGGGAAAAGAGCTTAAAGCTAGCTAGTACCTTGGTACTTTTCATCTGTGGGAAAGGAATATGATTCAAGTGATTCTGATTTCAGAGACATGACTTGAAACATGACCACAGTTATTCTGAAGTACACAAACATCATGAGGGAGAGAAATAGAACCAGCTGAAGACATTTAAAAGCCAGTTTAGGCTAGAGATTAGGAAGTTCATTCTAAGAGTCAAAAACAATTAGGCACTGGCAGAAATTCCTTCTGAGTACTTAGGTGAATTCTCTTTGATGGAGCATTTTAGGCAAAGGAATCATTTTGAAATAGCTGTCAAAGGTAAGAGTGCTTCCACTGGCCTTGGACAAATGACAATGTATCTGGGATTAACCCTTGCCCCGAAGCCTAAAAAATACAGAATGCTCTTGTGGGCACAAGGTTTAGAGGACCCAGTAAATTGTTCAAGTAAAATGACCTGCCTCTCCTCGTAAAATGCTATTTCTTGCCATCACAATGCAACAAAAAACTCCTTCAGAAAGTTTTACAAATTCCACAAGAAGGAAGACCAAGTAAAACTGATGCCAAAGCAGCTCACAGAGAACGTGGCTGGAGGGAATCCAAGTCTTCCCAGGCAACTTGAAGAAGCTAGGAGATCCAGAGACACTCATCCATCAGGTGTAGCAGCCAGACAAAAGCCAGCCTTCCCTAATTGCAACATTCGAGCATTCCTCTTGCAGCCAAGGGTCTTCCCTATTTCCTATTAAGACCCTTCCAACTTGCAAGTGTAATAAGCCAAAGGAAACCGGAGGACGATAGAGAATTCTGAACCGACAGAATAATTTGTCCTCCCCATGACTACGGTCTTCTTGTTCCAAGAAGCTAAAGCACTCAAGTTGGTGGATGAAATTAGAAAATGAATTTGCCACAATACCAAGGTGGTGCTTATACTGCCTGGGGAATGGTGAAAAGCGCAATTTTGCACTACATACCTGGAAGATGGAGAAGGCTCGTATAAATAAACTTTGGCGCATACTGTACATTTGCAGACTGGCAACTAAAAATGCAAAAATTGTTGATCCTCTTGGAAGATACTCTTTTCTGGGATGAAAAAACAGTGCTGTGCTCGGCAGGGTTCCTCCTCTCAAGCCAGCCCTTTCCTAATTGATTGCCGGAAGATCCCTCGCAGGTACCTAAGATCAATCAGGGCAAGAGCTGTGGCTCGAGTGTCAGTCATGAGTCAGGAGCACAAACCATGTTCTAGCTGACGGCTGCAATTCGCTTATCTCGGCTGAGCCTCCTTTGATTGCCACTTCCTGAAATTGCATGTGTGACACCGAGAGGAGACCTCTCTTCCATTAAACCTCCACTGGAATACAGAACCACTGTTGCCCCTGCCCAGGGTTTCCAGGACACGGATATTATTTGTATTTCCTTGTCTGTCCACTGCCTGGTTAATGATGTCTTCTCCCAGCCTTGCTTCCCAGGCACCTGGAACAATCCCTGTCAATGGCAGGTTGAGAAGGCTGAATGGTTCAATCAGTGGCAAACTCTTTGGGACCAGAAGTGCCTTAGAGCAATAGAAAGTGCGGTGCGAGTCCCTATCCTCAGAACTGCCTTTTACCTCGAGAGAGGGGTGAAAAAAAAAGAGATTTGCCATTCATCTTTGGCAGCTGCAGAAGCCACCAGTGGGCTATGTACAAGGAGATTCTGGCCGGGATGTTTTTATTCCCCCCTCCCCCCTTTTTTTCTTTTCACGTTTCAACATTTCTATCGATCATGCAAACATACCAAAGCTTTTGCACAGCTTTTGCCAGGAATGATGCTTTCCAAGGCAAACCAACAGAAAATAGAGCTTGTACCTCAAAGGGGACATGTTAACAAAACAAAACTTCTTACAGCCACAGCTTCATCATCACCAGGAGAAGACAAACACCTTCAGGACAAAGAAACAAAGCATGCAGCTTGCCGAAGGTTCCCCCCACCCCACCCCACCCCGACTCACAGGTTCCCTCAGGCCTTCCATGCCTGCCTCTACCAGCATCTCCAGTGATGGCAGATGGGCGCATGAACTGAGCATGGAACAAAACAGCGGCATTCAGTCCAGAAACATCATCAACACAGAAGGCAATAGTTATCGCTAAGACAAGATTTCACCCCAACAGAAAACATGAAGAACCAGAGAAGACTAATACTTATTTGTGCCACGTATTTTGATAGTGTATTGGGACTGTAACAACTCAGGACTGATCTGGAGAGAGGGGAAAGGAAATACTTTCGTAACTAGATGTGGGGGGAAAGCCACTTTTGAGTGGATGGAGCAGCTTTGCCTGGAAAGCTGTGCTGAAGAAAGTTTGAAGCTCACTTTCTTTCCATTGCCATGGAAGCTCTGCCCATCCCAGGGCCCCGACCTCTGACTTCATTGCAGGAGAACTGCAGTAATTTTGTAATCTCCAAGGTCAAACAGGTGTTTGGAAGGGATGGGAGAAGAAACCCAAATGTGGTTCCTCTCTTCTTTTTGCTTTGCAAAACAGGTCCCAAGGAAAGCCTTTCTCAAGCATCTCAGTTTGTTTCAACACAATCCTGAGGTAACCTTGTCTTCTTTGTGCAAACCTCAAAAAATGGAGGGGGGGAAGATCTTCATGGAGGTGATTGTGCCCTTGTGCCCATGGCAGATCCTGAGGTTGGCCCGGATTGTTCTCCAGCTCATTCCAACATGGCATCTAGCTGGTCAGCAAGGTCATCAAACATGCTGCCGATGTCATCCAGGATGCTGACGGTGCTCTTGGACTCTGCAGTTGAACTGAAGGCAAGAGAGATCAGTGAGGTTAATCAGATCCCAATTCCTCTACAAAACATTTGCCTTATCACAGCTTCCTAGTTCCCCTATCCTTCAGTTAATTAAATCTGAGCACACATAACAGCAGTAATCTCACACTGCCTTTCTCCTGTTTTCTTCTCATTCACTTTTTTACTAAATGTTTCCTTTGTTCCTAAGCGCACCATCCATTTAAGGCATTAAATGGTGCACCCGCCCAGTGGTGGAGAACCAACAGTGGCTCCTCCATCCAGCCTCTCTGGTCTCCTTGACTTTGTGCACACGTTCTGGCACAACAGACTTTGGTCCTTCCCATCCCCTTCCCAACACAGGAGTGCCTTACTCTGCCGCTTGTCCATCCTCCTGCTTGATCTTCTCCTCCACAGCTTGCAGAGCAGCAGCCAGAGAAGCGCTGGTCTCCTCCAGCTTCTGATGCACGCTCTCGGTGCTCTCCACTGAGGGCCCAGCCATGGAGGAGCGAGGTGGCTTGACTGGCACTGTCTGAGGAGGCAGCCCTCCGGGAGACAAAGGCTTAGCTGGGCTGGAACAGAGGGAAGGAGGTGTGCTTGAAGGCTTGATGGTAGGGGCGAGCTGCTTGGCAGGTGATGGAGCTGGTGTGGAGCTGGCACTCACTGACTGGAGGACAGCATGGACCTTAGGCTTGGGAGCAGTTGGGGGTGGTGTCGGCTTAGGAGATGTGGGTGGTGGGGTCCCATGGACACGCTTCACCTCTGCAAGAGAGAAAAACAGGTCACACTGTGGCCTCCGTTAGAGGAAGCAGCTGTCACATGGAGATTCTACCTGGCAGAGCGGCTTCTAGACTTCTCCTCCTCCTATCATTAGCAAGTCAGCCCAGCTGCCGCTGTCTGAGCAAATAGATTCAGTTTATCATCAGTTCAGAAAAGATGATAAAGAGAAGGGTGCCCCCTCCCATTCAGCAACTAGGAAATATTAACACACAAGCTTGCGGTTTCAGGCACACGACTCCACTCTCCAGCCCGCTCCCTGGAGTGTCCCTGCGCACACAATCTCTCATGCGCTGCCCAACGTTACTTTGTGAGCACCTTGGTAAGTGCCTAGATACGTGTATGGATAAAAAAGCCCCGTGGCAACCCTCAGAGCCCAGGGAAGCAGCTGCAAACGTCTGTGGAAGGGTGAGCTTGTGCAGGAGGCAATAAGGCCCCCTTTTTAAAAACAATGCCTGTGGGGTTTCCCTGGGAAGATGCCTTTACCTGGACTGCCTGGGCCAGGAATCGGGGCCCTTTTGGATGTGGGCGTGGAAGGCCCAGAGGCTTTGGGCGGCAAGATGGGCTTGGGGGAAACAGGTGGCTTGACTGGCTTCTTGGGTTCTCCTTCCCGGGGGAGCTGAGCTGAAGCCCCTTCCCCTCTCTCCTGCTGTTCCGCTGGGGCCACGGCCTCCAGGCTGCTCATCTCGGAGGTTGGCCGGCGTTTGACTGTGGCCATGCCGTTGTGGTAGACCGAGAGCGGGGCCGGCTCCTGCTCCTTGTCTTTTGACTTCGGCCGCCTCTTCACTGTATCGGATTCCGTGAGAATGAACTTGATGCTGTCCTGCTGGCACTGCTTTGCCCGGATCCTCCTCTTGAGAGTGGCGCTGGCCTCCACTTTGGAAAGGTCGCCGTGCCGATGGACAAGTGGCAAACCCTCCCCGCCTTCAGCTTTAGCGAGGCTCATCTGCCGAGGACGCTGCTTGATAGTCAGGCTGCCTTCTTCGGCAAAAGGAATATTTTCACCCGAACCGTTCTGCGGGGAGCTCCCGCTGTGTTCTGCCCGCAGCCGTTCAATGGGACCGCCATCTTTGGATGTGTCAGACTTGATGCTGTCCGAGCGTTCACGGCGAGCAGCTGCCACAAGCCCAGTAACGGGGCCGCTGATAGTGCGTCGGCGGTTCACCACCTCTCCGTCTGGTCCAATGGCGTCTTTGTGCTTGGCGGTGGCCAGAACGGTCGCAACTCGAGAGTGTTCCGGACTGGCTGAGCGCACGGCAACACCAGGCTGCAAGTAGTGCCCGTCGGCCACCAGCCCAGCTCCAGGCGGCTTTTGCATGGCAAGAGCCCGGCCCCCCCCACCAATAGATGACATTTCCAGCATGGCAGCAATGCTCTTGACACTCCCGGCACTGCCTGTCTCCACAGTGCCCCCATCGCTAGCCTGCTTCTGGGCCAGCTCCTCCCCTTCCTCTCCTTCTTTGCCAAAATCGTCCGTCATGTTGCTGCTGGAGATGGCCGAACTGGAGCGCTTGGGTGGGGGGGGCGGAGGGCCCTTCTTCTTTGGCCGCACCGCGAAGGACTGGCTGCGGTTCACGTTCTTGTCGGCGCCCGACTGTGCCCGGACAGAGTGGCTGCGTCCCACTCGCCGCTGCACGGTGGCGTAGGGCCCGGCATCCGGCACCAGGAGCTCGTCCCGCTCCTGCTCACTGTCGGACATTGCATAGCGATTCAGGCTGTGGGCCCTCTTCTTAGGCCGGCCCGCCTCCTCTTCGCCCTCCGCAGCCTGGGGCGGCAGGCACAGCACCGGGATGGAGATGGGCAGGACCGGCACGGCTTGAGCCAAGGGGCCGGCGGCCTGAGCCTCCCCCTCCACAGGCTGCGGCAGAACATACGCGAAGCCACGGTGCGTCGGAGACTGGGGCAGCGAGCGAGGAGACATGGGTCGGTCCGTCTGCGGCAGCAGCTGTGGCGTGGGTTTTACTTTGGCCGTGGCGTGGGGTGCCCCGAAAGCCTGGGGAGAGGATGGGCGGGGCTTGGTAGGGGTTTGCGGAGGGGTGTAGTGGCCTGCAGCTGGAGGGAACGACTGCCGGGGTTTGCCAGGCACCGGGGGGATGCTTGCTCTCTTGACGCTGTGGCCGTGTCGGAGCCCCCGCACCTCCTTGGGCAGGGTGGCCGGAGCCTCCTTCCCCTCCTCTGCCAGGAACTCCTGGCTTTTGGACACGGCCGTGCCAGGCGTTTTAGGTCCATCTCCCAGCAGCTCCTGGGAACTACTGATCAGCTTAGCTCTCCCACTCAGACTGTTCTCGTGGGCAAGGCGGGAGGAGGGCCGGTAGACGGCCCCGTCCCGGAAGTGCGTGACGTGGTTGGGCTGCTTCTCGGGCCCCTCTTCGCTGCTGCCTGTCATGGCTACCTGCAGCTCATTGCTCAGCTCACTGTCCTGGAAAGTGGACATCTTGGGAGACTGGCACTCGGCTGTTTCCTGCTGCGGAGACTCTATGGCCATCGTGTCCTGTGACTGGGGCGCACTCTTCTTCTTCAGTGTCCCTGATTCATACTTGATGTATTCAGCTTTCTGGATCTCCACCAACTTCTTCACGGCTAACATCAGCTTCTTCTGGTGGCCTGAGCAGACATGAGAGACCAAAACCGGTTAAAAGTCTAGGACTGTCTTTACAAAGAAACCTCCAAACCAGTACAGTTGTGTCTCAGTAGGTCTACCGAAGATCTTAGTTCAGCCACTTCAACTGGAGTTTTTGCTCCCAGGAAAAAAAAAATCAAGATTTCAGCTTAGTACCAGCAGCCCTGAACTGGACCTCATCTTGTCCTGCTAGAGCCCCCACTTTTCCAGAATCCTATTTTTCCTGCTCCTTATTGTTCAATACATACCAAACAGGCTTTTTTCTTGGATGGCCAACTTATACCCAACCTTGCCCAATTTCAGTTGTTTCAGTGCCTATAACTACACCTCTCCTCTGGCATTTGGATAAGACATGGGGAATATAGCCACCCCCACCCCCAGCTTCCTCCTCCCCTCCATAGTTCAGTATTTGTACCTCTTCCAATGTTTGGAAGAGCCCTAAGGAATTTGCTAATTCCTAAAGATCAGCGCTCTATCTTTAAGGATGCAGAAGTCTTCATCAGACTTCCTTCCCCCTAAGACAGCTGAGTTTTCTTTTTAAAAAATTCAGTCATTCAAATGGCTCTGTGGCACTTGGAGGAACTTCAGCAAATGACTTTTCCCGTTGTTTAGGTCATCAGTGATCAGCATGTGGGAGTTAGTTAACTGGCAGAAAGACTGCCTCATTTGAACAAATATATTAAATTGCATATCCCTGCCATATGGAGAACAAACTCTTCCATAAGTGCCCCTTCCAAGCTGATCTCCTCCTTCTCCCAACAAAAACCAGGTTCATTGCCAAGGTATTTGAACCACAGTCGCAATATGGGCTGGGGTTTCCCTACCTGGCACCGTCCAGAATGCTAGAGGTTGGAGCTTCAAGACATCCTGAAGGCACCAGGTTGGAGAAAGCTGAGGCAGACTGAAATACCTTATTCTGCCCTCCATCTTACTAGGAACCAAAACCCGCCATCCATGCATAGACATACACAGGGACCATGATTAAGTTTCTAGTTGAGAATGGAGTTACGTCCACCCTCCCCTCACCCAGTTTGGTGATGCCAATCTCCTGCAGATCCTCCCAAGTGATATCAGTGATAAAATCGATGTTCTCGTAGCCATTTTCCACCAGGACTTTGTAATATTGTGCCAGACCAATCATGGATAGCCAGAGAGCCAGGTTTGCCTGGGTGGGACAGATGATATAATAAGCCAGTTAACAGAGCAAGAGGTTGGAGCCCCAAGAACCCCACCCCTATTTGCGTCCACACCACCCCCCTAACTCTAAATAGCCATTTTGGGGTAAGTAAACTCTTGGTGCCAAATCAATGCCTTACATGTTTTCTGTGTAGTTCCTCCATATTTTTTCCACATAAAACACACATAATTTGAAAAGTCTCAGAGGAACTTTGCTAATCTACAATGGATAGAATAGCATTTCAATGCTGTTTTAATTAAGGGGAAGAGGCCAGAAATTTCCCCATAATTAAAACAGCATTGAAATGCTATTCTATCCATTGTAGATTAGCAAAGTTCCTCTGAGACTTTTCAAATTACGTGTGTTTAATTAAAAGCCTTCTGCTGGACTCTGCTAGCCTGTTTATTGCTTTCTGTCAACCAGGAGAGGAAGAATCCTTGCATTTCATTCTTGAACAACTCTCTTACTGACAGGTTCTTTTTCAGGAAAAAGAGAATTTAATTTTTGGTTTCTCATATTTAGAGGAAGACAGTCCTATGGCACTCGGAAAGAAAAGGAAAGGAAAGAATGGGCAATTAAACCTTCTCCCCTACAAGGGATCAAGGAACTTAAATGAGTTCTAAGTACTTCTCTGGGAAGGTTGCACTGCAATAAACAGGAGGCAATCCAAGGCCAACTTGTAAATTGTATTTGCAGGGTTCTTCGCCAGACGAGTTATCCTTACAGAATTCTAGCAATAAAGGGAAGTCTGAATAATAACGTTGCCTCTCCCTTTATAGAACCACAGCTTGAATTCTGCTTTCAGCTGATTTGCAGAAAAGCAAAAACTCTGGAGTGCTTCAGAGACTACTCCAGGAACAGATACGAAGGTGTGCAAGTCACCAGCAGACTGACAGCTAAGTATGCTGCTGACATGCTCTGGACTTTCTGAACAATTTAGGCTAGGGCTGACCACCTCAGGAAATACACCTGGTCTACTGGTTTCCGAGCTTCCCCAGACCCAGGCAGGAAGACAAGGCAACTCACTGGCTTGTATTCTGGGAGCCACTCAGAAATGTTCAGGTTGTTGATCTCAGAGGCAATCTTCTTTCGGTGTCCTGGCTTAGTAACCCCAATGGCTGTCAAGTCCTAAACCAAAAAGAATGGCTGCATCATCTGGGTGCCACAAAGCAGCACACAGAATTAAAAACCCGAAAGCTGCTGGAGCTAGGAATGGCGGGTCAAGACACTAAGTCTTTGTCAAAACGTGAAGGTCCAACCGCACAGAGGACAAACCTGCAGCCTCCTTTCATACACGCAGGAAGGCAAAGTCAAGCTCGCCTTCTGGGGACTTCAATTATGTTTCCCAGGCAGTGGTGCAGGAGGTAGTAGCCACGGTCTTTCCAGGATGCTTGTTGGCTCCCCAGCCTAGCCAACCATGCGATGTCTAGATTTCACAGCCCTTCATTAGCACTGGAAAGGCCACACTTTCATGCTTCTGGTCTTGTTGCCTGAGGAATGTCCTTATCCTTCACGGCCTTGTCCACATTTGTCACTCCCTCCCGACTTAGGATTAAACTCCTGTTTTCTTCTCCAGACTTCTGACCCTCTTGACTCTTGGCCAATAAGCTGATTGAATACACCTTTGACACTAACCCAGATTTTTCACTTTCCATTTTTGTTGTAAAAAGGACCTTTTCCGAGCCTTCCTTGCTTTCAGCCTAACAACATGTTTTATTTACATCTCTCAGAACATTAGTGCTTCACTTCATGACCTCTTTAAGTCTATTATTCTTACAATATCTTCATCGTGGTTTAGCCCAGGGTTCCTCAACCTCAGCAACTTTAAGATGGGTGGACTAATGCTGGCTGGGGAATTCTGGGAGTTGAAGTCCACCCATCATAAAGTTGCTGAGGTTGAACCATAGTTTAGCCTGTGGCCCTGGAATTCCATGACAGTCTTCCATCCAGATTCCAACCACACCTGGTCCTCCTCAGATTCCTCGCACAAGCTCAGAGAGGTGTTGCTGTGGTGGGGCCTCTCTCTTGCCTTTCATTTCAGGGTGTGGGCCGCCCACCTGCTCTCTCACCCATCCGTCCGGGCATATTATCATGGTTATTTGCAAGAGCACCACTTGAGGTGACGGCTTCCAGCTGACCTTGCTTGGTCTTGAGAAAGTGAAGAAATCCAGATGGGGGGGCCACCAGGCAGTTCCAGAACTACCAGCTAGGGTAGGGCATCAAAAACATCCCCAAAAGGCAGCAGGGACGACACACTTTCATCTTGTTGCCAAGAAAGCGGCCTGGATGGGTCTTGCCAATCACCAGGAATCAGGCCGGACTCAAGGGAGGATGGCTCATGTCCTGTTTCAGTGTCCTTTTAAGTTAAAAAATGACCTCTTCAGTTCACTTTGGAGAGGCGCACAAGAAAGGAGATGAACTTTCTTACAATCGTAACAATACCTGCAAACTAAAATGAGCGCCTGTCCTCTTGTTCCTACAGTTCCATGACAGCTATAGGAGCCAGAGTGGCTGCAGGGTGAGTCAGAAAGTCCAGGTGGTGGCATCATCCATTAAAACCAGGCAGGGTTTTGATTGTGCCGCTGTGGCCAAACATCTTGACTTTTTTTCCTACCCATACCTTGCAGACACCCGTGGATAGGAGGCCACCGTCCTTTTTCTCCCAAGCAAATGATTTAAGAAAAGGCTCAGAAGAATAAAGAGTGCCTGAAGAACTACTGTGACCTGCTGCAATTTAATTCCTTGCCATCATTTCATGTCTGAGTGCCCGGCCACCCTGGGGTAGGCAAAGCTGCTTCGTGCCCAACTGATGGCTGCTCCCTGAGTGCCAGTGAGCGTGGAGGGGTCCTGTGGTGCTGCCCAGGACTGACCCTTCCCCAGGCAGCACGGGGCTTGACTACTGCCCTACAGAGCACCCCCACCCAGGTGGTTGCTGGCCACAGTCAACACATTTATTTGAATTGCATCAGCTTTGCTTTTTTAAAATTCTCACTTCTAGTTTTCAGAAAACGAATAGAATGGTTATTTTAAAGATTGTCAGGATGTTCCCCCCACTCCACCACCCCCTTGCTGTGCTGTGCAGCCAGCTCCTCAGTCCTCCCTCCCTCCCATTCTCGGCAGGATCCCTTACCTCTGGGGTCATCCGGCTGATGGTGGGGATGTCATAACCAGCATTGATGAAGTTGGAGGCGTAGAGCTGCAGCTGAAACTTGTACAGCCACTGGTAGACGGCCTCTGAGCTCTGGGTGGGAAGGCGGGGGGGGGGGGCACAAGCAGTTATTTATAGAAATTACATCTCTTTAAAAACTCAGAATCACCTGCCCTGAATGCCTAACAGCGAGTTTTAACAACAGCAGTTTTTATTTTTTCCTATCTTTAATGATGTTCGTTGTCTGCCTTCCAGCCTTGTCACCAAGATCCCCATCCCTGTTTTTGGGTCTCACTCTACCTGCAGGATCTGCCTCCTTGCAAGAAAGCAACCTGTTCCTAACCTGCAGTTTCCTTCCTTTTCCTCCCCCCCCGCCATGTTTAAATATTTAGCCTGATGAAGGGTTTTAATAAACCTCAAACTGCAACCATTAAAAAAAGGATGGGCCTCATAAACGGAATTGCGTGCTACAGCTAAGCCTTCATTGCCAGCTCTGTCCTTTCGGCAGCGCCCTGAAGGTCTCAATAAGAAGAGAGCAGAGCAGCAAGCGAAGGCAGGAGCCTTCCCCCATCCCTCAGGGCAGGGAGGGGAAGGCAGAGCCAAAGGAAGGGCTGCCCCCTGGACGCGGCCAGCCCCAAAGCCCTACAGAGAACACCGAACTCTGCGTGGCCCTTGGGTGCTCATCCAAATGTTTGCAGCCCAGATATGGTATCCTTAACTAAGCTCTCCCTATATACACTCCTTTGTGGTATATTGGGACAGTCCAGGAGTCCATTTTTACACACAAGGGCTGCAAACTCAGTTTCGAGGCAGAACCGAGGCTTGATCTGAGCCACGTGCTCACGGGCATCCTGTCTCTGAACTCCACCAGGCCGAGTGCTTGCCGGCTCAGTCATTCCTCCAGGCTTTATTTGGAATTCCAAAGTGAGTGAGACTTTGGGGAGAATAAGGAATGAAACCGGTGCTTTAAATACCTGCAAGCTGGTTAGACCCTCCTCTGTCCCTTAAAACTGTCCCACCCTCTCCTATAAATCCAACAAAAAAAAGAAAAGGGTTACAGTTTGGAGGGCCCAGAAGAGACTCAACAGGCTGCCCAGGGCCCCCAGGCCACGCTTGGTCCAGCTCTGTCCCGTGTGTGCCCCTGCTGCGCCATCAACTTCAGAAGCTGCCCAGGTGTTGCCCAAACTTGCCTTCCCCTCGGACTGCGGCTCCACCTTCTTGACCTGCTGCTCGCCATACGGCTGGCCGGGGTACGACGCGCTGCCCAATCCTGGGGTCCGTGAAGAACCTGTCACAAAGCGGGCAGCGATTTTTAGTGTGGCAGAAAGTTAGAGGGAGCTTCAAGTGTGGGCAGCCCCTGTGGGCAGACTCCCTGGCAGGACCAGATGGCCAGCCACAGGACATGAGGAGACAATGACTAGCGTGCAGGTGCTGGAGCAGAGAAGGCTGGTCTGAGTCCAGATCCCTGCCAGTCGCTCAAGCGTGGAGCTGCGCAGATGCTCTGCCTCCTTTCAAGCCCCCATGAAGGTAAGCGGCAACGTTCCTGCGCTGTCTGGCACCTCCCCCTGTCTGGGTAGGAAAGACTGGAGGCCCAGCCTCGCTCAGGCAGCATCTTCCTCCCAGCCAAACAGGGGTGGCAGAAGATCAAGATGGCAGCCAAGGTGACCCTGAAGCCTCTCAGATCTCGTCTGCTGTCAAACCATCACCAACAAGGACCCCAACCTAGTTCCAACCCAGCCAACATGCAAGGTCTCTAGCCTGATCCGGGGGCAACCAAGACCTCCAGCATCAAACTGGCAACTGCCCCTTGGGCCTCGGGAGGGAGGGAGACCATGCAGTGGGGGCTGAGAGGCTCCTAGCTTTGTGACTCCAGGAAAGGGCAGCTCCAAATTTAAAAGCTGCTGCACAGAAGTTGTAGACACCCGGAAGATCCACAACCTGGCCAGCTTCCCAGGGGAACAATGCTGAACGGCACGGATCAGGTGGAACAGCTTCGTTCTGCTCCTCAGCCCAAAGTGGAGTGTCCTGACACACCAGTCCGAGATCTACACGAGCCCGAGCTCTCACAGCCTTAAGACGCAGCAGGGCTATTAAGGAAGCCCCTTGGCAGCTCACCCAAGAGGAGGAGGAGGAAAGGAACAATGCCTGGGAGGCCTCAAAAATGTGGGATCCAAATAAACCTCACAGGGAGGCTGAGGTGCTCACAACTGCATCCAGAGGAGGGGATCCCCAAAGGGGAGACAGACCATCCTGTGATCAGCCGCGCTGCTCTCGCAGACGGCGGCTGGCACGTTCAGCAGAGGCAGGGGGGGATTCTTGTTTCCCTTGGACATAGTCCCCACCCCTCCCCGGTGCCCCCTACTAACCGAAGCAAGCGAAGGCATGGCAACAGCAGCAGAGAGAAAGGGCCATGTTCCCCAGGAGAAGTCGCTTGTCCTGGAAAAAGAAACACTCCGGCGGGGACAGCGGGACAAGCTGTCCTCCAGAGCATCCACGCACCTGCGGGTGTCTCTGCCGCCTTGGCAGGCCCGTCGCTCACAGCAGATTCTTGCACAGACGCCTTCTGGGAAAGGACAGTTGCCAGCAGCTGAGAAATTGGGGGAGGAACATCAAGAAACCGTTAATCAGAAAAGGGCAGCAGGCTGGTGGGGAGGGGGGAGTAGAAAAACGGGGACTCAGAAAGCCTGGAGCGAGCAGAGGGAGAATCAGGTGCTTTTCTCCCAGAACTGTGATTCTGCTGGCAAAGTGGTAAGCTGGAGCACGGAGAGGAATCAGGTGGCACAATGGCGCTGCCTGCTTGGCATTCGTGGCTGCAGCCAAGCCAGCTCGAGAAGCGAATTCTGGTGCAGGCGGGCCCGCAAAAGAGTGATTCGGGAGCAGGGAGCCGGGAGCCAGCAGTCTGCCCCTCCTCCTGGCCCAGTTTCCCCAGGAAAGGAAGGAGCCACTGGGTCACTTGCCAAGCTCACGGCATTGGAAGCGATGTGCAATCGAAGCTGTAGCCACAAGGGGGCAGTGCACGACCAAGCACCACCCAGGATGGGTGGTGGGCCATTTAGGGAGTTGCGAGGAGACCCTGCTTGCGGGTCTGACGGCTCAAGACCTAGCAAACCCCAAAGCGGCTCCAAGGCCCGGCCTTCCGGGGCCAGCCCTTTCGGGAGTAGAGACTGTGCTCTGGCTTACCTTCACACCTTCTGAGCTCGGGTGAAGGGCCACATGGCCACCACTTCCAGTGCTTTGGCCGCTCCCCGAGCTCCGCCCACTGGCCACGCTTCCAGTGCTGCCCACGCTGCTGCGGTCGCCACCTAGCAAGGGGGGAAAAAGTTGTTCGCAGGACAAAGCGAGGAAGGGCGCTTTGCTCAGGGACTGGCAACCTGCCGCCAAGGGCCATGCGTGGTCCCAAATGCCCGTTTTCTGGCCGCTGCTATCGTGCTACTGAAATTCAAGGCAAGCGCCAAATAACAGGCGTGCATGTAAAATCGCTGCCCACCCAAAACAGGAAAATGGACCAAAAAATCCCCATTCACAAAACCCCATGAAACCAAACACCGTCGGACAGTCTTGAGCCATTAAATATATTGGGGGGGGGGGGATTCCCCCATCAACTGCTAAAAAAACCCTCTCCTGGTTTATTTTAGGGTGACTTCAAATGTTCCCTTTTGAGAAAAGCTCCTTTCCTTAAGCAGACATTATTGGAGGAAAGCTGAGTGTGTAGCAAAAAGTCAGAAGGAACCTGGCAGCACTTTTCCCAATGCACAGATTTTATTCAAAGGCAGACGCTCTGGTGAGCTGCGACGCCTCCTGGCTTTTCCCTTAAGTAGGAAGAAGACGCGTCTTTGGTCTCTTGGGGCCCTGACGTGTCATCCATCCCCTTTGTAGGGTCCCAGGGTAGAGAGAGCTGTGCTAAAGCCAGGGGTTGGTACTTGCCCCCCGAAGAGAAGAAAGGCCTCTCTCATCTTCAGTTTCGCCTCCTTGGGGAATGGCCAGTACGACTTTCCTCCATGGCACACGCCACCCTTGCGCAGCGAGATTTACTCTCCCCACCAGCCAGCCACGACAGAAATTCACTACACTGCCTACCATCAAGTGAATGTGCCCCCCTGCCCCAAATTGCACCACCCAATTCAGCGTTTTTCACCCTTGGCAACTTGGAGACGTGTGGACTTCAACTCCCAGAATTCCCCAGCCAGGATTGCTGGCTGGGGAACTCTGGGAGTTGAAGTCCACACGTCTCCAAGTTGCCAAGGGTGAAAAACGCTGATGCAGTCTATTCAGGTGCAACGGCCCTTTCGGTTATGAATCCCTACGGCTAGCATTTCCCCCTCCCCTCATACCTGCATAGGGCTTGCGGAGAACCCAGATTTCTTCTGCTGGGGCCGGTGTAGTAGCAGTGCTCCCTGGAGACAAGTGGGACGGGCTGGCGTCCGACCCCCGGGAACCTTTGAGGTCAAAGACAGCCATCGCAAGCCAGCAAGGAGAGAGAGAGAGAGAGAAATGAGAGACGGGGACAAAGCCTCACGCAAGAGGGGTGTTGGGGAAGCTTCCCCAGTAGCAGCAGCAGCCGGTTGCAACAGCTTCCCCAACAGCAGCACCCCACCCCGGACGGTTTCATGGGGAGGGAATAACTCGCTGGAGACGGGCTTGGCTTAGACCCTTATTTCTGGCTTCGTGAAGTCCAAGATAGTCCTCCGCAGCATCCTCAAAGGTGTGAAACCCAGCTCCGGTTACGCGCCACTCCGCTGGCGTCTGACGCTGTCCCGCCATCTCTGCGGCTATCGGACCAGCGGATCTCGCGCAGAGGGCTCTGCGAGGGCTACCTCCACCTAGTCCAGGACCTAACCGGGTGCTCTTCGGACGCTCACGGATGGTTTCCCTAAGCTGGTCCCTGTGGTCTGCTCTCCACATCTGGCACTCTGCTGTCACGGCCAGCCGCCACAGATTAAAAGGCTGTATAAGCAAGCTCATGGCCACTACCTCGTTTGTAGCAGGGAAGCCAACGTGGTGTGAAAAAGTCCTTTCTTGCCTCTCCTGAATCTTTAGTCAGCCAAGCGCTCCTGGGGAAGAAAAACCAATCTCTCGGTCCAATTGTGTTGTGCGACCGGGGTGTGGTTGCCGCCCTGCGCTCTTTGTGGCCGTTGCACGGAGCAGCCCGAGGAGAGGCTGCAGACCCAAGGGAGAAGCCGCCCCTCCACTGGGCGCCCAGCAAGGGGATGGCGCTTCCCAACTCCCCTTCGAAACGGGCCCCCAGGAACAGGACACCTGGAGCCACGCGCCACGCTCCGGCCCACATCGGCTCTGACGGAAAACCCTTAAAGGGAGGCCGCTGCACCGCAAGGGACTTCCGGTTCACTTCTTCCCATCTCCAGCCTGCCTTCCCTGGCGTGGCACCATCCAGATGTGCTGGTGTTTCTGGCTGTGGCAGTCCCAATGCAACTAGACGCGGCAGGAGGGGGGCTCCGGAATGCCAGAGGCCCAACCTCTGAGAACTGGACCGGCTGCCATTTTGTAAAGAGGAGAAAAGGAGGTCTTTCTGTCCAATTTGGTACATATTTCTGTCCAATTTGATGTATATAAATAAATCTCGCGGAAAGGGTGCAACCCTGGCACTTCCTGTATTGATTAAACCAGTGTCTTTCAAACTTGGCCACTGGAAGATGTGTGGACTTCAACTCCCATGCTGGCTGGGGAATTCTGGGAGTTGAAGTCCACGCATCTTCCAGTGGCCAAGTTTGAAAGACACTGGATGAAACACGTGTGAAAACACCCCAAACCCTTGAAGAAGCAGCCAGGGCCTGAGAGGGTTGGCTCGGGGACAGGGGAAGGTCAAGGGAGGGTGATGACAAAATGATTCAAGGATCAAAAATCGAAACAAAAACCAAGGCTTACACGTGTGTTCTCACCCCCCTTCTCTTCTCCCAGGCTGTCCGCAGGGGCTGGCCAAGGAAGTCAAGGCAGCCACGACGGCGTTGGGCGCCATCTTTCTTGACCACCCCTGCGGTGTCCGCCTCTCCCATTTCTCAAACTGCACGGCCTCCTTCTTTGAATCCCTTCACCAGCCACCTTTCTGCAGCTGCCCCAAAGTCAGCCTCTCTTGGCAGCAACCTCTGGGTGCCCTCAGAGCCTTCTGCCCCCTTCTGGACATCGCCTGCGCCCCTTCTGCAGCTGCCACCTCAATGGGGCCCGAGCAAAAGGAATCTGCGGGACCCCCTGGCCTGCGTTCACTTGCATTCACCTCTCTTCTTGGCTCACGCCCCGCTTCTTCATCCTCCTGACAGACGTTAGGAAAGGCGCTGGCGTCAAAAAGCCCCAAACTAAAGCAGACATAGGTAAGGCAGAGACAGGAATTCAGGAGATCACCCAGGATGGCATATGCACCCTCAGGGTGACTCTACTGCCGTGACATTTGTCTCCTGCACCCCTTCCCTGAAAGGGGCATTTTCCCCCAGATGCCCTGAGGAATTCCAAGCTGCAAAGTTGTTCTCTTTCCTTTTTCATAGAGTTCTACAGGTAGTCCTCACTTAACGACGGCACTTGGGACCGGAATTTCCATTGCTAAGCAACGCTGTCGTAAAGCATGTCACGTGACCGTGTTGCTTAGCTACAGCAGTTTCGGCACTTCCTGCTTGCCATCATTAAGCAAATCACTGTGGGTCGTTAAGTGAGGACATCACATGTTCACCATTTGCAACCTCTTGCCATCTTCCCCACTGACTTTGCTTGTCAGAAGCCAGCAAAGAAGGTTACAAATGGTGATCATGTGACTGGGGGATGCTGCAACAGCCATAAGTATGAGGACTGGTCGTAACTACCACTTATTCAGCTCCTAAGTGAGGGGGAAGCCAGGCAACACCACATGGGGATCAGGGTGGTGGGCTCATCCCTTGTTGGCCATCAGGCTCTCGGCTCCAACTAAAGTTAATTTTAAAGAAGGGTGTTTTTTTTTAAAGGAAACGGGCTTGCTACACAGTGCCAGCCTCTCGCATAGCATCTCTCGGCGTGGGCAAAATTCCAGGTGTGTGGACTTAACTCCCAGAATCCTCAGCAATAACCATGTAAACTGGGGGAGCCTGGGAGTTGAAGTCTATACTTCTAGAAATTGCCAAGGTTGAGAACCACTGCTCTAGTGAGATCTTTATTCCCAAGGAGACTTCTAACCCTCTTAAAGGTCCCAAAGGCATTCTTAAAAAAGAAAGCTGGTGGGTGGTTGATGAGAAGCCCTCCAGATCAGCAGGAGGTGATGGAGAACCTTCAGGGGGAAGAGGTGGTTGGTCTTCTGATCAACAGGTGTTGTGTGGCTGGCCCTGCCTCCCGTGGTGGACATTTGTGAGAGTACCCAGGAGATGCCCTCGAAACTCCAGATCTCCTCTCACTCCCAAAGAGCACCTCCCCTGCCCTAGCCACTAGATCAACATCATCATCATCATCATCATCATCATCGTCATCTCAATCACACACGCTTGCTTGCAAATGCCTGCACATGCGAAGCACACAAAGGAAACCAGGCAAAATGAAGGGCTGCGCAAACGTTTTTCAGAATCAATGGAAGAACCAACAAACATGGCAAAAGCATAAAACATAATAAACAAAACAAAACAAAACGAAGAGCCAAGCAATGGAGGGTCTACCTGGATCGGCGCCAGGCCCTTCCACGGCACCATGGGCGAGCCTGCGGTAGCCGAAGGAACTGAAAAGAGGCTGATGGGGGAGCAGCGGAGGTGCAGGCAGGCAATGGAGCTGATGGTGGGGGGGGGAGGAGGAGGAGTGGGGGGCAGAGAGGCCGTTGGGCAGGGCGGCCCCCCCGGCTGGGAGGGAGATGGCCCGGCACTGCCCTGGGGAAGGGTCTGCGTCCCACGGACCTGACAACAGAAACGCAAGAGGCAACGTGAAGTGGATTCGCCAGGCCGGGAGGAAGAGGCACGAAGGGGCTGCCGAGGGGTCCGGCAAGCGGGGCGGAAGGAGCCACGCACAGCAGAGTGACCGACCCGGCCCCCGGCGGAAATCTCGTTTTTTGCCCCAGCCTCGCTCGCAAACCCTTCTCCTCTCCCTCAAATTCTCCCCCCCAAAAGGGATAATAATGCTGCAAAACTGTAAGATCGGGCACAGGAAATCCTTTGAACATTCACCGGCCTTACCTAACTGATTATCGGGCAATTATTATTATGGAGAAGTGATGACTGCGCGCCCGCAGGAACATCCCGCCAGTGAAGGACGTGCTCAAAGTCATCCTCTCTGTGAAATGCACTTCACTAGGCTTATGAAAACCCCAGACTGGCACTACCTGATTTGAAGACCGCCCTTCAGCTCTCCCCACATACACGCTCTTGAGGATTTAATCTGCCTTCAAAGAAGATTGGAGCTTACAATATTAATTATAGGTGTAACTGGATTCTAACTGAATTTAAATAGGATAATCTACTTCTTTTTTGCAGCACCAAATCTCCAGTTGCAATAAAGGAAGTATTAACTTGAAAAAAAAATCAGAAGGAGGGGAGAGGTAAAAAATTTAATTACGAGGAATCCAACCTTGAGAAAGTAGGACATGAATATCAACAAGCCCCAGTTTAATTCTTCAACTAAAGCCGCTGGTTCATTTTTCCTTCAGCTATGCGGAATAGGATTCCTGTTGAGGCTACGGCTACAGATTCTTGGTTGAGGAACTGAGTTTTCCCCTTTGCAACTGATCTGGTGCAAATGATCCAGCGCTGACCTCCTGTCACACAAGCCACACGATGCAGGACAGGGGGAGACTCCCGCGAGGGCCACCCCATCCAAGCAGCTCGAAGATGGTGGCAAAGACCTGCCAAAACCCTGACTTCACTGCCCTCTCGCGGGTGTCTGGATTTGGGCAGCCCAGATCTGATAACATGGTTCAACCTTGGCAACTGGAAGACATGCTGGCTGGGGAATTCTGGGAGTTGAAGTCCACATGTCTTCACCAGCACCCAGGCGCCCAAGGACAGGTTTCCACATGGAAAATCCTGGATTCAATTCAAAGCCCTGGCAAGTGTGGCTGCTCAGGGCCAGAGAACCGGCTCTTGGTCCCGTCCTCCCCAACCTGGCGCTTTCTGGGTGTGGGGGGACGACAACCCCCTGGACCCCTCTGCCAAGCTGTCCCAGCACATCTCCGGTCTGCGCTCATTCAGGGAACGGGCGGTTGCTCCTGAAGCCCCAGGGGCAGCTTCTGGTCATTCCAGAGCGCCGGGGCTGCCCCTAGTTCACACGCCAACGTGGCCCCCAACTGCCCCCTTGAAGGCCACGGAGCTCTTCAGCCTTTGTCCACGGCTGCCCTCGTGGGGCTCTCTGTCACCGCTTGATCACCCTGGCTGGGACTGGACGACTTTGGCTTTCTTTTTTTATCACTGTCTGTGCTGAGATTACTTTTAACAAGAGTAAAATAAAATGCATCTTTAAATCCAAGAGCGCCAGCTGAATGCTTCCAGATGTTACCCAGCCCAAGGTCTGGGGGTGCAGCCATCCTGCTCCCAATTCGCTCCTCTTTTGTGGCGAAAACCAGAGACGGGACACGGGGAGGGAAAAGAAGTTTAGAGGCGCAAGGAAAGACGGGCTTCTCCCTCCCAGCATAAGCGTCCACGATTCATGAAACCCGCATCTGGAAGCACCAGAGCAAACCCAGGCAGGCAGAAAAAGGAAAACGGGGGCGGGGGAGCACCCCCGCCCCACTCCCACCCCTCCAAGAAAGCTGGGAAGCCCCCCAGGAGTGATATTTGCCTGTGCGTTTACTGATGGCTTCCACCAGGGTGGACGGGAAGTATCCCACGCGGTCGTTGCCGGTCCGGTTGTCGTGGATGCAGCCTTTCCATCGGCCATCGGCATGCTGCTCCAGGACCTGTGGCCGGGGGGCGGGGGGCGGGGAAGGGGGCAGAGAGGAGCCAAGACTGGTCAGCTGCAGGCGTCCAAGCCCACCCTTTTAGGGCCAAGGGAGCCACAAATGGCCAGGACACAGACCCCTGCAAGGGGAATCGGAAAATCAGAACGGTGACGACAGCTTGAATCACACAGTTGCAGCCACCATCTTGACTTTTTTGACCACCGCCCCCACAAGTGACTCTGCCAGCGGCCTGTCCAAAGACAGGGCCTCTCACCTCCTGATCTTAGAGCGCCCCCCCAGCGGTCGAGAGGTGAATGCCAAACTGCCCCCCAAGCCCTGACCGCTCTATAGGGCAGGGAGGGGAGTCTTGGCCCGGGGCCACATACAACCCACCCAACTTTCCACCGCCAAAGCTTATTAGCAGAAAGACATCTTTTGGTGGCCTCTTGTCATTTTTAACACCGCCACCAAATGTCTGGTAGGGCAATTTTCAGCCTCATCCTTTCCATGACAGTGGCCCCCAGGGGCCATTTTTTTGAAAGAACACGAGCATTCAAGTATGGCCATTGGGGGCCCGGCTGACCCCACATCCCACGGCCCCAGCTCTGCCGGAAAGAGGTTGGGAGGCTGGTGTGGCGGGGGGCAGGATCCAGCCCCTTTGGAGTTAGGTTGGGGAAGGCAAAATGCCAGCCTTGCAGGTTTCCGCCGTGCAGGAGCCTTCAAGTAAGAGCTGGGCAGCTGGGGGCGGCAGGACTGGACCATGGCCAAGGGCGATCTTGTGCCCAGCAGCGCCAACAGGGAGGACTCACCGTGATGATGTCCCCAGCTTTCACGTTGAGGCTGGTCAGGTCATAGTTGTTGCAATAATCTTTCATGGCCCGGACCTGAAGGGCAGCCGAAGCGTCTGGGAAGGAAGAGACGGTGAAAGAGATGCAGCTCCCTGCGGGCCGGGCCAAGCCAGGCTGGGCAAGGCAGCACCCGCCGTGCTGGCACCAACGTGCCCTGGGGACTCTGGGACCACGGAGGCTGCCTGATCTTGCCCTCTGGGCCTGCTGCAGTTCATGCCACCTTCACTTCACTCGTGCCAGGGAGGAACATCAAACCAGGATCCCACACTCCCATATATGACAACTAAGATGGAGGCAGGATGAGCAGATTTGATTTTGGCAAAGCGTGGCCTACAGATCTGGGTGCTCTATCGTAAAGGTGGTAATTGGCCCTTGGAACTGGGCCCAGAAGCCTGTTGGCAGCCAAGCAGCGGCTTCACCAGGTGTAATTCTCACCTGACAGGTTAAGCCATCAGGAGTCTAACTGCCACCTTTTGTACCAACTGAAGCTTCTGGGTCACCTTCCAAGGCAGTCCCTGGCAGAGTGCACTGCAGTAGTCCAGCTGGGTGCCAACCAAGGCATGAGCCACCATCACTGGAGCATCTGATCTAAGGAGGATTGTAACTGGTGCACCAGTCAAAGCTGGGCAAAGTCTTCCCTAGGGGTGATTTTCACCTTCTTAAGCAAGAGTCTTGCATTCAGGAGGACCCTCAAGTCACAAACCAACTCCTTTGTGGGGAGCATGACCTGGGGCAGATGTTACAAGATTGCCCCCATGAACAACAGCTCGATCTTGGCAGGATTTAATCTGAGCTTGTTTTATCTCACAGCATCCAGACACCAGTTCAGGACTCTGACAGCATCTTGGCTCAGCTGAGAGTGGCAATATATGACTGGGTCAACAGCATGTTGGTGATACCACCTTCCAAAACAGCAAATGGCCTCTCCTGGCCATTTGAGGTAGAGGTTAAATAACAGGGGAAAACATCAATGGTATCGACACTGCAGACAGATCTCATAGAGGACAACAAGCAGTCTATCAAGGTCTCCAAAAGACCAGACTAATCACTGCTGCTTTCCTCCCATAACCAGACCTGGATTCTGACTGAAAAGGATCCAAATAGTCAATTTCTTCTGGGATCCTGACTGGCTACTACCTCCTCAACACATTTACCAGGATGGGAAGGTTGGAAACTGGGCAAACTCAGGGAAGAAAAGCTGGGTCTAGGGAGGCCTCTTCAGGAGAGGGTGCACATCCACTCCTCTGGGCAGGCAGCCCCATGCCCTCCCAGAGCTGCTCACACCCTGCCTAACCACCCGAAGAAGCCAGGAGGGGCATGGATCAACCCCGCAGGTGGCAGAATGCAGAGGACCCCCCCCCCCCGGCTTCCTCACAGTCCACACATTCCAAAGAATCCCAGATTGTGACAAAAATGCTGGCTTGTTCCCTACTGTAGACTCTGCCAAGGAACCCGCAAACTCATCCAGATGCCTCCTCATCTGCCCCGGTGACTCCAGTTCTCTGATCGAGGCTTCCAGGCAGGAACTGGCATGCTCAGCTTCATGGGGAGGCTCAGACTGGGTGCTCTACTTCTGGTTTTCCCCACCGTCACTCTAGGCACATTTTCCCTAACATGCGCCAGTAGATGGAGACAGAGCACTGGGCTTTATTATACTGTTATATTTATATATGTTGGATGGCTGAAATGGCTTCACCTACATTTTCCTAGTGTCGGAGGCGCCACCATGTAACGTGATTCTGGTGGAACAGGTAAGCTCCTGGATTGGGACAAAGGAGTCCCAAAGAGCTGGCTGTGAACCTTTTTTCACACAAAGGTTCTTGTGGAGGGACAGTGGAAGAGGGGGCACAAAGTATACTAGCGCATAACTGCAAGCAAGCAATAAGTAGCAAGGAAAAGACTGAACCATGTTGTCAGCCGCCCTCGCAAGCCTCCTCCAGGTTACGTAGAGAAGACGGCCATCAGCCTCAGCTCGAGAGGGTTTTCTGGCTGCTTCACCCTCAAATGAGCAGCCCCTGCCCACGCCCCCCCACGACGCCCCCATCCGCCCTCACCTCGCAGCATCTGCTTGATCTCCTTGCTGGCTTGCGTGGCTGTGAACTGGTGGACAATGTCCAGGGCAGTCTGGCTGTAGGTGTTCCGGATGTGGGCATTGATCCCGCTCTGCGAAAACAGGGGAGGGGGCCGCTTGAGGAGGCGAGGGGGGCTCCTGGATGGCTGCCAGTAGCCACAGGCGCCCAGGCGCCCGGCAGGCCCCTTGGGGAGAGCCATGCGCTGGGCGACCTGGGGACCCTCTGTCCCTCTGGCAAACGAGGGGGGCTTACATCCAGGAGGAGGCGCACCACATCCGTCTTGCCACACAAAGCCGCTTCGTGCAAGGCAGTGCCTGCCTTGGTCTGACGATTGATGTCTATGCCAGCCTGGAGCAGAAGCCTGCAAAACCAGTAGAAAGGAGGGTGGAAGGGGAAGGCAAGGGTGCCCCGCTAGGCAGAGGTTCAACAGGTACTGCTCTGGGGATGCAAGGAGAAGGGGGGGTCTCCTCTCTCCTCAGGAACAAACAGGGCGACCCCGCCTGAGGGCCATCCCCCTTGAGATGCCCCAAGCCCAGGAAACGCAGGTGGGTCAGGATCCCTGCCGGGGGCTTCCGGTGGCGGCGTCAAAGAGGCCAGGAAGGTGGCCACCATCATGCGACTGAAATCCTGCCACTTTTACATGCACTGACGGACGCAAAAAGGGACAGGGCTCCGACACAGCCGCGGCTGCCATCTTGCTTTTTTGGCTTCCCTCCACAGATCCCTGTGCAGATGGCCCTCTTGGGACCACCCTCCTGCTCCTGCTTGGGGCAACCTCTCCATCGTTCCCCCCTGGCACGCTTGACCGTCACAGAAGAGGAGACCAGCCTGGGTTGCGCGTTGTCAGAATGGGCCGTAAATCCTCACCCTCGCTTTTGCCCAGCAAAGGTCCCTTGGCGCTGCTGGCTCTCCTCCGCCAGACTCATGGGGGGACAGGAGGGGGCTTCAGGCTCCCCCAGAGATGACGTGGCGGCAGGGGGAAGACACGGAGCAGGGGACGCAGGATGACCTCGGAGATCTCTTTGGGCCCCCTGGATCTAACTCAGTACATGCAGCCCCTTGCCCTGAGGGAGCCTCCATGGGAAAGCTTTGCAACCCGTCTCTCACGGCCACAGCTTGTTCCCCGTTGCTGAATTAGTCGCAAACGCTTCTGCTGACCCACCACTGGCCCTGAGAGCAGCTGGCCTGGAACAAGAGGGGGCCCAGAACAGAAGCGCCGCTGAGGGCACCCAGCCCCTCTCCACCTGTCCTGGCCACCCCGCTGGGGGCACCTCGGCTTGTTTCTCCTACATCTGCTCTGCATCAGAGCCCACTGAAATTCTACCTTGCAGGGCCGTTGTAGGGCTGCTGGGAGGATGGAGCCCAACTCGGGGGGGGCGTCAGCTGCCCCCCACCTTCCCTTTCGCTCTCCAGCCTCCACACCCAGCCTTGTTTTTGCAGTCCTCAGACCTCCCCCTTCCCACGAGCATCTTGCTGCTAAAATTCAGCTGCAAAATTATGTTGGGCGGGCTAGGTCTGGGCCCTCCTTTTCAACATTTAGGCTGCCAAATGGAGGGAGGGAGGGAGGGCCTCAGCCCCAACTGGCAACACTGCCACATCACCATGATGCTGCTTGCCTCTGTCGCACCCAGAGACCATAAATTAGGGATAAAAAAGTGTGCCCCCAGCCTCCCACGCCTGTCCTACGAAGCTTACAGATTCACCGAGAAGCAGACGGTCCTTTTCTGCTGGACCAAATCAAGGCCGGCTGCTCCCCTGAGGCGGCAATCAGCAAGCAGAAGCTCACCCACTTTGGGTGTGTGGCGCCAGCAAAGTCGAGGGTGGGAGAAGCACCACTAAGCTGGATGGCCAGGATCAGGGACATCCTGCCATGTCCTTGGAAGAATTGCGGGCGATCCAAGGGACCCGTTAGTCCACATGGGTGCCAGACCCTGACCCAGCTCAAGGGCACCCTCCTCACCACCTTCTCTGGGAGCAGGTTCCGCTGCCCAGGAAGAGACCTCGCTCTAACTTGGGCAAGGCCTCTTTCTTAGGATTGCTGAGGGACAGTTGGGCGGCCTCGGGCATCGCGACGTCTTGGCTGAATACCGCAGGGAGGGAGGAACACACCTTCCTGGATTCCTTGGGGTCCTTACACAAAACTGGCTTGGCAACCCACTGGCCCATGTGAGCCCTCCCACCCCCAGCCCCACACTCCCCAGTGGCCAGTAAGGATGGCCAGGGAGGCGGGTTGGCTCAGCAGCTGCCCGCGATGGCTTTGCAAGGGACAGAAGGGGAAAGGGCTACCAGTGGCCAAAGGGGCCGGACGTCTGCCATCCAGGAAGCCACCCCTTTCCTCCCCAGGAGATGCTGTGGACCTTTCCCAGCCGGTCTCGGCACCGCCACTTGAACCCCCATGTGGGCTGCGGGCTCTGAGGAATGACGGCTTCCTCCCTCCGCTGGTTCTTTGCGGACGTCTGAGATGCTCTCGGGCCTGGATCCTCCCTCACCCCCTCACCTGATGACGTCAATGTGCCCGTTCTTGGCGGCCAGGTGCAACGGGCTGGTCCCGTTGGGGTCAGTGATGTCCCCCGGCTTGGGCTCCAACAGGGCTGCACACATGTTGCTGTTCAAAAGCAGCTGCACTACCTGCCATGCCAGGAGACAGAGGGAGACCCCAAAGTACTTCCTCCTGAACGAGACCCAGACCTCCTCCCCATCCCCAGACAGCAGCCGAAGTTCCCCAAAGCACCGCCCTCTCCCACCTCCCAGGATCACCTAGTCCCCCACTTCTTGCCACCCTAAGGGGCCCTCACAACACCATTTAGTGCCCCTTCAGAAAAAGTCACATTCTGGAATCCATCCTGCAGGAATCTCCAACGTTTCAAATTTACTCTCAAAAAATGGCACAATCCCCTTGGCTCAAAATCCTGGCCTGATGGCCACCTGCTGCAGGTTCACCTAGTTGCTAACCAGGTGGCTCAACGCAGGAAAGGGACATTTTACGTCTCGCCTCCAAATTCCAAAGGAAAAAGCCAGAGAAGGTTGGAACAGCTCTAGTGAAGGGTGCTCGACTCTCTGGGGAGGGAAACAGCGGACCCCTCCGTGGAATGGGCAGCCCCGATCCCTCCGCCTGCTTCCGCCAGACAGCATGAGTTGGGGGGCCCTTCACTGGGTTTGTGGCTGGCCCTCCAGGGGCCTGCTCCCTTTCCCAATTCCCCCCGAGGACTGGACTTACCCCAACACGGCCAAACTCACAGGCCAAGTCCAGAGGGGTCTTGCCACAGTTGTCCAGGATGCAGGGGTTGGACTGGTGCTGAAGGAGCATCTCTGACTGGGTGGGGAGGAAGAGAGAGAGTGGGAAGCCCAGAGCCCCCGTTCTGGCACAGACACAACCCACCAAGTGCACCCGGGAGCCCCACTTGAACACCACCTCCGCCCCCCATCTCCACTTCCTCCAAAGAGCACCCATACCAAGGGGCACCCACCCTGAGGCAAAATGGTGGGTACAACCTGGCAATCAAAGCCCCATCTCCTTTTAATGCGTGTCACCCACAGGGCACACATGTAAAATGGGTGGGGTGTTTTTGGAGCCAATGGCCACCACTACCGACACCCCTACCTATACCCGATGTACCCCTGGAAGAGGGGGACTCTAATAGTATGTGGGAAAGACCTTGGGAGACAGGGAGAAGGGAAGGGTCAGATAAGAGACAGCACAGTGAGTGGGGCAAGAGGCTCAGGAGGGACCCTCCCTAAGTTCTTGGGCTGTAAAGGAGACGGTGGGAGAATTCTACTTTCAGATTTGCAAGATTCTGTCAATGTAGCTTTACAATAAAGTAGAATTAGCTCATCTGGTCGTGTTTCCTGTCTGGTCTACCCCGGGAGGCCGACATCAATCCTGCAAGTCTCAAAGTATGATCCTTGGTTGTTTCCAAGGGCAGCCTTCTGCAGAACGCCCTGCAGTAGTCCAACTGGGTGGTGATCAGGGCATGGGCTACGGACACCAGGTCATAATGGGTACCCCAGTCAGAGCTAGTCAGAGGCCGTTCTGGCTGCGTCTCCCACCTGCTGCCTAAGCAGAGCCAAGCCCAGGAGGACCCCAAGACCCACACCTCCTCCTTCTGGGGTTGGGGAGAGGGGGAACCAATCCTGTCCCAAGGAACTACCAGGACTGATGTTAGATGTTATCAGACCTTTACCAGCCTCCAGCAGCTCCATCCTGGTGGGATTTTGTCTGGATTGTTTTGCCCTGTCCAGACCCTGACAGCCCCAGACAGGAACGCAAGGCTTCCAGGCATCTCCAGCTCGGCCAGGGAGACTGACGCGCAACAGAGCATCTGATCTCCTCTCCCTCCCCAAAGCAGCTGTTTGCATAAACACACCTTTCCTCAGGACATGAAACCTCATGCAAGTAACCAGCCTCTGAAGGGATACAGGACTTGTGATTTGGGCTGACAAAGCTGAACGAAGCTCCGTCTCTCGCTCTTGCGATGCTCCAGGATTGCTTCCCAAAGCAATTTTGTCTCTCCGCCTTCCACCTTTAAGGCAAGCTTCCTCTTCCCAGCATCCTCCTTCTCCCCACCATTTCTCCCCCTCCCAGTCAGACAGTGTAAGAGGAGAGCCGTGTCTCAGTAGCTAAAAATCAGGGGGACTGTGGGAGGACCTTTTCAGGCTATCACAGAAGCGCATGCCTTTAATAAAAGGGCTGGTCTCCTGTCTCTCTGCCTACACTTACGAGTCCACAGACCGACCTTCTCTGGGGAAGACGCCCCTTGAGTCTGCTGGACCCACAGCAGCTTGCCCGATGATACGCTTGTGTGCCTTCCAAGAGGGTTCTCCCAACCGGACGAGGTGCCCCTCTCCTGGCGGTTGCGTCGCGCCCCCTTACCACGTCGTAGTGTCCGTGCTGCGCTGCCAAGTGCAAAGGGATCTGCCCCTCGTCAGACTGGATGTTCACAGAGGAGCCCGCCTTCAGCACCAGCTTCATGGGCTCCTTCTTCCCTTGCCAGGCCGCGTAATGCAAAGGGCGCATTCCTGCAGAAGGGGCACAAATGCAGGAAGGGAGAGGGGGCGGCTCCTTCCAAGGCCAAGAAGGGGGACTCAGATCCCTGTCTCTGAGAACGGGCAAGGACGGTTCGTACGAACCCTTGCCAGTTAAGAAATCAGGCACAGAAGCGTGCACGGCGTTGCATTTTCTGTGCTTTGGCTCCGATGAACCATTCGACCCTGGTCTTCTTCCAAAAAGGAGCCATCTCCTCCTTTCTTGGAGAGGCCTGCAAGAGGACTGTACCCCCCGCCCAAACTGCGAACACCGGTTGCAGGTGCTCTGGGCCCGGGGCCCCAGCTTTCCCTCCTTTCGCAAGCCCCGCCCCTGCCCAGGCTCGGCCCACGTGCCACCACCGCCAAGCCCCTGGCTTGCCTTTGTTGTCTTTGATGTCCACGGCAGCCTGGGCCTCCAGGAGCAGCAGAATGAGTTCGGTGTTGCCGTTGAGGGCGGCGTGATGCAAGGCGGAGAACCTGTCACGGCAGGAGCAAAGCAGAGGGGTCACCAAGGCCAGCCACCGAGACCCCGTCCTTCCCCCGAATTCACCGCTGCCTGAGGTGATCCTCTTCAAGGACAAGCTTCGGGTTGGCAAGCTGAACCAGGCGCCTCCAGGCTGCAGCTTCTCTGTCCTCAGAGAGGAGAACCTGCTCCGACTTTTGCAGGAAAATCCAACTCAGGAAGGTGTTTCTCATGAGCCCCTCCCAGCTCCTTCGTTAATCTTACTCCACCGGCAGATGACATTTTTCCTTTTTTTGGAGTACTTTCCTCTGTCTGATTAAAATACCTGATATCTTCTTTTTTTAGCCTGCTTCTATTTTAGCCTAGCTGGGTTTTTGATTTCTGAAACTGCTCTTTCGTATCAGCGTGACATGATTGCTTTATTAGTTCTTAATCTGCTGCTGCTTAATGTGCAGCTTAGCACAGAAGGATCCTGAAATGAAAACACAGATAAAAAATGTTCCCATCTCCAGAACTGGGAGGACAGTAACTTCTGATGTGTCATGAAGACTGCAGAGCATCCTGGGAGGCCAAAGTGCAGGGAGAAGGATGAGTGACCCAGCGCAGCACAGCAGAGCTACACGAAGGAGAAGCCTTGCTGAAGGCGAGTCAACGTGGCTTCTGCGAAAGGAAGACCCATCTTGCTAATCTTCTCGGGTCCTTTGCCTAATCCTAACACTCCCTCCCCCCCGAAGATGGGTTTGAGGGGGTTGTGACTTCACACAGTAGAAGGGTGCTTCTCAACCTTGGCAACTTGAAGATGGGTGGACTTCAACTCCCAGCATGCTGGCTGCGGAATTCTGGGAGTGGAAGTCCACCCATCTTAAAGTTGCCAAGGCTGAGAAACACTGCTGTAGAAGATGCATAATGAAAATATGGTTCAGCTGCTGCTGGGAACAAGACTAATTTCATGGCTGGGATCATTAGGAAAGGAACAGAGAAGGTGCTCGCCAAGTCTGGCACAGCAGACCCTGACGCATCGCAGTTGATTCAGCTTGCAAGCCTTTGCAAATACAGCAGACACCCCAAATCCAGTCTGCAAACTGCTTTCTGGAGTTTGCGGGATGCCAGAAACATGGCGGGGACTCAGCCTCCTGATCCCAAAGCAAGGCCAGCAGAAGTGCATGCTCCTCCAAATACAGCAGCACACTGGGGAGTGGGGATCCGTCCCTGCAACTACAGAGCGCTGGAATTTGGGGCCGCTTGTAACACACCAGCTATGGGTTGTAAGTGGTCACATGTGAACACTGGGAGAGTGGCCATGTGCTGCCAACCTGGGGTAGCCTCCATTTCTAATAGGACCCCCAGCTGCCCTCTATGGACTCTGCTGCCTTAAGTGGCTTCTTTGCGGTAAGGATGGCCAGAAGGGTGTTCACGAGATGCTCGATCCAATCCCTCAAAGCAGTTTGCAGTCATACAATGTGCTAAGATTAGCTTTAACCTTATTCTGTACTTTAACATATTGTGCAAACCTGGCTTTTTTTCTAGATTCATGATTCAGAATACAGAATACTATTTTAGCAACCACGTTAAGCCTGCTGTGGGAACCCAGCCAAAGAGCTGCAGAGGGGGTGAAGGAGTCCACCAAAGGAGCTGCCTTTGAAAAGGGGCCAGCCTCTGCATTTCCTAGCAGGGGGAACATTAGCTCGCTCTTGGAGAAGCTAACCACCATTTAATAGCAGGGAAGCAATAAATATGCAACACCCAGAACAACTATCAGCAAGTGGCCTTGATTATCTGATGGATAGAAAAGTGGGCTATAAATCCAATTAATAAATAGTCAGAAAGCCATCAGGAACCAAACAGCCAGCCAAAAATGGAATCTGCAAAGGAAATTGGATTATAATTATAATCTGGAAAAAGGATCTGTTTGCCCCATGGTTGCCTGTGCTACGTCCACCCCATCCAGACAGGGCCCCAGCCATTAGCTACTTGGCAAAGCAAGGAAGTCAGATCAAATTTAGTTTTCTTCTGATGGATAATATTCTTGCTTCTATGCATTTATTATTGATTGTTCCTGCTTTAATTGCTTCATCTGGTTTTCAGGGGTGCCTGCTGGGTGCGGTCCCAGAAGCAGAGAAGGCAGCCGCAACCCCCCTGAAACACCCAGGAGGAACTTCAGTCGCCCCCGGCTTCTTTTCGTGGACCGCACGAGCCTGGCTGGAAAACGGGCAGGTCGCCAGCCCTTCGAGCCCATCAATGCGCCGTCGGGACCCTGATGCCCCCCGCCCGGCAGCGGAAGGGAGGGGATCCTCCGCGCCGGGCGGGCCGACGTAGCTGCCGAGGGGCGCGCCGCGCGAGGCGGGGGCTCTGGAGCAGCCGGCCGCCCGGCCGCCCTTGCTCCCTGCTGGCGGGGGAGGCTCCCGCAGGCTGGAGCACCCCCGCAAAAGCCCCGACGCAGGAGCTCAGCCGGAGGGGAGGCACTGCCGGCGCTTAGCGGTGCCTGAGCCCAGAGCCAGGCGGGAGGGGATGCTCTGCAGGGCGCCCGTTGCTTTCCCGAGGGAAGCTGCCCAAAGCCGAACTGCCGGGCAGCACCGAGCACGTGCGAAACGCTCCCCCCGCCCCGAAATGCCTCTGTCAGGGAGGAGGAGGAGAGGCCGGGGGCTTCTGCGCGTGCATTTAAAAATGGAAACCTCCTTTTTCCAAAACCTGCCCTGAAAGTCCGAGCGCACCCGGGGCGGAGAACAGAGAGCGCCTCCCTCCTCGCCATCCCTCCATCTGTTTCGGGTTCGAGGACCTCCGCCTCCTCGGGTCCCCTTTCCTGCCGCGCCGCCCCCTCCGCCCCCTCCAGGGGCTCCCCTCCTTCCGTCCCTCGCCGCACAGCGGGCCACTGCAGCCCCCGCGTCTCTCTCTCGCCCGCGGAGCGCCCCCGCGGGAGACCCGCCGCCGCCGCCCCCGCCGCCCCCGCGCCCGGGCAGAGACGCGTCCCGGAGCCTCTTTTGCCCGCCTCAGGGAGGGCCCTGAAGGGGCCCTTAGCCGCGCGGGGGCCACAGGAGGATTCTCTCCTTCGTTCCAGCGCCATCCGAGGCAGCCTCGATCGGCCGCCCGTTTCCCTGAAAGGGCCTGGGAAGAGGGGCAGGGCAGGGATCGGCCGCGGGACGGCAAAGCTCCCGCGGGCAGCAGCCGGCAAAGGCTTCTAGGAGAGGGAAGTAGTATTAGATTGCAAAACGGGGGGTGGGGGGGGCAGAGCGAGGGGACCCTCGTGCCCCTCGAGGAGTGCATCGGCTGTCATGTCACTAGGGCTGGAGGGAAGCAAGAGGGCGCTCCGTGCCACAGCCGCCTTCAAAGCCCTCAATGGCATCTAAGGGCTGCCTTTCCCTGAACAATCTCCTGCCCCCCCATGGACAGTCCAGGACCCCCGGAGGTTGGCAGGAGGGGGCCTGAAGGCAGGCGTCACAGCTGGGCTTCCACTCATACCATCACACCCACCATCTTGACTCTTTTGACCCTCCCTGCAGACATCCCTACCCTGCTGGGTGAGGAGCAACCCCTGCCCGATCCAGGCCTTCTGGAGAGCTGCAAAGACCCAGCCTCTCGGGAACGATACTGAAGCAGTGGTGTCAGTTTGGATTTTCCCGTAGTGATATACTGTTTATATTTTATTGCATCATGATGGCTGGATTGTATTATACGTGCTCTCCACGCTTTCGAGTCAAGGAGAGCAGCTCAGCCGGGAGGAAAGGCCCTCCGTGCATCCAACTTACAGCCTTTGCCTGTCGCCCCCCTGCCAAAGGGCCGAAGTTTAGCCTGCCGCCCCTCCCTCGGAGAGGCAGTGGGGAGCTCACCCGGCCCTTGGGGGGAGCAAAGCCCTCTTCTCCTGCAGCGCCACCCCTCTGCTTCCTGCAGCAAACATTCATTCGCCCCTCCTTTTTTTAAAATATAATGTCTACTGAAGATTTTTACATGAGTAAAAGATAAACATGAAAACATATAAAGAGGTAAGTTAGGAAAAAGATAAAAAGAAAAAGTGTGGGAGACAATAGAGATAGATAGATGATAGAGAGGGAAGGAGAAAATTAAAGCTGCAACTTCCGATCTTCTTTACAGCAGTTACAAGCCAACTTATTAACCCTCCTCCCTCTCTACATTTGCCCCTCCTTGACACCCCTGCCTTACACCCCCCCAAGGGCTGGCTGGAGAAGGAGGCAGCCCCTGCCCGGGACAGACCCCTGGAGTGGGCTACTGAGACAGAGAGAGAGAAAAAGCCGCCGTGTGGCTCTCGGTCCCTACAATGGGGCCAAATCAGACAGCGGGAGGCAAAGAGAGAGGGAGAGACCCTCAGATATTCTGGTGAATCCCCAACAGCTCCTTGAATGACCTAATTTCACAGGGTGGAAGCTAGAAGCGGAAGGACAGGAAAGGTGCTCGACTTGGTTGTTTCCCTGTAGCAAAGCCGGCTTTCCCACGCTGCGTGGGAGAGGATGTCTACGTATCTCCCTAGCTCTGCTTGCGGGTGCCTGGCCAACCCTTCTTGAGGGACACCTCTGTGGGACGCAGCCTTCCTCTCATCCCTGGCCAGGAGCTGAGGCCAGCTAACGTCACACTTTCCTGGACTGGTTATGTCCACCTTCTCCTGACCAAGCACTGCTGCGTGCACGAGCCTTGGGGCTTCCACAGTGACTGAGCTGATGACGTGAGAAGAGGTGCCCGGCTCCTATTGGTGGTTTTCCTCTGGTTGCTGGCGGGCAGCAGTGGCGTTGCAAGGGAGAGCGAGTCTCTCGGAAGCTCCGGTTTCATCCCTACCACCGCCCCCGCAAACGGATGCTCTGCATGGCGTCTCGGCAGCCAGGTCAGTGGGTCAGTGTGGTGTTGGCGCTGTCTGAAGCAGGAGGAGTCTCCTCCACCATCCCTGCCAGCAGCTTGCACAGGTGATTTTCCCCACAGGGCAGGTTAGCCCTCTTTTCAGCAGGTCTCGTGCTCCTGCCCATGTCACCCCCACAAGTGGTTTCTTGGCAGTCTTGGGGGGGATTTAGGAGGAGGGAGTACGAGTCGTACTCTCACTTCCCACATCTCCCGTGTGGCCTCTCAGCAGGCATCCGATTTTCTGCTCTACTATGACCTCCTAGTACTGGATGGATGGAGGCTGCACGGTTCAGGCACCGCCGGTGATCCTCACAGGCAGGGAGTTCAGTGGGGCACTTTTGCTGCTGCTGGATCATGCCCCCACCCCTGATCATCTGCAGGTAGATAACTGCACACACGGTCCAATGGGGTAGGGTGACCTTCTCACCTGCGTTACTTAAATACAGATCTGGTAGCAGGGTAGAAGTCCACAACTATACAGGCTGCTCTGAAGTCTTGTTTTGTCAAGCAAGGGACACCATGGCCCAATCGTGGATGGAGAAACCCTGACGGAAGCCCCATCTAGCACCTTCAGGAGAATATCTACATGGGTTCAAGATTTGGCCATGGAAAATATTTGCTTTTCCCCCTCCACAAACATGAGTGCAGAGGGGCGCAGAGAGGAGAGGGGCTGTTCATCACTGCTTCCAGGCCTTCCAACTACTTGACAGTGAGGCCTTCAGGAGAGACACACAAGATTCCTCCATGCTCCTTTGTATTGCTCGTGCAAGGGTGAGCAAGGATGAAAGCACATGGCTTCCCCGCATATGCATATTGCACCCGTGGTCAGACAGAATAAGTCATGAGGGACGTCTTCGCATCCCGCCATTCTCAGTAATGCTTGAGCAAAAAGGAGATACTTTTTCTTAGAAAGGAGGGTTGGTCAGTGGTGGCTATTTTGCTGCAGGAAGGTCCTGCTGGTTGCACCAAGTCTTCTCTGATCAAGGGGCTCACAGGACAACTGCTCTGGCTCCAACAATAGCCATGTTCTCCTAAGAACATAAGAGGAGCTCTAGGTGGACCTGCTATTTCCCCCGGCAGTGAACCAAGACTGTCTCCCAGCCAGCTGGTACTCAGGCGCTTGTTATCTGTGACCTGACTGGCCATCTAACTGATAGTCTCAGTCTAATACATTATCCTTTTGCACTCCCTGCCTTCCCCCTCTCTGCAAGAGAATGAGAGGAGAGCTCTGTGGAGGGCTTCTGCCTATCCAGCACTAAACCCCCACATGCGAAGAATGGTGAAACCCACCATCTGCTTGCCCAGGAGGAGAAAAGATCTTGAGATGTTTTCTGGGTTGTGCATGTGGGTCCCCTCTCCCAATCCCTGCTTCCCCCTCTTTTCCTCCCTCCCTCTTTTGCCTCTTCTTCTGTGAAGAGGGGCTCTTCCACACATTTGGCCTCATCTTCAGGGCAGCCCCTTCATAGCCCATGGCCCCAACTCCTTGAGAAATGCCCATTTTATCAGCAGGTGAAAAGGCACAGGGAGCTGAGATCTATTGCAAGATGGTAGGAACTCCCCCAAAGCTAAGAAAGAAAAAATCCACATAAGGTGCTTCGGAGCCCCCAGGAAAAAAGAGGATATTCTGCAGAGTCCTCTGGGATGAGAAGCAACCCCCCCCCCCCCGATCATGGCAAAACTTGCGGACCCGACTTTGCCAACTCACCCATCCGTGTCCTGGAAGTTAACGTTCACCCGCTTGGCTGATCCGAGGAGCTCTGGGGGGGCAGACAAGAGAGACAGATTAGAGGAACACCAAAAGGAGGGGTAAGCCCTTTCCCTGGGAATTCCTCCAAGCAAACACTTTGGGAATAATTTGTCTGCTTCTCCATCATGGCACCTCCATTATGGAGCCGGCTTCCTTTAGAAATGAAGCTGGCCTTCTTGCTGATGGCCTTCGGGAAGCTTTTAAAGAACAAGCTTTCTCGGAGGGTCTTTGGGGAATGCCTGTCAATACTTGGAGGTCTATTCTCATTATTTGGTACTATAATCATTGTTATTATTAAGTACTGTGTGGTTATGTTTTATTATTCTCTGGATGTTTTTATTGTATGCCGTACATCGTTGTACATTCTGAGGATTCAGCGACCTACCAGTTGGAGACGTAAATAAACGTTTCCCTTCTGAGCTGTGTTTTGCTATATTTTGCCTGGAGGTTCCAGCAAGATTGAAATCTGGATTGGTCTGAAACTGACCAATCGGTGGAGTCCCTGCCTGCTCCTGCGCTGCCAACAGCCAGGTGAGGACGGGGACCGGCATCTCAGCCCTTCTGCCACCGAGGCCCCTTGGAAAAGGTTAGGGAAGCCGCGCGAGAGAGGAGGGGTGGACCCTCCCACCCTCCACCGAGTCAAGAGCTCGTGGCTTCCTTCCGCACCCTCACAACCCCTCAGTGGGCTACAAATGCAACAAGCCCCTTGTCCCGCAGGCAACTTCTCATCCAGACAATCTTTTAAAACGGAAGGGGATGGAAGAAGGAGCGCAGTGCTTTAAATGGGTGGGCTTTGAGGGGAGTAGGGACGATGCTGGGATTTGCAAAATTGAGGCGCCTGTTGGAAGATCAGGAAAGCATGAATTCACTGTGGGGCCGCTTTTTGGAAAGGGAGGGTCTCTGGATCTTTGAGGGCCCCACAAATGCACCCTGCAAATGGATTACCTGGGGAAAGCAGGGCTTCTAGTGCAGGAAATAATTCAAGAAAGAAACCTTAACTGTGGGTTAAGTGAGGATTGGAGGTTGGATTATGGCCAGCGTACAAGTACAGGGCCAAGGAAGGGTTCCTGCACCACTAGCCCGTCTGCGCATTTAGATTTACCCTGGTCTCCCTCCCCTGAAGGTTCCGCCCTGGAGAAACATTTCAGACCAACACGGATAAAGATTTACGCTCTTAGGATTTAAACACCCCCCACCCCAACCTGGATGAGAAAGAACCAGCCTGCCATTTTCCCCTGCCACTTTTGCCCAAGTTCCCCCAAATCCATTCTTGTTCCACTTCTGCATTAACATTGTTAAAGTAACAGGCCCAGAAAGTTGCATTATGCACACACGTATATGCCTTCAAAGTATTTTGCCTCAAAGTATACAGTATGTTCATACCCCACACCTTGAGCGGGATAAAAATCTGAGTATAAGTATATATAACGTACACCAATATAGTTTTTAGAAGATTGAGCAATTGGGATACATTGAAATTAGGACGGAGGTGACGGGGAACAGCGGGAGCCCTCTCAGGCTGATGATCATTTGCGCCTCCGTTCCAGCTCCCGGGAATCCTTATCCTGAAGAATCACAGCATTTCCCATGGAAACTTTGGAAGGAAAACAGCCAAGACCTGGGTGAGCTTAGGGGGCCCCGAGCCCCAGGGCACAAACACTGGCATGACCCGGCTGCCTGAACAGGAGCCAAACATATCTTGGGCTAGAGAGGGTCATTCCGCGGCTGGGTTCACACACCTTCCTAAAGCTGTACACTCAGGTTTAACAAAATACAGTGTTGCATTCACATAATCCACTCTGCCCAAACCAACCACATTGCGGCTTAATGTGGTAATGGCCCCTTTCCAAAGCTCCCACATGCCTGGGTTCCCACAACATGTTTGCACCTCAAATTATCCCTCCTAATTTTAGTCCAGATGAGCAGGTTGTGGGAACCCAGCCCATCTGTGGCCAGAGAAAAAGAACAGATTGGAGTTACTGGAGGAAGCCTGGGGAAGGGTCACAGTGCACCCGGTGGTCCCTGAGGTTCTCTCTTTGGGCACTGTCCTTCCTCCCCCGCCTCCTTATCAGGGACTGGCACCTTTTCTTTCGCCTTTCCTTTACCTGTTAGTGGGGCATGAGCACCTAGCACAGAGAACCTGCACCTGTGCCAGGACCTGGTTTCCTCCAGAGGAGAAGAGGAAGAAGAGCGGGGCAGGACAGGACTGCAGGTGACCTTCCTAAAAAGAAAGGTGTCCAGCCATCTACCTGGCCAGCCACGTACACAGGCAGCATCGCTCTGACAGCCTGCTTGTACCAAAAAGCCAGCAGGAGTCAGGGAGCGCCTTTGCTGATTAACAAGCTTTAAGAAAAGGCAGAAGAACTGCACTCACAAACTCTTTGCCCTTGAATAAAATGCCTTCGTTGGGAAAGCCCGATTTTTTGTCGCCATAGACTAACGCACCCAGCTCTCCTCCGACAGTGCCCGCTTGTGCCACAAAATGCTACGGAAGCCCACCTCCAGGGCATCAGGAACTTGTCACCTCCCAGCGCCCCCAGCCCATCTGGCTCTGCTCCAGAGCTGCCCCAGCAGGGACTGAGCCACTGAGGGTGGGGTGGGCAGCTGAGAAGGGCTGGGGGTCCCCCACGTACCGCAGTTGCACTCCCCTGCACTCACTGGCCAAGCTGGCCCGGAACCGGACAAGGAGAGTCGTCCTGGGCCATGCGAAGCAGGCAGCCTCGCAGGGCGAGGGATGGTGCTTCCAAGCATTTGGCCTTGTCTGGCTAATGGCTGAAGTGGCTGGCCAGTGCAGGGACCACAGAGGCCCCCTTGGTCTTGGAAAGAGTTGGCCTGGGCTGTTCTGCCGATCCAGGTCAGCCTTTCCCCATCTCTGCTCCCAAGAGAAAAGCGAACCCTGCTGTCAGGTCTACAATGTTCAAATCCCAATACAGAAAAATCTCTTGAAATCTGAAGTAGATTCAGAAAAGATTTCATTTATTGGATGGTACACGCACATCTTCTTCCTGGCCTCCAATCTTGCGCCGTCTCTGTCTTCTTTCACTCCCCCCGCCCACCATTGAGAATGGCGGAATCAAAGCAAGCTGAAAACATTTACTAAAATCAAAGTACACAGATGGCATTTACTATACTAATAAAACAGTCCTCTAGTTGATATATATTTTGATTGCTGCAGGTTCTGACACCTGCATTTGCAGGCCCACAACTCAAACCTTCCATTTCCTGCCGGAGTTTTACTGGCCCTCCCTGGATTGGCTCCCTATGTGACCCACAGAGATGCCAAAGAGATGGTGGGGCAGCTGTCATATGGGCCGGAGGGGAAGCTCGCAGCTGCTGGGCCCCCCAACTAGCCTGAGCAGACCACCGCCCAACCCTGGAGCAGAGCGCAGGGTCCACTCAGCAGAAGCGGCAGCAGGGCGGGGCTGCTAAATGCAGCAGGGCAGGACCAGCACATCTGGAAGAACGGTGCTATGGAGTCCTTGGGGTTCTCTGAGCTTGGTTCTTCCCTTGCAAACGTTGCACTGCTACTGAAGAAGCGGGGAGACCCGGTAAGCCCACTGAAACCCAGAGCTTAAACCTCTCGCGCCCCCCCCCGCCTTCCCCGTCCCTCTGCGCCAAGGAAGGAGCGCAGAGAGTTCCATCCAGCCCTTCCTGAGTGCAGAGGGGGATGCAGAGCCTCGCTAACAGGGTTACAAGTGGAGAAGGGCCATCCGTCTTCCTGACAGAGGAAAAATCATCCAAGCTGGCCAGCTGAGGAGACGTGCAGAAGGAAAAAGATGGGAGGTGGGAGGGGAAACGCAGAGGAGCCAGAGAGAGGGGGAGGGCAGGGCCCCGGAAAGGCTTTTGCTTGCCAGCACATTCAAATTTGCTTTTGTTCTTAGCATCTCCAGAGCAAAAGCGATGCCAGCTGACCACAAGCCTGGAGCATCTTGAAAAGAGAGTGGCAGAGTCAGCTTCCACAGAGCCGAAGATGCCCTAAGACGAACACGCAACACACACCCGGAGCTCAGAGCAAGGGGCACATTGGCAGGCGCGTTTGCCAGCGCAGACTCCCTTTTGGAGGACCACCATGATGGGCACTTGGCAGTTCCCCTACATCCAAGGCCTTGGCCTTATCTTTCATCACGCTAAGTACCATTTCTACTCTCTTCTCTGAAAAAGCGAATTTCTAGCTCTTATGGCAATGAAAGTGATGCTGAAAACACGTGGGATTGCCTAGGGAAGAGACTGCCCATGCTGTTTATATGTTTACACAGGTTTGCAAGTGTAGCAGGAGCAGATATGCCAGGACGAATGGTGTAAAAAAGCAGTTACACGGTACCCCAGATTGCAGATTCCAGGGTTGCCATTCTGCAAACTGCAGCACGCAGTGATCTGTTCAATGCCCGTAGGGCATGGTCAAAAAGTCAAGATGGTGGCCACAGTGGTGTGATGGAAGTGAGTCACATGAAAAAAAGGTGGAGTTTTGTCACACTGTTGCAGTCACCATCTTGACTTTTTTGACTGCACCCTGAGGACACCCCCATCCCCCACAAATCACAGCTCTGCCAGAAAGGGAAGTGGCCAATGGGAGTCGCTCTCCCGGAAGAGGGACCGTGCGAGCACAGCCGGGCCAAGACGGTCGCAACCCTGCGCTGTCCCCACCGTTGAGATGTTGCTGGACGCCAGCCGTCCTCGCAGGCGCCCCTTCCTTCTCCCTGCACAGCCCTTTCTCCCAGCCATGAGCTGGCCCTGGTTCATGCACAGCACCAAGCCATAGCATGTTCTTTCTGTTTCCGGTTTAGCGCTGGCTGAAAACAGCCAAGGCGGCTGAGTGTCGTAACAAACCAGGTTCTTTCAGATCTTATGTCAGAGTTTTGGTTGGTTTATCCTTTCAAAATACCAGAAAATGGAGCCGAGGCGGCCATGGGAAGAGTGGTGATGTGCAGCACGGTGTGTGTGTGTGTGCGCGTGTGTGAGGCCTTTAAGCAACCCAGGAAAGGAAACTGAGAAGTACGACTGTATTGTGTCCCCAATTCCTATTCAGCCGGACGGCAGCACCTGTGATCTCGTAAGCTCTTAGAGCAGCCATGAAAGCAGGCCAGTTTTGTTGCACCAACAGATGGGAGAGCTGAAATTCAGGTCCTTAATGGAGGAGAAGGTGGCTGAGGCTACCTGTTCACACACACACACAGAGACAGGAATATTCTGGCTCCTTTTGGGTGTGCGCAACCATAGTCCCACTGGCTGTGCTGGCTCAGAGCTCACAGTTGGCAGCTCCCCTCCCCAAAGAACCGCAGGACCCCCAGTTGGGGAAGGCTGAGCCATTAACTTCTCTGCCATTTTGGCTTCCAGCCCACGTGTCACTCAAACCTCCCCCATTCCCCCAGTTCTGGAAATTCTCCGCCTCATCGCCCCAGGCATCCCGTTCTCCAATCTGGGCACGATGAGACCTACAAATGGGGTGGGGGTGGGGGCAGCCGTCAGGGCCACTGGAACAATTCACTGTCAAGCTTGGAGATCCAGCAAAGGGACAGGCGAGCTGCCGAAATACAACAAGGAGGCATCCCAACGCCTTTAAACCTTCGTCTCTTGTCCGCTCAGACTCCAACCCGGGAATGTCTGATCAACGTTCCTGCTTGCAGAGGAAAGGAGGGGCCGTCACAAGGGTTTTAAATAAGAAAAGAAGGAAGCACAGACAAGGAACATGCAAGTAATAGATTATTATGCAGCAACGTTAATTCCCTATGAGCAGCTACTAATTATCTGGCATTTGCAACTCAGAGTGGCTTTTTAAAAATCCAATCTGGGACGTCAGCTCCCTGGCGAGATGCCCCCTCCTCCTGCCTTTGTTCCAAGTGGCAGCGTCATCACCAAGGAGCACAACAGAGGGCACACCGCATGGCATCCATGCAGCCAGCTGGACAAGACAGGGCGGGCAAGAAGGGTCCAATTCCTCACGCCCAACAGAGGACCAGACATCTACACACTGGAAGACAATGTAATCACCTACACCTAAGAACACAGTCTTAGGAACGCAACCAACATGCTGGGTTAGCTTCACAACAGAACTGTAGGGCAGGTTCTGCTAATTGGCCCAATGCCTCCAGGTCGGCCCCCATGTCATTTTGGCTGCCATATGGACACCTGATGATTAGACAAGCCCTTTTTTCCGGTCTAGTCATGCTTTCTCATCTTCTCAGGAATATTACACTGATACCTATTTGCCTAGATAAGGTTGAAACGTGACGTAACAGTTCTTCATTAAAACATCTCCCAAAGCCAGAATGAAGCACTAATTTTAGGTATTAATTGTTTTAACTTTGTTGTACGCCGCCCAGAGTCATTTGTTGTGAGATGGGCGGCTATATCAATTGGATGGATGGATGGATGGATGATAGATAGATAGATGATAGATGATAGATAGATAGATAGATAGATAGATAGATAGATAGATAGATAGATAGAGACAGGTAATCCTTGGCCTAGGAAATTCCTCCTTCCAAAAAGAGTGGCCAGGCCAGAGCTTGAGAGGTTGCTAAGAACAAGAGCAACCTGTTTCCATGCTCATCAATTAGATAAACCAGGGTTCCGGGCTTCCAACATTGATTCTTGATGAAAGGGAAAATCCCTCCAAGCCATCTTTCGGTTGGCTGACCTACCAGGTGACCATCCAAAGCCTCAGTGAAAAAAGCAGCCAAATCAGGAAACGTCTGCACCTTCAAGGTTGTTCAGCTGGCCCGATTCCCCTTTGGGGCACCCTGTCTTTGGCATACTGGTGCCTCAAATGTGTCCAGAACAATCTCGCGCTGATTCGTTTCAAACTCTTTAACTGCTCTGGAATTGCCATTCCTTCTGGGTTCTAGTGCAAAATCCCCTTTTCTGCTTTTTCTCAGAACAGAATGCAGTGTTCTACCATAATTTCTTGGCTTCTTTTCAGTAAAAAGTCCTCTTCTATACACTTGCTGATTTTCTTTGTTAATGCTTTTCAAGCATTTATACAGAAAAAAACATTAAACATTGATTTCCTACATTTCCCTGTCCCTTGATCCCAGAAGCATTAACCCATCTGAGAAACAGCAGTTTGGAAGAGATCATTCTCGGCCAGATGAGGGTCTTAGATCCCAAAAAGGCAGAAGAGAAGACCACTGAAGGGGCCAAATCTATTATTAAACATACCTAATACTTCTGCTTCATCTCCCCCCCAACAACAACCCTGTGAGGTGGGCTGGACTGAGAGAGAGGGACTGGCCCAAAGTCACCCAGCTGGCTTTCCTGCCTCAGGCGGGACTAGAACTCGCCGCCTCCTGGTTTCTTCGTCACTACACCAAACTGGCTCTTAGATCTAGATATGCTCAGCACCTTCACGCCTACCCACTTAACTAGGAGCATATCAATATCTATTTATGCTGATCATGTCACATATCTATGACTGATTTTAATTTTTTTTTTCCTTTTCAGTCAATAGGGGCAAGTCATGGAATTGGGTCCATTTTGCTAAACTTTATACCAGTGTTTCCCAACCTTGGGAACATTTAAGCTGTGTGGACTTCAACTCCCAGAACTCCCCACCCAGCCATGCTGGTTAGGGAATCCTGGGAGTTGAAGTCCACTCATCTTAAAGTCGCAAAGGTTGAGAAACACTGCTTTATACGAAGTCTTGCAATTTGTTGGTAACACCTCATTTGATTCAATGCACCAAATCCAATGTAAGACTTGATGTATTATTTCCTAGATTAACTTTCCAATAATTCTTTGTCTATTCGGCCAGACTTAGGTCAGTCGAGATGTTCTGAAAATCTTTGAAGAGGCACAGAACCTGCACTACTGTAGTGGCAGAATTTCCTATCCGAGGATCTACTTTCTTTTAAGATCTTTTAAGAACCACATTTCCTGTCCTTACGCCCATGTCCAAGGAGCTGCTGGAGAAGGTCTCTGGGAGCTTCCACACTGTTGGCAATGCTGGCTGGAAATTATGGGAGTTCTTGTAGGGCAGCAGGCAAAAGAAGGGTCTAGACGAAGATGCAGCTCCAAACTCTGAGCGACTGCTCCCATTCTAACCTCGACTTTGGGGAATCTGCCCTTAATTCTTGCATCACCTCCGCCCCATTGCTGCCCTTAGCTTCCCTCCCACCCTAATTGAAAAGGCCTCTTCTCCCACTAACATCATGGGATAACTGGCCACACAAACCGCTGCTGCTGGGGGTTTCTACCTGCAGCCAGACACATGCCAGTTCGAGGTGGTTAAGAAAACTGCCTATTAACCAGGCAGGTTGCCTTCTTCAAGCAAAGCTTGGTGAAAAAGGAGGGTGATGTAGAGAAGCACCTGAGTGTCTCTGGCCTCTGAATGCAACACGTCTTCCCAAGTCTCTGCATCTCAGGTCCCAGGAACAGGCCCGGGCCACCTCTGACTGGCTTCGGCTGCCGAGCCCTGTTCCCCCAGCAAGGGACCCTCCCTGGTCTTCTCTGCTTGAGCTCAGCGCTCTGGCACTGACTGAGTGGCAAAAGGCAGGGAAAGTCCTCCCGGACAGGGAAAGAGTTGGCGAAGCTCAGGGGCTGAGAGCAGAGAGTGCCAGTTCTGTCCTGGCATCTCCAGGGCAAGACCTCAGGGATGGGCAGCCCTGGGCAAAATGCCTCCTAGAACATGTGAAGGTGTCTTGCCTCGGTCCAGCTAGTGGCCCATTTAGCCCAATCTCGCCTCATTTGGCTGGCAGTTGCTCCTCACAGCAACAAGTCACGGTCTTGTCTGTCCTCTGCCAACTAATCCTTTTTCACTGGAGATGCTGCCAGAGAGAAGAAACATACCCAGAGAACTAGTGGGCTCACCTTCACTGGATGTATTTAAGAGGCTGGGCAGCCCCACGTACAGAAAGTCTGGTTTGGATTCTTGCACTCAAAGGTGCCTCAAAGCCACCTTTCCATTCTAGGGTCCTGTGAAAACTGACAGCCCTCCTTCTGCCTGCTCTTTGGCCATCAGCACCCCAACTCCATTTCACCACCACCAGGCGCACCTGCCAGCTGTGAAAAGTGAGCCTCCTAAGACACCCAGCTGTCCATTCTCTAGGGCTCATGTCTGCCCACTAACCAAGGGGACAGCATTTTCCAGCAGACATCCTTCAAAGCTTGAAAGTAGGAGCCACAGTGATAAACAAGCAAAAAAATCAGGCCTTCTCATGGCAAACAGTCCTGTTGCCCTCATAACCTGATCTCTCAATCTTTAGAGGAAAGAGAGAAGATTCACAAAGATTGTTCTAGACAGACTTGAGCAATGAGCTGGAATGAACAGGATGGAACTTAATGGGGAGAAATGTAAAGTTCTGCAGTTGGATAGGAAAAATGTAACACACGTGTAGGATGAGGGAAGCTTGACTTGGCAAAGATACATGTGAAAAGTATCTGGGTGTCCTTCTCAACCACAAGTGATGCAGCTGCTAGGAGGGCAAGTGCTCTCTTGGGGTAGCACAGCGCATGGATGGTGGGAAGGAACGGGTCCATTCCACTCTGCCCTGGTCAGATCCCAGTTGCAGTACTGTGTCCAGTTATGGGCCCCACAGTGCAAAAATAACAGGGACAGTGAGTGACGGAGGACTACCAAGACAGTGCGAGATCCGGAAGCCAAGTGTTACGATGAACAGATAAAGGATCTGTGTATTTTTAGCCTACAGAAAAGATGTGTGAGAGGAGATACGATAACAGTCTTCAGAAATCTGGAGGGTTCTCACAAGAAGAGGGAGCAGACTTATTCTCCTTGCTTCAGAGGGCAAGGCCAAAATCAGGGGGTTAAACCTGTGAGAAAGGAGGCTCGGGTTAAACTAGCAGGAGGAACTTCCTGACTATATCAGCTGTCAACCAGTGGAACAGTTGCCATAGGAAGTGGTGACGTCTTCACTGGAAGTCCTCACACAGGCTACATCTGCCAGAGAGGTTCTAGTGGATCCTGCGCTGAGCAGGAGGGTCGACCACATGCCCTCTGAGGTATCTCCCAGCCCTATGACTCTGTCTCCTGCATACTGAAGAAACAAGTAGGACAGATTTGCTAGCCCCAAATCTTCGTGAGCTCTTCCTCGTGAGCAAGTTCAGGGGCAATTCCCCCGCCCCTGAGCTGGCCAAAAACGATGCTGGGCTACCATTTGCTGCTCCCGCTGCTGGCCCCTCTCCTGCCAAGGCACGATGCCGACAGAGCGGTTGCCCTCACTGACAGGGCACACGATAGGCAGCGATCGGAGGAGCCCCGCTGATTCCTTCTCCTCTAAACCCCCCGGCAGGAAAACATCCACCACTTGCTCTCCTTAACGGGGGTGAAGCTGGGGCCGTGGAGGGGGCGAGTTTTGACCGGGGCAGGAAGTCGGCTCAGCCATCCCTCAGCGCTCGCTCTGGGGTCGCGCAAGGCCTCTGTGCGCTTGTCCCCCGGGACTCCGGGTTCCAGAGCAGCCGCAACGGGGCTGAGGGGCGCGGGAGAGTCGCGCTGAGGAGCAGGGCAGGGCTCAGCAGCGAACCCCACCCCGGCGCTGGATGCTCAAGCGCTGCCCGGCTGGTCCAGGTCTCCGGGCCGGGGAACGGCTCAGAGGCCTGGCAGGGCAGGGGCAGAACTCCATCTGACGCAAGTGGGCTTGCCTGCTGCCAAAGAGTGCCCAGAGAACGGGGGGCAGGGGGTGTACCTGTGCCAGCCAATGGGTGCCAGCTTGATCCCACCCCATGACCCTGGCAGAACAGCCAGTGAAAGATGTCGGATGGTACCCACGTGAAACTGCCCTAGCTTGTTCCCTACTTACGGGGAAAACATTACTAAGGGTGACTTAAGCTGCCTCAACTCTGGGCCGGAGCAAGAGGAAGGCAAAGTCGTGGGGAGAGGGCAGAAGAAAGAGGTGGCTGCAGAGGTGTGTGCTGTGGTTGGGTGCAAGTTAAAGGCTCTTGGAAGGCCGATTGGTTAATAATAATGACATCACTGACCTCCCTCATGTCATGTCCCCGGTTGTGGGAATTTCTCATCAGCAATCAAGGCTGGTCTGGGAGCATGGCGCCATCCTTTCCCTCCCTCCGAAAGTGGGCCTGGGGTGGGGGGGAAGCCGTGTGAATTTTGCACAGCAGGGCCCTGGCTTAAAGAGGATGAAGTGGGTTTTGGGTGGCAGGATAAAGCGGTTTGAGTCAGGCTGGGGGAAGAACTAGCCTCCTGGGGGCAGGAAGCCAAACTGGGACACAGGCCATTGGGTGAGGCTGTAGAAGAAGGAAGGAAGGAAGGAAGGAAGGAAGGAAGGAAGGAAGGAAGGAAGGAAGGAAGGAAGGAAGGAAGGAAGGACGGACATAAGTTCCCCTGCTCCATCCAAACAGCTGACTTCTGCAAGCTCTCTGCAGAAGCCTCATCACCCTTTGGAGCAATGTATACTCACCAACACACACACACACAAGTGGAGAGGGAGGAGGAAGGCAGCCATCTGCCACCCAGAGAGACAGCAAACAAGCCGTCTGCTGTGGGCAAACACTTGCCAGCCTCCGAGCCCAAATAGCTGTCAGAAAGGACCTTTTTTCCTTTCACACCACCGTCGAGTGATCATGCAAGCAGACGGTTTCCAGCCGCTCCGCCCCACAGGTCACCCTGTTCTTCCAGGAAAGAGCCAAGAGTGGTTGGGGTTGGGGGGGCTTGGGAAGAGAGTCTTCGGGGCGGGGAGGAAAAAACAAAGCCCTCAAGGCGGGGAGGCATCCGTGACCCATTTGGCAGCCTGGCGGGGCCCCTGTGCCAAGTGGTTCCCAGCTTCCCCCAAATCTGCAACCAGGTAAATTCCCAGCCATCTAAGTGCACAAAAGACCAAGTTACATTGTGCACTATGATTAATATAATTATGCTTTTAAAGTACAGCGTACATTTTTGAAATAAAGTTCCAGGTGGCTCCAAGCACTTAACTTAAAACCTCCTGAAAGGCCTCCAAGTACCCCCAGCCCCACTCTCCCCTCCTCACACCCTCCAGACCACGTGCTGGGGGTATCCCCCTTTCAGCTGGATTGCCAGAACTTCCTCTCTGCAGCCTCATCCTCCTATCCAAGAGATGGGGCTAATCAGACTGGCCTACTCTCCAAGGCTGTTGTAAGGACGCCTCAGATAAGTTACAGTATGTGAACAGCATAACAATGTTATTTGCACAATTCAGCTGCCCCTGTTTTGGAGACAGATGTCTGGCAGGGTTTTTTTTAAATTTTATTTATTTATTTGTTGGATTTCTCCCCCGCCCATCTCCCCCACAATAGGGGACTCTGGGCGACTTACAAAAAACATTAAAACTATAAATATATATAAAACACATAATACATCCAGAATTAAGAACAATACTAAAAAAGGAAGATCCAAGAAGATGGAAAACTGGGCTGCGGACAGCCGGCCACTATGGGGCTAGCCATCCCCCTGCTTGAAGTATTCCCTCCCCACCCCAGGCCAAGTGGCAGAACCAGGTCTTCAAGGCCCTTCGGAAGGCCATTTTGCTTGTTTACATAAAAGGATGTTTTGAGGAAAGGGATTCAAAGAGGGAGGGAAACTGTGTGAACTGGCTGAAGAAAGGCGGCCTCGGATACAGCGGCTTTCCCTCCGGTGCAGGCTGCTCCTGGACGCCCATCCGCCACTGCCCTCTGCCCCAGATGAAAGCAGGTCAGAAGGAGCGAAAGGCTGTCCCTGCGCAAAGAATGAGACCACCGGAGGGCAGCCCCCATTTGGCCAGCTGCCCTGGAGGGCCCCTCAGGCTCCACTTCCTCCGGACCCCCCTTTGGTCAATGCGCAGGAAGGATCATGGCATCTTAAGCCGGCACATGCAACGTAAATTAAGGCATTCCTGTGCCTGCCTTAAAACCACCACAGTTACATTCATCTCAGGTGCAACTATGACGGCTTGACATGGTGACCTATGGTGCACCAAGGTAACCAGGGCAAGGGGGTTGAACTAGATGACCTCTGAGGTCCCTCACAGCTGCACGATGCCGTGACCGTGGCTGGGTCCTGCGGCCTGCAGAACTGGAGACTATCCAATCCCGTTTCAGTGGGGTTTGCACGTTGTGGGGACCGAGCCAGAGTGGAAGGCCCAGAAGCAGTCCCACGTCCAGCGGGGAAGGTGCGGTGTGGAGACGGGGCTCTCCGTGCCAGCGACTCTGCTGCCAGCACGGAGAATGTCTCTTCAGAAGCACCACCGGAAGGATCAATGATCGTGATCGGTCAGAGAAAGAGGTCTTTCGCTTAGGAAAGAGAGAACCAAAGGCGAGGAATAAGATGGGGAAGCAGCTGGCTTGCCAAGCAGCTGAATAAGAAAAGGACCCCGCGACGTCCTTATTTATCTCTTTGCCCAATCTGCCTAGCTGCCCCCTTGCCAGGAGACTCTGGCAAGGGTTAAAAACGCCAAATACAAAGGAGAAGGATAAGACAGAGTAAAAAACCGGCAAGCTGTGCCGGGGGCCAGGCATACAACTCGTATCGTTATAAATGGACTGGCGCCTGGGGAAAGCTCTCCGAGTCCTTCTTAACTGACAAAGAGGGTGGGTCAACTGAAAGGGGGGGGACAGTGTCCATAGGGCAGGTGCTGCAACAGGGATGGTGCACCTCCCGGACCGTGTTTAGCTGATGGAACCCAGAGCTCGCCAACCCAGTCAGGGTCTCCGTCGGAGGTGTCCGCAGGGTGTGGTCAAAAAGGTCAACGTGGCAGCCAAGGCCCCCTGTCCCCCGTAAAGAACTGGCAGAACTTTGGTCATACCACCACGACTGTCATCTTGACTCTTTTGCCCACACCCCGCAGACACCCTTGTCCCCAGCGCAAATTGTGTTCAGATTCACAGCTAAAAAGCCACTTTCCACAACTACGCATTTTTGGGGTTTTTAATAAATTCCTTATTGCTTTTAATTAATAACAAAAAAGAAAAAACACGAAAATAATAATACACAAGAAGAAGGAAGAAAACATTTGTACCTGGGCATGTATTTGATTTTCTTATTATTGATTTTTTTTCTTACAGTATTGCTCTTTTTATTTCTGATTCTTGGATGGGCTGGGAGGAGGATATTTTTGTCCTGCTTAAAAGGATCAAAGTGAGGTCAAAATGTTCGTAAAACGATTACAAGAGGCTGCCAAATGCAGGTTTCTCTGGAAGAGTCAGGGAAGGTCAGACAATACAATATGGAATATTAAATATCTGATTCAGCGCTGAATCTCTGCTGCCAGAGCACTGGTGGGGAACCCTGGAGGAGACCGGGCATGCGACCACATCTGCACTTTCTCTCGCGGTCCCTCAGCCCACCTGGACATCCAGGACCAAAAGCTGGAAGAAACCCAAGGTGAGCCCCACCCAGGACCCTCCTTCAGAGAGGCGTCTCACCCAAAACAGAAGGTGCCCCAAGGACTGGTGGGCAGGTCCCCGCAGCCACAGAAGGGAAATTGCCCTCCCCCACATGCAGCCGCCTCCCAGGAAACTAATGCATGGCTCTAAGGGTGGAGGTGATGGCAAGGCAGATGTTCTCCACACCATCTGCTCTGGAGACTCAGTGCATGGTGGGCCAGGAAGGTTGGGTCTGCCACCGGTCCCCATGAGCAAAATCAGACTTCTCTTGGCCTGCCTCAGTTTCACTTTTGCAGGCACAACCCTGTCCTGGCTTTGGGACACACACCCCTTTCAGTGCTTTTTCAGTTAATGGAGGAGGCACCCCACCCAGCAGCGCCATTGGAACCCACACAATTGCCCTCCGTCTTGCCATCTGAAACAAGTATAAGATCCTTCTCCTTCACTGATTATTTACTTACGCATGGCTTATCCATCCCTCTTTTCCTCTGGCACCTCAAGACGTCATCCCAGCAAGACTCCTGTGAGGCAGGTTGGGCTGAGAAGGAGGGATTAGCCCCCAGGAAGCTCCAAGACTGAGCCCAGGAGCCCTGGCTCCCATCTGACATCTTGACCAAAGCCACATCAGGTGTCTGAAAAGGTCCAGGTGTGTGACGGATCGAGGGTGGCAAGATTCCTTGCAGTTCAGGCACTCTGAAAGGGGCACTTGCAGCTGTCTGGGTCTTTGGCACGCATCAAGCCTCTCTGGCCACGCAGGCTACCTCCGTGCCAAGGGGTGCTTGGGCTCCCTCTGATCTACAGGAGCCCTTCTTTGTTTCTGGGAAAGGGGTGGTTACAGTGTGCAGCTTCTGGGTCACCTGCATTGTCCACACAAGACTGAGGACAGGTGGCGGCTGTGGGGCCTTCAAGGAGATCCACTGGAGATGTGTGCTGTGGAGTGGGGGGACGGGCAGGAACGTGTGGTGGGGAAGTCAGAAAGTGGCAAGGCTCCACAGCAGCAAGAGCCTTCCATCCTCCTTGAGGAGGGAGAGCAGGGGGTACACCTGGGCTTCTCCCCACGAGCTCTTCTAGGACACAGGCTTGGCAGAGGTGCACAAGGCAGCCGCCAGACTCATAGGTGTCCCCATCGCACCATTCGCAGGACAACTCCAGCTGTCCCCAGCGCCAAAGGACAGCCTGGCAACCTCTTTGATGCTATTCAGGGAAGGGAAGATGCTTTACAGGAGTCGGATCTTCCTTGACAATGTCTTTTGTTCAAAGGAACTCCCCCAAGACCGATTCCAGATGTTGCTGGACTGAAAGGGGTCCCTGGACAGCCTCCTTCAGTGGGGCAACATGTCTGCTCACAAGCTCTGCTGGCTTCTGGGAGGGAGGCAGGGAGGGGCTGGCGGCCAGCATGGAAGGGGAGAGCCAGCCCTTGCAGCAAGACCAGGCAGGGGGCCCGCGGCCAGGCCTGCCTCCTGCACTAGCAGCGCAGAGGGCCGGGGCCCTGCAGAAGGGCTGCCTCCTCCAGCCTCTGCCACAGGGCCACAGCGCTCAGCCTGAAAGGAGGGGAAGCTGGCGTGGCTGGGCTCCAGGCAGATGCCTGGGAAGTGAGGCCGGTGAGACCTCCACTGGTCCACCTGACCCAAACAGCCACAGCAGCTCTTTCCAGGATCCCGTGGCATGGCCCAGGCCCCGCAGCTGAAAAGCTGGCCCTCGCCCTTGCCCCTGAATCCTCTGAGATGCCCCACTCAGGGTGGAGCCAGAGGGCAACTGGGGAAGGACGAGGGCAGCGGCTCCAGCCTCATGGCCCCCCACTGAAACAAGGCCGCAGAAGTGCTGGCAGCAGCCATGCTGGGGGTCCCCTTGGGTGCTGCCCAATGATATGGAGTGCCCGTGCCCACACAGGAGCACCACATGCCCCTCCAGACACACCTGCCCACATGCGGACATGCCCATCCACATCCTTGCAAATGGAAGGGAAGGGAGAGTTTCCACCTCTTTTCTGGGCGGAAAACGGAAGCCACAAAGATCCCCTTTTGTCTCCAACCAGAGAGAGCCGGTCGCTCTGCTTCCACTATGCGCTCTGGGGATACTCATGAGTCTCGCCTCAGCCACCCTGGCCACTGGGCACCATCCAAGCACTTCGGGGGAGCAGAGCCTCCTCCTGGATGGTGAGGGCATAACTTAATATCTACCAGCCAGGAAGGGTGGGGAGGGGAACGCAGAGCAAGGCCTCCACTGCGTTTGCACCACCCTTTTTACTCTCTCCCTTACAAAACCTTTTTTCCACGCCAAGCACCTATCTCATTAAAACACTCTTCGCCTTTGAACGATCTTCCTCCTGTTCCTTTTTGCAAGGTGCAATGTTTTAAGCCAAGGGAGCACATTTTACAGGCCATACATGGCCCCTGAATACAAGCCAGGGGCCCCACTCTCCAAAGCAGCCAAATCCGACTACTTATATATCATCTACCACCATCATCATCTTCTATAAAAAAACCAATATTCATGCAATACATAATTAAATTACTTCCCATGTATTCAACACTGTCCCCCACCCACCCAAGTCCTGCTCTGAGCCTCGTCATGGTGGTGGTGGTGAGTGTTCCTGGAAGGGATGAGCAAAGAATGTCGGGACTGCATGCCCAGAGTATGTATTCCCAGCAGGGTCTCCCAAGGCGTGAAGGTCATCCCAGGTGCCCACTAAAGCCGGCAGGCACCTGCATTGGGCGGCAGTGATATAGAAGATGCTGGAGGCAGAGGGTCACTTAGTGACAGTGGCCAAGGTCCCAAATCACACTGTGTGGGAGAAGGCAATGGTAAACCACTCCTGTATTTTTACCAAGAAAACCACAAGGATAGACGATGAAGATGATGGGCTCCTGAGATTGGATGGCACTCCATATGCTGCCAAGAAAGAGTTGAGGATCGTCCAGAGTGCTAGTGGTATTTATGGCGATGAAAAAAAGTCCAAAGCTGCAAAGAGAAATTGCAGTGGGACCATGGAATGTATGAAGCATGGACATGGGAAAGCTCAACACAGTGAAAGATGACGTGAACTGACTACCCCTTGACATCTTAATCATCAGTGAATTGAAATGGACTGATTGGACCCTTTCAGGCAGATCATCCTGCTGCTTACTACTCAGGACCTGGAAAACACAGAAGGAATGGCGCTGCTTTCATAGCAAGGATACAGCGAAGACAGTACTTGGTATTGTGCAGTCAATGACCGAATAATATCAATTATACTTTGCAGAAAACCCTTTACTCTGATGATTTTTCAAGTTTATGCTCCAACAGCTAATGCCGAAGAGGAGGAGGTTGATGAATTTTACAGTCAAGTTCAATCTGAAATCGACAGAACGTGCATGCAAGATGCGCTGCTCGCGGCTGGAGACTGGAAAGCCGAAGCTGGAAATATTAAAGAGGAAATCATAGTTGGACTGTTTGGCCTAGGAAACAGAAATCAAGCAAGAGAAGAATTTACCAGTTCCTGCCAATCTAGTGATTTCTTGGATTGCTAACACGATCTTCCAACAATCAAAATGACACCTATATGCATGGATATCCCTAGATACCCAGAAATGAAACTGACTATATTACTGGTATAAGGAGGTGAAAGAGCTCAGTTATAATGGTAAAGACATGGCCAGGACTGACTGTGGAACAGACCAGAAACCACTTCTGTGCAAGTTCCAGGTTAAGCTAAAGCAGAAGAAAGCCAACCTACGTACAGTCACTCATGCCCTTGTTATCTCCCAGATAGACTACTGCAATGCGCTCTACATCGGGCTACCCTTGAAGAGTATCTGGAAGCTTCAGCTGGTCCAGAATGCAGCCGCGCGAGCAATTTTTGGGGCCCGAAGAAGGACCCATATAACACCTTTGCTCCGCGAGCTGCATTGGGTACTGGTTTGCTTCCGGGTCCAATTCAAGGTGTTGGTTATTGCCTTTAAAGCCCTACATGGCACGGGGCCAGGTTACCTGAAGGACCGCCTCGCCCCCACGACTTCAACCCGTCCCACCCGATCTCACAGATCCGGATCCCCGCGGTAAAAGAACTCCGACTGGTGGGGTCCAGAAGGCGGCCTTCTCTGCTGTAGCCCCCGCCCTTTGGAACATCTTGCCCCCGGGGGTGAGACAGGCCCCCTCACTCCAGGCCTTTCGGAGGGAGTTGAAGACCTGGCTCTGCCATCTGGCCTGGGGCGGGGAGGGAGGATATCAGAAATGGGGTTGGCTGGCCCCTTAGCGGCCTGGTGGGGGCCTATTGGCCTCTTGGAGTTTTTAGCTTTTTATTCTATTCTAGTTTTGTAAATTTCTAGTTTTATAACTTCTATAATTTTTAAACTTTTTATAATTTAATTATGTACTGTGATTTTAGTGACTGTAAGCCGCCCAGAGTCCCCCATTGTAGGGGAGATGGGCGGGGACAAATCAAATAAATAAATAAATAAATAAATAAAACCAGCTTCCACAAAAGGATCTTGAGCATAAACCCCCCATTTTAAAGAGACTATCAGGAATTGCTTTGAAGTCCTCATTGATGGGGAACCAGAGAAACTGTGGAATGAATTTAAAGAAGTTAAGGATGAATGTGAAAAGAGACTGCCAAAGATCAAGAAACAGAAGAAAGAAAATTGGAAGTCAGAACAGAGGGGGAAAATAACAAGAAGAAAAGCCAAACTTGAGAACTGATGGAAGACCCATAGAAATATGGCAAGCAACAGAAGAATAATCAGTAAAAGTTCTAACCAAGCTATATCAGCAATTTTGGAGAACAACGAAGTGGCTAACAGATTGGAAGAGGTCAGTCTGCATACTAATACCAAAGAAAGGAGACTTAACAGATTGTGCAATTCGATAGTACAATATCCTTAATTTCACACACTAGCAAAATAATGCTTAGGATCATCCAACGCAGATTAGAGCCCTACATGGAAAGAGAGATGCCAGATGTTCAAGATGGCTTTAGAAAAGGCCAACGGAGAGGAGACATCATTGCTGATGTGCGATGGACAACTGAGAAAGCCAAAGATTACAAAAAATAAGTCAATCTATGCTTCATTGACTGTAGAAAGGCCTTCAGTTGCTCAGTCATGGCAAACGGTGGAATGTCCTTAGAAAGATGGGAATCCCAGAATATCTCATTGTTTCACGCAAATTGTATACACAAGTTAGGAAGCCATGATACAGACAGAACATGGTAAAACAGATTGACTCCAGGTCAGCAAAGGAGTGAGACAAGGCTGTAATATTCTCTCTTTATTTATCCAACCTATGTGTTGAATATACATCAAAGGAATGGAGAAGATGAGCATGGTTTTAAGACTGGAGGAAGAAGCATCAAGATCTGTGCTATGCTGACGATACTATAGTACTCGATAGCTGAAAATGCAAAGGATCTGCAAGCTCTAGTCAAGGAGCAGGGTGAAAAAATGGGACTAAGATTAAATGTAAAGAAGACCAACCTAATAACAACAGGTACAACAAGTCTTCAATTGACTTGCGGTGGATAGCTTCTGTCTTCTACAATGACGATCAACAGTAAAGGAATCAGCACTTAAGAAACTGCACAGACAAGCATTTGGTAGAGCAGGGTTAGGGTTAAGTCTTTGGAAAAAATACTCAGAAGCTGGGGTGTGTAAGGGACTTATAAAGATCAGAATCAGGGAAGAGTTTTCCTTGTGACATTCTATGAAACTGAAAGTTGGACTCTCAAGAAGCAGAGTATTGGCACTTTTGAATTTTGGTACTGGAGAAGACTCCTGAGAAAACCATGGATAGCCAGGGAAACAAGCACACCGTAGGACAAATCAACCCAGAGTTCTCACCTGAGTCATAAATGACCAGGCTCAAATTATCATAGTTCAGACACATTCTGTGAAGACCTAAGCAGTCTGGTGCAGTGGTTAAGGCACCAGGCTAGAAACCAGGACACCATGAGTTCTAGTCCCACTTTAGACATGAAGCCAGCTGGGTGACCTTGGGCCAGTCACTCTCTCTCAGCCCTAGGATGGAGGCAATGGCAAACTACTTCCGAACTCTTGCCAAGAAAACTGCAAGGGCTTGTGACTTGAAGGCACAAAAAACATGTGAAGGCCTACTTCTCTGGAGAAGTCCGTAATGGTGGGAAAGATGGGAGAGAAGAGAAGAAAAGGACCACCAGCAGCATGGGAGATGGAATCAATTACACTGGTGATGGGTGTACTGTTGGAAGACCTAAAGGACCAGGGTGGGGACAGATCCTCCTTGAGGAACTCTACGTATGTGGTCACTGAGAGGCAACACTGACTTAATGGCACGTAATCAAAGCAATTCAATGTTTTGTTGCATTACAAATTCCAACTTGGAACCATTATTCGAAAAACTCCAAGGGCCACATCTAAAGTCTCGGTGATGCCGTATAGTCCTGGAGTTTCAGATTAAACAAGCTTATTTTAAAATTTCCAAATTGTTTAAATATTTGAACAGCAGCAAGCTTTACGAATTCTTTAGCCGACAAAATGTAGCAAACTAAATCCTGGGAGCATGACCAACCGAGTTCTCATTAAATTGGGCAAGATAATAATCCAGCCTTGTGGAAAGCTGTTTTTCAAGCTTCCCATTTTTTCGCTGGGGTTTGCTGGGCAAATGAAACAGTGCTCTGAGTCTGTCACAAAACTACATCTGGCAAAAGTCTCCTTCCTCCAGATCTTGGAGCTAAATGGAAAAATAACTTGTCTGCAACACCAGGGACTTTTTGACACTAAGTGCTCTGTGTGGCAACTGAGCTTCTCTGCTCTACGGCTATGCACAACTCATCCTTGCCTCTGCCTATGTTGCTGAGCCTCTGCTACGAATAACATGCAACAACAGCAGCTTTTGTGGTGGTTGCGATGGGCTTGTTCTGGACTAAAAGGTTATGAAGGGGAGTCTGTGAGGAGAGGGGTAGGAAGAAGCAGCCTTTTAAGAACATAAGCCGTGCCCTGTTGGATGGGACCCCTGGCCCATCTGGTCCAGCCGCCTGTCCTCACAGGGGCCCACCAACTGCCCAAGGAAGCCCACGAGTCTCCCGGCAGACGGCCGTCAGAGGCAGCCCCACCGCCATCGAGGCTGATAGCCACGGATCCCCAGGGCTTCCATGAATTGGTCCAACCCTCTTTTGAAGCCAGCCAAGCTGGTAGCCAGCACCACACCTCGTGGTAGCGAATTCCAAAGTTGAATTACACGTTGTGTAATAAAAATACTTTCTTTTGTCCTGATTCTTCCAGGATTCAATTTCGTTGAGTGACCTCTGGTTCCAGCCTATTGGGAAGGGGAAAATGGCTTCCCCTTGTCCACTTTATCCACACCAGGCATACTTTTGTACACCTCAGTCATTCGCCTCCTTTCTCGACCCAAAAGCCCCACGTGACACCACCTCCCCTCGCACAGAAGCTGCTCCAGCCCCTTGGCCCTCTTAGCTGCCCTCCTTTTTGAGGTGCAGCATCCAAAAATGCACGCAATGTTCCAGATGCATTTGCACAATGGATTGATTTATATATGGACACTATAATACTGGCATCTCTATTTTCAATACCATTTCTTGTTATCTCTAATGCTGTTGGGCTTTTTTACGGCAGATTCATGCTGTGTTGGCCCCTTCATTGAACTCTTTACCACTACCTGGGAATCTGCCTCATCCACTGGGGAGAGGACCAGTCTCCCAGCAGCACACTTGCACTGGCACCAGGGCATGAAGGGCCCAGACTGATCCACATCTTTCCTGCCGCTGGTCAGAAATAATTTTGTTCTATCAGCTCGTTTAATGCAATGCTTTAGGGATGCTTTCAAAGGAGAGAGCGTATGATGAGGTGGCCAAGCCTGGGTGAACAGCTCACCCCTATCATCTCTCTAGTGGTCTGCAGACTCTTGTTCCTGCTTCTCTTAAAATCTCAAAGGAAGCCATCCGGAGGGAACTCCTCCCAGGGGGTTTTTTAGTCATGGCACTGCCAGGGAGGAGCCTTGCCCTTGAGAAATTGCTGGGAAATTTCATTTTCCTTGGAGAAACTGTCTACCCAATTTCTGGAGAAGACTTTCAGAGGGCCATCTGTATCTAGCTTGAGTCTGCTCCAGAACCACCAGCTGCAAACAGGAACTAGAACTTCTAGCCCTCCCTTGAATGTCTCACTGACCTTACCATTATTGCTATTGAAGCAGCAGCAATGGGAGAGATTAGGGTCTTCTCTCTGCTCTCTCACTTTAAGGTGGGGGGAGAGGGTGGCAAATATAAATTCCAGCCCACTTGCAAAGTCGTGGAAACAGCTGAAAGCCTGGCATATGGAGCCCTCCGAACTCTAAAGGGCTAGAGAAATGTGGGGTCCTATAAAGGAGCCATGATCTCCCCATGCAAGGTTATTAAGGCCACCATTTAAAAGGCAGGAATGAAGAATCCACAAGTCCTACATCCGTCTCTGTGCATTCCAGGAAGCCCAAACCAATCTTGGAGAAAACCCGAGCAGGCGCTGCCTCCCTTGCGGGGGCTGAGGCCACCGTTTGAGGCGAGGGGCTGCCGTGGCTCCACGCTGCCATTCAGAGCGACTCCTCCACGGGCAAGGCACAAAGCGGGGCACATGGGCGCCTCCTCCTCCTCCCTGGCCAGACATCCCGAGCGTTTGGCACATCCGGGGGACTGGCAGCCTTCCCTCCTAACCGTTCTGGCAGCAGCAAGGACTGGGGCCGGGGGGAATAGGAGGCTCCTTGGCCAGCCAAAGCGGGCGGCTCAGTGGCTGACGAGGGGAGCAGCGCAACCGGGAGGCCAGAAAGGGGCGAGAGGCCCCTCCCTCTCCGAGCCGCACATGCCATGAGCCACGGGGGGGCAGGCGGGGGGCGCAGAGGCAGGCCGGCTCCTTCCAAGTCCAGCCCACTCCTGCCAGAGGAGTTGCATAACCCAGCCAGGATCGCCCTGCCTCCTGCCAGCCACTGCAGGCTCCTCTGACGGAGGGCCACGTGCTGCGAGCAGGCCACGCGGGGAGACTCCACAGGAGCAAGGCCTGGCCGAAGCCATTCCGCTGCTGGCGATGGCAGGCCACCTGTGCCACCCCCTTGCTTGCAAACGCCGCTTGTATTTTTTATGGCCACCGAGAACTTAATTCCTGACCCGGGACTTGCATGCCAGTTTGTAGTGGTTAGTCCTCTCTGCTTTGTTTTTCTGGAAATGGACATGAACAGGGGACTCTTGGCAGCTCGGATATAAAGGCTCCTAACAGTGACGTGTAAATTATGAGCGTACGATGCTTCCAAAGTTCATGTCTCCCATTTCCTCCATTATAACACAATTAACACAAAAATGGGAGAAAGCAAACAATGGGAACGTTGGACCTTCCTGCAACAAGATACCGCTGATCCCTGGTTGTTAGGAAAAGTTGCGAACCGCTGTTGGGCTTGGACGGTCAGGCTCCTGCCTGGTTGTAGTCCTATTTGGAGGTCCAAACTCAGTAACGATGGGCTCCTTTTCTTCAGCATCTGGGCTCTGTCCTTCTGATGCTCCACAAGGTTCCATCCTCATCTTTCCTGTTTAACATGTACACAAGCCACTGAATTGCATGGGTTCCTATATCATATGTATGCTGATGATCCCCAGTTCTTTGTTTTGGGGGGTTCGAATCTGGATGGAGCTACGTCTGTGCTGTCTCAATTCCTGGCTGACACTTGGACCGTGGTCATGAGCTGCCTGGCACTCAACCACAGTAAGACCATATTATTGGTATTAGGTCGGGAGAAGGAAGACGTCAATGGTGTCAGGAGTGCATCTAATGACTGTATCTAAGGCTAGAGACCTAAGTGTCATCTCAGATCAGCCTCTTATCATGTCATCAGATAAGGGCTGAGCTCTGGAACTGCTTCTATCAACCGAGTCAACTCGGTTGGCCTTCTCTTTTCTCTCAGACCTCACTATTCTCTGCATGCCTTGAGGTCTCCAGATTAGACTAATGTAATTCTCTTTATATGGGGTTTCCCTTAAAGCAAATCTGGGCTCTGCCTGGGCACCATTGCCCAGGCAGTGCAGGATGCAGGAGTGCAGTTGGCCAGTTTGGGCTCCTGCAAATGTTCTTCTATCGCCCTGTTCAAATTCAGCAGATGTTACCCAGATACTCGGCACAACATGGCTAGTTAAGAACTTCCACTGCATCTCAGGATGTAGCCATTTGAAGCGGTTGACTATCGTCATGAATCGAGACCCTTCTTATACCCCTCCTTACTTTTATTCTTGTGCTTCTGAGAGCCAAGTGACTCTTGGTTGTTGACCTAACCAACATTTCTGCTCTGAAAAATCAGAGCAAGATCAAGAGTCCTCCAGCTTCTGGAGCTTCATTGGCTGCCCGTGGCCTCAGCAGCGAGGCTCAAGGTTTTACGAACTGTGCATAAAGCCTTCCCTGCACATCTTACTGATCCTCTTATGTCCCTCTCCCTTTGCAGGTTCAGCTGGAAGAGGGAGCCCCTGGACCTGCCCCACCACCCGCTGCAGCTGCAGGAACGCGGGCTTTCCCGGGGCAGGGCCGCGCGACAGCACGCTTTCTCTGAGGATAGATAGCTCTGGTCATGTTAAGCACCTCTATAAAAGGGGATGCCTGGATGCTTAAACGATTGGGTGCTATATAAACATGTAGCTCAATAAATAAACTTTGGAAGGAAATGTACTTGACAGCATATGGAAGGCACAACTGCACAAGCACAGATGCATGTTAGTGTGAAGGAAGATTCAAGAAACAGTCCCTGTAATGCTCAGCCACCCAGGATATGTGCCTCAGCTTCATGCTGGTTTTATCCTGGGCCTCTCCCAAAGCCTGCGAACTGCTGCACTTCCCCTGGAAAAGAGCAGCGCGACAGGAGGACGCTGCAACCGCTCTGTTGCACAGAAAACAACCAGGATGTTGAAGGAAACCTCTCACAAGGATGAGGGCGTTCCATAGCTTTTAAAATCACATTTCGGTGATGCATGACAGGAAAAAGCCAATACTTCAAACAATATAGCACAGCGGCCACCACTTCCTTCCAGCCACGTTGTTTCCCAGCCACCCAGAAAGAGAGCCGTGGAACCACCACTTTAAAAGCGGCGATTTCAACAAGAGGAAAATGCCAGGGAAGCAGATGGCTAAAGCGGGGCTGGAGAAGCTGTCACCCTCAAAGCCGTTCTGGTTCTGTTTGGGGTCCTCCCAACCTCTCAGCACCACACACTTCAGGAACTCTGAGCTGGGAGAAAGATAAATATTACTATCAGCCGATCAGCACAGTTTAAAAAGAAGGAGGAGAAAAAATCTCTCCCTCGGGGAAAACACCAGTCTGGCCTGACCCACCTACTTTGGCCTTGTTTGTAGGACACATTTAACTGGGTCACAAGTTGCCAACCCCGCGCAGCTCAGCTCGCCTCCCCTGGCCGGCCCTGTTTCAGGATGCCAAGTTCTAGAGTACGCCAGGAACCCTGTTCTGGGGGTCTTCTATCCCTCTGGTGGATCTCGGGGCAGAAGGGGGAGTCCATTCACCATGGCCCCAACCCACTGCAGACTTTTTTGCTATTATTTTTTATTCAGAGGATAGCCTGGGAGGCTGCAAACACAGCCGCTCCCTGTTTGCCTAGGACAATGGTGGCCGGGTGCCGGAGAAAGTCTTTATCCTGAGGGAACAGCTGACCAAGCCAGCTACATGATGGGAATGTGGCCTCTGTGCTCTTCCCCTGGCAGGCAGCATGCCCCTCTCCTCTCCCTGCCCAACTTCACTGCTCCAGGCCCTCGCCAGTTTGCCCATCCCTGCGTCACCAGGTACCACTTCTGAAAAAGGAAGCGCTTGCCCTTGTCTGACACTGCGCCTCGAGGTGGGCTTAAGTCTCACTTCTGCCCACATTCACCCTGGCATGCTCAAGGTGCTTGGCCTCAGCGGGCAGGAGGCAAACGAAAGAAATGCTGCATAAAGCAAGATGTGGAAGGAGGTGAATTGCTGGTGCCTTCAGGCCATGTTTCTGGGAACAGGCCAGCCTTACAATCAAGGACACGTACTGCTATACAAAAACCACATCCACATTTGTTCCCTCCAGTGGGACCTGTTGAGGGTCAAGGCAGCACACCCTGCAGAGGCCAGGATGTCAACTCCCAGAATTCTTAGCCATGCCCCAAGACTGGAAATTGTGGGGACTAAAGTTGTAGGTTTGGAAGAGTAGCCATGTTGGCTGCCAGCTGAGCTAGAAAGAAGGGCTTGGCTGAATCCCCCCCTCTGAGCCCCCACATTACATGGGGTCCTCTTTCAGGGCCTTGAGATGTTTGGGTCTTGGAACCCAAGGCTCAAGAATCCAAAGAGAAGACAAAATCTGACTGATAAGCTGTGCTGGTGGAAGCCCAGTTCCAGCTACATCTTGCCTGGCAGCCAAGATGCTGCAAGATCAAGAGAGGTGCCATCCTGGGATCTATGGCAATGCAGGTGCAATCAATGCTGCCTCGGAGCCCACAATGGAAGCATCTGGGAACCATGCTGCTGCCACTGAGAGGACCAGTGACTCACCAAAGCTGGAGGAGCATCAGCAGAGGGAGGAGTGACTTAGAGGGTGGGCACTGGCCCAAGGCATGGGGAGAGGAAAAGTAGGGGCATGCCCACCCAGATGATGTCACCTTTCTCCCACTAGACCGTCCCATAGCTCTCTCCCTGCACCCTGGCCGGGTCAACCCAGGGAGCCAAACAGGCTTCCAAGACCCCTTCCACGGATCATGGGAAGCCTCTCCCCTCCTGCACCCTGCTCAAATATAAATGGCTGTGCTGACAAGCAGCTGTCTCTGGGGCAGGATGCCAGAGGCACTGAGCCAGGAAAACTTTCAAAGAGGTAAACACTTGCCCACATGCACACACACATACAGAGCACCTCTTCCCTGGTCCATGCCAATGAATGCAGACTTACACTCATCTTGGAGGTCCACCATCACACCAGGACAGCAACCTGAGTGTCCAGCCGGCTGTCCTCCAAGATCTGAATCTGCCTCCCAGCACCAAAGCTCAACACTTTGTTTTGCAGATTGCATCAGCCCCTCTGGCACCGCCAAGGAAAGAAACATCTGTTCCCCTCATAATTTCCCTTTGGAACGGTGGGAACGAGGCAGACTCCAGAAGAGCGCCACGCGAAGAGAGATGCCTGTCAGTAGGTCAAGCAACGGGAAGGCAGATTGGAAGCATCTATTCTGAACCCTTCGAAGCAGCGGCAGAAGATGGCTGGTTGCCAGGCCCTCCAGTCCTCATCCAGGAACCATCAGGAGCTTCTGCAGGGCACAAGGAGGTCCAGGGACCTGGGGTGCTGGGGTGAGCATCCACACCCATCTGCACAACTGGAGATGAGACAGACCACAGACACACAAGCTGCTGCAATTAGGAGAAAGCCTCTCCAGGATGATCTCAGGGAAATAGAGGCTAGATGCCGTGTAACAATTGGTCCATTTTGGTCAGACGCGCTGACCTGAAGCCTCAGGACCACATGCAGTCTCCAGAACTACTTTTTGCAGGCTCCAAAATCCCTCCCTCCCAATTCTCCAAAACCTACAGGACTGTTTCCACCATTTTAGAATAGGAAACAGAATTTGCAATCTAAGCCAAAAACAAGTTTAACACAGTTTAAAAAATAAAGATCCTCTGTTTCCCTTCCAAATCCAGGAAAAAAAACCCTGAAAATCTCAGCCCTACCCATAGGTAGTACCCGGTCCTGTTGACTTCACATCATTTTGCCACCCACGTCATCCCTTGCACTCCCCCCAAATGTTAATCAGGCCCCCTGAACTACCCTTACTCAGCTGTTGCAAGTCACCTCTGGGACACTGAGTGCCATTCTAGGTACCATTGCAGTAGAAGAAAATATGACAGAGATGAAAAAGGTGCCCCAAAGAGCAATTAAACGGGGGCAGGCAGGGTTAGAAATACACTTTTAAAGGTAGTGATGTTGAAAAAATAACTTGTAACAGGGATAGCACAAATAAAACAGTATTTTTCTCTTTCCAAACCCAAGGATATCAAGGACATCCAGCAGAGGCTACTGGTGGAAGATTCTGCACAAAAGTCCCATCACTCAAAGCACATAATGTATGGACTCTGATACCAGAAATTAAGCCAGCCCAGATGTGTTTAAAAGCGGTTTGGGCAAGTTCATGGAGGATGAAGCTACCAACACAGCAGCTGTATGTTATCTCCAAGACCAGAGGCAGCCTTCCAGCTGCTGGGGAACCAAACCAGAGAACAAGATCTCCATCCAGTCTTGCCCCTGGCCTTTTTGGAAGCAGCTGACCAAGTGACCAGTGCAGAAACCAAAGGCTGGATCAGACTGGCCCTGGGTTTGTTCTTATGCGGGCAGCATCTCTCCAGCAGTCTTTCCAGTTGTGCCTGAGCCTGTGAAGCGTTGAACACCGGCTCTCCCCACAAGGCACCTGCTCTACTTCTGAGCTAATGACCGGGTGCCATTGGAACACCTCGAACTCTGTTCTTGGACTGGCCGCGATTTCCAGGACTGGGGCCGAAAAGGTTCTCTCCCTCCTGATCATATGAACCTGCGTACAAGACAGGCCTGCTTCTACTGACTGGAGGGTTGCCCTCAAAGATTTGATCAAAGCACAATCACTTCTTGCATGCCACCCTCTGGCCATAGGGCACTTTACAAAAAAGTAAGGGAAGAAAGAAAGGTATCTGCTTCAAAAAACGTACAATCTAATTGCTGGCAATAATGGAAAAGAATGCAAAAGTCAAAAGGGATGAATATGAGAAACAGCCTCCACTCTCAGTTAGGGAGGGGCACCATCTAAGTGGCCAGGGATGGGCTTCATCTCAGCATGAATCATTTAAGAGAAGAAATCGTCAAACAGATCCAGGCAGGGATGGAGAAAAGAAGAGCCGATTCATTTTCATGCAACATACCACATATCACACTTTCGAGCCATTATACAATTTGGAACCCATTCAACTTTCAAAATTTGCACTTCTCCAAACTTGGAATGCAGTTTTTAAATCAATAAATATGTACAAAAGTGTATATATTACGGAAGTACATCCCAAAATAAACACAAAAGTGCAGAACAGAAGAGGAAATTATATAGGAAGGAGTGCATATTATGAGAAAGATTCACAACATGTTTTTCGCATTATGTTTCTTGTGCCCGCTTTAAAAAAACCTCAAAGTACAGCAGGGACAGGACAAACTGATGACTGACAAAATGAGTGACAAAGAAACTGAAATGGGAAGTGCCAATTATCCATTAGCTAGATTTCAAATTCACTCCTCAATTAGATGTTCCAGAAAGAACCTGTATTTTGTCCTCCATTTCCCAGGAACAAATATGACCCTCACCAGGGTCCTCTGAGAATGGATATAATATGGATGATGGGCTAATCAAAGGTGCTAGATAAATGAATTATTTGATGATGACCACTGGAAACAGGCAAATGACTGCTCAACTGTGTGAAGTATCAGTGGAGGGACATTGTTTCCCAAGCCTTCAAAGCAATCGTGTTTCCAAAAAGGCAGTTATTAGAAGGGCCCACTGATGTTGTGTTCAGCTCCATTTTGCAGCACGCCTAGTCTAGTCCTTATACTTGAACTGCAAACTGAGAACAGTGGTTTATGATGAAGACATCGACTATACAAGGCTGCAGATCAATTAGTGACTCTGGTTCAGTCTATCCAATATTACAATTACAGATCTGCTGGGAATTTGGCAGGCACCCCAAATAATGCAACATCTTAAAAAGGCCTTCATTCCCCACAGACTGGACTGCCCACGCAAATGAGGTAGAAAAGACCCCCAAGATTCCCGCCAGCCAAAGCACGCTGGCCAGAAAATCTGGAATTTGCAACATGTAGGAATATATGCAAATCCAGAGATCTCGGCATAATTTTGCATCATTTATTCTCTTTCCACAAGGAAGAGGAAGGGAAGCTATGCCTTAGCTGCAAATTATTCTTCAACTAACCAAGATAATTGGCTCAATTTTTTCCAATCCACACTAAGAGGCCTAGGACTAGGAGCTTAATCCTTTGATGGACGCTTAGATTTTTGTAGATGCTGATTTTTGTGACTGAAAATCTATTTCTTCTCCATAGCTTTGATCCCGAGCCCCCGTCGGAACTGACAGCGGAAATAAACAGACGGCTGCAACTATATCCACGGCCAGGCAGCCACGTGGACCAATTCTTCTGCACAAAGTGAGCGGCAACCTTGAGACTCACCTCCGTCAACCCATGGGATCTCCCAGCTGTTTGTAAGGTGCCACGGTCCACCCCTCCTTGCCTCGTGTTGTCCTTTCAAGCCCGGTCCTTTCACAACGCACCCGCTGCCAGCCAGAGGATGGCTTGGGAGCCAGAAGGAAGGGCCGGCCAGTCAGGCTGCCCAGTGAAGAAGGAAGCCCCAGAGAAGCCCCAGAGAAGCCCCAGAGAAGCCCCAGAAGGCGGTTCTTGGCTGTTGCAGAACCAGAACGCAGGCAGTGGACCAGACATGTCTTAGCAGCAATAACAGGTGTTTCCCTGGATATGATAGACCTCATTGACTGAAAACCGCCCCCATCTGGAGAGCGCAGCTGTCTTAAAGCTCTTCCGTGGCTTACAGATGCTCACAAAATGCACCTTCCAGAATCCCTGGCCCAGGGGGGAGATTATCAACAGCCAGTGCATTCACAGTCTGGACAGGGAAGCTTGGAAAAGGAAAAGGAACGGAGTGTGTGTGCTTTGTGAGCAGATCAGAATACTGATTCTTGAAGACGAGGCCTCGGTGGAATGGCTGAGGACCAAGAGACCACACCTCACATCTGCACCATCAAACAATGACATGGTTTGTGCACTAAAATAAGCTATGATTGATTTAACCATGGGTTGTTGAATAAGCCACTGCTTGTTGGGTTCAGACATAGTGCTAAGATGTAAGACGAGGTCTGCAAAAAGAATGCCTGAGCTAAGCCTAACCCAAACAAGCCGTATCATGGCTTAGCTCAGTTTATGAATACAGTCAATGAATTGCCTGTGCCACCATGGGACAACAGCGGGAAGACCCTGCCCACAAGCTTTCATAGGAAGTTCAGCTGTCAGTCAAAGGCTGCACAAAGTTGCTGGGTGATGGATCTTCCCTCTGTAGGAGAAGCTGGCATACAGAGAGGAAGCCGGTGTGAAGGTCTGAAAATAAAAGAGGACACCCATGGGAAGTGGAAAGAGGTCACCAAGAAGAGTACAGACAGGTAGGCCAGAACCATTGAGGAAGTCCCAGGAAAGTTAAAGCTGAGAATGAGATGAAGCTGGCACAAGAAATGAAGGAAAAAGGATGGGCTTCTTCCAATATGGAAGAGAAAAGGTTCGGTACAATGCTCAGAGAAGATGGCAAAATGGTAACAGATGACAAAGAAATGGCAGAATCTTTCCACTTCTATTTCATCTCAGTCTTCTCCAGCAAGAAGGTATATCTTCCAGCAGGTAGCTGGGAAGCCCAAGACTGACAGAAACATGATCCAAGAATATCTGTTTACACTGAATGAGTCTGAATTTCCAGACACAGATTAATTACATCCTAGGATATTAAAGGAACTCGTTTTGATGAAGATGAGTAAAGTCCCACATGACTGAAGGAGGAATCTTCCCTATCTTCAAAAGGCGGGGAGCAACAGGGACCAGCACTGATTTCCAGAAGATTCCAGAGCAAAGCATAAAGCTTTAAATTCCTTGAAAACAATACAGCAATCACCAGAGTTACAGATTTATCAAAAACAGGTCTTGCCAAATTAACTAACCATTACTTTGGCTGATCCCTCAAATCAAAAAAATATCCCAGTAGAAGGCAAATCCATACTATCCAGACTATTGCCAGGAAAACACAATGAACTTATTTAATTTGACATGAAGCGGTCTTTATCTTTAATTCCTCAGTTGACTGTAGAAATGCTGTAGACATAACATATCTTGATTTAAGCAGAGCATATTACAGAGAACCTCCTATGGCATTCTGATCAGAAAGCCAGGACTCTGGGTTGGATGGCATGGCAATTAAGTGGACACATCACGGGGTTGAAAACCATATTCAAAGAGTGCTCATTAAGAGTTTATTATTAAAACTGGGGTTTTACAACATTCAGTTCTGGACATACTTCATTTCAAAATTTTTGCTAATGACTTCATCCAAGAAGTGGAGGAAATACTTTTTTCAAATATGCAGAAGAAATAAACTGGGTGGGATAGCTGACATCCTATGACACAGATGTAAGATTCTTGATTGGTTGGAGAAAGAAAACTTGAAGTAACAGAAGGAAATTTAAGGAAACAAAAATCAAATTATAGGATTAGGAGGGGGAAATCCTTGTTTGGTAACAGTACTTGAGAAAATTATCTAGGAATACTACTTGACTGCAAACTGAGCATGAGTCCACTTTACGATTGCAGGCTAATTATCATAAATAAACATATTTGCAAAGGCTGTGACCAGGCAGGGAGAAGACACAAACCAGATAGATGGAAGGGCTTTTAGTACGAGCGCTTTCAAATGCACACTCCTAAAAATTTCAACTTGGCCCCTAGGTGAAGTGCAAAAATTGACAGAGCAGCAATATAAAAGCACACCACGGGCAGCTCAAGGCTGTCATCAGTTTTGCATCTTCATTCTCATCATATCTTGTTCCACAATTTAATCCATTTCCCTTTGACTAATTGACCCCATTTATCAGTCACGACCAGAAAAATAATTCCCCAGTAAAATAAAGTGGTGTATGCTCCTGTTTGGAAGAGTTCAAAATACTGGGGTGGGCAACGGGGAGGAGGGCAGAATGGGGGGCAGAGAAAGTAGAGAAAAGGGAGATTGGATTAGACGAGGAAGAGAAAGGAAGGAAAGGGGGTGAAAGAGGGGAGGAGGCTGGACATGGGACTCTCCTGGGGAGAAGGATGGGGAGAGTCCATCGCTCCTTCTTTGGGTCTACAATTGTCTCTCTATATCTCAGGTAGCAACCTAAGGCCCCCCCCAAGACCCCTCCCTTTTTTTTGACTCTCAAGTCCTCCCTGGGCTGTTGAATCAGCCATGCAACTGGCAAAAAAATGAATCCCCCCCATCCCTGAAACAGGAAATATGCTTTGCTGACTGCCCTCTTCAGCCACTGGCTGGCACAACGAAATTCCCAAGATTGAGGGTTGCAGCAGAGAGAAAGGGGAGTTAATCCTTTCCCCTTCAGTCCAACGGCCTCGTCTCCCGAAGATTAAGAATTTATTTAATTCCATTCAGACACTGCCCGACTCCAACAGACTCTGGGCGGTTTACAGATAATAACATAAAACGCAACCCAGCCCAACCCAAGACGATATCCAGGCACAACATACAGACAAGGAACAAAAATAACAGACATACCCGACAAGTGGGTAAGAGTCAAGAAGGGGAGAGATGAAAAAACTCCTTGGTAAGATGCAGAAGAATCTCCCAGAACTTGGAAGATAGCAGGAGTATCTGGAAGGGGTCAACAAAGTCAAGATGGAGGCCACAACATGGTGATTGAAGCTCTGCGATGAACATAAAAAACAGGCAAAGCTTCAGCTGCACTGGTGTGGCCGCCATCTTGACTTTGTCGACCACACCCTGCAGACACCCCTGATTACCACGTTGATTCAAGCTTCTTTCGAGAAACAGGCAGACTCTTCAACCAATCCCTCTTTCTAAAAGAGAGACAAAGAAGTCCCAAGCAACTGATTTAAATTGCTTTCGGTTACCGTATCCATCAGCGTATAACACGCCCAGGCGTATAACACGCACCTTAAGTTTAAGAAGGAAGTTTGAGTAAAAAAACTTAAATTTAAAATAAACGACTTGGAAGGGAGCTCTGAACTTTTTGTTTATTAATATTTACACCACTCATAAGGTAAATCCGTAATATGAAAGGAAAAGCACCTCTTTGGACGAAGAAAACCGGCACTCCCCATCGCTCGCACGAGTGCTTGAGCTTGCTCGCCCGCCGGTCACCTCCTGCTCTGCGGAGCTGCCCCGGTTACAGCCCTGGCTCAACGAAGGCTCCGCTCTCCCGGCCCTGCCGCTCGAGTATCGGCGTATAACACGCAGCTAGGATTTCAGCCCCAAATTTTAAGGAAAAAAGTGCATATTATACACAATAAACACGGTATTTTGATTACAGTTCCCTGTATTTTTTCCTCCTCCTTCAAGTTAAAGTAATTCACATCCACTTCAAAGCCATAAGGGTTTGCTGTTGCTTTTTTTAAAGGAAGCTGCAGTTATCGGTGTGTTAAGAATCTGAAACAAGGCTGGGCAATCGGTGCCTCTTGATACTCGGGATTACAATTCCCATCGCCCCAACCGTGTCTAGGCTGTTTGGGGTTGATGGGAGTTGAAGTCCCAAACACTGGGAAGATGCCAAATGTCTTCCTCTGTTCCAGATCCAGACTAACCACTCAGCTGCTTTTCGGAATGATTCCCTTTCAAGGCATCTTACCATTTTTTTAAATCTTTAACAACATATTACAACCAATAAAATCATAAGCTAAAATGCACAAACACATCCAAAAATATTACAGAGCAGCAGAAAACCCTGTCAGCAGGGTAAAATAATATTTTACATGAACCGTTAAAACAGCAATTAAACCTGCTTCCCTGCATTTGTATAATTAACCCTTGAATGCTCACTTCCCTGGGAAGGGAGTTTCAGCCGCAGCAGAACTAGAGGCGGTAAGAAGATTTTATCCCCAGCAGAAATTATACGAATGTTTCTGGCCTGCTCTGCACACCTCAGGGTACACCCCACCTCCGCCTTGCTACCCCACTGATCTGGGGCATCTCCAACCTTTCCTGGGGTTTTGCTTTTCCACGCGGGCGCTCTGCCGTACAAGTGTGACCTACATTCTGCGTCCTTCCATAAACAGGATTCAAACAAAGATAGTTCCATGAAACAGCATATTAACCATGCTTATAGGTAGAAAATGGGAAAGGATGGGGAGGAACCCTGCAAAGTCTTCTTAACACTGAACATTTACTTTCCTGCCCTGCAGGTCAGTAACAGGACCTGTATCTTGCACACCTGCTTCAGTCCCCAGCATCTCCCTCAGAAAGAGGGCCCCCAATCCCTTTTTTTGACTTGCCAAATTACTGCAAGAACAGGCTTGCCCCTTCACAAAACTGCTGCAGGGGAGAACAGAGCTAATTACAAAGCAAGTACAAAGTTACCTGCCACCCCTCCCCTCCAATCCTGAGGTCCCCCATATAGAACTGGCTTGCAATCTTGGGGTCTTCCGGGACCTTCAGCCATGGCCTGGAGGGCTCTTGGCATCAGTTGCAGCTGATCGGGAAGCCTTTGCTCACAGTCACTCATAATTTGGTCACCTCTTGGCTGGACTACTGCAATGTGTTCTACAGGGGACTGCCCTTGAACACTGCTCAAAAGCTACAACTGGTCCAGAACACAATGGTTTGAATAATTATGGATGCATCTTGATTCACCCAAGTGACCCTTCTATTTGACAGCTGCACTACTCACCCAGGTGGGTTCCCAGTACAATTCAAGGTGCTGGTTGTCACTCAAGATACCATCTACTCCCAGTAATATCCGCCCATCCAGTAAGTTTGCACCTCTTTTGAAAGCGATTTCAAAAGCTCCTTCATCAAACTGGTTGGAAAAAAACACACTCACAGCATCTCTCATCCCAATTTCTCCTACTACCGCTAGAATATTTGCTGACGCAAAGGGACTTTCAGGAACCCCCAGCCCCCAAATCTTCTGGTTCCAATTCAAAGCCACTCAATACTGTTTCAGGCTGTTCAGATCATGTCAGATCTTTTTCAAAACTGGGATGTCAAGAGGACAACGGGTATTTATATGCAGGGAGCCATCAGCCAATCAACCCTACTCCTTTTTCCCAGATGTTGAGCACAAAGATCTCTCAGCCTGGTGGGGCTTGACTGCTGTCCAGTTCTTGACTGCCTTGTCCACCCCCTGGTGACCTTACCCAAACACTTCTTCACCTACTTCAAAGAAACAAAAGGAAGATAAGCAAATTACTGCTATTCTACCACACGTGCATTTGTCTGCTTCAGCTACTGATGCTGGTCTGTCTGGATCACTATATTTGGACTCCTTTCCCCACAAAGCCAGCAGGGAAACAGGAGCTGGGAGGCGGGCGAGCTAGTGCTCCCCTCCAATGAGAGCACAGATGCTCCACTCAGCGTAAGAAAGCAACACCAAGCTGTTCAGGCAGCAGCAGCATCTGCTGCCACATTACAGCTGTTCCACGAATGCTGGAAACCACAGGAAAGGATTGCTTTCAGAAGCCACCACCTGCAGCATCACTGAATCAGGGGGGTAGGTCCACTGCATTTCCTTACCAAATCTGTACCCCCAACTGGAAGTGGCAAAGTCTCAGAAGGAAGGCATAGAGAAATCTAAGGACAGAGGGAGATGGGCACTTCAACCTCTTCCCTACATTCTGACTTTTCTTTTCTCAGTCTCAGATCTCTATGGAAAAGCAAGAAAGCAACTTCTGCCCTTCTCTTGGGAAAAATCCTTTCTGTTCCCACTCCCCGTAGAAAAGCACTGAAAATATTTGTACTTAGTGTTCAGTATTAAAGATCAATTCAATTGACAGGAAGGAAGGAACTAGCAGAGGAAACTGCAGAACTGCCAACACCTGGGAATGTGTATGATCCCAGATTACCGGAGGAGATCAAATGTCCCTATCTTCAAGAAAGGAAAGAAGGAGGACCCATAGACTGTCAGCTTGGTAACTAACCTGGGCAAGGTCTTCGAGCAGATAATTAAATATCATGTTTGTTAGCATTTGGATAGGAAAGCAACAATTAACAAGAGCCAGCATGGGTTTGTCATAAACAAATCATGCCAGACTAACTGTATCTCCTTTTTTTGGATAGAGTTACTAGCTTAGTAGATTGGGGAAAAGCTGTGGACATAGTACATCTTGTCCTGAGCAAAGCATTCCACAAAGTCTCTCAACTGTTAGATGGATTCATAATTGGATGAATGAACACACCCAGACAGTACTCATCAATGGTTCCACAACAGTTTGGAAGGATGGATCTACTGTACTGGAGAGCCATACAACTCAGTCTTGTTCAACATTTTTATTAATGACCTGGATGAAAAGCTGCAGAGGGACAGTCATCAAATCTGAAGATGACAGAAAACCAGGATAAATAACTAAGTTTAAAAGAAAAAAAGAAAATTCAAAGAGATCTAGATGGGCTTGAGTAATGGGCCAGAATGAACAAAATTAAATTAAATAGGGGAAGAAAACCCACTTTGGGAAGAAAAAATGAAAAACGCAAGTACAGATGGGACTGGCAGCAATAGTATATGTGAAAGATATCTGGATATTCTAGTGGATAACAAGTTGAACATGAGGCAATTGTGGGGTGCACTTGCTAAGAAAGCAAATGTTATTTGGAAATGTATTAAGAGAAGCACAGAGTTGAGATCATGGGAGATAACTGTCTCACTCAACTCTGCCTTGGTCATACTCTACTTAAAGTGTCCATTTCTGAGTACCACAGTCTAACATGGACATCAGTGAACCAGAGCAAGTTCAGAAGAGGGCTACCAAGATGGTGAGAGGGTCTGGAAAACAAGTCCTGTAAGGCAGGGTTCCTCAACCTCAGCAACTTTAAGATGGGTGGACTTCAACTCCCTGAATTCCCCCAGCCAGCATGGCTGGCTGGAGAATTCTGGGAGTTGAAGTCCACCCATCTTAAAGTTGCTGAGGTTGAGGAACCCTGCTGTAAGGAACAGTTTAATGGATTTTTAGCTTGCAGAAAAGAAGACTTGAGAGGAGATATGATAGCAGACTTCATAGATCTAAAGAATTGTCATATAGGGTGTGGCCCTGGTCTCTGTCACTCCAGGGGGCAGGACCAGAGCCAACAGAAAGTAGATTCAGCTTAGATATTACAGCAGAAGGAATTTTCTGATAGTAAGAGCTGTCAACTGGTGGTATAAATTGCTTCCCCTTCATAGGAGTTCTTCAGAAATTGGAGAGCTAGCTTATCTGTTCAACTTGCTTTAGCAGACCCTGCACTGAGTAGTTGGCTGGACTAGATGACTTCTGAGAATATGAATTTATCCAATTACACATTAACTACCTCTAAGAACAACAGAACCTTATGTTTAGGAACTTGTTGTTTCCCCCTTGAACCAAAGTCCCTAAGCAGTGGCCTCCGCAATAAAAGGAATACTTTTTTTCTCCTTTGACAACATCCTAAAGTTGTCGCCTGCCATAACCAACTGCCACACAACACCTGAGTTTAGACCCACCAATCCACCTGCAGCTTAAGTTCCCTTCAGGTTGGCTCTGAAGACCTCAAGGACCCAGAAGATCTACTTTGGCTCCAAGACAGGTTTACTCCCACTGTAGCCACCTAACTGCACTCATGACAACTTGCTCACACAACCATCCCAGAGTCTCCGTAGTAACCCAACTGAGAGGCCTCTTCTGTCGACTGAGTGGGACGAAGTTGGCAACATCCTTTCAAAAACACTCTGTCAGGAGGTGCACAGATGCGCTGCGTACCTCATGACAATGGTGCAAAACTGAGTCACGGCCCAGAGAGAAAGTCAGTTCAGTGTGAACCCTGCAAACTTCAGTGGAAACAACCTGCCCACCTCATGCAGCTTTGTCATGAAACACAACTTGAAAAGCTCCCACGATTCTGGTTCTCAAAGCTTTCCTTGGCAACTTCCTAGCCTCATTTGAAGTCATTCCTATTTCTCAGTTTCCTTCCAAAGTCCCCAAATCATCCACAGAAACCTTCTCAGCCTCAGCTGATTGCTGATAGTGAAGAATCTCTGACTCTTCTAAAACACTCAAAAACCACTAAGACAACCCATTACAAACTACTCTTTTTAGCAAGCCATTTATTGACACTATTTTTGGAGCCTGACTCATAACTCAGAGCTGGCAGGGCTGCCCAAACAGGGCAGTGACTCAGAACCCACCGGCGCAGGACTCCATGTCCACACAGCCCCCTTTCACCTGAACAGCGCTCCGAGGAGGGCCGTTGTACAGATGAGCAGAAGTGCTTGCAGGATTCTCTGAGACCTGGGATTCACACATACACCTGGACCCACCAGCCTCCTGGGGATCGCTAGAGGGCTGATTCTCTTCAGTCAAGACCACCGCACCACTGAGCGTGAAGGCCCTTAAGCCCGACTCTTGCTTGCACAAGACCCCAGTTTAAACCATCCCAACAGTGCCCAGCTTCTTCCTGAAGACCTCCAGTGAAGGGGACATCTCCCTAAGGAACTGGTCGCACGGTTGAACGGCTCTTGCTATGACAAAGCTTTTTCATAGCAAGGTGACTGGAATTTATCTTCTTGGAAGACAAATTTCCACGTCCTGAAAAAGCTGCAAACCTAAGAACAGAAAAGTCATTCCAGTTGCAAGGGGCTTCTGAAATCAAAGGAAATGGAATTGCACCAGCCATGCTGATTTATCCAACTCCAATTTAAAACAACAACAACAACAACAAACTCATCTAACTGCTTTTTTACTCCAAGCACATTTTCACCAGAGGTCTCTCTTTCCTGTCCATACATCTGCCATCAGGAAACATTTCCTGGATGGTTTCCTAGAAAAGGCGAGGAGGCAGCGCTGAAACAATGGTCTGCCTGTCCTTCCTACCCCTGCATGCTGGGTCAAGCAAGTGCTGCCCCACCCTCTCACACCAAGGTGAGATGATGACCAAGGAAGATGCTGTCTGACAAGACCCAAGCTTGAGCGATGCCCCAACGACTGGGCACCTAGCCTAGTTGCGGACACTGATCTGAAGGCTTTGCTGGTGGCTGTTGAGCGCTGGGGCTTCTCTCTCCCTTTGTGGCCCTGCCTGAATCTGAATAAAGCGATTCGGGCTTGTGCTTAGGGAGAGCATCTCACCGGAAGACCAAATCACGCTATGAGTGAAGGCATCTGGACTATTAAGCAGCCTCCAAGAAAGATGTTTCTTACTTTCCTCACCTGCAAGAGGCATAGATAACCGTCTGAGTTCCTCAAATAAAGCACCATGCCAGTCCATCTGTGCTTCCCCATCACAATATATCTGCCAGGCAGGAGGAATACATGGGTCAGGAGAACCAGAAGCCATACGGTCAAGGAGGCCAAGAGTTGGACCATCTGGGCTGGGAGTGGCTCAGGTTTTGAAAAGAGAGAGAGAAGGGGGCCTTGTACACCCTCCATCTACAAGGGTCCCCAAAGAGCCAAAGAGCACTTCTACTCTACCTCACAGATTAGCAGGGAGGGGCTTTTTTTCTTCAAGGGATTACACTTTTATATTATTTTTTAATTAACCCTTTCAGGGGAGCCCCCAAGGCTGGAACGGCACAGCTGATGAGCGAGGCGCTGGAGCAGGTGGGAAAAAATTTACCCTCTTTTTTATTATTTATTTTGGAGGACTGCCCATCTTCCTTACAGAAAATATTTTAAGCATCGAAACATTTTAAAAAAGGAATCCATCACTGAAAACTCCAGTTTTGCCATCAGACTTCAGGAGTGTGATTCTGGTAGCGCCCTGGGACATCTCAAAACAGAGACAGAGCCAGCTGCATCCACTGACTGTAGGGAGCCCAAGAGGGCTTCACCCCTTCCACCCAGCCAAGGAAAAACATCTGGCCAGGACTAACCCAGGTCATCGCTAAGATGGGATCAGGTTGTCACCCATTGGCTGGCACAGGTACACCCCCTGCCCCCCGTTCTCTGGGCACTCTTCGGCAGCAGGCAAGCCCACTTGCGTCAGATGGAGTTCTGCCCCTGCCCTGCCAGGCCTCTGAGCCGTTCCCCGGCCCGGAGACCTGGGCCAGCCGGGCAGCGCTTGAGCAGCCAGCGCCGGGGTGGGGTTCGCTGCTGAGCCCTGCCCTGCTCCTCAGCGCGACTCTCCCGCGCCCCTCAGCCCCGTTGCGGCTGCTCTGGAACCCGGAGTCCCGGGGGACAAGCGCACAGAGGCCTTGCGCGACCCCAGAGCGAGCGCTGAGGGATGGCTGAGCCGACTTCCTGCCCCGGTCAAAACTCGCCCCCTCCACGGCCCCAGCTTCACCCCCGTTAAGGAGAGCAAGTGGTGGATGTTTTCCTGCCGGGGGGTTTAGAGGAGAAGGAATCAGCGGGGCTCCTCCGATCGCTGCCTATCGTGTGCCCTGTCAGTGAGGGCAACCGCTCTGTCGGCATCATGCCTTGGCAGGAGAGGGGCCAGCAGCGGGAGCAGCAAATGGTAGCCCAGCATCGTTTTTGGCCAGCTCAGGGACGGGGGAATTGCCCCTGAACTTGCTCACGAGGAAGAGCTCACGAAGATTTGGGGCTAGCAAATCTGTTCTACCTACCTCTTTGAAAACAGTCCAAGCCCTGCTCTCTGTCTCTCTTTGCTCTATTCTTATCTTTAAACACAAATTAAAATGTCAACTTGACAAAATTTGCAAGATCACTTGGCAAATTTAAATACATGCTCTATATCTCCATGAACTGCAAGTGAAGCATAAACTCACAGTCCGAGCCTCAGATAACGACAACAAACAAAACGAACTGATCCTAAACGGCGCCTTTCCGATCTCAGCGCACAGCACTATATTCGTGAACACGCCTGATGTTAAGCAGGAAATCCAACATTTCCCAGCACACAGAAAACTAGCATTCAGGGAGAAAAGTTCACTCTGGTACTTCCCCTGACGTGCAGAGAAATGAACTCAAAACTACGACTCTCTCACTGCCTCCCTGAAGGTGCAAACTGTCTCTCCGTGGTGCCATGGCCTAGATGTTTCTGTCTCGCCACAGCAAGATGTTCCTGGCTTCCACAGAAGTAAGGCAACCCATATACAATGACTGCCCTGTTTCCAAGGCTGACTAATAGCACCTCCCAGCCAGCATGGAACTTGGAGTGTGGCAAGGAATTCCTGGCCCTCCAGCTTGGAAAGAGACACACCAAAGAGGTTCAATTCCCTGAAGAAAGCCTCAGAGGAGAGGACGGCCTGCCCGTTGCACAGAGAGAGCATCTCCCCGCCCAGGGCTCCAGGCTTGGTTAGGAGAACTCCAAAAGGCCAGGGTTCAACCAGGGAATTGCGACACCACCCTAAATTACTGATTTACTTCAGAAAACAGATCCAACTGAATTCAACAATCAATTCAGAAAATCAACCTGATTCCATTCAGACATCCACATCAAATCCCATTGCTCTGAACTGTTTTTGAAAAGCCCAGTGCTGTCCATTCAGAAACGTCTGAACTTATTCAGAGGCATCCAGTTCAATCTGATGGTTTGGGCTGACCTTCTGATTTGGTCTGGGAAGTTGACTCGATTTGGAGACTCAACTGAACCGCTGTTGACTCTCTAACTCAAAGCTCTGGGCAGCCTTAGTGTTGACACTGCTGTGTTTCCATGCTGATCTACATCTGACCAAAGGAAGTAGGCAGGACCCAAATCTGCCCAAAGCAACATTCTCCATCTTGCAATCTGCACCTTCTAAGCTGTGCAGTTAGTCAGCAGGGAAGACATTATGCAGTCAGAAACATTCTCTTCCACACTTTTTCCACTCTTGAGGTGCGTCTTGTTTTCACAGACAAGCAGGGCAGCTACAAATTGCAGAATGGGTTCACAGGGCAGCGTAGACAGCACCGGCCCTCTCTCTTCCCTCCCTCCACAGGGACCATGGCCTCAAATCGCCAGAGGAGAAGAAGTTCATGTTTTAGCTTGGAGGAAAGGCAGGTAAGGGGAGACATGGGAAGATATATAAAATCCTGCAAGGTGTGATAATCATCGTTATCCAGACCCCAAGCATATCTGCCTGGACAAGCAGCATTCCTGTAACGTTACAAACTCAGTAATATGATAAAATAAAAACTAAATCTGTGGGTAGAGAGAACATTTGCTCCCTCTCTCACAAGGTTAGAACTTGGGATCTTCAACAGAAAGTTTACGTGGGGAGGTTCAGTGAGGATTCACCGGCAAAGGACCCCAGAGGAAGAGGATTATCCGGCTCTCTTTCCGGCTGGTTTCAGGCAGTGGCTGCTCTAGTTTAGTGTTTCTCAACCTCAGCAATTTTAAGACGGGTGGACTTCAGCATGCTGGATGGGGAATTCTGGAAGTTGAAGTCCACCCATCTTAAAGTTGCCAAGTTTGAAAAACACTACTCTGCAATAGTTGATTCCCTTTGTTAGGAGCTGGATAAGGGTAGTCCTGCCCTCTGAGTCCTTCTGGACCTCCCAGCGGTCTTTTCTACTATTGAAGATGGTACATGGCAGGATGACATGGAGGATTAGGGGCTGGAGACCCTCTGTCGCGGTGGATGGTTCCAGTTTGTGGTGGTTCCAGTTTGTGGATGGTTCCAGTTTGGAGGAGGAGGAGAGGTCAGCCTGGTGGCTGTTCCTGTGTGGGGTGCCAAAGGGCTGGTCCTCCCCACTCCTGCTGACATGAACCACTGGAGGTCTAGGTGAGGTACCTGATTCAGGTATCAGGTCCGATTGCCCCCCAGGGCCCCCTGCAAAAGTCCTCTCTCAGTGCCTGGAGGCTTGAGAGTCTGGATGTGGGAAGCCTGGCTAGAACTGAACCCCAGGAAGATGGAGTTGCTGTTTGTCCACTGTGGCTCCATCAGCTCCGGTGGTGTATCTTGAGGGTTGAAGGGAGCAGGTCCAAGGCTTGGGGGTCATCCTGGGCCCACAGACCCTGCTCGCCTCCCCTGGAGATGAGATTGGTTCCATCACCCCTTCTAGCTAAAGCTCTCGTCGAAATCGAGTTCTTCCCAAGGATTCAGCAACGTTGTCAGGGTTGTGTCCTATGATTTTAATCTAACTTCATTTTAACTTTCCTTTACTGCGGTATTTTAGAATTGTGGTGAACAGAGATGTGGCAGTGTATAAATTTAATAAAATCAATACAGTCGGGGCCACTTCTAGACTCATAGGAGGCCCACCTGGCACACCAACCCGGGAAGAGGGCTCTCACTCTCCCACCCATCTCCCTGAGCTTCTGGAGGCGCCAGGTTGGCCACCGAGGGACCCCGAGGGCTCCTCTGACGCTTTTAAGGACAGCACCCACGTTGTGGGGAAAAGGGCTTCATCCCGAAGGGCTGAGGGATACCAGCCGGGCTGATGGAGCGGAGGCCACCTAACGGGCCCTCGCGTCCACCCCAGGGCCTCTCCTCCCTGCCGAAGCCCAGGGTGACACGAGGGCGTGCTAGGTGGCCTCCGCTCCACCGGCCCAGACTGCTTTTCACGCCCTCCTTCTCCTCCTTCCGGAGCCTGGTTAACTTTGCATCCCACTGGTGAACCTTTTGCCAGAAGCAGAGAAGGAAGAGAAACCAGGTTGCTTAGCAACGCAGGCGCCATGCCCACTCAACCCAGCCTCAGGGGATGGGATGGCAGCCCTCCCTGGCAGAGCAGGGGAGAGACGGGCACAGGGTCAGCACCCTGCGGGGTCGCCTCAATCCCGCCTGGGCCAGGACAACGGCCCGTCACCCAAGGAGCCCCTTCTGCCAGCTGCTGCCGCAGGGCAGGGACCAGCCGTGCAAATCTTGGGGGGTCTGGAAAGCCAAGGTGGCTCCTGCAATCAACTTTCACGCGGGCAGAGTTTGGACCGTGCGGTCGCGGGCGCCTTCTTGACTGTTTTGACCCCTGCCTCCTTTGTTCCTGCTTCCAACCCTCCATCAGTGCGAGAAAGGAACGGGAAGAAAACGCAAACTAGCCGGATTGCAAACGTAGGAAATACACGCGCGCTCCGGAATCACACGCGATGTGAAGCCATTGTTTGTTTAGCTGCGGCTTACTGAGGAAACCCCCGAAGCCCCCTGCGCCATGGGGTGGGCCCGGCCAGCCCCGCCAACCCCGCAGCGAAGGAAGGCTTCAGTCTGCTCCTGCCGCTGTTTTATTTTTATACTTGTTCCCGCCTGGTAAACTGCTCCACCGTGGAGATTTTTTTAGTCGGCTGCAATGCTGCCTGGAGTGTATTTACAAGGAGGAGGCTCGGAACACAAGGAGTAAAGCCATGCCTGCTCGCGTGCCCTCCGCACAACTTTTACAAAATTTCACGCTTAACAAGAGGTGCTGGCGAAAACAGCTGGCAGCTAAACTGCACGTGGCACTTCCCGTACAGGGTGCAAATGCAGCTCCCCTTTCCTCGAGGCTCTACCACGGAAGAGGAAACAACGCCGGGCCCCCTTTCCCTCCCCGGAGCCTCCCCTCCTGCCCGCCGTGAGCTGCAGGGGCCAGGAGCCCACGTTGGCACCTCCTGACCTCGGCCGTGGTGTTTAGGGATGGGGGGCAGCGAGAAGCTTATCTCCGTCCCCCCATGCCCCCCCCGCCGACCGCTTTAGGAAATGAGAGGCACAGTCCTCACAGGCAGCCTGGCTCTTTGGGTGCTTAAAACGGAAATGCACAAATTCCCAAGGAGCCAAATCCCAACCGTGGTATCAACACAAGAGCACCACGTTCCGGGGCAGTCTATCTCCACCTCAAATCCAGGCCATCAGGACCAGCCTGGGAGACAGGGCTGGCTGGTTCACTCCACCGCCCCCCTCCCCAAAACACAGCCCCTTCTCAGCAGCAGCAGCAGAGATCCCTGCCTGCCTGCCTGCCTGCCTGGGGCGGGGGGAAATCAGAAAATAGGGCAGGCTGTTTCCAAGCAACTACCTACTTCCAAGAAGAGCCAAGACCAAAGTGGGCTGTAGTTCTCAAATGAAAATTGCACCAGCTCCCCTTCTCGCAGTGCCCTCCAGATAAACTGACTTCAGTTCCCATCATTCCCAGCCGAACACAGCCAGCAGCATTGGCTGCAAACGATGGGAGCGGCCCTCCGAGCCGGCGAGGCTACCTTATGCTAACAACATTATATTTATCAAGGTTGAGGTTCAATTCTATTGCATTTTGCAGGATCCAAGCCTCTTTCACCATCAGCTTCTCCTGCCCCCAGGCCTTAGAAACAGGAGTGGCCATGTTTGTTCCCTCTGGGGCCCCGGGGGCCCCCAACTTTGCCAGCACCCTTTCCTGCCGGTAAAGTCACTCTTCCGCGTCTGGGTTTCACGAAACTCGGCTGCCGGCAGAGGAAGCAATTAAAGGGATGAAATGAAATCAGGGAAGCTAGAATTAACTGACCGCCGCCAGAGATGCAAGGGGGGGCTTCCACCAGCGGAGAGACAGCAGTTTGGAAACAGAGGTGGGTTCAGAGGGAGCCAAAGGCTGGGAAGAAACGGGCCACGTCCCGCACGTTCCGCATGCGAACCAACTCAGACCACGGGCACCTCGTGCAGCGGGCCCCTTTCTCTGCCCTGCCTGAAGATGCCACGGGCTGAACTGGGAAGTTTCTGCAAGGAAAGGAGGGGCTCTGCTCTCAGCTATGAAAGACAGCTGCCTCCCCGCCCCCCCGAGGCCACCTCCACAGGTCCCAGCATTCTCGGTGATAGCCGTGCTGGCTGGGGATTCTGGGAACTGACATCCACACAGCCTAGACTGGGACATAGGAAGGAGTGCTAGAAGCAGCTGTGGTGTTGTACTGCTTTTCTTAGATCAGTGTTTCTCAACCTCGGCAACTTTGAGATCTGTGGACTTCAACTCCCAGAATTCCCCAGCCAGCATGGCTGGCTGGGGAATTCTGGGAGTTGAAGTCCACAGATCTTAAAGTTGCCGAGGTTGAGAAACACTGGCTTAGGGGGACATCCCGTCATTCCTCCATGAATGAAGACTGAAAAAGACAGGTCCGGCTACTGAGCCCACTCCACGCACAGGGCAGCGATACGCAGTAATGAAAGCATCCCAGCCAACAGCTGCCCACATCTGCATGCACACGGCCATTGAAGGGGGCCCTCCACCTCTCTGGGTTACAGGCTCCGCTGGTAAACTGCTGGATGCAGGGGGCTTCTCTTTCCTCCTTCCACTGCCACCGCCCCCAAGGCACTCAGCGGCTGGGGGCCCCCAACCCGCTTTACAGAATTTACCCATTTCCTGCAGTTGCCCCATACATGGGGCTGTAAACTAACAAACAGGTCAGGTTTGCACAAGGGCTGGCATAGTCATCCCCTTCCAAGACGCCCTGGCAAGTTGAGAACAAACCAAGGCTTGCACGTGTGCAAACACAACCACCAGCTCTTTCACTGCTCCAAGGACACATGTTTGGCACACCCACCCGGCTTCTGTGGCTGACTGTGGGCTCTGGATCGCCCTGCTCCTCCTCCTGGCTCTGATCCACGGGAGAGGACCGGTCCTCACGACAGCCTGACTCTTCTGCGGCCGAGCCAGCCTGCACCCTGCCAGCGATTTCCCAGTCTGGCACCCTCCAGAAACGCTGGACTGCAGTTCCCCCAATTCCCAGCCAACGTGCAACGCGTCTGGAGGACCGGCCAGGAAAGCTGGTCCACAATCACTCTCAGACAGATGGAGATTCTGCCCAGAATATCAGCCCGCAGAGCCAACCCTCTGCCGGGAGCCATGGGTGTTTCTTCCGCCTTGCCAGCCTGCAGCTCCCTGAGGTCTCCTGCTACCACAGCAAAAAAGAACCTGAAGTCATGGCAACAGCAATTACCTGCTAATTCTCCCAGTGTGACAGTATTTCCTGCCCTGCTGTTGCAACTGGGTCCCCTTCATACATGCGCTTATGTAATCTGGCGTTTATGGGCTTAATGACCTGAATGTGCTGAACGTGCCAATCAATTGTATCTGAGGAAGTAGGAAATGAGACTTGGCTGAGGGCGAGGAAGAAACTTTTTCCGCTTGCATTTTAATGCAAAGTCAGTGACACACTTTCAGATCAAAATGTGAAAGGAAACACGGCTGTACTTCTAAATTCTCCCTTCTCTGAACTGGTCATGTAGTCGTCCACTAATGCAAAAATGTGTGTGCAAAAGAGCAGGCAGCACACACATGCAAACTTGTACTTAAGACTTCTCCGACAGATGCAGAAAATTAGATGAATGGAGCTTGAAACTGGAAAAAATAGAAATTTAGCTGACAGATGCATCCATCAATGGGCATGAACGGCTCTTCTCAATTTGCCCCTTTGCACACAGAAGCCAGCCCTTCTCTGAGTTTGCAGCCACTGAAACACAAACTTGTAGGAGCTAGACCAGACCAGCCACTCTGCAAACATCCTCAGTGCTTCTACGCCAACCAGGAAAATAAAAATTACCTCCAAGAGGTTTTGTACTTTCAGAGGCCCCCCAATATACAGGTTTTATTTCATTAAAAAAAAAAGGGCTACTACATCTGCACTCTACACAGACATACCAACCTCAGTAGGAATCAAATGTTGGAAACGGTTAAAAGCCACATCTTCCTTTCCGTCACAATGCACCCTTCAACACGGAAGAAAAGGAATCACGCTGGGAAAGTTTAGCTACAGAGCATGTGATTACTACAAGATTCCCAAATGTGCTCCAAATCAGTGAGTGGATGGTCCTCAGAATGAGGGGGGCTGAACTTTCCATACCTCTTCTTTGCATTTATGAAGTATTTTGCTGACTTTTCTCAGCCACAAGATCTTCTGTGTTCTGCATTCTGGAGGTCGGTCTTCCTCTTAGGAGCAAACTCTAGAATGAGGCAGAACTGGAAAGAAGGGGGCAAGCGATTTTCCAGACTCTGAAAACTTCACTCCACCTGCCCCACTTCAATTCTGGTCATTGCCCAGCTAGCGCAGACAATGGTGGGGTGGATGGAATTTGTAGTCCAACACAATTGGGAACCCTGGGAGCAGGAATTCCCAGTTGGATGGGCTCAGCAGCAGGCAAGTCCCCAGGGTGGTTTTCTGTAAGCGTGCAATGGGTGCGGGCAGGTGTTCCAACGTGTGGTCCTCGCCTAGGAAAACAGCCGTACCCTGCCCCGCTCTTTGCAGAGGCCAAGACTTTGCACAGCCTTCCCCACCTGGCCCTGCCAAGATGTATTAGGACTGCAGCTCCCGGGATTCCCAAGCAGCAACGACCAGGCTACAAATACGCGTCACCAAGAAGATCGTTACTACAGAGGTAGATTCCTGCACTGGGCAGGAGTCACGGATGGGATGATCTCAAAGATCCCTTTCCATCTTCACCTTTTATGATTCCCCAAAGGCCAACTAGATGCCTCTGGGCAGTCGACAGGCAGAACGGTGACTCTTTCCTCCCTTGCCTTCAGCAGCTGAAATGGAGGGCACCTTCTCTGATAGTCCAGGTAACACTGGCCTCTCCTCCTCCTCCTCCTCCTCTAAAAGCCATCCAAGGCAACGGCAGTCACTGAGAGCAGCACCTTCTCACCCCTGGTCACCCCTTCTCACACTGCGCTTTCAAGGTTGCAAGCACAACATCAAAAGAAGGCAGCAGTTACTCTGGATTTAATTACCGAGAACACAAGGGTACAATTTTGTGCACTCACACAGACTTCGGTGGTATTAAAGTATTAAATCCTGGGCTGGAATACCACTCTACTCCCAGCTTCAATTCCACCACAGCCTGGGAGAAGGGGAGCTTGGGCAGTGATCAAGCCACTCAGCTTGGCATCAGCTCTTATCGGGGCACCAACACCATTTTTTACCCCTCCCCAGCATGGAGCATCCCTTTGTCACAGCCGTTGCATCTCGAGTCAACTTCCGACTTAATCGGCTCTCCTGATCCCAGTCTTTCTGCCAGCTCAGACCGCATCAGTGCAGCCAGGAGGCTCAATCTGCGCCCGCGAAACTTTCTGATATCAGATGACCCACTGGGCAATTTGGCACTCTGCTTCTCCTCAGCATTCTGGGTGGCCCCACTGATCCCCCGGGAGCATCCATTTCTCAACTGGGCAGGGGAAGGCGGCGAGGTGGCTGATCTGTCCCACTGGGTATTCACCGACTGTCTCTTGAAGCCTGGCAAGGGCGACCACTAAGAAGAACAGATGGCTCCATGTTCGCTTTCGGAAGCACCGCTGGTGCTTGCAAAGTTCTGAGGAGGATACTGGACACCTGCCTCTCATTTCTTGCTACGTTAAATAGCTCTTTCTTGTCTCTTTCCCTGGATCTGGGACACCCAACGTTGGCAGGGGAATGGCTCCCAGGGTCATCCGCTGGACGGCCCTTGACCGCCGAGAGGGAGTCCCTCGGGCTGGAGCACCAGCTGTCCGCCTCTGCAACCCCCAGGCCGAAGGTCAGTCCACCAGACGTCATACGGCGGCTTGGGAGTTTAGGAGGCTCTCCCACTGAAGGAAGCGCTTTCCCCGTTTCTGGCTCGAGCCAAAGTGTTAAATATTTATCTGGCTCTTCTTTGATTTAAGACCGCTCCAGAGGAGAGGCCTTGGTTTTGACACAGACCACTGATGCTGCTATTTTTAAGTACGATTCTGCTATGTTTTTAATTTGCGCGTTTTACATTTACTAGGCTTTGAGATTGTGCAAGCTGGTAAATTTTATTAAAGGGTCAGCAGGAGTGCCTCAAATAACTGAATCCTCCTGTATCCCAGGTCTGCCTTTACAACCAGTAGCTATGCACACAGGACTTGTGGGTGCTTCTACGGCATTTCCCTACATTCAAATCATTCCCGTCCAGGTAGGAAAACCTGGCTCCGATGTTTGCAACAGAAGAAGAAACTGCACACACTCTTCACATTCAAACTGAGAATCAAAAGTAAGGTGGTGGAGGAACAAAACATGGGTTTCAAAGTTAGACTGGGAAACTCACAGACACACAATGTGATTATGGTGAACTGACTTGGATCGCTTTTAAAAAAAGAACTAGATACAATCCATCAGCAGACTGCGGATTTTGGATCTCTGAACTGGTTATTGCTTAAACAATTCAGGAAGTCTTCATCAGCTAAAAGATGTTTCAGCTGGGTAACAGATGTTTTTCCTAAAACGAGGGCCAGTCTGGTCTAGTGGTGAAGGAACCAGGCTGAAAACTGGGAGACCCTGAGTTCTAGTCCTGCCTTAGGCACGAAAGCCGGCTGGGGGGCTTTGGGCCAGTCCCTCTCTCAGCCCCCGATGTCAGGCTCGGGCAACAAGCCGGTCGGTCAACTCCTGTTGCCACCGACGGATCAACATTCAGTTGATCCGAAAAAAAGTGGGCCCTGCGCATGTGTGAAAAATGCTAGGAAAAAAAATCTTTTTCCTAAAATGTAGTATTTTCAACACACACACTTACAAAAAACACAGAATAATTATTCTCCCTTCAGGGCTACACTGAAGGACTGCCATCCTTCAACGGAGACTTTGTGACGCACGTGGGCATATATGATAGAAGGAAATGCTTTTGGCTTCAAAATGGTTACGATTTTTATCTACGGTGAATCAGGAGGCAAATTCTTATTTTTTTTTTAATTATTATTATTATTATTATTATTATTATTATTATTATTATTATTATTAAATTTGTATGCTGCCCATCTCCCCCAATGGGTGACTCTGGGCGGCTCAATCATGCACTGAGTCCTCTTTAAACGAGTAAGTAGCCTATTCGCCATGACGTCTGACGGGACTTCTCCATGCCAAGGCAGTATACCTGTGAACATCAGGTGAGAGCAGAAAGCGCAGGAAGTCCTGCAGACGGACTTCCTAGCCCAGCAAAGCACTTCTGAGGAGGAAACAGAGGCTGGGCGGTGTCTGCGTGGAAGTGGAAGGTAACCGTAGCCGGGAGAGGCTCCCGAGGTCCTGCAATCCCCTCCTCGCCTGGGGAAGGACAGCACTGCAGATGGGCAGAGCGAGAACCCACGGCTGTGCCCTGCCTTGAAAAATGGCCTGGGAGCTCTGCGTGTGCCAAATGCGAAGCCTCTGCATCATCTGGCGTAGCTGACAAAGCGCATCTGAACAGGGGAGGAAGAGGAAGCGCGCCCAACCCCGCTGGCAAAGAGACCCAGCCCCACAACTACTACATAGTTGTGGAGTTGCCTCTCCATCTCCTCTGGGGCTACACACCCCCCAGTTGGAAAGATGCACGTCAGGAGATTACGATGCAAACGGCAGGGTTGTCAGCCTGACAACGCAGGTGTCCAGAACAGCTGCTCAAAGCCTGAAAGGCAGAGACTTCAAACCCACGACGCCGCGAGCGAGCCCTCATTAAAATGCAGATGCAAGAGGGAAAAACGATTTCAAAACCCAGTCGGGTTCATCTTCAAAAATATCCTGTCTGATCAGCCTCTACCTGAGGCTTCCAACCACGTTGCCCCATCAGGCCACGAGGGTCTCTGATCTGATGCCCCCCTTCGGAAGTGCCGCCACCTGCAGACAATAAGCAGGGAAGGCAGTGCTGTAGTCCAGCACGTCCAAGGCACAAAACCCAGCCCCCTTCGCCCTGAACAAGGGCACACTCGTGCAGCTTTTTAAAAGATCACACTTGGCCCGGCTATTCCTGCCCAGTCAGCAAGGCCAACAAGATCCCCAGAATACACAAAACACTCCACAGTATCCCGGCGCAACACAGAAAAAGCAGCATTTGCCTAACAAGGCAAACTGCCCGAGATTGCCTCTGAGCACATGCCAATTTTTTTTCTTCACTACTGGACCTGGACACTCCATCTGCATAAAGTGAAAGATGAACTTGGCCCATGCTCAGGGGCTAAGGGAATACAAGAGAAGCTGGCTGCATTTCCACCTGGCATCACTCTAGTTGCCATGCACGTGAGTGTAGAAGCCCAGGCCTCAACCAGCAGCAGTGACGACAGGCCAACTCTTGCGTGGGTTGCCCTCTGCCCACCCAGGCCCTCTCCCAGCCCTGGAAAACAGTTGGTTCCAAGGGGGTTGGCACAGCCAGGCGGGCAGGCTTCTTGCCTGGGTTCGGGGCAGGGTGGGCGCAGTGGGGGGGGGGGTCCTGGGGCTTGCGGCAGGCAGGGGTAGCTTTCTCGCCCTTCTTCTCTGCCTAGAATTGGCCAGAGCCAAGCCTCTCTCTCCTTTAGCTTTTTTAACGGGCATCTTAAAGGGAGCTTTACGTTCCGGTGAAAGGGAAGGAAAGCCCACACAGCTAAGGGCACCCCTACAGTAGCTCTCGCAGCTAAGCAGCTTTAGAAAGCTTTAAGCAGACTGTGGGGAGCTTTAAGATAATTAAGGAGCAAGAATCAAAGAGCAAGTTGGTGAGCAGGCGAGTGGGTCCTCCGACTGCCCCGACGGAAAGCCACGCAGGCTGCTGCGGGCAGAGCCGGGCCCACCGCCCAGATGCCCTAGGAGGGAGCTCTGCCAAAGGGGGCGAGGCAGGGGGAGCCCACCCAGGCCCTGGCTGCCGCTCCAGCAGAGGAACAAGGCTCCCCGTGGGGCCTCATCAAGCCTTTGCATCCGGACTGGGCAACCAGCAGCGCCCGGGCCCCTCTCCGGGCCCCTCCAACCCCGTGGCCTGCCTTCTGAGCCAGGAAGCAGAGTGAAATTGTGCCTGAGCCCTAGAGCAGATGCAGCCCCCCAGGGAACCAGGATACCTCTGGAACGGCCTCACCCGCGGCCGCCCAAAAAGTTGCTCTAATCGGAGGCTACGATGAGCTCACTGAAGCTGAAAGCTGAGGCTAGGCTAGGCTCTAGCCAGGAACCCCAGCGAATGGCAAGGGCACATCCGTTCACATGTGCTGCTCGTCTCGCAGGTCACCACCAGTGGTATCAAATGCAGGTGTGAACAACTGCACCACAGATCAATACAGCAGGGGAGGTTTAATTCTGGCCAAGGCAAATTCGAAGCCAGTTCCTTCTGGTGGAGACCCGGACACATTCGGGCATGGATTGCCCAGAAAATCAGAGATCAAAGCTATCTGACCTGCACGTGGGGATGCTGAAAGACGTGGCTTTGCGAAGAAATCTGAGGGTAAGAGAGGAAGAACGGTACAGGTGTTGTGCAGCGCTCCCCAAGCTGGTGCCCTCCAGATGTTGGACAGCAGTTCCCAGAATTCTCCACTGAAGCTCACAAGAAGGCATGGGCCAACCTCTTAACTCAGGGCCAGGGGTCCCCGGGGGAGGAGCCGACTGGTAGCCACGACCCTGTAACTAGAGCCCCACTCCCTTTTTACCTGCATGGCGTGCCATCTTGTGTTTTTAAGCACACCCCCACAGACCCCCCTAACAGGCTGCGTGGCCTGGGGCTCACGTGCCACCCTTCCTACAGCTTCTGGAATGGGGGGACCCAGATGTGTGAATTCTTGCTGATTTTGGGCTGCATGTGTGAAGGCTTTGGGGACAAAACGGGTGCCATGGCTTGCAGGTCCTAAAGGCACACGCAAATCGGGAGGAGAGTGAGAGCATCTTTTCAGACTCACAAATTGATTAAAACACGTTTTATTAAAGCTCGCGAAAGCTTATGTTTTTCCATCTGAAAAGGTGCTTGCAAACTCCTCTTGATCTTGGGCCACCATAGACCAACACAGCTGCCCTCCTACAATGAAAGCCCCCAGGCCATCCCTGAAAATGCCTGAAACCTCCTCCCCAAGCAGGCCCTGATCCCACCCCTTTTTCGAGAGGGGGCCCCAACACACCTGGAGTGGCCCTCCAGCTGGCCAAAGTTGCACACCTCTGTCTTCGCTAACCCACCTCACAGGACTGTTGTCGGGCTGGAGTGTGGGAGGCTCAGGTGTGGCCCTGGGGGGCAGAGGCTGGACAGAAAGGCAGGTTAAAGGCAGGTTGGCGACAGGAGTCTGGACAGGAAAGCGGGGCTGGCTAGTGCCTGGAGGGTCAACCTTCCCAATCAAAAGTTCTAGTGGAGATTCTGTAGGTAGGAGTCTTACGCAGAGTTCTTTTCAACCGTTACTTATTTCTTTATTGCAGTTTTATATCGCCCAATAGCAGACACTCTCTAAGCAGTCCACAAAATAAAGTTTAAAACCCTTGAATGCATAAACGTAATTAAGCAATTTAAAATCAGAAAGAAATTAAAACAGCCCCAGTGGGGAAAGAATAATCAGCAACATAACACAGCAAACAGTGAAAGGCTCTAAAAATTGCAAACACATTTTAAAGTTTTCCACATTCAGCGGAGAGTCACCAGGAACTGTGTAATCAACTAAGCAGCCAGCGATGGGCCTTCAAGGACGCAGCCACTATGGAAATGCGGGTTCCAACAGGCCCTGAGCTGCATCTCCATCATATTACTTTTTGGTATATATCTCACGTTGCCACCTAAGTTTCACAGCTGTTTCACCTAACAATGAAAAATAAAGTTGTCTTTGAGCCAAGCTTGACTCCTAGTGTCTTCGTAGAGAAACCGTGTTAGCATCTTGGCAACAGCATGGAGGGGGTTGGCATGCCCTTCTTCCTCAGATTTTTTTTTTAACGTCTCAGTCCAGCCCACAGCCCTGGGATCTCCTGGTGGTCTCCCATCCAAATACAACAAAGTCCAACCTGGCTTAGTTTTTTTCAGATCAGTGAAGGGTGGCTGGGTCCTGCCACCTAGCCAGGCAACTAGCAATAGATGGGAGCCAGTAAACCATAGGGAACTAGCACCAGGCAGAGCAACATCATTAAAGAGGAGAAGAATGTACAAGGTGGACTTGGCCACTGATAGCTAAGGTGGCCTTGTTCCTGCAATTGCTGTCCAATCTGAAAGAAGAAGCGGAGGAATTTCGGAGGAAGACCAGGAGGGCCCTAGAGGAAGTTCTCCCCCTCGTCCATCACCTTTGTGATATATCCTAAGAATACGGCATACAGAATCCTCGCTCTGAGAAACATGCCTCCTTATGCTACCCCACAACAACCCTATGAGGTAGGCTGGGCTCTGAAAGAGCGACTGCCCCAAACTCACCCAGTGAGCTCCTTAACTGAGTGGAGATCTGAACATGGGTCCCCCCAGGCCACACATCAGAAAGCCAAATGCCCACTTCTAAGCTTTGCCCTTTTCCTTTTGCAACGAGGGTGACCTTGGAGCTTCGGTGTCTCTGGAAACACGAGGACCCCCATGGCGCCCCGGACGTCCACGAGCAGCGCGGTGGCCTTTCTGCTGCTGGACGGCAGGCCACCTCCTTCCCCTCCCCGCTGCAAGGGCTTCCAACTGGAAGGGCCCGCCTTCCTCTCAAGAAGGGTCCCTCCTGAGGGGGAGGAGGAGCCCCCCAAGGAGAGAGACGCAGCAGGCAGGCTGGGGACGCGGAGAGCCCATCAGTCTTCCACGCTGACCTCTCAGAGCCCGCTTGAGAAAGTGCTGCCTCACAGCAGCAGAGACCTCCCAAATCCTGAAATGCCTAATTCTGGTGGGAAGAGAAGGGCAGGAGAGACGTGCGCTCACATCAACACCTTTTTCGCCTTGAATACATTTTTTAATCAAGACTTGTGCTGTTCACATTGTGGCTTATAACCCCTCCCAACATTCCTCACCAGAATTATCATTAGCATGGCAAACTACGTGAGTGGCATCACCAGCAAATAGACTGGTTAGCAAGATCTTCAACAACAAAAAAGGAAGCACAGTTTATTTTTTAAAAAAACACTTCTCCAAAGATGATCCGAATTTTCAAAGCATTTCTTAGTCTATCCAGCCCGGCACTGCAAATTATAATGACTATTTTCCAGTCAAACTTCACACGCATTTTCAAATCGGACTGAACTGGTGAGATTCCACTCTGGCAGAGGCAAGCAATGTCCACTGGGAACGCAGCCCAGCTCTGTGGCTGGATTTCTCAGGAAGCAGCAAATGAGCGCCCGAGGCCAGCAACGTTCCTTGTGGCTGGCGGGTACAGGCCCCAGTGTGCCAGTCTCCCCTCTCCAGCACAGGCTTCCTGCAAAGACCCCCTGCCCCCGACTGAGACACACAGCTTGGCTGCAGCCCCCAGGCCTCCCCAAGCCTCCTCCATGCCGGCCAGGGATGGAAATGTAGGTGGGGACTCATGGTGGGGAAGGCTGCCTCCCAGCTGTCAACGTTGCATGTCTTGGGTGACAGGTTCCATCATGCCCGGCTGGAAGAATGGGGGTGTCATCCAATAGATGCAGAATGCGTCGGGCTGGGAAAAGTGGCCATGAAGTTTCTGCCCCCCTCTGCATCTGCTGCCCTGGAGGAGAATCTGCAGCAAGAACCTACCCGCAGATTCCTGCTCACACCACATTTTAGGGAAATCTCTACAGGCGAAATTTCTTGCAAAAAGCAGTCAGCCCCCTTTTCAGCCCCAGTTCCCACACAAAATGAATCCTCTTTTGTGGACGGCGGGGGACATGATCCATCATCCCCCCCCCCCGTGTCTCAGAGGCAGAGCAAGTGGACGAAACCCCCGGCAGCTCTTCCCCCCAGCCCCTGAGCCCATAAGCAACTTCCATGTTCCTGCCTCAGTCCGCTTTCCTGCTGGGCAACAAGCTCAGGGTCTGGGGACATGAGGGGGGAGGCCGGAGGCGGCTCTTCTGCCTGGACAGTCACAAAGGCAAGGACGCCCTGAGGTTAAGCTTGACGCCTGGGGCTTGGTGGACACTCCTGGGAAGAGCAGCGCCTCTCCCAAAGAGTTTCCACTTCCCAATCTGGCCCACAGCGCTGGGACTCACTGGAAGCTCCTCAGCCAAGTATGAAGCAGGCTTGGTCCTGCTTAGGACCCCCGTGGGTGCGGCCATCTCCCACAGGGACCATTCACGGCTTGCCACCACCACCACCCGCCCCCAAGCAAGAGGTGGGCTTCTTCCCTTCCCATCTGTGGCTCCCGACGTGGCTGTACCTAACAGCCCCTGCACGCGTGAAACAGGGGCATGCCTCGGTCTGCCCTTAAACCTGCGCTCAGAGGGACACCATCAGATCCTGAGGGTCTCTGCAGGAATGTGCGCGCTGGCTGCATTCACATGTCTGTGTCTGAATGAAACACCTCAGATCCAAAGCCCTCCATCCAGGCTAAGCCCGGTCTTCCCACAGCAACTTGTGGGCTTCCCCCTGTCCAGCAGGCAGAGAGGTTATGAGGGGGCTTCTGAAAGCCTCCCCAGATCAGCACCCAAAGGCGACAGATCCTGTTCTATATGGGGAGGGGGGTCCGAAGTTAGGATTACTTGAGCTAGAATCACAGAGGTCTCTAAGTCAAGTGTTCACATCAAAGACAGAGCAGCCGAGCCTTTCAAGGAAGGCAGCACTCAAGCATCGACTCCGAAAATGGCTGGCTGTGGCCCAGAGTTCCTGCCCCTTCTCGCTCCCCCCCAAACACAGACCCACGTGCTCACCCCAGAGCCAGTGTGCCACCAGGGCAGGGTGGACTTACAGGAAAAGAGGAGGAGAAGAAACAGGAGTGGCCAGTGCAAGAAAGAAGGTGAGGAGCCCAGGGCAGTCAGACTACAAAGCAACCCACAAGCCCCTTTGCAGCAGAGGGACGCTCGGAGGCAATAGTCGGGCATCAGTCTAGGAGGCCTTCCCCTCTGCTGGGTGGGAAGAAAGAAGCCCCATGCCCTGGCATCAATGGGCATCTGGTTGCCCCCGCCCACCAGGGGCTGCCAAGGGTCTCAGAGCTGCTGTGCAGGCTCTCTCTCAGTTTAGCTCCGAGGGTGCCTAACCAGCAGGCAGAAATGCTCCCCAGCGGGCACTGCCCTCTGAACTGACCCAGGAGGCCTCTTCTCTTCCTTAGGACACTCCTGGGGTTGAAAACTGGGACACATTCCCTGGCCACCTTCTGCTGGAGACTTAGCCCCAGTTTTTGTCTCAGGCAAGGTGGAGAGGTCCAGAACTAAGGTTTAAATCCCCGGCACCCAAATTCTTTTTCATCCGGAACGAAAAGGAGGTCTACATCACTGACAACCAGGGAGCAGAAATACAGCCTGTCCAAGGGCTCCACAGCCAACTGAAAATGTGGCACTGGTGTTCAAACAGGCCAGTGCAAGCAGCGGCCTCCAGGTACACTGGCTGGGGCTCCCATCATCCCCAGCCAGCAGCCTTCTTTCCAGAATTCCCTAGCCAGCAAGGCCCCTGCCAGGAATTCTAGGAGTTGGAGCTCACGCACCTGGAGGGGGCCCAGGCTGGAGAAGGTTGATCTAGATCATGGCTTTTCAACCTGGGCGACTCGAAGACGTGTAGAATTCAACTCCCAGAATTCTGGGAGCTGAAGTCCACACGTCTTCAAGTCGCCCAGGTTGAGAAACCCTGATTCAGATGATGGGACTTGCAGTACTGCCGTTTGCCTGGAGGAGGGTTGGAAAGGAAGGGAGGGGAGCCAAGCCAGGGCCCCTCTTCAGAATAGCCAGTGGTGGTCCAGCTCCGCCAGAGCTGCAGCAAGCGAAGGACTGCAGTGAGAGAGGCCTGGCCAGAGCGATGGCTGAGGAGGGGGAAGCACCCAGGCCGGAAAGGCAGCCAGACCAGACAGGCCATCCTGGGAAGGATGCCCACACCCTGTGCCAGGGCTGGGTGCGCCTGGCCAAGTGGTCTCACACTTCCAGAGCACAGGAGGGGCGCACGGCAGAGCGCTGGCCCCGTCCCAGCTGCAGGCAGAGTTGGAGCCAGGGCTGGGAGCTCCCTGCTGCACCCAGCCTTGGCACCCAGCCTTCGTGCCCTGGCTGCTGCTCTGCCAGCCCAGGCCTCTTCGGCCTCAAGCCAGCCACCCCTTGCTGACAGCCAGCAGCAGCACAATCTGGGCAGCTCCTGGGGGTACTCTCCGCCCCCCACACTTGAAGGGATGGGGCATCCACCTGTTCCGGAGGGTGCCTTTCCACTCCCAGCCCTGATGCCAGTCTGCCGGCCGGAGGGAGCGGAGCAGGAGCAGGAGCAGGAGCAGGAGCAGCGCGTAACGCTGCATTTCATTTTCCTCCGCGCACGCAGCCGCTTCCTGGGCCTGCAGCGCCAAGTGCCCTGGGGGGGCGCGGGGGGGAGGGCGCCGCACCCGGGCATGTTCCGGGCAGACCCCGACGAGCCCCAGCCGGGGTGGCTGCAAGAGGGCAGGCGGCCAAGGCCAAGGGCGCCTCGCCGGGCAGGGGCGCCGGACGCCCAGCCGCCGCTGGCGACGAGGCTGGCCGGGGCGGCGCGGGACTCCCCCGCGCCAGACCCTCCCCAGGGCTCGCAGGCAGGACAGGCGGACCCGCCCTCGCCGGGAGAGAGGCTCCCGTCCGGCGGGCTGCCTCCCCCCGCCGCCCGGCCTGGCACCACCCGCTGCCCGAAACGCCACCCGTGGCCCGGCGGGGGAGGCCCGGCCGCGCCGGCATCCCGCCCGCCGCCCGCCGCCCGCCGCCGCCGCCCGCGCACTCACTGGCTTTGCCGGGCTTGGGCCTCTGCAGCAGCTTCTGCACCGCGCCGATGTCCTCCGCCTTCACCGCCTGCATCAGCTCCTGGTCCTTGCCCATGGCGAGCGGCGGCGGCGGCCGGGCTGGGCTGCTGGGGCTGGCCCGGGCGGGGTCCTCAGGGGCGGCTCATCCCCGGCCGCGCCCCAGCCGGCGCGATCGGGGCTGCGGAGCTGCCGGGGTCGGGGCGGGACGGGACGGGGCGGCGGCGGCTCCTTTGCTGCAGCGGCTGCCGCGGTCGCGACGCGCAATGGAGACGCGCGGCCGGGGCGCAGCGCCTCGCCGGCGGGCGGGGACAACTCGGCTGCCGGGCTCCGGCGGGGGCTCGCTCAGCACAGCCGCCGCCACGCCACCGCCACCTCCTCCTCTGCGGCGGCGGCGGCGGCGGCGGCGCCGTTACTCCTGCCGCCTCGGGCCGGGCCGGCTCCTCGCCGCGGCCGCCGCGACCCTCGCCCGAGCCGGCGACGAGCCCTCCATGGCCGGGGCGCGCCGGGGCTGCAGGAGCCGGCCGCGCTCGCCTCTCCCGCGCCGGGGCCGCCGTCCTGCTGGGCGCAGCTCGCGGAGGACGCGGCTCCCGCCTTGCCCGGCTCGGGCGGGGGCGCCGGCTGAGCCCCCTCCCCGGAAGGCCCGCGCCTGGTCATCGGGCGGCCCGCGCCGAGCCGGGGCGAGAGCGCCTCTACGGACGTGCAGAGAGCTGCCGCGCCTCGCCGCCGGACCGGCCGAAGTAGCGGGGACGCTCCGCGCCGGCGGCGGAGCTGCTGGGCGTCGAGCGGCGCCCGAGTCATTTCGGAGACCGCGTCTGTGCTGCGAGCCGAGGCCGCCGAACATGTGCAGAGGGCCTTGCGGGCGCTCGCCCCCTCCTTCCGCCGGATCCAGACGAGGGGCCGAGCGGGGAACTGCCTCGTGCGCGAAGCTCTCGGGGCGAGCCCGGCAGGCGAGCCCGTCGCTCCAAAGCCTCCGAGCGCGCCGGAGGAACGGAGAGCCGGGCGGGGACGCCGGGGAGGGCGCCCGGTGCTGCTCGGCTCCCGGCAGGGGAGCGAGGTGCTCCGAAAGGCCGGCGGGTGGGCGGGCGGGCGGCAGCGGCGGGACCGCGGTGAGCTGCGGGTCTTTTCCACCAGAAGGCGATTCCAGTGACCCGGGCGGTTCCGAAGAGAGAAGGGACGAGCCTCGGGCAGTCCAGCGGGCTCGTGGAGCGCACTGGAACCACTGACGCGCCCCCCTTGATGTCCCCGAGGAAATCGGCCTAACTTCCCGCGCAGCTTCCCCCTCCCAAGCGATCCTGGCAGCTGACCGGCCGCGGCTAGTCCCGACTCGCCCCGCGGAGACCTCGCCCGGGCCCACCCGCTGCCCCTCGGATAGTCCCAGCCCGGCGCCTCGCTGAGTAGGCTCCCGGGGGGCGTTCCGCAGCGCGCAGATCTCTCAGGTGGATTGACTTTCATTTGGAGCCATTGCATTCTGCACGCTGAACACCATGTGTGTACGTAGCCAATCGTGGCTTTTCCAGCAAACCTTGTTTTAAAACAGGCCATGGTGTAGCGTGCTGGGTGAATCCAGCCTCTGGCAGCCTTTGAGGACTGGGGAGTCAACTTGCACTGAGGGCCTTTTGCTGTTGGCCTCTCCACCCAGAGGGTCTCCAAGAGACAAGAGGGCCTTGTGGTCCCCCCCTTTCCAAGGCAGGGGGCTGAGAGTTCCAGAAAACAGACAGAGGACTCTCAGTTAATGGTGGGCCTGAGACATTTGCTGAAGTGACAAAGCTTCAATTTCTTCTTTGGCTGGACTAGGATAAGCAAGAAGACTGCTTAAGAAGACTGCCAGATATTCCCCTGCGTGCCCCCCCTGCCCTGTCCCCATCCCCTGCCACATGGTGGGAAGGAAGGAAGGAAGGATTATTGTGAAGCTGTGGGGGCTGGCAGGGGCTAAATCCTGTCTGGAAATCAAAGGTTTCTTTTTCCAAGAGCCAGTGCAATGTTGCTCAGACGGCTACTCCAGGGTAAGAGGAGGATGCTGTGAGTCTCCAGTTATTGCAGAAATGCAGCACTGCAGGGGTGTCCGCAGGGATGGGGATCAAAAAAGTCAAGATGTTGGCTGCAGCCATGTGATCAAAGTCCTCCAGACTTTTTCACCTCTTCCCTTCTTAAAGAGCACTTGAAAGCCCAGAGGTTGCTCATGCAACCCCCCCCCCAGCTCCCCCAAAGGGACAACACGTGGGTCATTGGCCACGCTCATCCCAACAGCCGTTTTGTGAAAGCCACTGCAATAGATTCTGAAACTAGATCTCCATCAGCCCCCAGGCGTTCCCTCCCGTCCCCAGCTCTAACGGAGCACAGAGGCTGCATTCATACAACGACTGGATTAAGCTAGTGGTTCATGTGGTGTGAGAACCCAGCCGTGGTCTTAGCACGTGGCCTGGACCACCAGCTCATCTTATGAACCCTTTTAGGTGTGTGTTGGTTTGGCAGAGCGTATTATCCGAACACTGCAGGTGCGTTCATCAGAGTTAGGGTTCTCATGTTGTGTGAAGCCAACAATTTGTCGGGATCTTAACTGTGATGCCCTAATTGCTAGAGAAGCACAATATCTGGCATTGTCCCAGCCACTCAGTGCAAAACTGACCCAAAGTGCAGCCCCACTGAGCTTGGCAGTGTTCTGACATGGGCCATGGAGCCACCCCAGGCTCCCCCAAGCTTCCAAGACCGTTCCCATCTCCAGCCAATTACAGCTGGTTCCTGGCTCAGTTCACACAACAATAGTAACCCCCTCAGTTTGATTAATGTTAATCTCAAGTTACATTTATGCATATGTATGGCTTCGAGTATTATGTGAAACTGCCCATTGAGTTAATTTATAATTCAACATATTCTACACATCCAGAAACTAGCTTCATTCAGTAGCCAAGTGAAGCAGCCAAACTTGCCTCAAAGGGTGGTTTTGAAGCTCCTTGGCTAAGATAAAGTGAAATAACCCCACTGGATTCCTCTTTTTTAAAAAAATGAATAGGCAGGAACATGGAAATGGCATGACTTCAGGAGGGAGTTCAACAGGGTGAGGTTGCTGAGGGGGGGCCTGAGTACCAAGCCCTGGCAGGTTGGGAGCATCTGCACCCATGAAGTCATTGTGCTTTGCCAGCCAAGGCATCTGGGCCATCCCATTCAGTTGCCAGAGAGGGAATTGCAATGCTGCATCTCCCTGTGGACCCCAAAAGGTGATGAGATGCACATCTCAAAAGGAAGCTGTGTTGGGTCCTGTGGTCTCCAGTGTTGGCCTTCTCACACCCGATACCTGGTATCTCCTTTGCCTGAGGCAGGAAGGGTTAAGCTGGGGAGATCGAGTGGGGAGGAAGCCTGTAAAACTTAAGAGCCGTCAAGTGCAAAACCAGGGAGCAAGCAGTGTGTCTGAGACAATTGTCCAAACTTGGCCACTTTAAGAGGAGTGGACTTCAACTCCCAGAATTCCCCAGCCAGCCATGCTGGCTGGGGAATTCTGGGAGTTGAAGTCCACTCCTCTTAAAGTGGCCAAGTTTGGACAACACTGCTTTAAAGTATGCTGCATAAGAAGAGCGATCAGCAGCAGGGCAGGTGATTCACGCCCTGTCTTGGAAGAGCCCCCATTGGAGGAGACTTTTCTCAAGTCAATAACAATTTGCTGGGTTGGGGGATGATCTTCTGTGGCCGACATTCTGCCTGTTCTATTCACAGTGATCTGTTTCTTTGGAGAAAGCAGAAGAGCTTTTTTGGCAAGTGAATTCCAAGACAGACATCTTAAAAGCAAAAAATCAGAAGGAATCTGGAGGCACCTTTTCGATTAACACATTTGATTAAAAGGCAGAAGATTTCATGAGCTTATGCCTTCGAATACAATTTGGGAAATGTGTTCTCAGAGTCCTAGTTTTTTGCTGCCATGGACTAACACGACTCTCCTCCTACAATCTCTTGAAAGTGGAGCATGAAGGCGGGCAGTGGCCCAGATAGTCCTCCTCCATGATGTGGCATCCCCACATTGAACAGGTGCACACATTTTACCTATTGCCAAGCTGAGAATTTTTCCACAGTTTTCCCTATCAGCTCTTATTCCCTCTAAAATAGAATTTGTTTCCAAGGTTCTTTTCAAAGAAGCGAATGCTGGTGAGCGTGACGTTCTTGCCCTTCTCTGTGCCAAGATGGCCAAAGGCTGGTGTGAGGGTCCCGTCTTCTCTCTCCACATCTGCAGCCTGGCTGCTGTCCACTTCCATTCATCCCAAGACCTTGGCAGGGAATGCCCTTGTGGGGTTGGGGCTCTGGGAGAGCCTTGCCCTGGGGAAAGGATGGGAGAATGATGCTCCCACTGAACAAATTGGTAAAAATCAGGCACCTAATTTCTCTGTCCACAAGCTTGTTGGAGAACTTCAAAAGGCCATTTGGGTCCAGATCCATCACCTCTGAACAGTCCCTCAAAAGGAGCCCATCAGAGAACTCTGGAGAGGCGTTTTGGAGGAATCTGGGCTGACTCTGTTAGGTTTCAATAGAAGTGAATATGTGTAGCTTTTAGGTTGGCAGGGGCATCCACAGGGTACGGCAAAAAAGTCAAGATGGCAGCCATGGTGGTTCGATTGAAGCTGTGCCCGTTTTTATGCATGTCCCACCGTCATGGCACCCGCCCTGTGGGCAGCCCTGAGGCTTGGCATTCTTCGAGTGTCTCATAGCACCAAGAGAAGTGTCTGGATTTCCTCTGAACAGATTCCCCAAATTGCGGGCTCTTTGCCCTGTTCTTCACAAGCAAGTTAAGCAGGGAGAGAGGATTTTCAGTATCTGCTTGCCTGAAAGAAGGAAAGGGCACTTTTAATTTATGTTTCGGTTTTCTGCCCGCAGGGCCCTCAGTGTAAGAAAAAGTATAGCAATTGACCCCTCAGACTCAGCTGACCCAGTGGGTGGGGCCAGTCCACTGCAGCCCCTCCCCTCCCCAAGCTCTACTGCTGGCCTGGACCACGGGCTCTCCACCCATCCAGTCCAGGCGTTTGGGGATCCACAGGACATCAAACCCTAGGGTGGGGAGGGACCCTGGAGGCCACCCAGTGCGCCTGCCTGCTCAGGGCAGGAACCCAAAGTAAAGCCGAGGTCCACCCAGCCGCTGCTTGAGCGTATCCCCTGAAAGGAAAGGAGGGGGTGCTTCCCTAACACTCCACAGCGATCTGCCTTCTTCCCAGGCAGAACATTCTGAGACGGAAGAGCTCTCGGCCTCCTGAGTCACAACCTTCAGGTGCTAGGAAAGGCGACGGGGTCCCCCCTCCACCGCCTGTTGAAAACCCTGCACCACCCATCCGTCTTTCCTGGGGTGAGCGAATCTCAGGTTCCCTGACTGTTCTTGCTTGAGGGGAGGATCTGACCAGCACAGAGCAGAGCAGAACGAGGACTTCCCTTGATGTGGGAACTATGGATCTTGGTTGATTCCAGGTTCATGAAGAGAAAAATGCAGCCCGAGCTTTCTTGGGTTTTCCAGCTAGCAGTTCCTCCTCAGGCCCAGTTTGAAGGTCTCCTTTGTTGGAGTGGGTGGGATCCTGACACAGGACAGGTCTTGGCCCCTTGGCATTGCCCACGCCCAGTCTTGCCTTCTTCGAAGTTACCCCCAAGAACAGACGGGGCTTCTGGGCGGGAGGGGACCAACCTTTCCATTAGAGTCTGGGCAGGTTTTATAAAGGGGCTGAGCAGGCCACGAGGCCGAGCAAGCTGCAGCCCCACAGAATTGGCAGTCACCTGGGGGAAACCAGCTCCTTGCCCCACCTTAAGAAAGGTACCCAGCTGTCCATGGGCGCCCTCACAAAATGGTGTGCAACTAATTACAGGATGCCGTTTGACTGGAAGGCTAAGGGACAGGATAGGACTGGCATCTTCACTTTTTTGACCCCCGCGGCTGCCTGGGCAGACAGATGAGACTGCTGTGGGGCACTGCTCAGCCCCGTAGGTCCTCTCTACCCTCCAGCTTTCCTTTGTCTTTTTATGTCTGCTTCCAAGGAGCGCCTGAGAGCACCACAAGGGGCCAGAGGGTTCCTTGGAAGGAAAGATGAGGCTGGCGGTTTGTTTATTTTTCATCCAAAGGATATTTAAAAAACATATTTTAAAAGCACAGGCAGGTGGGGAGGGAAGCGGGTGAATGCCACAGAGCCCGTTCTCCTAAATAGGAGGGTGATGTGGCTTTCAGCTCTGCGGCAGGACGTAGAAGCCTCTCGCTAAGGAAGAAATATATAAGCAAGCATAAATAAATATAAATATGCTTGTAAATCATATGCTGCCATGTTTAGTCTCTAGGCCAGTGTTTCTCAACCTTGGCAGTTTGAAGATGTGTGGACTTCAGCTCCCAGAGTTCACCAGCCCGCTTGCTGACTGAGGAATTCTGGGAGTTGAAGTCCACACATCTTCAAGTGGCCAAGGTTGAGAAACACTGCTCTAGGCTGCTGAAAGCGAATTCCATGCAGCTTCCATGAAGGGAAGAGACATCCTGACTCACTTGCTTTTTGATTAGTAAACATATATCTGAAGGAATTTCTTCTTGGAATATTACTGGACATTTATTATCTAGCTACTAAAAGTTTTTGGAAGTTGTTTTTCGCTTTCTTTAAAAGATGCCCAAAAGCAGCATCATAAGCTCCCCGCCTCAAATGGGCGGCAAAAATGTGCCACTTCTGTTGCTGGCCGAAAAGTCCATAAAAATTAAACCCACCTCTTACCTCAGGAAAGGGTGTACCATGTACCTGTGTAGCCTCTCTTGGAAGTGGCAAAGAAAATCCAGTTGCTTCCAATATACTGGTGTAGGCTTTCATGGCTGGTACCTGTTGGGCAGTGTTGAGCTTCGGGGTTTAGTGACCGTGGTCCAGAGGGAAGATTTCCTGGTGTTTTGGCTGCAACCGTGGCTGATCTTCAGAGGCAAGGTGTTCTGCTGTGCAGGCCGCAGGCAACTGAGCAGGAACTGACTGGGCTGAGTGTAGCAGAGCACCTTGCCTCTGAAGATGCCAGCCACGGGTCCAGTGAAACATCAGGAAGTCTGTTGCCTAGACCACGGTCACTAAACCCCGAAGCTCAACGCTGCCCATCCAATTGCTTCCATGGCATAAAGGAAGAATCAGGAGCCATATTTCCTCAATGGGACACGACGGATGGCAGTGATGAACTGGGCAGGCTGAGCCCCACGGAGTCACCGTGTTAGAGTTCCTCCAACACAGGAGCCTCCTGGAATTGCCTCTCGGATCATCTGTGTCAGGATGAGCATTTGCACTGCGATGGGGAGCTCAGGGTTGATGGGGCTCCATGTTTATTAGAGAACAAGGGATGGGCTTCAGCAGCAGCAGAGCAGGACAGCATGACTACAGTCATCCCAGACTTCTCAGCACCCCAAGTGCTAATGAACAAAAAAGGGACAATCCATGAGGGGCTCTTCTGCCCAGCGAGAAGAACCTCTGAAGGAAGGCCTCCATTGCCGACCTGGCTCTTAAGGTCGTCTCATGGGTGGCCTGTGGTGGGACTTGGAGGAAGGGTGGCCTTCAGGTTCTGCTAGACCGCTCAGGGATCCTCAGTGCCATTGACAGGAGCATCTCCTAGACCCCCTCCAAGGATGGGTTTGGAGGCACTGCATCACAGGGGCTCTGCTCCTTCTTGACTATGGTGTCTAGTGGTGGGGGAAGCAGAGGGCAGGTCCATGGGCATGCGAGTGTGGGGCGCTGCAGGGCTGGGATCTCCCCATTTGGCTTAACATTTACAAGAAAACACTGGGAGAGGTCACTCCACCAGACACACAATTTTCTTTTGGAGCTGCTTGCTGCTCAGTCACCCCTTTTTAGAGAGGGAACAGTGGTGGCAGCCCTCTCCAGAAACGGGCACCTCAAAAACCAAGAGTTTCCCTCCCCGTTTCCTCATTGCCCCTGTGGAAATCTAGTGGGGCTGGGACCCTCCACAAGCACAAGTGTGGTTTCATGAGACTAGTGGCGCCCTCTCTACACTGGCCTTGGGAGATCTCTCCCTGTGGGATCGCCTTCTACGCGCAAGGCGTGCCTGCCTTCACTGCTGGTTTTTCTGCCCACGGAAGGACGCGGCCGAGGGGCTGAGGCCAGGTTCGAGGATTAGCACCTGCAGCAGGGATGCAGCCTCATTCGGGTGGACGAGCAGCTCTCCCTTGCGGGAGGCAATGCTGACTGCCTTTGTGCCGAAGAGGCACATCTCCCTTTTGGGCGAGGCCGTTGCTCAGGCAAGAGTGACCCAGATTCTTTTCTGGGGGCTGAGTGCACATTTCCTACGCTGAAAAGAACTGGCTCAGGAGTCAAAGCCTCTTCTCGCCGAGGGGAGCTGCCTGCAGGGCCTCCTCCGCCCAATTTGAATGGAAGAAAGGGGGACTCACCTGCTCTGCTGCTCCTCTCCCTCAACAGTCCTCTGAAGGTCTTCCCTGCATGAAGGGAGGCCTCCGGTGACTCCACCAGATGTGCAGCGGAAAGGCACATACTCCAAAACTTACTTTTAGCCAGCCTGCAAGGTGGGTTTAATTATTGAAGGTAACTTCTTTGGCAGAACCTGACCTTTACCTGCATTTGCTGTTTAAAACACATGATTTGCTTCATCTTTTATTCACATAATTCTGTGGCCTCCAGCCTTAGGTATTTTTACCTAGAATGAAAAGGCAGGCTTGACTGGCTAAATAGGGGGCATCGAGTCGGTGCTGACTCTTAGCAACCAGAGAGGCTGACTTTCTCAGGTTCGGGCTGATCTGTCCTCGACCTGAACTTTTAGGCATCTCAGTGAATTGCTGTTGTAATTGAATCTATCCACCTTCCTGCCGGCCACCCTTCCCGGCATTATAGATTTCTCAAGGGAACTAGGTCTGCACATGATGTGTCCAAAATGTGAGAATCTGAGCCTGGTCGCCTGTGCCTCGAGGGAGAATGGGTTGATTTGTTCAGTGGTCCACTGGCTTGTTTTCTTCTCCAACACCGAAGCTCAGAAGCGTCAATACTCTTCCTATCCAACTTTCCTTTCTATGGAGTATCCCAGGGAATTCCGTGGCTTGCATGATTCTGATCTTCAGAAGCATAGGCGTAACATGGGCATCTGGGTATCTTTGCCAAGGCTACTTGGCAAGTGCTAGTCTGCAGTGCAGAAGCATTAAAATAAAGATCATAGTAGAAGCAGCTTTTTGGAAGCTTAAAACGAGGGAAGTGTCACCTACTTTTTCACAAATGGCCCCTGGAAAGCACTGGGGGACAAGAGCAGCTCTGTCTGGGGGGGTGGGGGGTGAAGACCAAATGGCTCCATCTCGCTACTGAACATCTTCTCCACTCAAGTTGAGCCGGGAGCCTTAACGGGCACGAGGGCCAGACACACAACCCTCTGTCAATCAGCTGCCCCCAATCAGCAAATGGTGGCAGCAGAGCAAGGCTGAAACCCTCGGATATTATTTCTGGACACAGACCAGCTTCTTATCGGAAAGTCAGTGCTAAGCAAGCAAGCGTCTCTGGCCCGCACCTCTTACAGAATTGCAGGCAGCCGCAGCAGTCAGAAGTGCGCAGAAGTGCCTAATTTGAACCATCCTGGGCCTGCCAGGATGGAAACCAAACCCAGCCACCCCCCAAATAAACCAGCAATTTCTGCATTCTTGGGGTGGGGGTGCATTAGGAGGGACCTGTTTATGACCTACAGAAAAATGAACTTTCAGCACAGACTTCAAATAGTCTGACTTTATATGGACACCTAATTCCTGGGTTTGTACATTGTGCTGAGCCATGGTTCACTAGGTAAACCACAATTGGTTGAGTTTGCACAACCACAAGAGCTGAGCTCACACATGGCACTGAGCAATCTGTGAAATTACTTATGAGTTCACACTTCAGTCTGGCACTGTAGCTGGTTTTTCCAATGGGCCAATGTGTGTAGTTGTGCAAATTTATTCACTATTAGTCTCTGAACAATTATTCTGGTACCCCACAATTTATCTCGATCTGTTGTGTATTTTTTTTCTAGAAATCTGAAATAGTTTTATTGCTGTGCTTTGGCATTAGTAGACCTAGTGTAGTTTCTCAAGAGGTCACTTTGAAGCTCTGGGCAACCTCCTCAAGAACGGTCCTCCTTTGGACCAGGTGCAGAGTTCACTGCAGGGGATCCTGCAAACTCCTCTCCTGCCCGCTGAGCCCCAAAGCTTCCTGGCTTTTGCCAACACAGGAGCCCATCCTTATAAAAAAATACTTTATTGTCTCTGGCCCCACCGCAGCAACTCTTCTGTACAATTAAATCATCAAGACAGCAACGTAACTCTAAGACCCCCATTCAAAACAGACCTGCTGGCAACCCAAATGCCTCTCCCAGGGGGTGGGGGAGGCAACCATCAGGGGAGGAGGTTCGCCCTTTTTCGGCCCTGGCCAGGTCACCCCATGGCTACCCTTCTGAGAAGGGGAAAACGGGGTCAGCCAGATCCTCCTACTTTCCTTGACAGAGATCACAAGGGGAGCCCAGATCCCACCCCCACCCCCACCCCCCGGTGGGGAAAGCAGCAAGGGGGGTTCACGCCTCACCCTCCATGCCCACCCCACAATTATGGGGTCAGAAGACTTACATGCAGTTCAGGAGGCCCCCAAACAGCAGCTCTGGGCTCCTGGCTCTGCTACCACAAAGAAACTGACATCCAGCCAAGAGCAGGATTAGGAGAAACAGAAGCCGCAGGCCCGCAAGAGCGAGGTGTACCTGCTTTGTGCTAACCCCACTTCCTGCCCTAAGCTGGATACGAGCAAAGAGAAAAGAGGAAGGATCGGAGGACAAGCAGAGCTCCCCGGAGGACGTTTCCTGCCATGGCAACGCGTTCGCTTCTCTCACCTCCACTGGGCAGCTGCTGGCATTTCCCTCCCTTGGAGGTGGCCAGCTGTTGCCTTCCTGGCTGCTTCCTCCCCTGCCTTTACCAAATGTCTGCCTCAATGCTTCCACCCGGCATCTTGCAGAGAGCTTGGTTACACACTCACCCACCAATTGCTCGGTGCTGCCCCAGCAACCAGTCAAGCCAGCACCACCCTGGGATGAGCAGCCACAGCAGGCAGAAGGTGGTCCCTTCCCTTCTGCGGGAAGACTCGGTGGCGGAGGGGTGGGCACCCTGCCTTTGGCGCCGACTCCTGGAATCCCAGATCCTGTCTAGCCCCTTCCTCCCCCTATGAGGGGGAGGGATCTCGCCAAAACACTAGGGTGGGTGGCAAATCAGAATTCATTTTACCCGCTCCCCGAGAAAACAAATTCATAGCCAAAATAACATTCAGTCTTCTGTGGGCACCTGCTTCTCCCCACGAGGAAGACTGAAGATAGATGCCTGCAGCTGGGACCGCCAAGTGGAGTTCAGGCAGCTTTGGGCCCTTGACAAGCCAGCATTTTGAAAGGGTCAACACCTATAAAAGAGAGCCTGATGGGGTTGGGGTGTCAGTGAGACGTGGGACGGGTGCTTTGCCCCCCTCCTCAGGGCTGCCCTCTTGATCTCATGTTCTGGAGAACCTGGTTGCCACCAAGGAAAAAGTCTTTGGCCTGGTCCACTGATTTTGAAGGAATATCCAAAATCTCTCTCCTTGAGTTTGTTGCCACCATTCCAAGATGCTACTGTTCCACTACCCTGGCTACAACTGAGCAAAAATTGTCTTTTTTTTTCCAGCAAAACTGAGAACCTTGTGAAAAATGAGAATGAAGTTTAAATCTCAGTGGGGAAAAAGTTAATCTTTTACCAATTTTCAGGCATCAGAAGGGGCTTTCAAAGGATGCTGCTGGAAAGATGGAAGTCCTTTTCAACATAGTTTTTTGTCCTTTTCAACATAGTTCAGCCATGTTCCCACCTCCCTCTCTGTCAGAACGCGACAGTCGTCCCACCCCGCCATGGCGCTTTCTCTGTCCCAAGAGCAGCGCTGTGGTGAAGATCGGTCCCCAACAGCACTGCTCGTGATAGTGCTAAGCCACATTGAAAAGGAAGAAAAAGAAAAGGGATGGACATCAGGAAACAGAACTGTTTTGTCCAGCAAGCCCCCCACTAGGATTTCTACTGCCCCCTAAACAGTTCCACACATTCACCATCTCCAGTGGAAGGGGGGGAGTGCCGAACTGGGGGGACTCCATCTCAGTGCCCATCCTGGCCTGGCCAAGATCAGCTGGAAAGAGATTTCGGTTGCCCAGCTCCGCAGCGCCAGAAGAGGCGCTCAGCCCCTGTCCCGGAAGGAAGACCCCCCAGCCTCAGGTTCTCTCAAGTTTAAAAAACCAACCTGGGCTGAACAGTGGCTGGGCCCCCCTTTGTGCCTGGGAGGGGGCCCCTCCCTAGGGGGTCTTGGGCCGGGCATTGAGGCGGATGACTTCCTTGAAGTCCCGGACAAATTCGCGCAGGCGGTCCATGTGGGGATTGACATTTTCCTCCATCCATTCCTCCACGGTGTCGGGGAAGTAGATGCTCTCCATCTGCGAGCGCAGAGTCTGGATGATGCTCTCCCAGTCTTCGTGGACTCTGGGGGGAAGAGGCAGACACCTGCCTGAGGCCGGGAAGGGGGCTGCGGCCAGCCACAGGAAGGAGCCCGGCGCCTGCGCCCCAAGCCCCTTGCACTCTCAGCGGCAGAAACGACAGGCTAGTTTTGTGCTCTACCTTCCAGGTATGCTGCTCACTGTATTTCTGTACACATTTAGGCTTGGCCACGTAATGCCAGCTCCTGAATTCCTCAGCAGGCATGGCCACTGCTGAGAAAACCTAGAGCCGAGGGCCGCCTGGGCTGAGGAAGGCTACTCAGCGGCATCTGCTCTGGCCCAAACCCTTCTAAAACTGGGGGTTCTGCCCTGAAAGAGAAGAACGAGGGGGGCCGCGCCATCCTTTCAGGGCCAGATCTGCCTCACGCCAGAGGGCAGGAGGGCGTATTCCTCTTGCACGTCAGGAAAACCTCCAAACGGGAGGAGTGGCTGAATGACAGAGCGCAGGGCCCCGAGAGGCAGAGGGCGCTCCTTTGCTGGGGGTGAGAGGAGCCCCTTGTCTGAAAGGCTTTAATTGGGAAGCCCACCCTGAGGTCAGATTCCATGGCCAGCTCAGGAGCACGGTCTCCTGTGCTCTCATCTAGAGGTGTGCTTGCCATGGAAAAAGCGTTTTGTTTCACGCGTGGAACAAACGCATCCTGGCTTGGGAGTCTGGCCAATCATTGCAGGTGGACTGCGGTCCAGGTGCCCTCAAACACCTTTTGGAAGTTGAGATTTTTGAGAAGGGCAAAGCTGGTGCGCCTGCACATTCCCCCTCAGCATAGGCAGTGCTCCAGCCCACCCGCCAGTCTTCCCAGCCCCTTCCTCTGCCTTCCCTTTGCTGCTGGGATGCTCCATTTCCAGACCCCTGCTACGTGCTCGGTACATGCCTAAGCGAGACACGTGCCCCTCCTCCAGGCACCACCCACCCACTACTGGCTGACCCAGGCATAGCTCGCTCTGGGCAGGAGCGTTCTGCACATTCTCATACATAGGCGTACTCTTTTTAAAAAAATCTTCCAATATATTAGCCTTTCTGCTCTCTCCGCATCCATTTTAGGGCCAGCTGTTGGAATGTGCAATTTCTGCAGAAAGCAAACTGAGAGTTTGGTAGGGAAGTTCCACCAAAGGGGAGGAAGATGCCCAGGACCTGCTCAGGCCTGCAGTTTGTGCTTTTCATACAAAGTGGACGGTGGGGGAGGGGGGGAGAAGAACAGGGCTGGAGAAGGGTTTCCGGACACCACGCCCTGGGATTCAGCCCCTCTTCGCTGTCTGCTGAGGCTCCACTCACTTGAGGACTTTGCTGCCGAAGCTTTCCATGTTTCGTGGGTTGCCAAACTGATGCTTGCGGTGATACGGGCTGAACCACCCCTTGATGGAGCTGCCATGTTAGAGAGACAAAAATACTCCAATGAAGCTGGGATGAAATCCTTGCAGGTGAGACAAGGAGAGAGTCAGCTGAAAGAGGCAATGGCCTGGAACTGGGCAGCACCATAAAATAATCCTAGCCTTAGACCGGTTTTTCTCAGCCTTGGCAACTTGAAGATGTGTGGACTTCAACTCCCAGAATTCCCCAGCCAGAGACTGGCTTGAAGGCAACTTTCCCTTCAGGAAAGTGCCAACCTGGCTTCTGGCCATCTTCCCCAAACGGGGTCTCTTCTAATCCCACCGGGGGGCGGGGGCTGGGAAATTCCAAGAGTTTGGTCCACGTATTTGGGATGACCCCATGGTGAGGAAAGCCGGGCCAATGCCAATCGGAAAAGTATTTTTTCTTTTCTGATGCATGAGACTGTACGCGTGTTTTGGGAGAATAAAAAGAGCAGGAGATACAGCCAGACAGGAGCAAGATTCATCTAAAGAACTTTGGATAAAACGTTGGAAACACCCTTTAAGATATCTCTGCTGGCTGGGGGGGATTTTCAACAGGCAGCTTGGTGGGGAGAACAACTGTTTTCCCCCGATGCTGAGAAGCCCCAAACTGGTGCCCCAGCGATGGAAGCTGCGCCCCACTTCCTTGCTCTCCAGCATCAGGGGCGGTTGGGCCTCGGAGGGGGACAACTGGAAGGAGGCGAGGGGAGCTCGGGTCCCAGCCCCATCCCGCCCGCCAAGGCAGTGCTGAGGAACACTGGGCCCCTCTGTCACGGCACCCACCTCTCCTCCTCCAAGACTTTGGCAACTGAGTCCTTCAGCTGGCCATCAACTTGCTCGACCATGCGATAGATATCTGAGCCTGGAAATGCTCCGGTTCCTTCGCTGAGAAGACACAAAGCGATTTGCAGCAGCTCCTCTTTGATGCACAGCTGGTTGCCTTCCATTTTTCTTCATTTCGGAAAGTGTCGCTTTTACAGCAGGCACTGAATAAACACCTCCCCCCCCACCTGCCCAGACACTTAGCACAGCCATTCCCAGACCTTCATTCCTGGGCTAGGAATGGCTGACTTAAAGGCACACCACCAAAACTAGCCTCAACCCTGGAAGAGCAAAGGCCCCCCCCAGCCCCCTTTATACACGTACCATGTGTTCTTTTCCAGGTGCAGGTTCTGGAAGCCAAGGATGGAGAGGACTTTCTTTTTGGTAGCGTCGGTGAAGCCTCCTGAGGAAGAGAAGCAGGGCAGGGGCCCGTGAGGGGTTGCCCCGCTGGCTGGAGGACTGCCCAGCTGCCTGCCTGGCCTGGGGAAGACGTGGCTGAAAGATGCATGCGGCCACACTGGTATAGCATAGAGAAGATGTCTGCGCCCTTGCACATATGCTGGTCTGCACCCAATGTGGCAGTTGACACTTGACTCTTGCTGCGGCCCAGACAGCTCTTACGCCGAAAATCCAAAGCACTTTGCTACATGCAGGAGGGCAGAGCTCCTGCCAGGGAAGAAGCGACTGCAGGCGGATCCTGTTTTGCGTGGCCCTTTGCTGTTTGCGGCTTAGGAGGCTTCTTAAGAGCGCCCCGCTGATGCATCTGGAGGGAGGTGGAGAGGCCCTCATGATGCCCCCAAGCAAGAGGGGAGAGGCCAGAACCCCTTCAGCCCAAAGCCATTCTACGGCAGCTTCCCGCCAGGCAGGAAATGAAGTCTTCCCTCTCTTCAAAGGAGAGTTGGGGGGTGGCGGGTGGAGGGGCTGCCTCTTCCCTAGACTTTTGTTCAGCCAACTGCCAGGGTTGCTTCTGGAGGGGGCAGAAAGAGGCGGGGGAGGGAACACAGGGCACCTGAGCACCACAGGGCTTGCCAGCGTTCTGGAAAGGCGCCTACAACAGCAGCTGGTGCCCTCCAGATGTGCCATTCCCAAGTCAGTGTGGGACTGGCCTGCTCCCAGCAAATCCCTGCCCTCCAAATCTATCCTTGCCCTGTTCCACAAAGGCGGCCCTCTTCCTCCACAGCTGGCTTTGCAAACTCTGTAATCCCTGACCTAGATCAGACGTTGCACAAAGCCCTGCCCTGCCCTGCCCTGCCCTGCCTAAGTAGAGTTAACAGCTGAACTAACCTTGACTGAGCTAACACGACAGTGAAGGCAGAAACCAGGTTGGGCGACCGCTTTTGGCCTGAGAGCTGCGATGGGTGTAGCTGGGGCCCTGTCAATTTTTCTGAACATCTGGCCAAGGGACCCCCTTCATCCCTTAAGCACGCAGACATAAGAAGTGTGTAGAAAGCCCAGGCCTGCTCACACCCAGGAACCCCTGGCTACCCATCTGGCAGAAACTGGAGTTCACAAACCACAGCAGCTGAATTTATTCAACAGGCTAAACCTGACTCAAACCAGGTATTTTGGCCTCCTGGGGTGAGGGAAGCTGGTCACTTAATCTATTTTAATCCCTTTAACGCCATCAAGGGGCCCTGCCTATTCCTTCCAGTGGCAGATTCTGGAAGTTAATTGTCACATTAAAAAAAAGTTTCCAATTCTTCATATGCTTCTAATGAAATAATTCAAACTAGCCCCCCACCCCCATGTACGATAAGAAGGAACATTTCTCCCAATCAGAAAGAATTTAGGAACAGCTTTTTCTCAGCAACAAAGACTCCAGCACTGCAACTTTTCCCCACGAGGGAGGTGCTCCAGCCCCCACTCTGGCAGCCGACTGGGAGAGCTGCTGGGGGGGCCAGGCCCTTAGAGGAAGACCTGAGAGGTGGCTCTGGCATCTGCTGGGCAAGGCAGCCATTCTTCAACGCGCCACTTGGGGGACCCAAAGTCCTGCCAGCCGGAGTGGCTGCCAGGGAGAGGCGTGTGGATGGAGGGGAGTCCCCCTCCGGGTCCAAGCAGCTGATGGTTTACGTCACATCCTCACATCCGCTTGGTGGATCTCTGCAACCTAGAAATCCCGCAGGCTGGAGGTTTTGCCTGCCATGCAAAGATCCCCCGCCCTTCAGCAAACTCTTCCATGGCTCCTGCCCACCTTCTCCCTGCTCAGAAAGGCCCAGGCACCCCCCTCACCATTCACCAGGGTCTGCAAGCACACGGCCAGCGAGGGTATCCCGACAGGCAGCAGCTCACACAAAGCGGAGTAGTGGTCATACCTGCACAGAAAACAGGAGGCAGTTGCTCCCCTGGGACCCACTGGATCCCCAGCGTTCGCCTCTCCGGGCACCAGTTCTCCTTCTCCTCACTGGAGGGGACCCCAGGCTGCAGAGGGCCCCCCAACTGCAACCCCCACCATCTTTGGAGCTTTTTCCTTTTTCTTTTGGGAGGGGAGTTTCAAGGACCAAGGGGGCCTTCAGCTTGCGCCACATCAGCTAAGCCTGGGCCTCTCTCTTGGGAGGGCAGCTGCACAAGGTGGCCCCTGAGCTCAGCATCCAGACCCACCCCCCTCACCAGCCCTCCCTGGGGAGCCAAGCTGGGGCACTCCCAGGTCTGCCTCTGCCAGCCTTATGCTGGGGAAGAGAAAGGGAAGCCCAACTACTTCTAAGCCTTAGCAGAGGGCATTGCTGCCTACAGATGGGCCTTGAAGCCAGGCCTGGGGCCCTTCTTCTCCCCCACGGGGAAGGTGATGGAGGGCTGCGATTCCTGGGAGGCCCAGAGACCAGCTTTCCTCCTGTGCCCCCCAGACTTGCCTTTGCCACCCAGTGAGCACAATGCCCTGGAAATGGATGGACGGCGTCTTCTCCATGGATTGGATGACTTTCAGCCATCGCAGATGGTTTTGCAAGTGGGTGTTTAAGGGGGTCCAGGCCTGGGCGGGGCCCGTGGTGCCTTTGAAGGCGCTTGCAAACCAGATGGTTGGGAAGCCACACTCAGCGTATTTTTCGATGTACCTTCCTAGAATAAGGAGAGAGAGGTGGCACTGGATCATTCATGCTCAATGCCAGCCCTGTGCCACATGCTGCTCAGAACTGAAGAGGTGCCCAGGCAATCTCAGGGAGTTCGCCACGGGGTGGCCTTGGTGTCCTGGGCAAAGTGGTGGCCAGACCTTCTCTCTCTCAGACATGCCTACCTCACAGGAGCGTGATTGTGAGGGATCAAAATTAGGGGACGCCTCCATGTATGCTACCACAGGCACTTTCAAGAAACAAGTAATGACTTGTTCTGTTTCACTGCTTAACTTCCCTACGTGCACTTGAAAGACATAAATTCTGGAAAAATAAAAGGTGGGAAAGCAAACCTATTTGCTGCGTATCAAAGTCCGGAGCGTAAAACCACAGCACGGGAGAAGCGTGTTTGGCGATGCCGGAATCTGAAAGACATCAATCCTTTGGTGAGAGGGACGGGCGGCTTCTGCAACTCCACAGCCCTGCCAGAACCAAAGCCCTGCAGCCACAGATCTGGTTAGTGATTTCAGATCAAGGGGTCAGCTTCTGCTTGCCTTCTTTTGCACCTTCTCTTGACACTGGGGTCTCTTCTCTGCCCACCCCACCTGCTACTTCCATCTGCTGAGCCCCCCTCAGCCTGCTACCCTCGAATTTCTGAGCTGCTGTTTGCACATGTTCATCTGTCTCTCCTGCTCCTCTCTGTGACCAGCCCAGCCCAGCCCAGCCCAGCCCAGCCCAGCCCAGCCCAGCCCAGTCCAGCCTCCCCCCCATGTTTTGCTTGCACAGCCTCTGTGACATTGCAGCTCCGGCAATCACAGCCACAGACCTCACCGCCGTAAGGAAAAAACGTCAGGGTGTGAAGGGACGCGCTCCAAGGAAGACCTTGGCTAGAGATACTGGCCAACTTTCCCCAGGCGGTGAGAATACCAGAGACAGCCCAGGAAGGTCCTGGCGGACGGGACAGCACTGACCTTGGATGGCTGTGGCGCCCACCTTACGCAGCATGTCGTCCCAGAGCAACACCTGCAGCCCCCAAGGCTGGCTGGCAATGAAGTGCACCACCTCCCGGATGTGGTTCAGGTACATCTTGCCCATATCGCCCCCGTTGCGACTCATCCAGTTCTTCGAATCCATCCCTTCCCCTAAGTGAAAGACCTGGAGGGCCAAAGAAATGCCTGAGCAATGCAGTCGGGCTGCTTTCCTGGCTCAAAGACTCCGAGCAGGCTGCTGCCTTTTGATAGTGGTAGAAACAACAATCATAATTCATCATTTTGAGGGGGGTGCATGACAGAGGGGTCCCGGCAGCATGCGACAAGGATAGGATGGGGCTGTCCTGGGACAGAAGTTCCCAAATGCTGCCTCCAACTTGCGCTACCTACTCAGGAGAGAAGTGGAAGAGCCCTGGTCCCTCAAAGGTCCTTCGTGCGCGGGGGGGGGGGGGGGGGGGTTATGGTGACTTCATGGTGCACAGGTCCACACACTTTTCTTAGCAACAGCACAAGGTGTTTTCCCACTTTCCACATCTACTCCCCTCCGATGGCTAACCAGGCCTCATCCTGCTTCGCTTCCCAGTCCATGAAAAACTAAACTTATTTAATAAATACTTGTTGACATTTGGGCGGATAATTAACTTTGAAACTCAGAAGTACAGATAAACCCAACCGTTGCTTTTTACACAATGAAGAGGCTAATTTTAGTAACAGCCAGGCCCAAGGGTTACTTGGAACACGTTTCTAACAGAGCTGTACTAAACTCAGCTAATGCTAGTGGCAGGCTGATAAATAAGTATGCTTTTATTCCCAAATGTTCTCGAAGTTGCTAATGTTGCAAAAATGAAATTAAGGAATCAGCCTTTTTAAAAATTCTTTTCAAAATATGCAATTTCCTCCTTTTTATTGCTCTGTTAGATTGGAAGATACCTCCCAGATTACGTTTTTGAATGATCTTCTACTGTAATGACAAAAGCAGTTTCCATATATCTACGATGCGCACAGAGGGAAGTTCTGGTGGAATACCAATAAAACATTATATATGTGTGACACAGAATGGTGGGAAATGTTATGTACTGCATTGCTGTTCACATAATTCCCTAAAGGGCTGGTGGAAAAAAGCATCTCTTGAAAGCAAGAGGCAGAAAATCTGCTTGTCAGAACCTGCATCAATCAAATGTCAGTTTAAAAAAGCTTCTTTTCATCCCCAAACGGAGCGACGGAGAGGAGGCATGCAGGGTTGGAACAATATCTAAGATGCTTTATAAACTATCAACAGGACAATTGGGTGGACTTATTACCTTATGCAGAAGTGGCTTACAATAATGCTATACATGATAGTACAGGTCTGTCCCCTTTCAAAATTGTATCAGGACAAGACTTTGTACCTATACCTGAACTGCCTCATGAAAAGACAGGAGTTAAATCAGTTGATGAATGGGGGGACAGAAGAAGACAATTGTGACCAATCACAGAAGAAGCAATTGCAAAAGCAAGAGAAAGCTATAAAGAACAAGCAGATTAAAAAAGAGCCCCACATGAACCTTGGAAAGTGGGGGACAAAGTATGGTTATCTACTAAGAATCTAAAATCATATCAAACACGTAAAAAACTTGGCTACAAATACGTAGGGCCATTTGAAGTGGAAAAAGTTATAAATCCTGTTTCAGTACGTTTAAAGCTCCCTAAAACTCTAAGAAAGATTAATCCTGTTTTTCACAGTGATCTTTTGAAACCATACAAGGAGTCTGATAAGTGGAGACCAGCAGTGCCTAACCCAAACCCAATTTTGGTTGAAGGAGAACAGCACTTTGAGGTCAAGGAAATATTGGACTCTAGAAAACATAGAGGGGACATTCAGTATTTAGTGCATTGGAAACATTTCCCTAAATCTTTTGCTGAATGGGTCTCAAAGAAACACGTTAAAGCACCTGACTTGCTCTTAGAGTTTTATAAAAAATATCCAGACAAACCTTAGTAAAATGAGAGAGAGAGAGAGAGAGAGAGAGAGAGAGAGAGAGAGAGATAACCTTAACCTATTATTTTCTAGGCTTCCAGATCAACGAGGTGAAGAAAGTCCTTTTTGAGGGGGCAGCATGTCAGAACCTGCATCAATCAAATGTCAATTTAAAAAAGCTATAGCAGTCTATGGGTGTTCGCTTGATTTGATTCTGCCATTTGTACCTGGGGGGGATGTTATAGTTGTGCTTGGGTTATTGCTATGAGATGGAGAGGCGCTCACACTGATATGGGAATTTACAGCAAGACCTGAATGCAGACCAACCCGGTGGTAGTCTGAAGGCCAGGAAGGACTGTGTTGTCAATGGGAGGAATGCACAAGGCCACCATTCTGTGAGAAAGGAGTTTGGCGCCAATGTAGCAAGGGGGGGATAAGTAGAGGGAAATTTACACAGGCTTTAGTTTTAGCAATGCTTTGCTTTGCTTCAAGCTGCAGGTACCAACCAATAAAGGAGCATTTATCTGAACCAGGCCTGGTTTCACGAGAATTCTTCTAAATTGGGGTTTGGATTTTGTGGACTTGACACTGCTATTTAGTGGGCGAGAAAGATAAATTGCTTCTAAGGATCCTGGACTGGATAGCTAGGAAAAAGCTGTTGCGCTGAGGAAAAGGACATGTTTTGCCACCACGACCTGCGTGGTGTGGTTGCTTTCGACCCACCTGAGGATCTCAGGCACAGCTGTGTCCCCAGGCAGGCTGGGCTGAAGAACTTTGAGGGGACGGTGGGGGGATCAAACTAAAAAACATGCATTAAGCCTCATGGATGTTTCCCGCACCTATCTTAAACCTGCCATAGAAAATTGTTCCTTTGGCCACCAAATGTTGGCAATGTGACCTCAAGGCAGGCGGTTAGCCACTCCTGCCTTAAAGAAAATAAGGTTTAGCACCTATGCTAAAATACACAGACTAATGGGATCAAGCTTTCATGCCTGCAGGACCATTTTTTTTTAGCAACTAACTCAAATGGGTAGTAAGCTGCCCCCCGCCCAATCAATGTCCAAAGAGAGTGCGATTCCTGCCCGTGCAGCCCTTTCATCTCCGCTCATCGGCCTTTCCACAGAATGAGTGGGGCAAACATGAGCTCCTCTCTGGGAATCCGAGAACTAAAGAAAGTGGACTTTGAGAGTCCTGCCGGCCAAAATGCCCCTGGCCATTCTCATAAAAGCCCAGAACTGGCAGCACCATCCCTGCCAGTTTTCCCCATTGAGGAGGAAATGAACTAAGTTGGTCTGAGAGGGGCAGGAGAATGTTTTGGAAGGAAAAGAGACGCAGCGGCAACCTGGCTCCTCGAAGGGGATTCAGTTGCAGGCAGGCGTGCTCAAACTGCCTTCCTCCGGCTGGGCTTCCCGTGGACATCCGAAACAGACCCGGGAAGGCCAGCTGTCTCCAGCGGTTTCTCCTACCAGAGAGAAGACAGCCCTGGTGGATGTTTGTCCCTGGAACTTCTTGCTGCTTGGGGATGGTGGGACATATTTATTTATTCAGTTTGGCACCATTTGGCTCCAGAAGAACTCTGGGCAGCTCGCAATATACCAAGCAGAATAAAAGAGCGACAAGATAAAGAGAGAAAAAGGAAACTAAAAAAGGTAAGAACAGGATGATGGACCCGGTTAACTACACCGAGACACAATCCAGCCGGGGCCCCAACCAGCCTAGCCAGGCCTGGGAGAAGACCTGGTCTTATAAGGCCCCCCAGAATGTCGGGGGGGGGCCACCTGGCTCTCCGGGGAACCTGCCCCTTGAAGGCAGAATCTTACTTTGAACCATCAAAAACAAATCTACGGAAGGATGTAAGAAGACAACAAGACCTGGGTCTCTCAGGCTGCGTAAGCCCAACACCATCAGAGTTGTCTGCAAAATATCTGTCCCTGTTCACAGAGGGAACGTTGGTTAGCAACAGAATAATAATTTTAAATGATACAGAACTGTGCCTGCATTGTGAATATATGGCGTTTAGAGAAACGCAAACGAGTACACGATTCTGTTTTCAAAAGCAAGTCACCAGGGCTTCTCCTGATGCACAAAACAGAACAAAGCGTGCAAAACGTGAAGGCTACACAGCAAAAGGATCCGGTTTGGGTTTCCACCTCACCACCCATGCCCTCTTCCGAGGCCTTCAGTTCCTCTTCTTTCCGCACCAATTTGCTGGAGCTTCACCCCTCAAAAAATGAGTTGGCATTCCATGGCGCAGCCCTAACAGAGCTACAGTATTGCTCCTCCTGCTGTTTCTTCTAAGCTTGCAGGGAACTTCAGCAAAGTCCAGGGTTCTGACCTCTGCTAATATTTTCCTTTCACTTGTGGGTGGTGCCACTGGGGAGACTCAGACAGCTGGGACTCAGATAGAGCAAGCGCCACCACCCAGCTGTAGTGAAACTAGCAGAGTTTTAATGCACCTATTTACCTTCTCGTTTTGCAAAACACCAGACAAGATTGTGCTGCTAAATTTTTAATGGCACCCATTTTGCAAAAAAGGAGACGGGGCACCCTACCCCGTTTGCCTACTTCCGCTGATATCTCAAAGCATCAGAGCAAGAGGTCGTCAGCTCGGAAGCCCAGGAGGGGACAGCGGCACCATGAGGCTGTTCGGCATCTTACCCCCAAAGGGCGACCCCCCTTGTCCTTCTCCCCTCTCCCACACAGGCGCCTCCCTCCACGTACCTCATCAGCCCCAATGTGTACCCAGCTGGAATGCGGGTGCTTGCTGAGGACCTGGGTGAGCAGGGCCTTCAGGAGGGCCAGGGTCTCTGGGTGGTGGGGGTTGAAGCTGTTGGGGAAACGCTCCACTTCGCGCAGATGCCGGTACTTGTCATGCTTCAAGATGAACTGCAAGAAAGAGAGGCAGGAGCTGTGGGCTGTGCCCTGGAAAGAGGACGCGGCAACCCGGGGCCGAAGCCAGCGCGGAGCTCACAGGAGACTGGCGAGTCTGGCTGGAAAAGGTACCAGCCCACCGAAAAACTGTTCCCAACTCGGTGCCTGGACGGGCCCCCGCAGCAGCGCAGCCCTAGAAATGAATGACGCCAAAGCCGAATTTCGTTTGCTCACTAAAAGGCGCAGTGACCGTGCTCATAATCAGAAGATGAGCAATACTGACTGATACTGAGCAAGAACTTTAAATACGCTGGAATCCTGTGCAGCAAAAAGGCGCTTCTGCCCGAGCACAAAAAGCCTCTAACGCAAGAGGAGGCTTTGCTCGCTGCAGAGGCGATCATTCTGGCCCTGCCGCAGAGCCTGTTGTGCTACGGCACACAAACCTGCACATCGAAAGGCCTAAGAGCACAGCGGTGTCCCGCGGCAGAGGTCTAACACCCTCCTAGTCCCACGGGAGAATGTGCCAGCTAAAGAACTGGCTGGAGTGAAATTACTCAGAGAGATTCTGGGTCCCAGTAATTCCCACTGACAGCTTTGCCTCTTCCTGGAGGAAAGGCATTAAAGTTACGGTGGCCTCGCATCTCTGCTCCTGCTCCCACAAGGACATGAGACAGCGATATTCTAGACACCACACTTAAGATAGATGGGAATTTATGGCCCTATTTCTGTGGTCTATGTGAGAGACCCTCTTCTCTAGCCAACTCTCTTTCTGACGTCGTGTCTCTTCCGCACAGGAGAGTTTCTGGCCCCTAGGTTTCATCTGGGGCTGCACGGGGAGGGGCAATAATGTTCCTGTATATGCCCTGCTCAGAAGAGTCATGCGAGCTTCCCACATTTAGTGCAATGCCCTGCATGCCAGCCTGGCATGCCCACCCAATTGTGTCTTCTGTAGTTACTTGTCAGGGCCAGCCAGAGGAAGAAAACACATTTATTTTAATTAGTGGATTTACCTCTAGATGTAACCAGAAGGGTCACTAAATTTTGCTCAGTAGAGATTGACATGGGGAGATGTGGATTTGATTTCCTGGTTTTGGTTATCTGGACCATATACTTAGCCCTGCTTTGATTCTTAAGTGTTTGATGTTTTATCTCCTTACATTTTGGGGGTTCGGTTTATTTGTGCTATTATATGTTGCTTTTTGGTCTCAGATTATAAAGAAAGAGAAAGAGAGAGAGAGATTTGATTATGTGCCGTCAACTTGGTGTTGACTCCTAGCGAGCGCACAGGCAGGTTTTCTCCAGGAGGGTCTTCCAGCGGGGCAGCCGCCCGTGGGACCGCTGTCTGCCCTTGGGAGAAGCAGCTGCAGCCGGGCGGAAACGCTTCTCACCCCGTTTCCCTCGTGAATTCACACATTCACTCACAGCTTTGCCCACAAGCATCCAAGCGGGCGTCCCGGCTGCCTGTAACAACTGAGCCACCCCCAGCGTCTTCAAGGATGGGCTGAGGTCCAGTGGCGGCCACAGCCCGCCCAGGCCCTCGGCTCACAAAGGCCAAGACCTGGGCTTTTAAGAGTGGGCGGAGTCTAGGAGAAGAGGAGATAAGCACGAGCATGCAGGTGTGCAGGTAGGGAAGCGGATGCGACATCTGGAGACTGGCAGCCATTCCAGGCCGGCAAGAGGACTATCAGCCGGGATCACGAGCTATGGGAGCAGCATATCCTGGTGGGAGTCCTGCTTGGAGCTCTGCCAGGGGCTCGACAGCAACCAGAAAAGGAGCAACCGCACTGAGCAGCGCCTGATCCCGACTAGCGTAAGAACTTCCGGAAGAAGGCAAAGGTTGCATGCTGCTATACAGTCTTTAGGATCTTTGTTTGGACTAAGCATTAAGTATTAAAAGATTGAGTATTAAAGACATATTTACATGCAACGTCACCTTGCAAAGTCTAGAAGGGTGGAGAGCAATAGCCTACTATTGGGGAAGGTGCATGCTGCAATAAAGCACTGTGTCCAGATGCAATGGTATGTGAGAAAGACCCTGGGAGATGGTGCGAAGAGACATGGTTGACAGTTAATTGTAAAAGGCAGAAGCTATCCACCCCTTCAATATCTTCATCGTCAATTCTAAGGCAGGTTGCTCATCCTGTTGTCATTAGTTTGGTGTGAAGGAATGGTTGGATGAAGGCTGCGCTCAGGGAGATAAGCATTTCCTTAGCCCCCAACAGGAGTGTGGGAAGGTGAAGAGGATGAGGCTGGCACCACCCCAAGGAATTCACGGTGTTTTGGCTTGCTGGCTTGGGAAGTTAGATTCAGTCTGGAGAGATTCTGTCTTTGAGGTGGAAGCTAATAAACGCAACCGAACTGTATCTGCACTGTCTCGGGGAGTTCTTTGGGCTGAACCTGACATCTGTTCTTCTTTACATTTAATCTTTGTGCTCCTTGACTTTCATTACAAGAGCTTGCAGATCATTTGCATTTTCAGCTGTCAGAGTAGTGTCATCAGCTCAGTGCAGGTTATTAATGTTTCTTTCTTTGGATTTAAATCCATGGTCATTATCTTCCAATCCAGCTTCCCTCAATACATTCGACTAAATAAGGGGAGAGTATACAGACTTGTCTCACTCTTTCGCCAACCTGGAACAGGTCTGTTTCACTATGTTCCATCCAGACTGTGGCTTCTTGACCTGTGTATAGATGTTGCATGAGGACAATGAGATGTTTTAGGACTTCCAGTTTCCTATGAGCATTCCTCAGCTTGATATGATCGACACAATCAAAGACCTTTCTATAATCCATGAAGCTCATACTGACTTCTTTTTGGTATTCTATGGCTTTCTCAATTATCCAGCATGCATTCAGCAATAATGTCTCTTGTTCCTCAGCCCTTTTTAAAGCCAGCTTGAACATCTGGTACTTCCCTTTACATGTAGAGCTCTAATCTGTATTATCCTTGCATATGAAATTAAAGATACTGTACAATAGTTGGCACACTGTTAAGTCTCCTTTTTTTGGTACTGAAATGTAAACCAATCTCTTCCTATCCATTGGCCACAGTGTCAATCTCCAGATTGTTGGCATAGTTTGGTTAGAATCTTAATAGATTCTTCTTCTTTGCTTGTGATATTCCTATAGATATTCCATCAGTTCCTTCCAACTTGGTAGTGACTGAAGTGCCAATTTAACATCATTTAGAACTAGATGTTCTTGTAAATAGGGAATATCTTCTAAGGGATCTTGGATTTTAACATTTCTATTATACCATGTTCAGTACATTTTTTCCATCTTTCTTTGATCTTCTTTGAATTGGTTAATATCAGTCCTTTTAGCGTACCAATTTGAAGGTTTCTCCTTCTGAGTTCAGAGAACTTTTGGAAGACTTTCCTTGTTTTTCCATTTTCTACATCTTTTCTGACATCATTGTAATACTGCTTCTTGTCTTTTCTAACAGCTCAACTAACAAATTCTTTGTTAAGTTCATTCCTGAGATCTTTCTTAGATTTGCCTTCTTTTCTTTTCTTGGCAATTTCCCCCCCCCCCCGCCCCCCGTTCTGATATTTAGTTTCTTCTGTTTCTTTATCTTTTCATATTCATCCTTAACAACTTCTTTAGGTTCATTCCATAAACCCTCTGTTGCCTATTTGTGAGGTTCAGGACTTCAAAGAGATTGCTGATGTTCTCCTTAAAAATGGTGGATATGTGTTCAAAATCATATTGTGGAAACTGATTGACTTTCTTTTTCTACTTCAGCTTGATTTGGAACTTGCATATGAGCAGTTTGTGATCTGTTCCACAGTTGGCCCCTGGTCAACTCTTTGCTGTTATAAATGATAGTCTGCCTATTTGTACAAGTAATATAGTCAATTTGGTTTCTCCATGTATGTAGGCTTCATTTTGTTTTAAAACTGTTAGCAATGAAGAAATCATTGAACTGACAGAAATTGATAATAATTCTCCTGCTTCATTTCAGTTTCCTAAGCCATACAGTTCAATTATGTTTTCCTCCTTTCTATTTCCAGCTTCTGCAATCCAGCCTCCAGCTACAAACAGCATGTCTTGCTTGCATGTCCTATTGATTTCAGACTGAACTTGATAAAACTCATGAACCTCCTCTTTTTCTGCATCAGTAGTTGGAGCATAAACTTAAGATAATGATCATATTAAGGGGTTGCTCTATGAAGCTTAATTGATATTATTCAATCAATGATTGGGTTGTACCCAAGTATTATCTTTGCTATATCTTTTCTGATTAGGCGCCTTCTGTGTTTTTCACACCCTGAGCAGTAAACATATGATCTTCTGACTTAAAGTGCTGAATTCTGGTCCACTTCAATTCACTGATGCCTGTTGGTGTATAGTCAATTCATTTCATCTTTTACTATCTTGAGCGCTCCATGTTCATGCTTCTTATGTTCCATGTTCCTACTGTAATTCTGTTTTTGCACCTTCAATTTTATTTTCCTGTATGGCAACATCAGCAATTAGATGTCCCAATGGCTTTAATCTAGCCATGTCATAAATACCATTAGCACCCTGACAGATCCTCAGCAATTCCTCAGTAGCTTGTTGAGCGCCATCCGACCTGAGGGGCCCATCATCCAGCGCTATATTGTCAATCATTTTATATTTTCTATCCATGTGATTTTCTTGGTAAAAATACAGGAGTGGTTTACCGTTGCCTTCTCCCACACAGTATGATTCGGGGCCTTGGCCACTGTCACTAAGTGACCCTCTGCCTCCAGCATCTTCTATATCGCTGCCGCCCAATGCAGGTGCCTGTTGGCTTTAGTGGGCACCTGGGATGACCTTCACTCCTTGGGAGACCCTGCTGGGAATACATACTCTGGGCATGCAGTCCCGACATTCTTTGCTCATCCCTTCCAGGAACGCTCACCACACCATCATCACAATGAGGCAGCACAGCAGGACTTGGGGGAGAGATAGATGGATAGATAATATTTTAGCATATTTGGTCTACTGACCTTTACAAGGGAGAACTAAGCCATAAAGATCAGTAGAAAGCAGGAAAATATACATATTTTATTAAAGCAAGTCTGTAAAAATCCACAGAAGTACAAATGTTAATTCTGAGAGAATAAAAAAGCAAACAAAAACTAGCACAGAATCAATGTACTGAATTTAAGCCACATCTTTTGTTTGCTACTGAAAGATATTTAAGTCTGCGAAGGGGAACAAATGGAGGATCAAGTGAAGTGTAGCTTTTAAATCAATGAAAGCTGCATATAAATTATTTCTTATAATGTTATTTCTCTAGCAGTTAAGAGAGGCTATAACTATTGGCAATGTGGGCTGGCCTTGCCCAAATCTAGCTTGCTTTACAATGAAAATCCTCTTGACCTTTCGCCCTTTATTTGATAAATGCATGAAATAAACTTTACTGATTGTGTTGAACAAATTTAACATTAACCTTGCTCCTTTTTTGCATGATAGAACTTAGAGTGGTTCATTTAGCACAGATCACAGGTGGAAGAACATTATACACTATTGTTTCCTTGAATACCAACTAAACAAATACCTTCGAGATTTTCATCAAACCGCTTGATTTGGACTTTCAAAAGGAAATTTAAATGGATTATGAACTGCCTGCTTTATTCCTTCTTTAAAGGAAACATGGTTACCATTTTCTACTTAATTGCAATCTCCATTTCCATACTGCAGATTTGGGTGGTATTTTAGGCGTGTCCTAACAACTGTTATCTGCCCGTTGAAAACACATCTACTTTCAAATTTTGAAATGAGTCTGTATTGCCCTGATTAAGTTTGTAAAGAAATATCTTAAGATCTTCAACTTCCCCTTGCGTATAGCAGGAACTCTGAGTGTTTAAATTGGACTATCACTGTTTTTAACTGCTGAGAAGTTCAAGTCAAAGAGGAAGGCATTTGTTCTGGATGTCGGACTCTGTTTTACTGAGAGTTGGTTCATTCTGGAAACAAAGAGGAAAGTGCTTGGAAGTGCCCGGGAGCAGGACACACTCCCGCTGGGAGCAGCTCTGAAGTTGCTGCTCCAGCCACTGGCAGGTTCTGTATTTGTGCCCCCAAGCATGCCTTCTGAAGTGAATCTGAAGCAGTGCACAGCCCCATCTTTTACAGGAGCCTGCTCTAAAGCAGGGAGTTCTTCTGTCAAATAATATAAATTATATAAATTAATCATTTTCATCTTTAATGATTTGGGCCACAAGTTCTGTTCCGGTCAGCAAAACGGCACCACAGAAGGGTCATAAATCTCACCGTGGAATTCCCAGTTCAGTCACAAAGTTTATACTAATAAGAACAGGCACAATCGCTTTTGTGTCTGTATATTCACAATTACGTAAATGCTTTATCTCATAAGGTAATTGCATCAGTGGCATTTTGGAGTTATCAACTTTTTTAGCTCTTTAGCACTTTACAATCTGACCAGATAGCAAGAATGCCACCTGCCGATCCATTTAGCCACAAGAGAAATAAAGCTTTATCAGAAAAGCCAGATGCAGTCACAGGACTTCCAACCCCACCACAAAATGCCACTTGCAGGTTTTGGTAAATTAATACGTTTCCGATGAACTTCCTCTTTAAAGGATCAATTACTTAAATATAAAACATAAAAATAACCTTTCTTTCAACCCCCATAAGTCAGGTGCTATTGCAGTTCTCCAATAATATTCCATGGCAGATCCTTTTATTTTGAAAATAAACCAAAGTTAAATAAAAATATAAAATAAAGTGCTCTGCTGGGCCTGGTTACTGGAGAGGAAGAGGAGGCTGAAGTGCCGCTCCCATCTTTGTCCCCTACGGTTGGGGAATCGGGTTCTTCCCCTCAGCTTAGACAAGTTCTGGCTGTTCGCTCAGTAGCACAGCCTATCTCCAGCAGCGAAGGCCAAACCCAGCATGAAGCCCCCAGGTGCCCTCCCTCCCTCCCTCCCTCCCTCCCTCCCGCCTTCCTTCCTTCCTTGGGGAAACACCAGCGTTACTCACTGGGCAGAGCAAAATGGGGCAGAAGGGCGAGACGTTCTCTTTGGTTTATGGCTCTGCTGGACAGAATTCAGGAGTCTGGAAGTGCCGTTTCCAACTAACACATTTCATTAAAAGGCATCTGCTTTTTTGTGAGGCTTTTTCTCCTGTCCCCGCAGCCAGAGTATTTCCCAGATTTTGTACAGTTAATCTTCACTGTGGTCCTGAATGGCCTACAGCTCATTTTGAGGGGCTCGGGGGAGGACAAAAGCCTGCCAAGTGAAAATCGGCAGGTGCGATCAGAGGACGTGACCTATAAAAGCCGTTGCCCCCAAAGTCATGATGATTTCACAAGAGAATCTACCAACTGAGCTCAGGTTAGGCTGGTTCAGATTTAGTGGCTGGGCATATTGTGCAAATCCAGCCTATCCGGTTCAGTTTAGGGTTGAATGAATTGTGCCAAACCAGAAAATGGGCTAATTCCGGAGGCAAGTTAAGTGTGTGGTTTAAATGCCAGAAAATTCATTGGCCGCTGCTGAGCCGCTGCTGCACGTCCTCTTTGTACCAGCTGGCGCCCATTCAACTCAAGCATCCCGTGCAAACATCAGAGGGTGTGACTCAGGTGGGTGTGCAAAACCAAGGAGGCCAGGCCGTGGGCATTCCTCAGATTTGCACAGGGGGCAAAGTAAGGATAGCAGGCTTCTCCTACCTCCACGTGCCCAAAGGTCTGCACTAATGGGATTATTTCCAGTTTATTGAGTCCAGCCAGCTCTTGGATCTTAACGATGTCTTCTTCGCTGTCAGGAGACAAAAGCAGCAGTCAGCGCTGGTCTGGCCCCTGCACCGGGCCCTGGATGCCAGCAGGGGTGAGAGGGGAGGAAGGGGGACGCGCCAAAGGGACTGGAGCCAGGCCTACGGTGAAGCTGTGGCCTCCAGCAGCAGACCCTGAGGGGAGGGGGGCAGGTCAGACCCCCCATCCTCCTGCTCCTGCACAAACCCCTGGCAGCTCAGGGTGTTCAGAGCCGGCCGTGAAACCTTGGCACAGGAAGGAAACAGGGGTGGAGGGAGGACGGGGGGCACAACTTTCACTGACAGGAAGGGCAGCAGCAAGAGCCACCCTTGAACCGTGGGTAGGCCAGGATGCCAAGAGGGCCTGCCTCAAGTGAGTCAGCCTTTTAGAGGGAGGGAATGGGAGCCCAGAGCCCCTGCAAAGTTAACACCCATTTTGCTCTTTGAAAATCCTCCCAAAACATCCCAGCTCAAAATACACTGAAAGGGTGTGGGTTGGCTGCACGTGGGACCTCCCACCCCCTTGCAATAAAGAAACAAACAGATCCCCTCCCACCTGAAGCAGCATAAGGAGTGGACTTTTGGCTTCCAGCTACTCATTAACCCAACCCCATGGCTGCACGGCCTCATTGTGAAACGCAACGCCCAAACCCACCTTCACGAGATGACCCGGTGAGAGGACATGGCAGACGAAGTCTGGGTCTCCACCCCAGGTTGAGCTGCCAAGTGCCAAACCCATTTCAGCCACACTTAGCATGCTGCGTGAACCCACTTCTGGTCCCGAGGATCCCCACTTCCACGAGGGCCAGATCCGCACCTTGGCTTAGCTACTCCCTCCCCTGCCAGCCATTGAAAAAGCCCTCTAGGCTGCCTTACCTGTAAGCATAGGGGGATCTGAGGATCTCCAGCTCTCCCTTGAAGGGAAATATGTCTTCGTACTCAATCAGGACCCCGTTGGCCCCCATCTTGGAGAAAAGCGGGAAGATCTGTGGAGAAGGAGACGGGCAGGGAAGAGTCCGGCCACAGGGCTGTTAGAGCAGCTGAGCGGTGAGCTGGTACAGCAGAACCCAGGGGGGAAGGGAGGCTGTCTTCCTTCACCCACAACCAGCAGCCCAGTGAGCCATCCACAAGTAGCCCCTGACCACGTAGAACAGACCCGCTTGCCCAACAGGCAACCTTTGAGCTTGCGGCCATCAGCCTGCCAGGCCAAGCCAGCTGCAGGAAGGGATCCCAGAAACAGTTTTCATGCCATTCAGCAGATGCAGCTACTGTGGCTGAACAGTTGCATTCCACACACTGGTGGCCCCATTGTGAAAAGGGAGAATTTGTTCCTGGATGCCAAATTTATTTAGGTATTTAACAAATGTATACTGAAACTTCATATAATTATGTTTCTAGTCCTTGGGGCTACACAGATCATCTTGGGAAGGTCTGCAACTCCAAAGAAAGTTGAGCAGGACATCACAGTGGGGTTGGGGGTGATTCTAGCTCTGCATAATTAATTTCTGTTCTGCAAAACCTGTGTACCTGGTTTATTCTGTATTGACCTTTTTTGGATTCTGCAATATTATTACTATTACAGATTATTACTGAGAGGCAGTTTGGTGTAGTAGTCAAAGGCCCTGGACTACAAACTGGGAAACTGTGAATTCTAGTCCTGCCTTGGGTACAAAGCCAGCTGAGGGATTTGGGGCCAGTCCTTCTCCCTCAACCCTAGGAAGAAGGCAATGTCAAAAAGGTTGCCAAGAAAACCGTGGGGACTCATCCAGACAGTCGCAAGGAGTCAAGACTGACTTGAAGGCACACACAAAAGTTTTACTATTAGTTTTATGTAACTTGTAATCAACAACACATCTTCCGTGGGCCGTTTGCAGAGCAGAAACAGAGCTTTGCTTAGAGAGCGTTAACACAGTACTGCAAGGAAGACCAGCTAGAACTCAATTATCAGAAGACTAAAACCATGGCATTTGCCAAAAGGCCCAAGAGCCACTCCTGGAGCATAGATGGCCACAAGACTGAGCAGGTCTCCTGCTTCAAATATCTGGGGGGAGTCCTTCATTCTGCCAGCAGCAGGAAAGCCCACGGGGACTATGTTGCTGAAAATGCACAGAGGAACACATCTGCCATTCTTAAATTCCTTAAGACAGAAGTGGCATTACACACCTGCAGCACTCAAATTATTCGAAACCAAGCCAATAGCTCAACTTTTTTATGGTGCCCCGCTGGGCCCCTTCTCCAGTTTTGCACCATCAGACCTTGTACAACCCACATTTCTAAGATCAGTCTTTCAAATCCCAATATGTTTCTCCAATGCCACCCTGAGACTAGAGACAGGCCCATGAAGGTGGAGGCTAGAGTGTGGGTGACCATATTCAACTGTTGGCTCAGACTATCCCTTTTTCATCTTGGCCTTGCCCCATGAACTATGAGTCCACATGGAAATGGGCACCGGCAACTAAAATCTCATCCATGGGCTTCTCTCCAGGCCTTCTACTCAGCTTGGGATACGACCAGGCCAAAGCACTCATTAAACAGCATGTAGCAGACACAGAGCGCCAACTGGATCTAGCCAGGACCCCAACCTTTATTGCCAGTGAATCCAACAGGTACTCTGCCTCCCCATGGCATATTTAATGAAACTCGAAGTACCTAAACACCGGACGGCCTTTACCCTGGCACCATGCCATGCCCTCTCCTCAGCTGTCCTCGAAGCCCGATACAGGAAGATCCCTTACCCGGAGAGACAATGCCCTGTGACTCTGGGCACATGGAAACCACAGAGCATGTGCTTCTCCAGGGCCTGTATTGCAGCGACCTTCGTACTAGCCTCATCTCACCATAAATACCCAGGGCACAGGGCAATTCTACGCCTCCCTGCTGCTTTCAGACACCAACCCTGCTACAACATATAAGGTTACCAAGTTCTGTGCAGCAGCGATTAAAATTTGTCGGATGATGACCTGTGCCATAAGCTAGTCTTAATGAGCATCTAGTTCATCATACTAGAGTGCTCCGCAGTTTGATAGAGTCTTCCACATACTGACCTTTATATTCCACCACCCCCATCTAATGCTCCTACCCCTCATTTTAGAGTCTTTTAGACTTTTGTTTTTTTAAATATACTTTCTGTTTTAATATATCTTCTACTTTTCATAATTCTTTTTTTTTAGACTCTGATGCTTTTTAATTGACTGTACCCTACCCTCCTTATGCTGGTCTATGACCATAATAAAGATTTGATTTGATTAGCTTTGCTTAGCTCCAAATAGAGCCACAGAATTAGAGCTCATTAGGTCTAACTGCCTACTCATTGCTGCTCTTACAATCCTCTAGCCCAGGGTTTCTCAACCTTGGCAGCTTTCAGAGGTATGAACTTCAATTCCCAGAATCCCCCAGCCAGCTATGTGAATTCCCCATTTCACATAGCATTTGCCTTTTTAGCAGCTGCATCACATTGTTGGCTCATGTTTAACTTGTAGTGGGCAAGACACCCAGACCTCTTTCACCTGGACCAAACCAGCTCTTTCCTACCCTAAATTTGTGCCTTACCATTTTCCTCCCTAGACATAGAACTTTACATTTCTCTCTGATAAATTCCATCCAATTAATTTGAGTTCATAGTTCAAGCCTGAACCTTCTCTCTTTCATCTAAAGCAGTGTTTCTTAAACTTTTTTCTCTCAGGACCCCTTCCTACTTTTAATTATGGAGGACCCCAAAAGAGCTTTTGTTCGTATGGGTTATATTGATCAATATTTACCGTATTTAAAATTGACACATTTTCTACCGCTACTGCTTTTCATGATTTTTTGATGGGATTTTAACATTGTATTATTTTTCAACATAGGCTGGCAAATAAATTTGATTTCACAGACCCCTGAGAGGGTCTTGGGGGACCCCCAGGGGTCCTAGGAAAACATTTTAAGAAACATTGATCTAAAGCATTAGCACCCTCTCTCAACTCTGCGTCATTTATAGACCTTATACAAGTGCCCCAATTCCCACATTCAAGTCCTTGATGAAAACATTGAACAGCACAGGTCCCGGGATTGAGAACTGTGGCCCTCCACTCAATGTTTCCCTCCAAATTGAAGTGGAGCCTTTAACTAGCACTTTGGGTGCAGCCATTTAGATTTAATTTTTTTTTTAATCCCACCTTTATTATTTTTTATAAATAACCCAAGGTGGCAAATAAACCTAATACTCCGTCCTCCTCCTATTTTCCCCACAACAACAACCCCATGAAGTGAGTTGGGCTGAGAGAGAGGGACTGGCCCAAAGTCACCCAGCCGGCTTTTATGCCTCAGGCGGGACTAGAACTCACAGCCTCCTGCTTTCTGGTCTGGAGCCTTAACCATTTAGTCAACTGTGGGTCTACCTATCGCTCAATAGGATCATCCAGCTCATATTTTATCACTTTATGAAGGAGGCCATCATGACAGTCTGCTATTAATGAGCACTCTTTGGACGTTCACCCAACCGTGGGCCCATCTGTTATCTTTTACCCCGTCTTCGACCATTTTATTAAAGAGAATGATGTCATGGTCAAGATATACTAGGTCTAAAGTGTTCCCCTGATATATGAAGCCACTAGCTTAATGGACCAGTTTGTTCCATGCTGTCCCAACTGAATTTACTTAAGCCTTATTAATGTTGGTTTCTCTTATGCTTCCACCTACCAAAGGGTCTACGCATCTCACAAAGGATGTAAAAAGATATTTTTGCAAAACTCCTAGCGCAACCCTGCACCGTCTCTATACCTGATCGTGTCCCTCAACACATGCCTGGGGTGCAGTGTTGAAAGTGGTGGGCTAGGAGCAGGGAGGCTCGGGTAACAGCCATGGAGGCTCCTGGGGGACACGGGCCAGGCGCTCACTCCCAGCCAAGACGCCTGCACAGGGTTGCTGCGGTGGGAACAAAGCCGAGAAGGGAACGTGGCCACGTAGGCTGCCCTGAGCGCCCAGAAGGTGGGATGGTAATCTAACAAACGAGGAAACCCGACTGCTGCGGGGAGACTCTTCCTCACTGCAGCAAAGAATGAAGACTGATGAGGACGTGCCTTAAACATGAGTCACATTTATTTTTCTCTCTCTCTTTTTCCTGCATTCTAACCGCTTTACTTCAAGGAGAGTTCTTGGAAATTAAAACAATTGTTTCATAGACAATTGGGTGGCTTAATCAGCCCCTCATGGGCGTGCGGTTTTTTCCTTTAATGACTGGCAAAACTAGATTATTATTTTTGGACAGGGTGTGTGTTTCTAAATACATGTCTGTAGTGAGAGTAGCAAACTAAACAGAAAAAAAAGGGAGCAAATATATATAAATATAAATATAAATATACACACACAAAGCTTTTTGTGGCACGAAGTGTCACAAAACCAGTGTCTGCAGAACACACAGCACGGAAAAGAGGGCTAGGGACAAAGAGAACGCGGGTCCTGCTCACATCGCAGCTCACCTGCTCCAAGTAGGATACTTTGGGGGCCGCCCCTTTGAGGTCCAGATGAACCAGCCGCATCTGCGTGGAGCTGAAGTCCCGGCGGGGCATCTTCTTCAGCTCCGGGCCGGAGGCTCCAGCCGCTGACTTGTGGTCCGGGTGCGCCAAGGATCGCTCCTGGGCATCGTCCGTCTGTTTCACGTCGAGAGCGCTGCCCCAGAAGTGGCCCTCTCCACTAACTTCCCGGCGCTGGTCCAGCGTAAAGCTGCGCGCGTGGAACAGAGGGGGGGCTCAGCCCCAGAGCAGGAGCCTGGGGTGCGCAGGGCTGGGCGAGGCCTCACTTCGGCAGCGGGAACCTCGCCACGTGCGCCACGTGCAAACGGCCTGACCAAACCTGAAAGGGCCTCCGCACCCTTGCTTCCTCACAGCCGTGCCAGACAGGCAGATGCCAGGGGAACGGGCAGTGGAAAGCACCCGGCCAAAATCCGCTTCCCTCCCTGGTATGCAGAGCACCCTTCCCCAACCGGGTGGGAACTAGGCCAGGCTTGGGAAGATGGCCCCCCTTGTAACTTGACAACTTGCACCGCAGCCACCCAGCTCTCATTTCCCTCCCCACGAAGTCGGGGACGTGGAGGGGCCAGAGAAATCCGCAGCGGGGGCCCCAGCACGAAGCACGTCCTAAGGGAAAAGGGCTCCTGGGGCGCAGGCCTTCACCCAGCTTGGACGGGAAGCGATGCCACCCGCGGGAGGTCTCTCGCCCAGAGGGCTCCCAGGCAGGGCAGGGTCCCCCTCAGAACCTCCCCAAACATTACGCAGCCCCAGGCCCCAGAGGGTGACCGTTTCGCAGCGACCATAAAACTAATTTCCAGCCAGAGTGGCAAACGGAGCAGGCCGCAGGGTAGGCCCGCGCCCTCCAACGCCGAGCACCAACCTGTCCCGGAAGAAGAACTTGATGCCAGCCAGCGCCACCGTCAGGAGGACCGCAAGACGCAGCAGGTTCAGCTTCTGGCTGCGGTGAAGCGCCATTCCTGCCAGAGAGAAGGGGAGCGAAGGGGAGACGCTGAGGGCTGGCGCGGAGGCCAGGCGTGGATCCTGCCGCATACGTCCACCTTCCCCCCAGGTGCTCTTTAGATAAGTTGAACTACATCCCCCATATTGGCTGGTGGATTATGGCCCTTGTAGCTGCGGTTGGAGCTGGCTGGTGTAAGTCCAGAAAAGGCAACCCGTCTGAAGGGCGGCCTGCTGGATCTGACCCCTAACTGAGACCCCCCCGGGCTGCCGCAGCCCCTGCTCATAACTGCAGACAGGCTGCTGTTCCCGGGCTCTGAAACGTTCGTCTGGTTGTGACTTTTGCAGAAGTTTGGGCACAGCACATTTAGTATGGCATGAGCTTCGGCAGAAAAAGTGCTCCAAAATATTATACGCTGCTATTTTTATGGAAATGTGGATAATGTTTCCCTGAAGGATTTAAGTAATTGCTACTATTTTAAACAGGTAGACCACTAACACAGTAATTTGATTATGTTGCTTGAACTATTTTTCATAAAGCACGGCTTAGATCAGTGTTGTCCAAACTTGGCCACTTTAAGATGAGTGGACTTCAACTCCCAGAATTCCCCAGCCAGCCATGCTGGCTGGGGAATTCTGGGAGTTGAAGTCCACTCATCTTAAAGTGGCCAAGTTTGGACAACACTGGCTTAGATATTTAACAACTTCTGGCCCAACCGCTGTCCCTCACAGAGATGGCTTAAGTCTGTTGTTCTGACTTCATAGCACAAACCAGCTTAATCCACAGGAAAAGAGCCCTAATTCAAGACACAAGCTAGAACCACACGCTACAAAACACAATTTGGATGGTCAAGAAGGAATCAGATTTTGGGGTTTTTTTTCCTGCTTTACATGCACAGAGCAGTTTCAGCCTCCACTTCTTACTGCATTTCAAACCAGTCCTATGTCAACAGATCTCAACAATCAAGCAATAACAATAGATCAGCCTAAAACCATAAAACAACTGAGCACAAGGCAAACTGAACCACAAAATCCGTAACATCTGAAACAGCAACAAGAGCTGTGGTGAAAGATCAGACCTCGCTGCCCCTTGGGATTCGGACCTTAGGCCCACCAGGATGCAGCGTTGGGGCACTGGGTACAGAGGGCACAGAAGCACCAAGATGCACCTTGCAGAGGCCAGTCTGCCTGGGAATAACCTGGCACTGGGAGCAGGAAAGACCAGTGCCCCCTGTGCCCTTCCTATCCAAGTCCTGAGTGACACCCAGTTGCAACCTGGCACCCTCCATCTCTGTCTCCCGCTGTGAAGATTCTTGACCTGGGTAACTATTTGCCTTGTGAACTTTGCTACCAGCAGAGACTTTATTGCCTCTGAATCCAGGCTGTGCTGAGTTTGCTTTTGCTTCCTGGATTTGTAAGCATATTGAGTTAAGCGAAACGGGACCATGACACATTCTTCTGGAGGAGGAAGCGGCATAAAATCCTTTTCCTCCACACTTGAAGCTGAAGTGACCCAAAGAACCTCATCTGTGGAAAGGTGAGGATATTCTATAATTGGGGGCCCACAGCCCAAGAGACCCCCTGCAGTTGCCATGCAAGGTACCTGCAACAAATGGCCGTAGACGGGCAGAGGCCCCGGCAGCGATTAGCAGCCAGGCAGGCGCCGCCAGCTGAGAAGGGAACGCACGGAGAGGAGAGCCCGTGGCTGTAAAGCATATGGCCTGCGGGGCAGTTGCTGGTGGGCAAGGAAAGGTGGATCAGAGCCCAGGGATCTTGGGCAGGACTGCTGGGAGGGTTTCCCACGAGCCTCACTATATCCTGGGGCCGGGGTAGAATTTAAAGAGGCTAAAAACGAAGAATCCCTTTTAAGAGTCCCTTGGACTGCTCGGAGGTCAAACCAGTCAATCTTAAAGGAAATCAACCCTGATTGCTCATTGGAAGGATTGATAATGAAGCTCAAGCTCAGATACTTTGGTCACCTAATGCGAAGAGAGGACTCCTTGGAAAAGACCCTGATGCTGGGAAAGACTGAAGGCAAAAGGAGAAGGGGATGGCAGAGGATGAGATGTTAGATAGCATCACTGAAGCAATGAGCATGAAACTGAGCAAACTCAGGGAGGCAGTGAAGGACAGGAAGGCCTGGCGCGATATGGTTCATGGGGTCACGAAGAGTCGGACACGACTTAACGACTGAACAAAAAAAGGAGATGAAAATCTCTCTCAGGTTGGCAGAATGTGTCCCTCAACGCCAGGACATAAAATGAATATTAAATCGGAAAACGTGGGTAGCAGGCAGAAAAAGGCCTGGCAGCAAAGCAACTCTGACCAAAATGTTTGGCGACGCAAAACACAACAGATGCCAGTGAAACGCAAAAGCCGTTCCTACAACGCAGCACCTTGGAGGCAACACTCGCTGAGCTGGAGCACCGGCTAACAGGGCAGCCCCAGAACCCCCCAGAGGGTCTCCCAGCTCCAGCTGTGGGACCAAGGGCAGCTGCCCAAGGGGCTTTTCCTGCCTCACTCCCCCGGCTCCTCAGAGGCGGCAGGGAGGGGCAGTGGGCTGGCCCCAGATCCACTCAGCCGGAAGAGGGGAACCCCTCAGCTCCCACTGGCTACTCTGACTGACAGGAGTGAGTCTTGTGGTGGTGGAGGAGGAGGAGGAGGAACTCTGCCAAACAGCCTGCACAGGTGAGGAGCTGGATCTTGGACCTTTGCAAAGCAGAGGCTCCATCCCTCGTGCTGCCTGATCCTAAGAAAGAGGCTTGTGCCTCAGGGGCTTCCGAGGGTCACCCCCTTCCCCAAACAACGCAGCAATCACCTCCAACCTTCCTTTTCAATCCAGGCAGCGTGGCGCTGCTGTGGGGCTAGCCTTGGGTCAAGCTCAAAAGGTGTAAGGGTGGGGCAAAGACTTCTGCAGCGCTGCTCCCTCTGGGAGCCAAAACAATACCTAGAGGTGGAGAGGGTCTGACATGGACAGTCTTCAACTTTTTGCAGTATTTTTAACTACTTTTTACTTTACTTAATTTATCTTGCCTCTCCACCACTAACACAAGAAGGTCTGTGAAGTGCTGAACACACTCAAAGAGCACACCAGCCATCCATGCGCTATCTCACTCCCACTCAGAAGCCTCGGACAGCCCTCGGACTAGCAGCTGCTGAATGGCTGACCGACCACGAACTGGCCTCGTTGCTGTTTCTGGGCTGCCCAAATTGAGAAGACAAGAAGTTTGAAGGGTTGCCCCACCCGTCTGCTGCGTGCAGAGACCCTCTGCTCTCATTTTCTTTTTTGCCAGCTAGAAAGACAGCTCTGAAAGAGGGCAAAGCAGCTGGAAGTTAATGCAGACAAGATGCAGAATTGGTGGTTCGGATTTGTGTTTGTCTAGGTGGAGATGCGCAACTTCTCACTGTGAATGTTCTCCCTTGGGGCGGTTTTTTCTGAAGTTAGGGTTAGGTGATCTGGCATTACATTTGGAGGCCCAGAGGCAGCATAAGAGACACACGTTATGTGCCCGGTCAACCACGGCCTCATCTAAAGAGAGAGGCGATCTGTCTGTCCCACTTCACCTGCAGCAGTCTTCACATGGAGCTGCACAAACTACAAAAGGTAACTGATGGGAGCATATTATGCAGAACCTACATCAACTGCCTTGGCTTCCACCTGGTTTCCAAATCCAATTTAAACCACTAGTTAACATTTCAGGGACCAGAACAGCCAGCAATAGGATGTCTCGGTGATACAGGAACAGAGCGGTACCATACAGCCATGCTGTATGCAGACAGAAAATATGTTTTCTTTCAACCCCCAAACAAAAATCACATTCTGAAACTTCTGCCAAAGCATTTCAGATTGACTATGGTTTGGCAGAAGAAAATCTCAGAACGTTTGGATTGTTACGGGTTTCAACTGAAAGAAAATCTGGAGGAATCCGAGAGTGATTTTACAGGGTAGGTAGGGCAAGACTGAAGTGCATCACTCCCCTCCTCCGCAGTCTCCCCTTCTTCCTAGTTTTAGATGGCACGCGAGTATTGATTTGCTGTTGACAGCAACTTTGGTCAGACGGTATCAAGGACATGCTGGCAGAAACAACGGCTGGCCAGCATGGCTTCCATCAGTTCCCAGACTCTGCTGGGCATCGTTTTAGCTAAAGAAACATCCTTGGTTGCCAACCAGCTGACTCCAAGGGGGCAGCGCTTTCAGCATGCTTTCTGCAGAGAAGGGAGTGCAATTCCAGGTATGTAAAGAACTGTGTGGGCTCTCTAGCAGTAATCTGGGAGGGACAGAAAAGTTGAACCAGCAGAAAAAGACCGTGGCTGAGCTGTCAAACCACCAGAAACCTCAGCATGAAGACACAGGGGATGTCCAATCTAAGGGCACTTTATTTCTGTGGTCAACCAAGAGTTTGTCATTCCTTTGGTTAAGTGTGGTAATTTTGCTGTCTGGTTCTCATTTGCTGGTAAAAATTTAAACCCAATAGGCACTTTGGGCCAATGCCATCCTTGATGAAATGAAAATAATGTTCCCGCTCACTCACAGATTGGCTCAGGAGAGCTACTCTCTTGCATGCCGTGTCACTGGCCAGGCAAGGTTATCAGGTTTTTGTTTATCCTGAATGATTAAGAAAAGAGGCATTTCCTGTTTTGCCACAATCCACAGAGAAAGGAAGCAATCACAATCAAAGCAGATGATGACAGTCTAACCCTAGAGGAAATAATGGAACAGCACCAGGAACGTAGCTTGGACCGATCTGTGTAGAATCACAGAGTCAGAAGGGACTTCAGAGGTCACGGAGTCCACCCCCTTCTTGGTGCATTCTGGACAGACCCGCAGCAAAGAAGGGGAACATCCCCACGAGGCAGAGAGCTGTCTCCGCCAGGAAGTTCCTTCCAATATTTCACTGAACGTTCTTTCCCTGCAGTTTCAGATTTGGGATGGCATATGGCCCAGGCAAAGGGCTAGGTTTTAATGTAAGTGGAGTTAAACTGATTAAGTGCACTTCCTCCCTGTGCACTTAGTTGTGTTCCCTCTTTATCACTTTGGCAGAGACTGCAGGGCCACCCTGAAGATTTCCAGCCCCGGGTGGCGTAAGTGGGGCCGAGGGCTCAGAGGAAAGGGGCAGCTGCCCACCTTCTCCACGGGAAATCTGTCCAAGGGCAGTGGCGGGACTCTGAGGGGCCAGGGGCAGCCACGGGCAGCCACAGGAGTAACACGTAGATGCTCACTGACTGCGCCAACCCTGTGGTTCAAGGGAGGCTCTGAGGTGCGTGGCGGAGCTGGGATGTTGCACAGGAAAGGCATGCCTGCAGTGCTGAGGAGCGCCAAGTCCTGCCCCCTTTCAGCTCCCGGTCTCCAGTGGTCACTGAGTGCCCAGGAGATGAACCACCCCAGAAAGACCTCGTGCAGGGCCATCCCACTTTGTAGCACGGCAGGGCCAATGGCTCACCCCAGAGACTCCGAACTTTGCCCCCGTTTGGCCACCTGCAGAGATGGGAAAGAGGAGAGGGGTCCTCTGGGAAGTTAAGCACACAAAGGCACTCAACGCAAGGGAAATCCCTGATCAGCCCGTAAAGGGCCTCCATGTACCTAACGGTGAACATTCATATTACACCAAGCCAGTTAATCGTGTCTGACTGAATAAGCCACAGTTGACTGGATTCCACGGGGGCTGAGTGGGCACAACATACTAAACCAAGGGCAAACAAACTACATGATGGCTTTGCGCAATGTATGTTTGTGGCAGCAAAGGTTCTGTCTCTGGCGGGGTTCGTGCAACACACCCAGACAAGGTTAAAATGAGGCTGGTTAGAGTTGTGGTTCAACCCGCTGTGGCAACCTGCTACACACTTCTCTTAGCCTATTGTGTGAACCTGGCATGACACAGCTTCTTGGTTGGGCAGAACATGTTATTTAAACATGTTTTGTAAACCAAGATTTAGAGTTTAGTGAGCTTGGCATTTAGCCACTGAGGCTAAAAGGCACTGCCATGCTCTGCATCACGCATAATGCAAGCTATTTGTTGAGTCAGCCCCAAATCCACCAGAAATCACCTCAGTCAGGTGATTGAGGGTGCCATCAGGGGCCTATCTGCTCGCGGACAATCCTTTAGGCCCAGAGGTGCGGCCTACAAAGCCAGTTCCCCACCCTCCCCATGCATCAGCAAACATTCAGAACAAGAGGCCAGAAGCCAGCGACAGATTCAGGAATCATTTGGCCCACCATTATGGTACAACGTTCAGCCCACAACAGAGAAGACAAACAAGCAATTTCCTTCTGGTGGCGCTTCTGCTCCATGGAAAGGAACAGAGGCAGAAGTGGCATTTTGGGGAAGAAAACAAGTCTTCCTGTGACATCCAAGACCCGGGTCCCAGGTGGCACCCCTGGCTGGTCTATACCTCAAGCATATTGACCAGGTTCTCACACTGCCCTGGAACTGGGGGCTCAGCTGGGTAAAACACACCATGGTTTACAGTTTTACAGTTTGCAGCCCTTTGATTAACCAGGTTAGCAGAAGGGGTGAAGGGGATCCCAGCCACGCAGCCAGAGGCCGAGGACCTTCCTCCTAGCTTTGGGGTGGGGGTAGTTAGGATCCCAAGGAAACGAGAGAGGGAAAAAGGCACTGGCTCCTTGGTGAGGCGCAGCCACTGGAGTCAGGCGCTTTAACACATCTGAATGGTTGGAGCGAAATAAATAAATCCGGCCAGCAAAGCACCAGGGTGAGGGTGCAGGTGTCCCCAGAGGGGAAGGCCTTTTGGTGCCCCTGGCCCCCCTTCCCTTGCAGCGGGGAACAGCCCCTCCTCGGTCCCAAAGAAGCCGCCAGCGGCCCTGATCGGGGCAGACCCGGAGAGCAAGCTCGGGCCCTCCGGCGCTTCCCAACCTGGCGCCCCGCAGGCTGCGCGGGATGGCAGCCCGCAGACGCCTCCAGCCGGCCGGGGCGGGGGGGGGGGGAGGGGATGCTGGCTTTGGGAAGGCTGCCGCCCCGCGGGACACACAAACGACCGCACGCTCTGGAACCGGGCACCGCCCGAAAGCGCGGGGGGGGGGGACGACGGAACTCCCCGCTGGCGCCCAAGGGCGGCCGGCTTACGCCCAGCAGGCGCGCGCCCCGTCTCCCGTCCGGGCTTGGCGGGCCCGCGCTCCCGACCGGCTCACCTGCAGCCGAGCGCTGGGAGCGGCGCCGGGTCGCTGCGCGGGGAAGAGCCTCGCCGGCCAGCGCGCCGCAGGACCGCCAGCAGGGAGCCCGGGGGCTCCGAAAGGCGCCGCCAGCAGCGCGGAACGGCCGCTGGGCGAAGACAGGTCCGGGAAGAAGCCCCGCGGCGCCGGTTCGCCTCCGGGCGCCGAGCGAGGCGCGTGGCCGTCGCGCGGGGAACGGCGACCCTCGTCCCCGCCGCCCCCTCCCCGCGCTTGCGGCCGTTGCCAAGACGGGAACCTGCCGGCCCCTCCCCGGGCCCCGCCGCGCAGCTGCCCCCCGCCTGGCGCGCTGCCCGGCGCTTCTCCTCCTCCCGCGGGCCCCCGGTGCGGGGCTCCGCCAGCCAGCCAGCCAGCCAGCCAGCCCTCGGGAGGGCCGGCCGCAGCCTGCACCGCCACCCGCGGACCTGCGGAGCCTGCGGCGCCGCTGCAGCCCCTACCTGAGCCGGCAGGTGCAGAGCGCAGATGCAGCGGCGGCTCCGCTCCGGGCTCGGGCGGCGCTGCGGCGGGGAGCCGGCTCGGGGGCGGAGCAGCCAGCCAGAAGCAGCCCCCGCCCCGCCCCGCCCCGCCAGGCGGCAGGGAGAGCGGGAGGCCGCCGGAGCCCGCGCCCACGGCGGGGCTGGCCCGGAGGGGGGGCGGTGGGCTCGCCCGGGGGAGCCTCCGCGCCAGCAGCCCCCGAGCTGGGGCGCCGGCCCGATGGGCGAACTCGGCCTCCTCCTCCAGGCTGGGATCCAGTACCGAGGCGGGAAGGATCGGCTCCGTTCGCCCTCCTGCGGGGCCGGCCGAGCCTGCGTCTCCGGGTCCCTGCCGTCACGTCAGAATGGGCTCGCCCTCCCGGCCCCGGGTTCGCCCCACCTGCTGAGCCCCAGCCGAGCCCGGCCCGGGGGAGCGCAGGGTCAGCCGGCCCGGGGCGGGCTGCCCCCGAGGCTTATCCCATCGAGCTGGGTTCCACGGGTCCTGGAAGGGTTTGGGGCTGGCTCCACCGGCGGTGATGCCCTGCCCGGTTCCCGGAACGGGGAGCTGGCTGGGGCGCCTCAGCCCCCGCGACCCGGCGGCGGAGAGGCCCGATTCAGGGCCAGCAGAAAGCCCACCCGCGGGCTGCGGCGGTGCGCTGTACAGAAGCAGCGGGTTTTCCGCACCGATGGCATCCGCACCGCTTCTTCCGCCCCCTCGCCCCTCCTCCCGGTCGCCCGTCGCGGGCACCACATTCAGCGGATAAAACCCCACCTTTCAAGCAGTCACCTTGGCGGCATCCCTTGCCTGGTTAGACAGGAGCGACTTCAGTTTGTGATACCCGGGATGTGGACGTGGGATCAGCTTCCCACCCGCGTCCTCTGGATTCCCCTCCGACTCGGCCAGCCAGTCCGGTTCCTCGACAAGGTTCCTCTTTTGCGGGGCGGGGGGGGGGGGTTTATTATATCCATCCAGTATTATAAACATATGGATGCCAAAAGGTGAAGTGCTTTAAGCAAAGTAAGAAATAGAATACAAAGACAAGGTAATGTAATGAAATCTTTCTTGCTGTAGTTATCTTGGAATTAAAATGGCATTTGATGGTGATGCTAATGGTGAAATCACTGGACTTTATTCTCTTGTCTTATTGTATGTCCCTTTGGAAATCTTTTCTTCTTTTGATTCTTTTCTGCTGTAAATACCTGTGAAGTCTGTTGGCTAAGCCAGCAGTTGGGCCATTTTATGCATTCTGTTATCCATGATACACAGCTTGCGTGATAATATAACTTAAGGTTAGGAAATGCATGTCCACCTCTTTTGAGTCTTGCAAAATTTTGAAGCTTACAGTTTTTCCCCACTCCATACAAATCTATGGATTGTTCTTTGCCAATCCTGCAAGCTTTTATCAGAGATTGGAACAGGTGCCATTTGGAATAAGAAGTTCATTTTGGGTAGTATATTTGTTTTTATTGTCATCCTAAGTCTCAGCCAAGGAAGTTTTACATTTTTCCACCTGTTTTATCTTTTATCATGATTTATTGCAATTGTTTTGAAATATATCTTTATTAGATCTTGTCCTAAATATTTTACTGTCTCCTTTGTAATCTTGCAACCAATCTTTTTTCACACAGTTGTCTTCTTCAGAAGTTGGGTTCCTTGTTATTATCTTTGTTTTCATTTTGTTATCTTTGCACCCGGACGGACAGCCAAAACCTTTCATTCTTTTTATCAGCTGACTTACAGAACTTTGTCCTTGTGTACTTGTTAGTACTATATCATCTGCGTGGCATTTCAGTTTGCATTCCTGTCCTTGGATTTGATCCAGTTATTTGTTGTTTTTGTTTTAATCTTGTCCACCAGGACTTCCAAAGTGATTGCAAATAGCAGAGGAAACAGTGGACACCCTTGTTTTCAGCCTTTACTTGGTAAAAAGCTTGCCAAGTCCTTCATTCACTGTCATCTTTGCCACTTACAGTTGACGTATACTCTCCAGCTAAGTTTTCCTGAGTTTATTTTGTATACGGCCTTTAATAGGAGAGTCCATTCCAAATTGTCAAAGACTTTTTCTGCGTCTAAAAATATTATCCCTGCCTTTTTATTATTAATACATTTATTATGAACCTGCTGTTGTCTTCATCTTCCTTTGTTTGATCTGTATGTATGATTTCAGAAATATACTTCCTTGTATGTCCAGCTAATACTGTAATAAATACCTTGTGATTTAGCAGCGTTGGCTTCTAACAATGGGCAGGCCTGGGGGAAGCAGGTAATCCAGACTGATTTCAAGGCAGCTACAGGGTAGGGATTGCCTTGGCTGGCCCAATGGATGATCCTTGGAGATCACCAGGGAAAGTGTGACTCTGCTGATTCTTCTTGACCTCTCTGCTTCTTTTGATAGCACTGAAGCTGGTCTCCTTCCAGACTGGAAACAGGAGACAGGCTTTGCAACAGTTCCATTCCGGTCTCTCAGGGGTTGCTTAGAGATGGTTCCTCCATCTACAGGGATTATTACAGTGTCCCTCAGGGCTCCATTCAGTCTCCGTAGCTTTTCAACATCTCCATGAAACCGTTGGGGAGACCATCCTGAGATTTATAGAGCTCTGAGGGCTCTTAGGAAACACGTGACGCCGGATCTATTTCTTTGCAACATCTTCAGGAAACGGTTGGTGATCGGCTGGATGAGGGATAATCCATGAAAGTGAATCCAGACAAGAGAGAGGTACCCCTGGTGGGTGATTTGGACAGGAATTTCATTCGCACAACATTTTAAGGGATAATATGATTTTGTTTGTTTGAAAATTTGTTTGAAAATGAATATATGACTTCACTTTCTCTGTTGTCAGAATGGAGGCTGTGGGGGGGGGTGTTGCAAAGAGGACCATTTTGAAGCTCTCCCACCTTACTGCTCAGAGCTGTTGTAGGTCATTAGCTCTGTGTGAAGCTGGAGGGGAGCATTGAGTGGCTCTGATCTAGGAAATAGGGAGAGGAAACACCTTAGAGGTCCATAATCCAGGAGAATCCAGGGAAGTTGGAATAATGGACAGTAGCTAGCAAGATGGAGCTTGACAAGAACAAATGCGCAGCCTTCCATTTGTGTAGGAAAAATGAAAGGCATGAGGCGGTTGCCCTGGAAAGCACTGTACCTGGAAAGATCTGGATGTCATGGTGAGTCCCAACCTGCATAGGAGCCAACAGAGTGATTCAGCTGCAAACAAACAACATGTGATCCTTGGCCACATCAACAGAAGCTGTTGTTCCTCTCTGTTCTGCACCGGTCAGACTTCTCAGGAGGTGCTCAAACAGAGGCTGGTTGGCCATCTGTGGCAGTGCATTACGGCCATGAGCAAGAGGGGTTGAAGTAGATGACCTCCAAGGCCTCTTCCCTCCCTCCCAGTCTCTGAACGTTACTGACAAATTGCACGAGTTGGTTACAAGTTGTGAATATCTTCTGATTACTTTCAGAGGACTAAGAAACTTCACCGATCAAATCAGTGGATCCCCACCAAGCAAATTTCATTCAAGGGTGAGCTACGCTCAAGGGGATGAGGGGTCACGTTGGTCCTGACTTTCCAAGGATCCTGACTGCGTCGTTGGGACAATCGAGGGGCAAGGTATGCCCTGAAACCCAACAAAAGGAAGACATAATACGGTAGCAGCCCTTAAACAGTTACCCCTTCCTGAGTCCCACCATTCAGAAAGAACAGTGACAGACCGGAGCACGTCCAGAGGAGACCTTTGGAGGCAATTAAGCAGTCTCGAACGAAACACCCCCAAGAACAAGGAGAGGCGTTGGGTGCGTTTGGCCTGAAGAAGGGACGACCGGGGAAGTCGTAACAGCTGTTTTCACACATCTGGAAGGTGTCCTGTGGAAGCCAGGGCAGAAACAGTAGGACGGGAAAGAAGGGGTTCCAATGAAAAGGAAGGCAAATTGGGTTGGACATCGGGAGAAATGCCGTAGTGGTAAGAGCTGTTCACCGATGGAACAGATGCCACAGGAAGTGGCAGACCTGACTTCTCAGAAGGTGTTTCAGTAGAGGCTGGATGGCCACCTGTTAGAGGCGCTGTAGTAGTAGATTCCTGCTGTGAGCGGGGGGGTTGTATCATTTATTCATCTATTTATTTATTTGCTTACATTTATTGGCCACCCAACTCCAGTGGGCTCTGGGTGGTGTACAAAACTAGGGGAAAAAATAATTAGAAACAGCTAAATATAAAGGTCTCTTTCATCTCTTCTGTTCTGATTCTATGAATGTTATTAGCAAATTGCTGCGATTTCAGGGCAGAAGCAGTAGGGCGTGACGAAAAGGAAGGCGAACTGGGCTGGACGTCGGCACAAACGCCCCAGGGGCAACAGCTGGGCACCGACGGAGCGGGCGCCACAGGAAGTGGCAGGCCTGACTTCTCCGAAGGGGCTTCAGCAGAGGCCGGGCGGCCACCCATAGAGGTGCTGTGGGACTGGACCGGACCAGCACTCCTCAGCTTGGGCCACGCTAACAGGGGCGGACTTCAACTCCCAGCATTCCCCACACAGCAAGCGGGTTGCGGAATGCTGGGAGTTGGAGCCCGCCCGCCTTAGAGAGCCCCTGGACCAGGTTTCCTCAACCTTGGCCACTTTAAGATGGGTGGACTTCAACTCCCAGCATTCCGCAGCCAGCAAGGGTTACGGTTAGGGTTAGCAAGGCTGGCTGGGGAATGCTGGGAGTTGAAGTCCACCCGTCTTAAAGTGGCCACGGTTGAGGAACCCTGCCCTGGAGCAGACGACCTGCGACGACCCCCGGCCGCCCGCCCCTCAGCCAACCCCGGGCGAAGGCCTCGACTCATACCGGGACGTGCCCGCCAGAGGGCGCTCTTCCCTGCGGCCGCCGGCGCGGTAGAGCTACGAAGAGGTGGAGGAGGCCGCGCGCCGCCCTGAACGCCGGATGAGAGCTCCCGGTGGACACCGACGAGGAAGCGGGACGCGTCAACGCGGGGGGCGTCGCTTGCTCGAGGAGATGCTCCTTGGGTTCGCACAGGTTGCTGAACCCGGGTCGGCAAAGCGCGGCCCTTGCGTCCGCGGGGGAGGCCGGCTCATACAGCTGCCCTGAGATGCAGGCCCCGCCCTTCAAGGGAACTGCCACCTGCAAGGCCCCCGCTGGTTGAAACGCTTGTCGGCCGGCGGGGAGCGGCCTCCAAAATCCCTGCAGCCTCGGCCGCTGTGGAGCGCCTCGCCCCGCTCCCAGCCCCGGCGGGAACTGAAATGCCGAAAGGGACCCGGAATTCGCCGCCTCAGAATGAGGCTACATACCGTGAGTCTATGGCCACAAGCGCCCGTCTCGGCTCGAGCTCCGGCCCAGGGCGGGGGCGTTGCTCTGCGCGCGCGCGCGCCCTGCGGGACCGGCGCCTGCGCCTTGGCGCGCCCGGCTCGCGCATGCGCGCGGCTCCCCTGAGGCGGGCGGCCCCGAAGACGGAGAGGCGGGCGGGGGCTCCCTCGCTCCGGCGCCCGCCGCCATGAACCCCGCGCAGGGCACGGTGGGCAGCGACCCCGTCATCCTGGCCACGGCCGGCTACGACCACACGGTGCGCTTCTGGCAGGCGCACAGCGGGATCTGCACCCGGACGGTCCAGCACCAGGACTCGGTATCCTTTGGGGCGCGGGCGGGCGGGCCGGGGCTGGCGGGTCCCCTCACGGCTTCCTTAACCCTCGCCGCCAGCAGGTCAACGCCCTGGAGATCACGCCGGACCGCACCATGGTCGCCGCCGCAGGTAAGCGGGCGGGCCCTTTTCCTTCGCCCTGGCCTTGCCGGTCTTAATCGGCCGTTTGCGCTCTGCGCGTGGCCCGGAGCCTGCAAGTAAATAAATAAATAAATAAATAGAAGGAGATTCTGGGCAGGGCTTCTCGTACGCTGGCTGGGGAATTCTGGGAGTTGACGTCCAGGCGTCTTCCAGCGGCCAAGGTCGAGAAGCCCTGCTCTGGGTCGTAGGCAAAGACGAGGGTATCAAAGGCCACGCAGATCAATGATAACGATTTGAAATCCGAAGCTAGAATCCTGCATCCAGATGGAGCAGCGCAGGGAAAGAAGGTCCCCGGGCTGGCATCGCCTGCACTAAGTTGAAAACGCCCCTGGAGAGCTTCGCCGTCCAGGGCAGGGCAGGGCAGGGCGGGCCGTTCTGGGACGCGGCCACCTCTGCGGCGCTCCGTGAAGGTGATGCCGTGCCTGCGGTTGCCCGTTTCTCGGCTCTTCGGTTCGAATGCGGTCGCGGGCAGACTCGGAATGGTCCTTCCGCCACCTCCGATCACGGAGCGTTGTCTTCGACAGCCCCGCTCTGGAACTTGGATCGGCGCCCCTTTGTTTTCAGAGCCCACGCTTGCTCTCTGGAAACCCATCACCCGGGGAGAGTGGATTCAGTGGGGCGGGGAGGCAGGAGTGCAGGACAGTGAAAGAACTCCCAGCGGGGCCCTGACCTACTGCCTTCGCCCCCCTCCCCGAGAAAGAAAGCTAGAGCGATTGATCAGTTGGGGTTGCTGCCAGTTTCACTTGGGAGAAAAGTCCTCCTGAACCCGGGCGTATCAATTGTCTTCCCTCTTTCCTCAGCCTTCCGTGAACTTCCGCCACTTGAGCCAAAGTGACGAGAGTTGTGAGAGCGTCCTAGGCTGGGGTGCTCAATCTTCAAGCCCCAAAATGCTCCCAAATGTGGCCGAGAGGAAAAATGTTTTTGTAGATCAGGAGTAGTATAAATGGTCATCTATGCTTCCTGGCCCCCACCCCCTTTATGCTGGTTCTGCCCACTTTGGGGGTGTGGCAGCCCCTGGCTTGCCGCCCAAAGGCAATATGTGGCCTTCAGCAAGAAAATACATGCAATAGGGAAGGGGCACCCTGTGGCTACTCTGGTCAACATGTCCTGAGGCTTTTCTGCTTATGATATGCCTTTCCAACCACTCCCCCTTTTCTAGAAAAAGCATTGATTTTGCCACTGTCATCCTGTTAAGTTAAGGATACAGATTGATGATATTTGCATACTACTGAACTTGATGTCTGTATTTTGGCGTTATTGTCATCACCATGATCATTCTTGTTCGTGCATTTAATTTTTTTTTAAAGAAACAATAGGGGAGCCCCCCAGGCAGTTGGGTGAGTTGGGATGGAAGGTTACTTAGCCAGGCTGGGACTGAGATTAATGACAGAGCAGTGACTTTCAGTCTCGGAGATCATTGGTCAGTGAGCAATTGTTTCAGTCTCTTAAGAGTTATGGGCCAAAGGAGCCTTATTCCGACGTGGTGCTGCTCCTCTCTGCTGTAGCCTCTGTGTGAAACTTATTTGTTCCTTTGGTTTCTTATGAACTAGTTGGGGTTTGTTGTCCAGGTTACCAACACATTCGCATGTATGACTTGAATTCCAATAACCCCAACCCCGTGATCAACTATGATGGGGTCAGCAAGAACATTACCTCTGTTGGGTTCCATGAAGACGGCCGGTGGATGTACACAGGGGGCGAAGACTGCATGGCTCGCATCTGGGACCTCCGGTGGGCCTTTTGCTTTTGATCTTCCTTTTAGGGGAAGCCGAAGAACGGCTCTGAGTATGCAGGTGTGGAAAGGGGGCAGCCCAGGGAGGAATCAGGCAGATGCTTTGCCCACGTGGTGGGCACCTTTGCGCACTTCAGAAAATGGAGAAGGGAGTAAAATTAACCAAAAGATGATTTAGAAAATTAAACGCCCCAAATTTCATGAGATCTTACATGTGTGCATAGAAATCTTGTAAGATTTGCTACCTTGTTAAAGTTTGACCATTCTTACTATTTGAAGAAGAGAGTTGGAGCCTTCCAGGGGCACCGTGAGCATCGTGATGCACTGAGCATCAGGATAGATGCTGTTCCAGCTTGAATGGGATGCTCCCGCCAGTTCGGCATCTGCATTCCATTGTAGATGAGAGAGTGTGAAGGAAGGCTGTGCAGCTTTGGAACCGGTGGGGTGAGAAGCTGATCTGAATCAGGAGTTTCTTAGTGTGATAAATGAACAGTTAACTCCAAAGTGATTGAGATGTTCCTCTTGGTGGGTGAGTTTGAGTTGCAATTTTTGTCTTTTTTCCCACTTACAAAATCTGTATCAGAGGCACTTCGGTATCAGTTTTGGTAAACTTTCTTCTTTTTTCAAAAGTGCCTTCCTGAGGTTGCTGTTTTATAGTTTTGCCTTAAGCGAAAAGAGAAAAAGTAAAGGGATGAAAAGAGAAGGAATTTAGTGAGCAAACTCTGCTCATTGTAGGACTGAAAAAATACATCCTGGAAATTCTGAGGGTCTGAACGCTTCTAGATTTCGTCAGAGGGAACAGGCCCAAACCACCAAGTGGCCCCTTAAAGACGGCCATATTTATTCTGGCAGAAGCATTTGCCATCCAGAGTCTGCAGCTGAGAAGGCCTCTCCTGAGCAAACCTATTGTGGTCCTCATGGAAGAGTGCAGAGCTGACTCAGTGATGAATTTTTAGGAAATACAACCATTTGAGAATGGTGGGAACGGCTATGCTGGTGTGATACTTGACCATGTAGTGGCCATCGCTGTTAAGTAGAACTGGAGCTTCCCTGGTCCCTGGAATTCAAGAAGTCACGGTAGTTCCTTGGCTCATCCCTGTCATGTCGCTTGTGCCCTGTCTGTTTCCAGGTCACGCAATCTTCAGTGCCAGCGCATTTTCCAGGTGAACGCGCCCATCAGCTGCGTTTGCTTGCATCCCAATCAGGTAACTGTATGCTTCAGCCCTGAGGTGGGATCCCCTGCTTTCCTGTTGCATCAGGGAGGGTGAGAGTGCCACAGGAGCAAAAGCCCTTCCACTTTTTCCTCTCCTAGGCTGAACTTATTGTCGGAGATCAGAGTGGGGCTATTCACATCTGGGACCTGAAAACAGATCACAATGAACAGCTCATCCCAGAGCCGGAAGTCTCAGTCAACGCGGTGCATATTGATCCGGATGCCAGCTACATGGCTGCAGTCAACAGTTCGGTAAGGGTAGCCTGTTCTGGACTTGCTGAGTTCCTCCGTCAGCCTTCAACTTGGCCACTTGCTTGGCAGGTGGAACCAGGTTTCAGAGGGTTTTGGCAGAGAGCCTGCGGGCCACGTCCTCTCAGCCGTGTCTCCTCTTGCAGGGCAACTGTTACGTGTGGAATCTCACAGGTGGCATTGGAGATGAGGTGACCCAGCTCATCCCCAAGACCAAGATCCCCGCACACAACCGCTATGCACTCCAGTGCAAATTCAGCCCAGACTCCACGTGAGTAATTGGTGAGATTGTTCTGTTTGCCTGGCCCTGGAAAAGTAGGGACCTTCCGTCTTGGGGAGGGGCGGGGGAAATGTTGGCCTGGGGAACCAAACTGGCTTTGGGCGAGAGGATTGTTAGGATATTCTCATGGGAAGAAGAGCAAATTGCTTATCTTCAAACAAAATTGTTATGGCTACAGCAATCACGCCACCTGTATCGGCCTTATAGTTTGCACGTATACTGCTATTTACTGCCACCTATTGGCAGCTTCATAAGGGGACACGGTGGCGCAGCGGCTTAATGACGCTGAAAGTTGCCGGCCAGAAATGGCTGACGCTTCGGCGGTTCGAGTCCAGCCTTCGCGTTAACAGGGTGAGCTCCTGTTTCCTCCCCAGCTCCTGTCAACCCAACAGGTCGAAAACTTATGTGAGTAGATAAATGGGTACTCTCACTCCGGTGGGAGGAAAAATGCTGGCAGCGCTTTGCACAGAGAGACGGGACCAGTTGCCGGTAAGCGCGAAACCGCGCTCGCCCGAAAAGGGCGCGAAGCAATGGAAATCCCGCCTCCTGCGCTCGCCAGCTGGGCTCTGCTCTAGGAAGGAGGCTCTGGCAAACCACTTCCGAAAAACAATTGCCTTGAAAACTGCAAGGATTCGTCCAGGCAGTCACTGCAGGGTCAGTAATGACTGAGCGCAGACAAAAAAAAAAAAATTGGCGGCTTCATGCTAGTTACCTAAGGGGAGGTGCATAGTTCCAATAAATTGTGGGTGATTGTATGCCTCAGTACTAGCAGGGTTTAGTCATCATGTAATCGTTTTATAGGTTATGTAGTTGTAACTAATAACTAAGTAGTGTACCTCTTCTCTGAGAAGTTTTGGCTAGAGACTTGGTTGAACTCGTGTATTGGATAAGTTTGTTTTAAGTCTTGGATGCCACATAAAAGAGAAGTGATTTTTTCTATGTTTTGCATGAAACTTATATTTTATGTAGTTTTATTTTTCTCAATAAACAACCAGATATGTTTTATAACTTCTGGCTGGATTTATTTGGAGAACAAGATAAAGACATTGCATTCTTTAAATCTCTCTAACGCTGGTGTGTATTTTTGGTGTGGAATGTACTCATATCTCCACTCTGCCTAACAAGGATTAGTGTTGGTATGCAATGTGTGGGCTGAGCTACGGTCCCAACTGGGTGGTGTTTCCCCTCTGGTATCCTCTGTCCAAACTCATCCTGCACTTAGACTCCCGTGCCGCACTTCAGGTTTGAAGAGTCTCTGCTGCTGTCAAAGCCGGTCTGGAACCCAAGTCTCATCATAACTGGGCAGAGAGTAGGGGGCTCTCTCTTTCTTCCCCTGACCATTCCGGCTCAAGTGGTGGGACAAGCTGGCAGAGAGAGGGAGCCAAGGGCTTGGGGAGAGAGGCAGGTCCTTCCAAAGGAGATGGTGGGCTGGCTGAGGAAAATCCCCAAGCCTTGCCCAGCCTAAGAGACAGAGATCTCCCCTGAATTTGGGAGCCTGATTAGTCAGGCCTGATCCAGCTGTTCCTTTAATCTTCGCCAATTCTTGGTCCATCCAGCCTGGGACCCATCTTGGACCTTCTGCCACCAATGTGTTCCCTTCCTTCAAAAGCCCACCTGGGAAGATGCTTCCCAGTTTCTCAGATAAGGCGAGAAAAGGGGCCAACGTGCTCCAATTGGAATAATGGGCCGGATCCGTCAAGCTCCTGCCTTCAGCTGCGTTTGCTTTTTCTCCCTGCTCCAGGCTTTTGGCCACTTGCTCTGCTGACCAGACATGCAAAATATGGAGGACCTCCAACTTCTCGCTGATGACAGAGCTGAGCATCAAGAGCAACAACCCTGGGGAGACTTCCCGTGGCTGGATGTGGGACTGTGCCTTTTCAGGGGATTCCCAGTACATTGTCACAGGTGAGAAGGGCGGAGCCCACCACTCCCACCCCCTTTGCCAAAAATACAATAGATGCACTTAAATAGCATTTTGAACATGCTTGTTCTCCCTAGAGCAGTATCATCCCCATATTTTGGAAAAGGAGAGAATGAGCAGCTCACTGGCCAGGTCCGTATTTTGCTTGTGGAGGCAAGCTGAGAACTGGGCCTCTGGGCTTTGTGATGTTCTTGAAGGACTAAGAATCCTAGAATTGGGAGTTGCCCTTGAGGCCGTCAAGTCCATCCCGTTCTGTGCAGGAATCCATGTGAAAATCAGCCCATTCAGTGGAGAGGAGCCCCCCCTCAACCCTGGGTCCAGGGTTCCACCATCAAACTGCTCGTACTCTTAGGAAGGGTGTTCTGACTCTTGGAATCTGCCTTCTCAGAACCCGCATCCATTCTTCTGCGCCCAGCGCTCTGGGCCTGTAGAGAGGGGGTCTTTGCCTGTTGTGGGACACCCCACAGAGAGTTGAAGGGGGCTCCCATCTCGCTCCCCGGATGTCTTTTCTGAAGGCTGGGCATACTGAGTTCCCTCAGTCCTCAAAAGACTTAGTTTTCCGTTCCCTGATTGTTCTGCTTGTAGACTTGGTCCTGTTTTCTGCAGGGCTCTTCCAACGTGCTGCAGGAGTCCTTGGCACAGGTTGGGCCCTTCTGGAGAAACACATCAGCCCTTGGCTGTCTGCCCCCTCCTCCTTTCTGGGGATCAGCCCTGCTCCCCTGAGCTCTCTCTTCCCCCCACAGCCTCTTCGGACAACCTGGCCAGGCTCTGGTGTGTGGAGACGGGGGAGATCAAGAGAGAATACAGCGGGCATCAGAAAGCGGTCGTCTGCCTGGCTTTCAACGACAGCGTCTTGGGCTGAGGAGCAAGCTGGGGTGGCAACTCTTTGCCAGCTGGGTCTGCCTTCTGGGCAGAAGAGAATGTTCCTTCTGGGCTCCGTCGGCTATTGCTTCTTTCCATGGAGGGTGCAGAGTCCAGTCCAAGCAGGCCGAGCTGCACTAACCCTCTCTGCCCTTCTGCTTAATCGGCAGGTGGTGTAAGGCTGCGGCTGGCAGAGCAAGCTTTGAAACAGGGAACCCGTGTCCTTTCTCTGGGCAGGGATGGGTATTCTTGTCTGGGCTGCGTGTAGGAAGACCCACCTGTCCCCTGGTTCTGGTGTGAGCTGGGTCTCTTTCCTGAGGCCCCGTTTTCCAGGTCCTGCTTCAGATGCTGCCCCCTGCTCTCCCACCCCCCAGCCCAGAGGAGGCTTCATTTGGGAGGCTGGCACCAATTATTCCGCTAAATTGGCCCAAGAAGGAGCCCCAGCTGGGAGAGGGAGAAAGGCTGCCTCTGAACAGGGTGCCCTTCCCCTTGCAGGAGGGACTGGCCCACTCTGGCTCTTCCTTCCCCAGGCAGCCCCTCCAGGCCAACAGGCTTAGAAAAAAGAACAGATGAGGCTGGGAAACGGATCCTCTTGGGCCAAACCTGCAGGGAAACCTCATAAGCAGAATGCAGAATTTTCCCTGTGACCCTACGGGCGAAACCTTTAGTGCTCACATCACAACCCAGAGGGTCCTATACACAATGTTTTTTTAAAAAGGATTTCTTTCACGTAATGCTTGTATGGATCTTACCTTCATCATGAAGCTACTTCTACCAGAGACAATTATTTACATGTTACAGTTGAAAGTGACAAACTTTGTAAATATATATATATATAATGGTGAGCACAAGATGACCATGTAGTAGAGTTGTTTTTCTTCTGGCTGGTCCAGAGTCCTGATTAGAACATGGGCTCTCTTGGGAGGCAGAAGGACTTGGGTCGAGCAAGGGGACCTGGGTGACTTCAGGTTCTGCTTTGGTTCAAGTACAGCCCAGCTGAGCCAGGGAAGTTGCACTCTTTGGCCGTTCACTCAGGAAGGTAGTAGAAACAGATGGAGACGCAGATGTTGCTTGGGAAGCAGATGTCAATGCACAGGTAGATGAGCCGCTGCTTTGGAGGATCTGTGAGGAGCAGAAGTGTGTGCGGAGAGGTGGATTCGGGGTGGCAAGAGAGTCCTTCAGATAAGCATATAGATTTTAGAGTATTGGCAGGGATAAGCTGCATTGGGGGTTGCTCATCTGCAGGGTCTAGAGGAAAAACCTGTATCGGGTCACTTTATGTTTTGATCTTAAAAGCGCCTAGATCCCAAGGTATAGACATCTAGTGCTCCAGCATGCGGAACCCCCTCAGCTAACTCTTCATCCTTTAGAGGGAGAGGTATCCCATTCAACTAAATAACGTTGACTCCTGTGAGATTCACACGGAGGATTCAGAATGCAGGAAGTGGTTCTGGACTGGATTCTACTCCTTTCTTCCACCCACTGACATCTGCAGTGTTCCCACGATATAAGGTGGTTTGAGCCGTGGGCTTCTTCTTTCTGTGCCTTTGAGTCAGTGTTGACTCCTGGCAACTGCCTGGACTAGCCCCTGCAGTTTTCTTGGCAACCTTTTCTGGAGTGGTTGGCCCTGGCTGCCTCCTTCCTAGGGCTGAGAGAGAGGGACTGGCCCAAGGTCCCTCAGCCGGCTTCGTACCCAGGGCAGGGCCAGGACTCCCGGTCTCCTGGTCTCTAGCCTGGTGCCTTAGCCACAAGGCCAAGCAGGCTCTCCTGCACCTTGTCTTCCTTCGATCAGTTAAATAAATGTGGCAGCGCCCCAACCTTTAGCCCTTGCCCCAACCGCACCGCCTGTGCCAGTGATGGAGGCCAGGAGAGGGAATGAGGAGGAGAGATGAAACCCACCCTCGCTGCTCTCACCAGCTGCGCCTTCAGCAGGGAAGGGAACCTCGGGGCTCCAGGTGTTGCTGGCCAGCAGCTCCCAACAAATGCCAGCATCAGCACTGCTGACTGGGAATGTGGGAATTCCGGTTTGGACTCAAGAGGGCCTTCGCTCGCAGCCCAGGGGAGCAAAGACCACCTGGGGGCTTTGGCATGGCTGCAACCATCGACTTACCATCTTTCTTCTTAACCCAGCGGATAGGAGCCTCCTCACACAGAGCCCTGGCAGCCTCTCCTGCTTCCACTGGCCGCACCAGGCTCCCTGGCACAACCCCCAGGAACTCTCGGTAGTACTGGGTACCATCACTGGGTAGCATTGGCGGACCCTCCTGGCGAAGAAAGGAAGGACGGACGGGTGAGGGGCCCAGACTGCCCATTCAGCCCCTCGCAGCCCTCAGGCATTCCACCCAGGCCGCTTGTGCCATCTGTCTGAGCCCCTCCGCCTGTCTGGGGCCCTTGAAGAAGCCTGCCCTGCACCCTTTCCATGCCCCTTCCCCTGGAGAAGAAGTGAATAAGGGCCAAAGCAGCCCTGGGAGGGCTGCCCAGGCGGAAGCAGATCTTAGAGACGTCGCTGTTCCTCTGACCTCCGGCTGGGGCTGTGTAGGTTGCACGAGCAGCTGCCCTGCATTCCCCTTTCCTCCCTGCTTCTGGAGGCGTCTTAGCTGTGTTGGTGAGGAACGCCATTCCTGAATGGGCAGAGCAGAAACTTGAGCCCACCCAGCTTTCTTCTGGCATTTGCAGCAAACAGGGCCCTCTGTCTTCCCGAAATCAGACCTCTGCCCTTAACATGACTGGTGAGCTGTTAGCAAATCGTTCCGACTTCTGCTGCAGCAGCCCTTCTGACAAAGCAGCTTTGTTCGCTCACCTGAACCGAATTGCCTGAAGCAGTGAGTTTGCCAGCCGCCAGGATTTTGACTGTGGTTCTTCCATCACTGGTTTAGGGGATAATTAATCATATCCCAGCTCAGGAATGGTGGGGTGGCTGAGGGCAGGGTGGGAGCCACCTGACTTCAACAAAGGGGTGGGCGTGGGGTCGGGATTGTCACACAGTTTTTGGTTGCAGGGGGGGTTTTAAAAGTGGGTTAAGCCCACTGGCAGTCCAAGGCCGAGACTTTGGCTTCTGTTTTGAAAAGTGGCAAGAAATTGTGCTTCTGCTATTTGGATGTGTGCTGACCTCTGGAGGCCCTGCAGAAAGTTTTGCGTGGAGGCAGAGGTGTGTCTCCTCACCAGACGGCCAGTAAAGCTGCGAATGGGGGTCATATGCTGAAGTGCACAACTGCACGATGAAGGCCAAGTGGGTGTGAGTCTCAGGTTTCATCTTTAGGGCCTCTAGCCAAGCCTGTCTTGAGGCTCGCCTGGCCCGAGATGCCGGGCAACCAGTGCCAGCCTGAGAGCTATAGGGAACAATGGCTGATTCAGGAGGTGGCTGCTTCCAATGGTCTCTGTGGATTTCAATCACCTCTTGAAAAATTTGCTTTAAACAGAGGTGATGACAAGCACATGGGAGTGTTAAGCATGCCTCACAAGATCAGGGAAGAGAATGGTGAAAGTGAAGCCACCAGCTAGTCAGGTTTCCAGCAGTAGGTTGCTAAATAAGTCCTGATGGGCCTCCTGCCTTGTTCCTAGGAACAAGCCTCTGATATTCAGAGATATACTGCTCCTATGCATGGAGGGTCATTTTGCTTTGATGGTTATTGGGAAATCTCTTTCCATCAGCATACTGTGGCTACGTTAACCTGTTTCAATGGTTTGTTTTTGCACGCTGCCTAGAATTGGTTCAGCAATTGAGGTGAGTCATAACTGATCGACAGAGTGATGAATTAACTTTTGGAGAGGAAAACTGATTTGGTTGCCTTATGCCAGTGTTGTCCAAACTTGGCCACTTTAAGATGAGTGGACTTCAACTCCCAGAATTCCCCAGCCAGCCATGGCTGGCTGGGGAATTCTGGGAGTTGAAGTCCACTCATCTTAAAGTGGCCAAGTTTGGACAACACTGCCTTATGCCCTTTAGCTATACCAGCCTTCCTCTATTTGCTGCCCCACAGATGCTAGCTGGAAATTTGGAGAGTATCTCCCCTGTTCCCAGAGCTGCCTGGCAGGAAAGGCTGCCTTGTACCAAGAGAGCAGCCCCCACCCCAGAGAGAGTGAGGGAGAGACAGGCTGGATTCTTCCCAGGCTCTTGCAGGCGCTCACCTTGTGCTCCGACAGGTTGAAGGATGCCTGGGCAGCGCTGTGATCCCTGGCGTCCATCCTCTTCAAGTAACAGTTGCTCTGCCCTGGCAGCTTATAGCAGACGTAACCCTGCGCAGAGAACCCGGGCAAAGCAGGAGATCCATTAAAGTCGCCTGGTTGGATTACCCCAACATCAGTCTAACCTTGGTGGCTCCCTTTCCCGTCATGCCAAAGGCCCACCTGTGCCTGCTGTGGTTTGCTCGCCCCAGGAGAGAAACAGCGAGAGCAAGAGACCTTCCAGGCAGCCTGACTGGAAGCCAGACGTCTCCGCATCTCCGCCCTCCAGACGAGCTGAAGGAAGAAGAGCGGGAAAAGGCTTTCGGGATTCTCCCAGGTTCCAGGTGCATCAGGGTGTGTCTGCCAGAGCAGAGTCCTAACCCTGGATCACCCAGTGCTCTCTCTCGCCGCGGGGTGGGGGTCTGATGAGCAGTAAGACCTGTTGTTTGCCTTCTGAGCAGGGGGCTAGCAGCAGCCCCGGGTCATCAAGGGGCAGTTGACTGCCGCCCTGCTGGCCTAAAGCTGGCTGCCAGCACAGAATCGAACCCGTGTGCATGGTGTTTCTGGCAGAATCACCCTTCACGTCTCATCATCCATTCCTAAAAATGGCTGCAGCGCTGAAGACCCAGCTGTTCACAGACCTTGCCTCTTCCGCCTTCCCCACATCCCTGTGCGGTAGACAATCATTTCCCTTTCATGCCAGCTGTACAAACGTGGCTTGGCCAGGGCAGCCCCATGGTTGCATAGCAGAAGTGTCTTTCTTTTCTGGCAAATCATCGCCTGCACCCTCTTCCCACCTCCGAAAGCGTGCTTTACACACATTCTCCCCTTCAATTAGGAAAGGCAACCCAAAGGGTCTGTGCGCTCACATTCTTGCAGTCAAACAGGACGGCTGTTGTTCGGTTGCTGGAAGACGTGACATAATAGACGATGGTGTTCTTGGCCTTGCTGACGACCACCGACTGGTTCATCAAGGATCCCGGGCGACTCTGGATGTTCAGTCGGATTACCTGCAAAAGAGGCTACAAGGACACCCACCTCAGCAGGTTGCATCTTGCTAGCCACTGGTGCCAGCCTCACTTCTTTGGACATCGCCTGTCCCTGCCTCTTCCCAGGTCCTTTTGTGGCAATGTGGCACATTTGTCTTCAGCCTGGTCTGCCTGTTTGGTTCTCCCCAAGGAATCTGAACCTGGCCCAAGGTGACCACTGAGTCTTAGGGACAGAAGCCAACTTGCTTCAGTTGGTTGTGCTTGACTCTTAGTAAATATTAATGTCATTTTTTTTGGTGCCGTTGAGTCAGTCTTGCCTCCTTCCTAGGGCTGAAGGAGAGGGACCGGCCTACGGTCATCCAGCTGGCTTCACACCTAAGGCGGGACCAGAACTCACTAGCTTGGTGCCTTATCCCTGCACCAAACTGGCTCTCGTATTAATGTAACAGCACTTACTCAATTATAGAACATTGTTCTCTTTACTTCTTTAAAGGAAGCAAAGAGTCTGACAAAAATAAAGCCAATCCAGGAATCCATGACTTTGAGATGCTTTCTTAATTATCCTGGATTTATATTGTTTTTATAGCTGATCAGTACTTCCACCAGAGTTTCAATCATCCATTGCTCAAATTTTTAAAAAGCGGTGCAATTTTTTCATTTGAGTCAATGTGGAAATAGCTCATTAATTTTGATTGTATTGAGAAATTGTGTCCAGGACTTCTGTTGCTCACCAGCTTCTTCTAAAATTATTCTCTCTGCACTGCAATAGACTTTTCTTGCTTGTTTCATTTTTGTAAAGCCGATAGAGTTGCTTGATCCATGGAGGGTTTTTTTGTTTTTTTTGGAGCCAAGATTGAAGGCACTGATTGTGCAAAGATGGATTCTTCTAAGCAGGCTGCCCACGTTCCTCCCGCTCCCATGTTTTTGATTCAAATTGCACTTGATTTATATGGCCATCTAACCCCCTGCCGTGGCTCTGGCAGTAAATGAAACAAAAGCAACAATAGTCCAAAAGAATTAAAAACAAGTACAACAGTCAAGATACAATGAGCCAAATAAACCTCTTCCATCGTACTGATTGGTAACAGACAGACAGCAGGCAGCTAACCATGAAACTCTCTGGACCCAACCCTTGAGGGAAAAACCAGGTCGCATGGCTTTGAGAGGCCAAAAGGGCCAGGACCCTCCAAATCTCCGGGTAGAGCAGGCACCACTGCCGAGAAGGCACGTCTCCTGGTCCCACAGGATGTCACTGCTTAATAGAAGGGACCTGGAACATTCACCGGGTTGGATCTAGTGGGTTAGGGACGTGGTCAGAGACAACCAGAGGCAGGCAGGCAGATAACCTCTATAAATGACAACGAGCATCTTGAATTGCACCCAGAAGCTCACTAGGAGCCAGCATAGTAGTATGTGAGTATATCACGATACATCCAAAACAATTCTGGACCAGTTGCAGCTTCCAAATGTTCTTCAAGGACAACCCCAAAATGAGAGGTGACTAATGAGAGGTGGCTAAGGTGAGTGACTGTGAGCAGAGCCTCCCAATCCAGAAAAGGGGGCAACTGGTGCACAAGAGGAACTTGTGCAACAGCCTCCTATTCACAACTGCCACTTGCTCCTAGAGCAAGAGCTGTGAGTCCAAGAGGACTCCCAAATTGTGCATTAATTCTGTTTGGGGGAATACAGCCCCTTTCAGAGTTAAAGATGAGAAGTCTCCAGATCTGGGAGACCTCAAAACCCACAGCTACTTTGTCTTGCTAGAAAAACCAGGAGTCTGGTAGCCCCTTTTCCCAACACATTTTATTAAAGGGCAGAAGCCTTGTGAGACGCTGCTCATTTCATCAGACGTACAGACTGGTTTAAATCCTGATCAGTCAAGCCACTCTGTGTGTCTGATGACGTGAGCTGCACCTTATGAGAGCGTATACCTTTTAATGAAATGGGTTAGTCAGAAAAGGGCTACCAGACTCTTCCTGATGTTTTGCCCCCGTAGACTAACATAGCTTTCCTCCTATCAGTCTTGTCAAGGTTCAGCTAAAGCCTGTTCTTCCCCATTCAGGCCCCCACAGCCTCCAGACACTGGAAAGAACCTGACGGCATCACTTGTTGACCCACAGCAGGGATGCAGAATTGGTATCATCAACACACTGATCATTCCTCACCCCATATTAGCAGATGACCTCACCCAGCAGCTTCATGTAGATGTTAAATAGGGGCAGGGAGAGAGTAGAGCCCAAAAGCACCCTGAAGAGTGGGGGTCTAAGAGCTAGACCTCTCCCCCTCAACACACTCCAACTAGAACTGACCTTGAAGAAAGGAGGAGAACCACCATAACGCTGTCAAATCAATCTTTATTACGGTCATAGACCAGCGTAAGGAGGGTGGGCTACATTCAATTAAAAAGCAGCAGAGCCTAAAAAAAAGAATCATGAAAAGCTAGAAGATATATTAAAACAGAAAGTATATTTAAAAAAACAAAAGTCTAAAAGACTCTAAAATGAGGGGTAGGAGCATTAGATGGGGGTGGTGGAATATAAAGGTCAGTATGTGGAAGACTCTCCCTGTCAAACTGCGGAGCACTCTAGTATGATGAACTAGATGCTCATTAAGACTAGCTTATGGCACAGGTCATCATCCGACAAATTTTAATCACTGCTGCGCAGAACTTGGTAACCTTATATGTTGTAGCAGGGTTGGTGCCTGAAAGCAGCAGGGAGGCGTAGAATTGCCCTGTGCCCTGGGTATTTATGGTGAGATGAGGCTAGTACGAAGGTCGCTGCAATACAGGCCCTGGAGAAGCACATGCTCTGTGGTTTCCATGTGCCCAGAGTCACAGGGCATTGTCTCTCCGGGTAAGGGATCTTCCTGTATCGGGCTTCGAGGACAGCTGAGGAGAGGGCATGGCATGGTGCCAGGGTAAAGGCCGTCCGGTGTTTAGGTACTTCGAGTTTCATTAAATATGCCACGGGGAGGCAGAGTACCTGTTGGATTCACTGGCAAGACCATAACACTTCTTCCCACTCCCATTCCCAATCCCCTAAGCCGATCCAGAAGCCATCAAAAGCCATTGAGAAATCAAGGTGGCCAGGGTAGAGGTGCTACTTCCATCCATGATCCCATTAAATTTAATTGAGTGCAATCAATGCCATATCAGTGCTATAAACAGATCTGATCCTGAGTGAAAAAGATGCAGATAATCTGTTTCCTTCAGGGCCCTCCGGAGCTTAAGCCAACCACCCTTCTCAACAACACTCCCTAGAACAAGAAGGTTGGAGACCAGATGAAAATTGTCCAGTTCTGTGGTATCCAGCAATGGCTCCTTAAGTCACTTTTTTTCAGAGCAGGTGAAACCATCCCCTCCTTCAAGGAAGCATTAACCACCACATGGACCCAACCACAAGCCACAACCAGGAAGCCTTGACCAACCAGGAGCATCATAGATTTAAAACACAGATGACTGAACTCACAGCTGCAAGCCTTGTCTGCTTCATCAGGGCCAACAGGCTCAAACTCCTTCCAGATAACCACACTAGATCACGCCTCAGGTATCTCCATAGGATCTGCACAGTTAGAGTCCAACTCTGAGTGAATCTCAGGAATAGTCCTCACAGTAGCCCTGCAAATATTTCCCTGGTCCCTCCTTACTCAGAAGGAACCAAGTCATATTAAATAGAACTACTGATCAACTCTCTCCAGATGTGATATGGGCAGAAAAATAGCTATTTTTTTCCACCCTTATCACCACAAGGCTCTTACCATGCTCAACTGGGGTCAATATTTGCTTTACTGCAACAGTGCTCTAGACATTTCTTCTGCTGTCTCATTCACTTCCTCTGGAAGCTCTCCAACATCCAGCCCCACAGGCACAGTTTGGTCAAAGACAGTTGTCGCCCTCTCATTCCAAGCGGCGACCGAGGCATCAGTCAAACTGCGGGCCAGGAACAACCCAAGTTCCTCCTGAACCCCAGGAGGGTCCAACAGGTGCCCAGATGTGTCCCACCTCCCTGCAGGAGGGTGCAGCCAAGAGAACTCCAAGGCCAACAGGAAGTGCTCTGCCCGTGATCAGGGACTGATGGCACCTCCTTACTACCTGGGATAAATGCCAGACCTGGAGTGTGACCCCCACAGACGGCAGCCACGGACAACTCAGCGGCCTCTGAGCCTGACCCAAGGAAGGAAGGTCGAAGTCCGCCAGTACCCTCAGCCTGGGGAACTCCACTGCCAACCCAGCCGTGGGCTCAGGCAGCTCGGGGGAGGCTGCCATGCAGGGGGAGGCTGGTACACCCGCCACAATCCCCTCAGCCCAACACCACAAACAGTCTCACAACCAGCCATCTGCGGAGCAGCGTCCCTGGAAAGCCCGAGGTGTCTTGGGTAACAATAGCTGTGCCCCTTGCCTCTGCCAGGAGTCGCAGCCGGTGCCACCCATGAACCCCAGCTAGGCAGATCCCTGAGAGGAGATTCCCCCAACCTGTACCCAGGCAGGGTTCGGTAATGCATGCAAGATTGCCCCTCTCATCCACGATGAGGAAAGCTTTGTTCCAGTGACCACACATTCGTGGCAACAGACAGAAATCGGGGGCACGGGAGCATCAGTGATCAGGCACTGGGCAGAGCACAGGGGCTGGAAAGTGGCATCGCTGCTAAGCACTCGGGTTGCCTTCCCCATGAGCAGCATGCCCCATCTCCTAACACATCTCCCTCTGCCCATCACCACTGTAATGTCGTTGCCTGCCCAGTTCTCCCCAATCACCCCAGCTTCCCCCCCCCCCAAGCCCTGTTTTTCCCAAGCCAAAGGCCCCATCATACCACCCTCCACCGGCCAGCTGGCTCCTGCCACACTTTGGTACCTCCTAGCCTAGATCACCAGCTGGCCCCCCTTCCCTGCTCACCCAAGAACATGCCACTCTCATGTGCCCTTTCTCACCCAGGCAGCCGCGGGACTTAAAAGCAGCACTCCTCTGTTGTCTGACGAGGAGTAAGAATCCCTGTTCAGAATCAGTTCCTGAGCATTTCATGGTGGCCCAGTTTGGTTCTTTCGCTTTTGTGGGACTGCTCAGTCTTTCCAACTGGCTTCTAAAAAGGTGCTCTGGACCACGGGGACCGTAGATTTTCAGCAGGTTGCCTGCGAAGCTTTAAAGCAGTTGCGGCTTCTCTTGGGATCAGGTAGCTGGAAAAAGAGGCAGCTGCTTTATGACTTGCAGACCCCAAGTGACATTCGCGTCGACACTCCTGCATGGTCCAGAGCACGTTTTGGAGCAGAATCTGATGCATTCCCCCCCTCCCCCCCGCTTTGTTGTTGTCTTTCATCTGCACACAGATCCATGCCTCCCCCTCCCCCCTAGGTTTTACAATAAGACCTCATAAATTTCAATGGAAATAAGACGTTAAATGTCATAGATTTTAATCGCACTAGATGATCAAAGCTGATTGAGAGGAGTTTGGCAGGGCAACCCACTATCAAGAGAGGCCATGCGCTCTCCTGTGTGGGAGGGGGGCTGCCCTTGGTCTGGGACACCTGAATTTGGATTCCTGCCCTGAGCAGAGGGCTGGACTGGATGGCCTCGAAGGCCCCTTCCAACTCTAGGATCCTATGATCTTTTCCTAGGGATGTAGATGTACCTCTAGTATTATCAGTACAATCTGGTAGAAAAAATAGGTTTGATATGATTTAGGAATGTGGAAAATTATCTGTGGGAGATAATGGAAGAAGAAAGTTCTTCTTCTTCTTCTTCTTCTTCTTCTCCAGCTAGGTTTTTAAACAACAGAAACAATCTTATCCATTCTCCATTATTCAAACTGAATATGGTGAGCTCAGTCTTTGTAGGGTTGCAGCCTTATCTTGTTCAGATGGCTGGAAAGTTTTCAGCTACCCCTGCAAAAAATTGAGAAGGGTAGATCACCGCCTTCCGGCGTAAAGCAACGTCTTACCTTGGGCGAAGCCCGGGTGAAGCTGACAGCCACTGCCACGGTCAGGCAGAGGACTCCACAGGTCAAGGTAATAGAGAGGATGGCCCCGAATATCCTGGAGGGGCTTTGGGATTCTGCTGGAGGGGCCCTTTCCTAAACGGAGAAAAGGGAAACCCATTCCTCAAAAGCACCTGGATTCCACTGTCGGCTTCATCGATAACCATCATGTGAAGCAGCGTTCTTTTGGGAGGGGGGCAAAGCTGATTAAGTACTGCAGATGTTGTGCACCTAGTTCTGAGCGATGTGAAAAGCTTGTGTTGTCAGAATTATGTAACATAATTTAAGGTAATCTTTAGTTCCACTGCTTAATGAGCGAGTTTCCAAAAGCTATGGATATTTCCAAAAATTACAGAAATTTGTCCCAACTGTTTTGGCCATAGCATATAGCTAATCTATAAAGTATATGCTCTTCTTCCCATATCCCTAGAAAGCGAAGCATCTGACTGGCTTATTTTGGTCATCAAATTGTTCTGCAATATTTGGTCATCAAATTGTTCTGCAATATTCGCTTTCTGCAAATATATATACACACAAAGGATGTGTAATACTTACAACAAAGAAGAAACTTAATTACCTGGGTGATCTGTTCCAAAAAAGGATTAATATGGGGCTTGCCTCTCAGAATAGGGCCCTCATCCTATGGTATCTATACACAAAGCCCTACCTTCAGCTTCTCCAACTGGGTCCCTTCCAGATGTGATGGACCAGCCAGACCAAGACATCTGGTTGTGGAAGACCAGAGTAGATTAATTCCTTACGGGACTTTGTGTCAGATGCCTCCAAGATGGTTCTCTACGTGGGGAAAGGAGATTTGAGCAGGTTCCTGAGTTCTCAACCGGGAGTCCTACTGAATGGTGCTGGACACAGGAGTGATGGAGGAGCCATTGCTTAAGGAGCATCCCTTCCCTCCCCCAGAGCAACATGTAGCCAGCCCCTCTATAGAGCCCATGGCTTCCAGCAGGTCCAAACCATTTTGGTGCGTAAAAGCACCCACCACCGTTAAGACGGGACTCCTGTGCGCTCACAGGGAGTCAGGGCCATAGCCCTCCCTGGGGCAAGCCTGGTGGGGTGGGAAGGCTACTTACTGGAGACAGGGCGGGGTGGGCCACAGCCTGCTCCTCCATTCTTGACGCCACCCTTGCTTGCTCCTCTCCCTCTCCTCTGACTGAGTTGAGGCTTTGCATCTCCAGAGCTCCCAGCTAGAAACTCAAGAATGTGCCCATGAGGGCCAGGTGAACGGTGCCCTTGGATTCTCAGCCTGGGCAGAGGCATGTGGAGGTGAAACCAGACTACCTAATGGGTGGGAGGGAAGGGGGGCTGCAGAGAGATGCTGGCCGGGCCCCAGTGATGCTTTCCCTGCCCTGCCCGAAGAGACAGCAAAGGCATTCATGGGAGCACAATCGAGGGCTTTGTGTCAAGGACCTTGCGTGCTGGCAGATGTTCCAGGCCTCCACAGTCCTTTCTTGTAGGAAGGGAACCTGAATGGGGAAGAGCAGCTGTCTGCCCCCCAGGCCCAGATAGCAAAGGGTGGGGGGGGTGAACACTCTGCTTGCCCACCAGCTCCAGAGCCTTCTCCGCATCTCCAGTTTCATCGCAACTGCACCTGGAGAGACACTCTTTGCTCCCAACATCTTTACTAGCTTGCTTTTCAATGCATAAGAAAAGGATGTGCATGGTTCTGGAATTTCAGGGACAAGAACCCATCAGACAATTATTTAAAAGTAAATAGTTTTCTCCCAGAACTTTTTTTTTTTTTGGTAGGGGCCATTTGTATGAGGTGCTAAGCTTGTTCGTTTAATGATTTGTTTCAAATGGCTTGCATGTGGGATGAAGCCGCCCCATTTGATTAGCTTATAGTTTAGTGTATTTTGAAAACCCAGATATTGGGTTAATTCATTAATTCAAGTTGAGAAAGTTGTGTGAACGCAGTCAATATGTCACAAAAACATGTTTCCCCATATCTACCCTTTCTCTTCCTGTTTTCCCCCTTCTTCTACCTCCTTCAAGATTGCAAGACTCTTGGGGGAAAGGCTGTACATTGACTGATTTGGGGAACAGAAAACAGCTGAGTCTTTGAGCAAATTTCTTTTGCAAATGTAAAAAGGCTCCTTGATTCCTGGTACATCCGTGCCACAAAATGTAGCTGACTTGGCAGTAATATGGAAGTGGCTTGCCTTGTTCCAAGCTGATTTTGAATTCCCAATCTAGCTCAAAGCTTTGCCGTCTGCGCTGACCCTACTAAGGCTTTTCAAGATTGGCCATAGGTCAGCTCCAGGTGCCTCTTGGCTGGACTTGAAAACAGGGTGATGCAAACCCAAAGCTCACCATGTCCCCATCGTGCAGAAAGCTATCCATTCGGACCCCTGCGTGCACACCAAGTAGACCCTGAGCAGGACCTGTTCCACTCTCCATGTTCCTTGGTGATCTGCTAGAGGACTTGAGAGATTCTAGTGCAAGCTTGTCGCAAGATCTGGGCCACACAGGCTTGTCATCATTTTCCACCCTCCTGTGGAACACCTGCCGTCTACTGTTACCAAGCGATTATACCTGGCAAAAGATCACACCAGCTTTCCTCCTTCTTCTTGAGACCCCCTGATAAAAAGAGGTGGGGTGGAGAGGAGGAATGCTTTTATACCAAGCCTGCTCATTCTCCACCTTCAGACAAGCATATTTTTGCACATCACAGCTCGAGGTTAAAACAGTTCCCTCGGGCCAATAACCCTCCAGTTTTTGCTCTGTTGTGGTTGAAAAGCTGAGCTGAACAGTCTCTCTAGTTATGAGCAAATCAGGACATCAAGTTGATGAGATCTAACGAAGCAGTGCAAGGGTGTTTCTCAACCTTGGCAACTTGAAGATGTGTGGACTTCAACTCCCAGAATTCCCCGGCCAGCATAGGAAATCCCTTTAGAAAAACAGCTCTGCGGCTGGATAGCGGGGAAATCACTTCATATTGGAGAGCTACAGATTTCTTGGGGAAGTTAATCCCCCCCCCTTTATTTGTTGAGCTTGACCACCTCTGCAACATCTATGGGCATTCTGGTCCTCCCCAAGACCCTTGAACTATTATGCTCATCACACCAATGCATAGAGCTGGAGAACCTGACCTCACCCCTCCATTCTGTTCAGCTCCATTCGTCACGTCACTGTTTGTTTTCGCCTGATGTCACATGCAAACTAAGCAGAACGAACAAGGAAGTAAAAGAGTCCGTTGGAGATTAAAAGGGGAGGACCTGTGGAAAATCTACAATTGTTTTGCTGCCGTTCATGTTTCCAGCACATTTAAATTCACAATTTATAATATGATAATGGATATATTTCCAGTGAAACAGGCAATTTCTAAGTTAAAAATAATTTTTCATCTGGTATCCAGCATAGTTATAGTATAAAGCCTTATAGATTTGTTTTATAATTATTCCACGTAATCCAGATAATGAAACAAGCTTGAACTGTTGCTACCACATGGACACTGGACGTGGCTTCCCTTTTGTTAATTAAAAAAAGCCAAATAACGTCTATTAAAAACACTCTAAAGTTTTGCAATTCAAAAAGCCCTTGTGAAAGCTGGAACACTCCAGTTTGAGGCTTGAACACAGCAGTTTCTTATGCATGAATCCTAATTGATATGGGTGTCTGTACATGCACGTGTGCTTGCACGCATGTACCCACAGAACCATGTGAGACAATACATGAACAGACGGACAAGCGACTGCTGCCACCTTCGGCTGCCTGCCTGCTAATTTCTCAGGCCAGAAGGTGGTGCAAATATGGGTAAAAACCAGAGGATTTCAGGGAGAGGAAGGTGAACACAGGTTAAACTCTGGCTCACTACACTGCTGGTCTTGCTTTATTCAGATGCAGATTCAAGCTGTGGCCCTAAACCCTGCGGCAGTAAACACACCAATATGACAAATTGCTGCGAAAAGTCATGTCTTTGTCATTAAAGCTTGTCTTCTACAAAATTAGAGATCTATATTGGAAAGCATGCGCAAATTATTTTAGAAAGGTGAAATGAAGCCATACATACCTGTCTACAGAGTATTATGCTTCACAGATAGAATGAAATGTACCACATATTTGCTCAGAGAGGAAAAGTAGTAAATGAAACCTGATGGAGACTGGCCAGTTTTTAAGATGCCAGGCTTTTATTTTACACATTTGGGGTGAATTATCACTGTGTGATTCAAGATGTTGTAGGGGAAGTTGGAAAGGATTAACTAAGAAACCCAATTTACATATATTTTCCAAAAAGTAATATTGCAGATTCAGCCAAAAGCAATCAGGCGCTTGGAATCTTCAGCTAGGGCTAAAATAACCAGGCAGTAACAAGAGAAATTAAAATGTTAATCACAGGCGTTACAAATAAATGTTTGAGAACTGTTAATATTAAGAACTGGGAAGCAAGGTTCTTTGGAAAATGGTTATGTCAAAATAATAATTTAGTTATAATTCTTTTATTCAGATTAAAGATTCTTCTGTGCAGGAAAAATATGATCTAATTTATCCAGTCCTCATTTAAGTGTTTTAATATGCACGAGAATTACCCCAATCAGTAAGGTAAATCTTATCAATCTAACTATAATTGTTAAATGGTATCCTTGTTAAGTAATTGTAATTGTAATGTAGCCAATCAAATGAAAGTGGTAAATTGCCAGGCATGCCATCACCCCAGTTGAGAAGGATGGTTCCTGAGATAACCTCAAGTGTCCTGCCAACTCCAGTTCAACTTGGTTCTAACCAGGTGCCGGTGTCCCAACCAGTATTCCAAAATTATTTCCCAGTTCTTATCTAGTTATGGACCTGTGAAATGCTCTTGCTCAGTGATGCATTCTGACCTACAAGCATTTCCCTCAACACATTCTCAAATTAATAATGTTTTGACTCAGTCTCCAGCATTCGAGACCCTGGAGGAAAAGTTCAACCCAGCTCTTTTCTACGAGGGAAACGGGATGTCAGAACCTCGCAATCGCAGTTCCTGACACGGGAGCCCCAATTTCACTAGAAAAAGAGTGTACTCTTGTAACTGTGGACCAGCCTGGTCCTTTTGTACGTGCATCTGCCTCTGGCCAGAAAGTTCCTTTGCTGATAGACACCAGTACAATCTTTTCTGTTTTACAAACTTCTTTTCCTAATTTCCCTGCTTCAGATAAATCTATTTGGGCTGTGAAAGTGGGGGAACAACTTGCTTCTCAGTTCCTTTTGGAACCAGATGGAGTACAACTGGGATCCATGACTACTGAGCATGCCTTCTTACTCAGTGGTCATACTCCAGTGAATATTTTGGAAGGGGCCTACTGTATAAATTGGATGTTAACATTTATTGGATTTCAGATGGAGTTCATTTGGAAGTGCCAGAAGAAACTTGGCTGATGGAGTGGAAGATAGAAGATTTCTTTGATCTAGACTTCTCTTTATGGGTGTGGGTCTCTTGCAAGCAGTACTGTAACTCCAGTAAAATACAGGTCCTCTCCTCAGAGAAAATGCCTTCTGTTTCACAAAACCACATTTCTCCTGAGGCTGAGGAGTGGGTAGCACCTCTAATAATCTCCTACTCCAACCAGGAAATATTGATTCCTACATTGTCACCTGCAAACATTTTCCCTGCTCCTATGCCTGGAAGGATGGACAAAGAAGGAAGGCTCCTTATATTGTTTTGTTCAGGATTTGAGAGCCAAGAACTGCTATGCAATTCCTCTTCATCCTGTTGTTCCAAATCCTAGTGTAGTTTTGCTTCTACCCCACTGAAGCTACTCATTTAACTTGGTTCTGTTTTTTAGTGTACCCTTACATCCAAGTTCTCAATGCCTGTTTGCCATTCCCTACTGGGGAAGCTGCTATACACAGACATGCTCACCACATGGATTTGGGGATTCTCCACATTGTTCAGAACTGCATTAAAGGAAACCCTCCTGAAGGGGTAACATTGATACAAGACGCTGATGATCTTTTGGTGGTGGCCTCCTATGAAGAATTATGTTGGGAAGCCTCATTAGGATTACTTACCCCTCTGGTGTCTGCAGGACACAAAGCATCTCAAGGAAAATTACCATTTTGCCTCCCCAAAGTGTTACATTTGGGACACCTCATTTCCTCAAGGGAATTTAAGTTAAAATTAAGTCATATAACTTTTTTGCCTTACCCTCTACCCTTCTCAAGAGCCTTAAGAAGTTTCCCAAGGATGCTAAATACTGCCCTTGGTCACCCCTAAACATTCTGCTTTGAGCAAACCTCTTCTTGCTCTGGATCCTTTGAAACGGGATGCCGATGCGAACCCGCCTTTACTTCTTGCAAGCACTGCTTTCAGCTGCCCTTGCTTTGGGAAGAAATGAGTTTAAGAAGCCATTTTTGTTCTATTGTTATGAAAGCTTATGTGTTGCTAATGGAGTAACGACACCGCCAAATGGCCCATAGCCTAAACCTATTGCCTATGATTCGGTGGGACTAGATCCAGTGGCCAAGGGGTCTTCCACTCTATTCGCGGGCTATTGCAGCTGCTGCTTTATTAACTGATAAATCACAAAGTACAGTGATGGGACACCCTCTTACAGTGGCTGTGCCTCATGCTGTCTATGGCTTATTGGGAAATACACACACAGTATTTCTTTCCAGAAAGTCTGCTCACCACAAAGTTATTCTGATGGCCACTAACAATATTGTTTTAATTTGTTGTCTAACCTTGACTCCTGTTTTTCTTCTGCCTGATTCTACAGAAGGCACTCCACATGAATCACCACAAGACTGTATTTCTCTTTGTTTTGAACTTCTGTCTTGAGATCCAGACCCATTTGATACCCCTTTGGATAATCTGGATTTGATTCTTTTTTTCTGATGGCCCTTGTCTCCAAGGTAAAATTGGAAAATTGTGTGCCAGATATTCTTTTGTTCTTCTCATGTGGTTTTGGAATCTTTCTCCTTGCCAGAGGTATGTTCTGCTCCAGCAGCTGAACTTGCTGGACGCATCAGAGCCTGTGACTTGGCATTTGGCTAAGCTCTTACTATTTTTACTGACTCAAAATACACTCATGGAGTTTGTAATTCATTTGATGTTCTTCAGAGGGAGAGAAAGTTCTAACTTCATCTGGAACTTCCATCTCCCACGCTTCTTTCATTCATACTGTTCACTATTGCAAGCTGTTATTGCCTTCCAGGGATACTATCATGTGGGGTAAAGAACATCAACATCTGTCAAAGATTGCTAGGGGAAACAGACACGCTGACATGCTGGCCCATATTGCTGGACTCAGAGGCCCGCTGTTTACCATAATTTTGGCTGCGATCCAACAAATCATGGACTTGACTCAAACCTTGCTTTCTTTGGGTGATTTAAAACTATTACAGGAAGGGGGCCAGCGAAGACAAATTAAAACAATAAACAAACTTGAGGCCTTGATAAAACTCACAATCATCCATCAGCCACTCTATGCCACCTCCATGAACATCCTCACCCTAGTGCCTGGGGGAAAAGCCAGGTCTTTGCCACTTTTCTGAAGGCCAACAAGGTCAGGGCTGTCTGTATCTCTGGGGGGCGGCTGCTCCATAAAGCAGGCACCATAATAAAGCAGGCACACTTCCCAGTTACACTGGGGGGACCTGGAGCATGCCCACCCTGGCCAGATCTAGTAGAACAGGCAGAAACCATTGGGGATAGGCGGTCCCACAAGTAACCTGTCCCCATGCCTGTAAGGCTTTAAAGATGACAACCAGCACCTTGAATTGCACCTGGAAGCCTACTGGGGCCAGTGCGGCTCATGTGACAGTGGCGTTACACGGGCGTACTGTCTGTGCTGCTGCGCTCTAGACCAGCTGCAGCTTCCGGATGCTCTTCAAGGGCAGCCCCATGGAAAGCGCATTGCAATTGTCCAGTTGGGAGGTGAGCACGAGCGACCGTGAGCAGTGCCCCCTGATGTAGGAAAAGGTGCAACTGGTGCATAAGATGTATTTATACAAAGGCCCTCCTCGCCATGGTCCTTCCAAACATCTCTGAACTTAGAAAGAGGTTGCAACCTTGAATTGGTATGCTAAAGGATGCCAACGGACAGACAGTAACTGATTCAAAGTTCAAACAAATGTAGACGTATACAGAAATACTGTGCAGTTTTAAGGCTCACTAGGCTGTGTGTTGCAGAATTTAAAAAGGCTCTACGTGACATATCAGCAAAACTAGAATTAGTTTTTAATACTACCTTACATTTGGTTGAAACTTAAGATGGAATCAGTTCTTTATCAAAGGTAGTTCTGCAGAATTGTGGAGACTCAGAATTAATAACATCAGCCTAACAGCAAGGGAGTGTGTGCTTTATTGCAAAATTTTTATGTAGACAAAGGTGGGAAAGGTGAGCAAAATGTCCAGGCTTCAAAAAGTGATGTAACTTTTTCTTTTGTGCAGCTTTTGATACAACCGGAAATAGTTTTTTGGAGTTTCTCTTAGCTGACATCCCCATTTGCAAACCTAAGAGTATCAGTAATTTTTAAAGAAAATATATCCTTTCATCCCCTTTAATTTTGCTGGATTTCTTTGCAGGAAATATCTGACAAGGTTGCTTTATTTTAAATGTAAACCAAGTATTTTTCAGGAGGGTTTTTTTTTTTGTCTACAATCAATTGAAGCAACAAGAAATAGAATTACAGTGGTACCTCAAGATACGAATGCCCCACCTTACGAAAATTTCGAGATACGACCAGCTCCGGCCGCAAAAATTTACCTCAACATGCGAACTCCGCCTCAATCTATGAACCGGATCTGCGGCCATTTGCCCTGCTGCCACGTGGTCGCGGCTTCCTGTGGGCGAGATCGCGGTAGCAAGGAGACGTTCGGTGAGGCTTTTGGTGTGTTTTGTGGCGTTTGGAAGGTTTTTGGTGTGCTTGTCAGCATGGCTCCAAAGAAAATGCAGAGACGTATGTATTTACATTGAACCTTATGGGGAAATTTGCCTCGTGGTGCGACCAAATTCAGAGGGCAGATTAGCCGTATTTACATTGAACCTTATGGGGAAATTTGCTTCAGGATGCAACCAAATTCGGAGGGCAGAACGGATTAACTGTATTTACATTGAACCCTATGGGAAAATTTGCTTCAGGATGCGACCAATTCGACTTGCGATCAGAGTCACGGAACGGATTAAATTCGTATCTTGAGGTACCACTGTACTTCAATTTTAAATTTATATGGAGCTTTAAAGTAATATTTTAAGCTCCAGAGATGGGATATTTGTAGGGGAAATTTGGAATGCATTAACTATAAACCCCACTTTACATTTATTTTCCAATAAGCAATATTGCAAATTTAGCCCAAAGTAATCAGGCACCTGGAATTCTCAGGTGTGACTAAAAAATGACACATTCACAAGATAAGTGAAAATGCAAGGAATGCAAGCTAGCTACTGCAGTTAACCATAAGTGCTTGAGAATTATTAGCATCAAGATTCCTTTGATATTATGTTGAAATAATAGTTTAGTTATAATTCTGAGACATTTTGTTTAAAGACTGTATTAAGTATAAAGTAAGATTTCATTTATCCACTCATTTAATATTTCAATATGTATGAGCATTACTTATTTATTTAATTAAATTTGCATGGCCACTCATCTGAACAAGCGACCTGGGCTGTGGATGATCTTAACATAAATTTTTAAAAAATCCCATCAAATACAAAAATTAACAGACAGCCTCCGAGGAAGACATCACAATCAACAGTCACTAACACAGCCAGGAGATGGGACCGCTCACACACTTGGGGCCCCAGGCCAGGCACAGAACCAGTCTTTAGGGCCTTACAAAAGGTCAGCAGGGTTGGGGCCATCCTAATCTCTGAAGGGAAAATGTTCCATAGAAGGGCATTATGGTAGAAAAGGCCTCCAGGGCCCCGCCAATTGGCATTAACCTAATCAATGTTAATCTTACAAATCACAGATTGCATTGTTGTTACTTAACTGTAACTGTGATGTAACTAATCAAATGGAAGTGATAATATGCATGTCTTTGTAACGCCACCCCTCTTCCAGGTCTTTGCTTCATGATCTCTCCTTCCCCAACCTGTCAGTAAATCAACTTACACATCAATGTACTTGTGCCTTGGTCTCTGGTTTAAAATACTCTAAAGAAAAGTCTCCTTCAGTGTAAACTTAGAAGATCACACACACACAGAAGAAGCAAGAGTTATGTTTAATGTGACTCAAAGACAGGACTGAAGTTATGTAACAGTTTTACAGTGTCGGCTTGGTCTTTTTACAGTGCAGCTCTGTAAGAAAGGCAGATGCCATGAAAACAGACGGCAGGTTCCACTTTGTGGCAAGCATGCTTGAGCAACAGCTCTGAAGATCTAAGCATTTAATATAGATTTGACACGTTCCTGAACCTCTCTGGAACTGCATAAGCACGAATCCCCCAAAAAGAGATCCATTCTTTTTAAGTTGGTTCAAACAGAAACAGTTTACATAATCAAAAGTGGAGAACAATCTTTAGACTTACAAATGAGAAGCTGATAAACCTAAAAGAGAAAAAAAAAGAAAATCTACCTTTTAGCACTTCAAAAGAGATGGAGAGATTAACCTAAGTTTAATCACAGTGTCTTCCATTATAGACAACGCAATTATTGCTGTATGAAAATGTGAGAAATTTCAAGCCCCCTCAATACTGAAAATGCTGCCCATGCATGAAAACTCTTTGAAATATACTTGAAACAAAAAAGAAATCTCTTTCCCTGGTTCCCAAAAGATTTTTTAAAACGTCTTTATGTCTACATACTTAATTTTTAAAGATGACAGACAATCTGGCAACTAATTCTGCAAAAAGAAAACTACCTGAGCACCTGAAAAGTGCAATCATGTTTACTGCAGATTGGCAGGGCAAAATGGTTTGCACACCTGTTCTCAATCAGTGCCAAGAAAGATCTGCAAAGGATTTTTCTTGTGCCCTACCATCAACCCACAGGATTTCAACAGGAAGCACTAAATACGTTGATGTAGTTGCTTCATCAACACTGACTCCAAAATGGCTTCATAAAAAAAACCCTGCACATATTTATGACGCAGAAATCTCACTGAAGAACAAAATGCTAGTAAATTCACTGTTGCCATGAAGAATTCCCACCATCAGTGACTGACAAATGAGCTGAGTGGTCTATCCTGACATTACTCAAGGAATTCAAGCACGATTCAGTCCGATCCAACTTCTGATCAATGGTCTTTTGTTGCATGCTTCTTGACCAATAAAATCAATTTTCAATACATAATTCACTTTTAAAATAGGCATCAGAACCAGAAGTTCTTTGTGTAGCATCCTAGAGGAACATACGAAGCATGACGGTATAATTCTTGTTTTGCATATAAAGCAGTGCAAATGCGAGTGGGTAGGAGAAAGAACATTACTAATGGGTACACAATTATTTCCATTCCCCTGAAATCGCATCTGAACCAGGCTCTCTAAGACCTCCGTAATCATAAAAAACAATCTTAAAATCAAGTCTGAGATACAAGAGCAGCTGCCCTTAAACTGCTCAATTCCCTGAATTTCTAAAGATTGCATTACAAAACACCATAGTGCAAGGTTTAAACAGAAGCCTGCTCAGTCCCCTTCAACTCAGCTGAGCAAGACTCTACCCTGATACCTGAACACCAGACATTTTAAGACACAGCTGATGCTTTATAGCATTTGAAAGCTGATAGACACATACATTTCCCTCTCTCTTTCAAAGTGCATTTTTAAGAGGAATTTGTAAACAGAGAACTCAATTTGAAAGTTACGCACAAAAATCACCTTACTTTTGCAAGCAGCAATTGTGTGCACCATGGTTAACTGAGGAAATACTACCAGCCTGAAGAGACTGAGGGTGGGATGGGGTGAAGAAATACCTTTTAATAGCTGGAACATTTCCTTTTCTTAATCTGTGAGAGCAGGGAGGAGGTCGGCTATGCTATCAACATAGTAATCGGGGACTAGACTTTTGCGCTCAGGACAGTCACTGTTTAGGTGGCTTTTAACCTCATCCAGCGTAGTGACCCCAGTGAGAGTGAGGAGGGTCGTCAGGCCACAGTTGTTGCCCATGAGGATGTCTGTGTCCAGGCGGTCACCAACCATGATTGTATGAGCAGGGTTAATCTGAAACTCACTGGCCACACACTCAAACATGAAGCGGCTGGGCTTGCCAACAATGAATGCTTCGCGCTCTGCAGCGGTCTCTACTGCTTTGACAAGGCAGCCAGTCCCTAAAGGAAGGAAGAAATAAATAAATAAATAAATAAATAAAGCAACCAGCAGGCAAAGAGGTGGTCAGATACAACAGTGAGGAACTAGCGCAAGCCTGGAACGCGCCTTCCATTTCTTAATGGAAGAAAACCCAGCTATATGGTTCCAACTGGGGATGTCCTGCACCTTTGGTCTGAAGTTGACACAACCCACTCTGAAACAACTTGTCGGTATCACCTTCACTCAAGCTTCTGCTCTGCTGGATTGCACGGCCACCGCGCAATCCCAGAAAAGGCACTGCTTCTTTATGGAGGCACCAGCAGAAGTGATAGGGTTGCACCCATGCCTGCTCTGAAGGACCTTTTCAGCTTCAGACCCAAAGCCAGCACATCCCAGATTCCTGGGAGTGATGAGCAGCACTGGAAGGAAACACGTATATAAAATGGGACCCAATGATCAGTCCAAACATCAACCGAGCAACGTAAAGCCACGAAGCGATGCACAAACAGGCTTCAGGACTACGGGATTTATAGTAAAATAGGCGTCTGTGGACAGAACACTTCTGTCATGTAATGAGTATTATTCTAGGGGGAAAAAAGAGCATGTATACATGAAATGGAAAATGAATTTTATTTTGAACCTGAAATAAACACATTGCATTTGGCAAGTTCTGGGTGGACTGTGGTCTAGGAGAACCTAGGACATTTTGTTTGTTCTGAGTTTCTGCTAAAACAAAACCTCAGCGGTCTTATGGGGTGAGTAGGTGAAGACCTCACCACTCTCTCCTCCTGCTCTGAATGACACATGTGCCAGCCCGTCAACCGATCTCACGGCACCTTTCTTTCCCTGCTTCCCCTTAGCTGTTGCCAATGTTTCGAGCACAGCATATCTAACTTTCCCATGTGCCCGCCACTCTCCCATCTTCCCAGCCGTGCGTGGAATACTTTACACCTGCCTAATGGTGGAACTGGGGCAAGATAGGATGTTAAATGTGCCACCTACCGGATCAAAAGACCTTTCTAAATTGTATTTAACTACTTATATTTGAGCATCAGTGCCAGAACCTCATCCGTATTGGATGGAAAAGCAGGATATAAATCAATTAAAGGAATGACTATTACTCTACACGTGGCCTTCATCCAGGGCCAGAGAACGGGGCTGGACTGCCCGCGGCCTCCACCAGCACAATTTTGAGAAAGCAGCTCTATTCCCCAGTGTAATTAACGCAAGACTGTTACTTCTCCGTACGGATTGCTACGCCTTCCCGTGTTGCCGTCAGGATGAACCTGAAAGAGGCTCAGGGAGCGAGTCACCCGCTCAGCCCCGGGGTGACCTTGCGGAGCCCTCCGCTGCGGCCGTCAGCGCGCCGGAAAGGCGGGTCGCTGCGGGCCGCGCTCCGCCGGGGGGGCGAGCGGAGCTGCTGGGCGGCTTCGCCGGCCCACCGCGGCACGTACCGGGCACGGCGCTGCCGCCCTCGAGCGGGAGGCGGTTGTCGCGGTTGGTGCCCACCAGGAGGCAGCCGCGGCCGTCGCGGTCGCCGCGCAGCAGGTAGCGCAGCGCCAGGCAGAGCTTGCCGTAGCTGAAGTGCTCGTCGAAGCCCACCACCACGGCGCGCACGGCGGGGTCGAGCGCGGCGCGCGCGCCGAAGTGGGCGGAGCCGGGCTCGGGGGCGGGGCCGACGCCCAGGTGGGCCACGCCCAGCGCCTCCAGCTCCGCGCTCAGCGCCGGCCCGCCCAGCACGTAGGCGGCGCCGCCGGGCGGGAGCGCGCGGCTCAGGTGGCGCGCGGCGCAGTAGGCGGAGCCGAAGACCTGGCCCGGCCGCGCGGGCGGGAAGCCCAGCCGCCGCAGCTTCTCCGTGTAGGCCTGGCGCGTCCGCGAGGAGTTGTTGGTCACGTAGCAGAGCCGCTTCGCGCCGCGCGCCTCCAGCCGGTGGAGCGCCTCCGCCGCGCCGGGCAGCGCCGCCTCGCCCCGCCACAGCACGCCGTCGCAGTCGAAGAGCACTGCCTCGGCCTCGGCCAGCACCTGCCGCGCCAGCGCCGCGTCCAGCCGCCGGCACTCCTTCGCCGCCATCGCGGGAGGGCGGATGGACGGACGGGCACCGTGCCTCGGCGCCTCACGGGCTCGGGGCGCGCTGATTGGCTGGGAGGCGGGGCGGCCCGCCCCCACCCGGCCGCGATTGGCGCAGCCCCGCCTCCGGCTCGTCTGCGCCGAAGGCTTCGCAGGCGCCTCCGGAAACCGGATCTGGCGCCGCTGATTGGCTGCAGGGGGAGGGACGCGCGTCTGTTGGCCGAGCGAAGAGGAGCCGCCCCGCCCTCGCCACCCTTTGGCCGCGACGCCGCGGAGGCCGCGCCCCCGCAGGTGAGCTGACAGGAGCCATCCGAGCGTTCCCGTTGGCTGATGGCCTTCCCGGCCGCGCCTGCTCGTCGAGGCCGCGACGAGACTCGAGCGGGCCCGCCTCCCCGCGGCGCGGGCCCGTTGTTATGACGACACGGCCGTAAAGCCGCCATCTTGGTGGTTGCGGCGCCTTGCGACATGGAAGCCGCGATGGCAACGGGCGCTGGGCCGGCGGGGCTTACGGCAGCTGGGCCACGGGGACGCGAGGGCGCAGCTGAGGCGGCGGCGGCGGCCGGCCTCCCTCAGCCTCCCGCCGCCGCCGCCTTCCTCAGCCTTCCGGCGCCTTTCGAGGAAGAAGGTAACCGCCCGGAGCAAGGCGGGGGCACTCCCTGTCGGCGTTTCATGGCCCCTCCGGGAGGAGCGGCGACTCGCCTGCGCAGGTGGGGCGGCCCTGCCCTCGGAGGCGCGAAAGGCACCGCGGCGGCCCCCCGGCCCCGTCACGAAGGCAGGGCGGGAGGCGGGCCGGGCCGGGCTGCGCGGGGGTGGCTGGGGAAGGCGCGGCGCTGGGCCCGTCGAGGCCGAGCTCCCTCCGCCTTGATGGAGCCTCGATGCGGAGTCTTCGCGGGGGGGTGTCGTCGGCCTGGCGGTGAGGCGCAGCCCCGGTCGGTTTGGGTGAGCGGGAGAGCTGCTCCCCGCGCGCTCGCCGACAGCCCACCTCGCAGGGGTGTTGTGGGGACGGAACAAGGGAGCGGCAGGCGCAGGCCTGGAGGAAGGGCACGGCGCGCAGCTAACCGGCAAACGGGCCACGACGCAAACAAGAGCCTCTTGTCTGGAGGCAGGGGCGCGAGCCGCGACGGAAGAGGCTTCCGGGGCACCGGGGGCTCCCCGACTCCAGCTGGCTCGTCTGCTGAGGGTGGCCCCCAAGCCGGTGCTGGTGCGGGATGTGGGAGGGATGAGGGTGGGATGCCTTCTGACCGAGCTGCCTTGAGAGCTGGCCTGCCTCTGCAGCTCTCCCAGGCCTGCCTTTGTGGAGACCGAATCCTGGCCTGGGCTTGGCTAGGGCTGCAGCCGGGCTTTGTGATTTTTTGGGCAGCGTCTCGATTGTTGTTCTTGTCCTAGCCCTAAAAGGACATTCTTTTAGGGGTTTTAACTCTGTGTTGTGTATTTGCTTTGGAATTATTGGCAATTATTTAAACAAACGTTAATGCTTATCATCCCAATCCTGTAAACACTAATACTGGAATGAATGCATCTGATCTGGTTGGTCATTTGCGAATCTCCCTTCATACTGTCTAAAACGTGACAAGCTCCTTATTTTCTTGACTTCTAGATGAAGATGATAGGCACAAATGTGGTCGCTGCCAGTCTGAGTTCACCTCTTTGGAAGAATTTGTGCAACACAAGTTGCAGAAGCTTTGCCAGAGACCTCAGGATGCAACTGCAGCAGCAACCCCGGCAAGTTTCCCAAGGCAGTGTCTTAGCTCTGGTTGCCAGGCCAATTATCTCACTGGGGACCAGGGTTGGGGATGCAAGCTGGGTAATCAGAGCTTTTGTGGGCTCAGGTGTGTAGCGGTTGCAAAATACCTCAGCTCCTTCTTATAAGGAATATTAGCATAAGAGCTTATGGGAGTGCTCTTGGTTTAGGAGATGCTCTTTTACCACCTCCAATGTTGTAAATTTGGTAAAAAGATACTTTGGATCTTTGTGGAATATCACCACCACAGCAGGTATTTTCATACTAAAGCTTCATTTGTTCCATCAGGTGATTTCATCTGTTGAAGCGCCTATAACTGTAGCTCATATAGTTGTTGAAGCTGCTCCGATAACAGAAGAAATCAGCAATGCCCCTGCAATTGTAGGTGGGTCCACCGACTTCTTAAAGTTGTTTTAGTGCATCAGTAAGCCTGTTGCAGCTGTTTAAGGGGGAGGGGACATAACAGAGGAAGAGTGTGTACTTTTCATGTAGAAGATCCAAGATTCAGTTCCTGGCATCTCCAAGCATTAGGAAGGAACCCTGCTTGAAATGGTGCTGCTGTTAGTCAGTGTTGGCAGTATTGGATTAAAGGGACAAATGATCTAGTGCAGCAATTTCATGTGATGTGCAATAAATCTAATGGTCTTAAGAAGTCAGGTCCTCTAAAGAATAAATAGCAGGTTAAAATTTTGGAAGCTGTTCGTGGGGAGTAAATTGGAAGTTTTCACAATAGTGAAAATAAGCAGTGGGATTCATCACGGATTTGTATTTGATACAGTACTATTCAACACTCATAGACTGGTTTTGCCAGCATGCTCAGCAGGTCAGTTAAAGAGCTTTTAGTTGCATTTGCATGTGCTAAGCTTTGTTAGTTTTAACCTGCTTGTTCATGTAGCTTAGTTATGCAACCCTAGTGTATTTGATTAGCTTATGGTTCAGTGTATTGTGCACATTTATTTATTATTTATTTATTAGTCAAATTTGTGTAGCGGCCCATCTCACAGAAAAGCAACTCTGGGCGGCTTACAACAGTCACATCCAAAAAATCCATTAATTCAGGAATATAAACAAACTAGAATAATCTGGGGTTGGTAGAGCAGTAAGGTAATCATATTTACTGGGTATGGCAATGTTCAGAGTGCTAATAAGTGGGCTGCAGAGCACCAGAAAAAAAAGACAAATCAATTGTAATTAATTGCAAACGATGCCCTTAATTTTGGAACAAAATAGAATAAGAATATCATTGACTAGGTTCACACATTATTCTAAGCCTTGAATTCCTTTAGGAAGCTACAGTTCGTCCAGAATGTTCAGGATAACATTCTGTATGTAACACCACTACTCTCAGAGCTGCATTGGTTACCAGTTGGCTTCCAGATGTTACTCAAGATGCTTGTTGTAATCTTTACAGTCTTTCATGGTTCAGGATTTAGCTGTCTCTGGGACTCATCCCTGCCTTATGAGATCTAAAAGTGAGAACTCATTCCAGGGTCCTGTTCTCAGGGAATGTCATCAACAGAGACTTTATGGATGGGTTTTCTCCATTACTGTCCCCCATTCAATAGTATCCCCTGCAGATCAGCTTTCCCTCTATGTTTCTGGGGTCCTATGAAGTTCTCAAGACCTGGCTGTTCTGGAAAGCCACTGAAGAATTGGATGGTTCCATTCCATATGGGAATGTTTGGTTCTTAAAAGATTTTTCCCAGTGCTAAGCTTTTTTTTTTTTTTGAACTGATAGTTATGGCTGCTTTGTTATTGTTCTGTGGTTATTGTATTTTTAATCCTACTTTTGACTGGGGTATGTAGTCCACTCAGAGTTCGTTGTTGACTGAAGAATGAATGAATTAATACGGTTGATTTGGTCTGGGGTTCACATAATACATGAATTCAGTCTAGATGTAATAAGCCATGACTTGATATTATATGTGAATCCAGCAATTGATTAGATTGAACTAGTAGTGGGTATACATTGGGAAAGAGATTTTGGGATTGTGACTCAGTAAAAACATGTTCTTCGCATAAAGTTGCAGCAAAAAGGGAAAAGTCATGCTACGAATTATTAACATAGATAATAAAAGTTCTTATATAAATCTATGTTCTGGTCAAATCAGTTGCACTTTGTTCTGCCAGCCCTAAAAGGATAACAGGAACTGGGAAAGATTCAGGAAAGAGCAATCAAAATGATTATTTTTCCCTGCAGAAAAATAAAGCATTTGAAGCTTTTTAATTTAGAAAAAAAGTATGACAGAGCATCCTTAGATCGGTTTATGACTAAAATGGAGCGAATGGATAGAAGTCATCCAGGTCCTTTTAGAATACTAAAATTTGAGCATCCAGCGCAACTGATTGCTGGAATAGAATGGACCAAACTGCTCTTCAGAGTACAGAATAATGGTGTGACTGCTAGCTGAGATGAAATGTATTGCTAGATTCACAGAAGGCTGTTTTGCCATGTCCACTAAATAACATGTTTTGATGTGATCCAGAGTAAGATCATACGAACATAGTGTGGAAGCGCTTTCTCTACCCACAAACCTTTCCAGTTCTGCCAAGGCCTTCAGAGGGATTTGCTTCAGCCTGAACTGTAATGGCAGAAACCACTCCATCATGGAGCCTTGTCCAATATGGTCACCCAAAGAATGTATTTAGCTGGTTATGAAAAGTGCTCTTATCTAAAGAATGTAACTGGCTTTGGGTCTCTTTGCAGGTAGTGGGCATATCAAGGAGGTGGTTGTAGCTGCAGATCATGTCTTTGAAAGCCCCAATGGCCCCAGTGACGAAGATGGCGGAATCACTCAGAGTAATCCAGGAGGCCCGGGAGAAGGTGCCTCTCTGGAACTTATCAAAGTTAAACTGCTGGTTAATAAGGAAGGTCGTTATGTCTGCGAACTGTGCCACAAGACGTTTAAGACGGTATGTTAATGGTTTTAGCAAAGTTCATGGTGCTGTTGGATAAATGGTAAATAAAATGATGCTATTGAAATACAGTATTTGTAATTCTTGCCTCTATGGGTAAGAAAAGGTAGCAGTGTTATAGTTTGAAGTGTCATGTTGATTTCCTTAAAACTAGCCTGTGTCTGGCAGCACCACAAACATTTATATCCTTCGGTTCTAGGCCAGCATTCTCAAGGCTCACATGATCACTCACAGCAGCAGGAAGGACTATGAGTGTAAATTATGTGGGACATCTTTCAGGACCAAGGGCTCGCTAATCCGACACCATCGCCGTCACACAGGTGAAGAGAGGGTTATTGCATGTAGCAACTCAGTTATTAAGCAGCTTTCAGAAATAGGACTAAAAAGAGCACAGGGGAAGTCATTGGAAGTTAAATGGTATTTGAACAGCTAGGATGAGGGCTCCGAATAAATAGATTCCAGGATTAATCCCTGATGCTTAAGCATTGCTAGCCACGAGCAGTTCTGTTGTCTAGAAGAGCCACACATAGGTCTGGTCTCACAGCAGGCCCATCTGGTTCCTTTTCTGGAGGCTTGGTGACAGAAACTTCGTCTGGAGACTGTGGGGCCGTGTTCTTTCTTAAAGGAACTTTTCTTTGGTTTCTCTAGATGAGCGTCCTTACAAGTGCAAGAAATGTGGGAAAAGCTTCCGGGAATCAGGAGCCTTGACCCGTCATTTGAAATCCTTGACGCCTTGCACGGAGAAGATCCGCTTCAATATGAATAAGGAAATAGTCGTTGGCAAGGAGGACGCAGCCCCAGGTCAGTAAAAAGGCTCATGGGCCTCCCCTGCCCATCCATGCTGCCTGCGGAGTGTGTGTCTTGGTGAGATGGCATAGAACTGTCAGGTCCTCTACATCTCATGCGTGTATGAACTGATACAGTTTTGCATGAGGTGAGGCACAGAAGATGCATGCAGTAATTTGGAATATCGCTGAATGAGGAAACATTAATTGACAAAAGAAGAGAAGGGAAGAACTGCCTGATTAGTATAATGCCTGATAGAAAAGGCATTTTGTCATGTTAAGAATGAAAGGTGGTGCTAGGGAATGACAATTTGGACAGTTACACAGATGAAGGGAAACCTGGCTGAGGGTGAGAATAGGCAACATGGCGGTAGCTCACAGATAAAGTAGGTCCATCTGGACCGAGCATATGTTTGGAAAAGCCAGTAAACTTTCTGGATCTTGACTATCGGAGCCTTTGGTCTCTACACCAGAAACGGGCTTTGAGGGTCTGTTTTCTACTGGTTTCCATAAAGGGATGCTAAAAGAACTGGAGTCCTAATCATGCCATTTATGGAACCAGGCTTTAAGTTCAGCAAGTGCTTTGTCAATGGATAAATATCCTTCAGGTGAATAGATACCTCTGGGTTAGCAAGGCAATAAATGCCCCCCCCACCCCAACAGTGAAGGATTCTGACTGTGCTGGTGCTCAGACAGAACAGAAATAAGCCCTAGATCATAAAGAACAGCCCGGAAGACACAGCACATTCAGCAGGGTCAGATCTTTACACATCTAGCCACTGTAGTGACCAGTGCAGTAAACTTAGTTAGTTTTTTTTGTTAATCAGTGTGTTTTGTGTACCCAGGGAATTTGATTAGTGTATGATTCAGCGTATTGTGCAAATCTAGAAAAAGCATTAATTCAGTATCCAGGTTATTCAGATTGATGCACAGGCAAGGCAGCCAAGCAACAAGGAATGGTGACCCAGAGAGGCAGCCCAAAATGAACCTTGAGTCAGCACAACCCGCTGTACCATAACTTAGTCTTCCATTCTTAGCCTGGCTTTGTGCAGGGCCCCAGCCTCTGGGGAGATCTCTTGGGTTTTACCTTGTCATCACTCAGGTACAGTCCTGCACTATGGTCAGGATTCTGCCATGAACTTGCAATGAGGCCTTAGGCAAGCATTAATCTCTGGCCTACAAGGGGGGAATAGTACTGGTGTTCCCTAAAGATTGCTTGAAAGAGTTCTCTGAAGGCTTAGGAGTTGCCTTGCGTGCCTCTGGTGGGGCAGTGGCCAACGTTAGTCAGAGGGAGCTGCTGAAGTGCTTTGCTTTGCTTCCCTTGGAACCCAGCCACTGGTTGTGCTCTTAGGTGTGTGCTGCTTTTCTTGAAGGGGCCAACAGCTCCAGCAGTGAAGCCATTCCCTCGCTGGCAGCTCAGTCTGTGGAGGCCTCCCCTGTAATCCATCTAGTGACAGATGCAAAAGGGAATGTTCTCCATGAAGTCCATGTCCAGATGCAGGAGCTCCCGGTCTCTGAAACAAAATCATTAGGACAAGAGGTTAGTGCAAACTGTGTTGGGGGAAACACTGATCTTGTAACACCAGGAGAAATGGTGGTTTCTGGCCTGGTCGTTCTGAAGCAGTAATGTAGAAAGCCCATAATAAAGACACACTATTTTGAGGTTTGCCCTGAGAATGATCTGCAATGTATTTAAAAAATAACCCAGCCAAACAAAACTATTAGAGCTCCAGACCTAAGTTAGGCTTACATTTTGAAGGGATCATGAAGTCAAAAAGTGTGAGAAATGTTGATCGAAAGGACAAGTTATGGCAGCTTGTGGGATTCTAGGTTAAAGGAAGAAGTTTACAATCATTGTTGCTGCACCCTTATTTTCTTTAGTCATCCAATCTTGAGGAGCTGTCCCCTGACGGGGAGGACAATGAGAACTTGCTGCGAGAAGCCATGAGGAATTCTGGAATTGTGATTGAGCGGGTTTCCATGGAGGAGGGTGCCAAGTCAGATGAAAGCGACACTGCTGCTGCTGAGGATTTAAAGAACAAAGAGGTGGAAGCATCTGAGAAATTTTGTGAAGAGCAGTATGTGGAAATTGAGCACATAGAAGCTGTAAGTTCATCACTGAGCTCTATTAATTTAAGTGCACCCTGCCTGGCTTGCTGTCAGATGTGTCTTTAATGGCCTATGTTGTATTGCAGTACCGCTGAGTGCAAGAACAAGACTCTGAGCTTGCTTTAACTTTCTCTTGTAACTTTCATGCAACACTGACTCAAGATTTCTCTCAGTCAAATGTGCAAATGCTTATCCTGGGCTCCCTCTGTTTCATAGCCAGATCCTGAAGCGACAAATGAATGTAAGCGACACGTGTGCCCTTATTGCAATGAAATCTTCAGGGAACAGAGTAGTCTTGATCTCCATATCAGTGGACATCTAGGTAAGATGACATCCTGCTGGGTCTCATCCAGTTTTCTACAGGCACAGTGCTTCCTTGGATTCCCTAAAGACTGCACCTTTTTTTGCAAAAGCTGAAGTTAAGATCTTAACAGTTTAAGACATTTTAGGCAGTATGACACACACAACTTCAATAGTAACATTTCTGAGGCACTTTACATCATTTCATAGCTTGCATAGAATTACAGAATATAAAGAAAAGGATCTTGAAAATCATCCGGTGTGACCTCTTGCCCAGTGCGGCATCCCTGATGGATGGTCCTTAGATTCTCTGTAAACACCTCCAGTGAACGGAGTCTGCCACTTCCTGAAGCAGTCTGTTCAATGTCTGAATAGCTCTTAGAAATAAACTTTTCATGGTGTCCAACTGAGATCTACTTTCTTGTAATTTAAACAGATTCTTTCTTGTCCTGTCTTCTGAAACAACTGAACAATTCAGCTCTGTTTCTACATGTCAGCTCTTCAGGTATTTGAAGACAGTTAACATGACTCCCTGCAGTTTTGTTTTCTCCAGGGTAAATATACGCAGTCCTTCCAATCATTTTTTCATAAGTTTTTATTTTCAGTCTCTTTACCATCTTGCTTGCTGTCTTCTAGATGTGCCCCAGTTTATCAATATCCTTCCTAAAATGTCCAGCTCAGAACTGGATGCAAAACTATATTCTAAATGTGGTCTGACTAATGCAGAATAAAGTGGAATGATAAAGTTCTCTTGATCCTTCCACTGTGCTTCTGCTGATGCAACCAGGGATCACGTTTGCTTTGTATACAGTTGTATCACTCTGTTGGTTCCTATTCAGCTGATGATCCCCCAAGAACTCCAGACCTTTTTCTCTTTCTGCTGCCCCATATAGTCCCTCCTATCTCACACCCTTGAAGTTTCCTATCCAGATTGGGGACTTTGCATTTGTTCCTGTTGAAATTCCTGTTCCTGGCTTCTGCTCATTATGCCAGTTTGTCCAGATGAGCTTTATGGTCCCCTGCTTTAATACTCAAATGTCTGGGTGATCAAGCTGACCATTTTATACTCCAGAGGGTCAAACAAATGCAGTTTTGCTGGTTTCTATTGGTGCTTACTTATCTTACTGCTGGGAACGGTTTTAAATTTAGCTGCTGCACAGGAAGGTACGGTCTTTAGATTTAAGCTAAATATGTAGTTGTATGCTTGGGCTGAGCAGTTTTTTTAAAACCTGAAGCCAGTTCTTCATTTTGGTCTTGGTGATTCGCACCCGGGTTGCAATGCTTGTGTAGTGATCTCTCAAGATTATTCCAGAGCTAAAAGTTTTGGGGGGAGGAGCTGCCTTCCCCCCCCGCATCCTGTCATGGGGCTGCTGCCATCACCTGCCACATCGGAACCCTTGGAAGACCAGAACGCTCCTTTCTTTGCCTCAACGTTTAGCCTACGTGGCCCGTCATCTGCCTTTCCGCACATTTGGGAGTCATCGGCCCCCATCAGACAAATGTTCCTTTGTCTAGTCGGTTTGTGAGAAGGGCAGGTAGTGCAGTCATGCTTGTTCTGCCAGGCCTTTGTAAACAGGCCCATAAAAACTCATCTTTAAAGTTGATAAAAGTCCTGGGATTTCCATTCTTAAACCTCCCTTCACTTCTCCCTCAGACTACAAATCTTTTACGTGTGAGGAGTGTGGCAAAGAATTCACCAAAGGATACTTGCTTAAAAAGCATCAGGAAGTGCACGTGAATGAACGGCGGTTCCGTTGTGGGGAGTGTGGCAAGCTGTACAAGACAATTGCACATGTGAAGGGGCACAGGCGAGTGCATTCTGATGAGCGGCCATATCCTTGCCCCAAATGTGGGAAGAGGTACAAGACCAAGGTAGGAGCTTCATACCTTTTGGGATTCCTATTTCCTGAGGCTAATCGACTGACTCTTTGTGTGTTTGGCCTTAGAAGTTGCTGATCCTGTTCAAACTCAACTCTATCCATCCATCCATCCATCTTATATAGCCACCCGTCTCACATAGAGTGACATAAGCACAACTGCAGGGGAGGGAAGAGTAGCAGAGACCGGGAGAAGACTAGTGCTATTAATTGTGGAAGGACTCAGTGAATTCAACTAGATAAGTGTAAAAGAAAGGAATAGAAAAAGCATTGAGAACAGGCCTTGCTCTGCCACTTTGGAAGAGGAGATGGCAAGTCCACGCCTGACCTTTGCAAAAATTCCTGATTGAACTATTGCAGTGTGCTGTACATGAGACTGCCGGTGGAGCATCTGGAATCTGCAGCTAGTTCAGAACGCAGCGGCATGGGCAGTATTGGGTACGTTGTGGTACGCCTGTGTAACACCACTGTTGCCTCAGCTGCACTGGTTCCCAGTAAGCTTCCAAGTGCAGTTCAAGGTGCTGGATGTCACCTTTAAAACCCTGCCTGGCATGAGGCCAGGTTACTTGCAGGACTACCTATCCTCAATGGTTTCTGCCCATCCTACTAGATCTGGCAGGGTAGATATGCTCCGGTTGCCTAGTGGGGCCTGGGAAGCATGCCGTCTCTGCTGTGGTGCCTGCTTTATGGAGCAGCCTCCCCCCAGAGCTATGGATGGCCCCGACCCTGTTGGCCTTCAGAGAAGCGGGGAAGACCTGGCTTTCCCCCCAGGCACTGGGGTGAGGATGTTCATGGAGCCAGTGTGGGGTGGTTGATTGGGTTTTTCGTTTTAATTGGGTTTTTCTTATTTGCTGCCCAGTGTTCCTTCTGGTAGTTGGGCATCTCTAAGTTTGTTAAATAAAATGAATTGTTGGAAAAATCTCTTACTTGGGCTGGGAGATTGTCGAGTGATCCCAAACATCTAGAATACACTAATTTATCTGGATCCATTTCAGTCTTGTTTTTAATATTGATATGATAATCCTGATCAGTTGATTCGTACCAGAAGCAGAAGGGGGAATATTAAATCTCATTAAAACTGTGAATCTCATTAAAACTGACTTCTTTTGGCTATACTTCTATAGTCTGACAAGCTAGTCCCCCCTTCCCCCCCCCCCGACAATCCGTAAGAAAATTATGGCCATTTTCATGATGTTTTGGGTTTTTTAGACAACCAAGTCTGTCTTTCTATGCGGAGAGCTGGTGTGATCTAGTGGTTAAGGCACTAGGCCAGAAACCAGGAGACCATGAGTTCTAGTCCTGCCTTAGGCATGAAAGCCGGTTGGGTAACTTTGGGGCAGTCCCTCTCTTAGCCCCCAGTGTCAGGCTTGGGTGACAAGCCGATTGGTCAATTCCTGTCACAACCAACGTTGGTTGGTTTTGGTTGTTCCAAAAAAAAAGTGGACCCTGCACCCTTGGGAAAACACTAGGAAGAAAAAAATGTCTGTCTATACATAAAAACCAAAATGGTGCTCAGATGCCTGTTCCAGCAAGATTATTTACATTTGCCCTTGAAAGATGGGGAAATTTCTGAATCCAAACTGAATTACATTTTTTGTGGAGGCTTGAAAGGGCTACTCTAGAATATCAGTTTTGGAAATTTTCTGGAATTCAAGCTGCCTCCATGGTCCTCTTTCCAACAGAATGCTCAGCAGGTTCATTTCCGAACACACCTGGATGAAAAGCCGTATGTCTGCCAGTTCTGCAATCAAGGCTTTCGGGAAAAGGGTTCTTTGGTGCGGCACATCCGTCACCATACAGGCGAGAAGCCATTCAAATGCTACAAATGTGGGCGTGGGTTTGCAGAGCACGGCACCCTCAATCGGCACCTGAGGACCAAAGGTGAGCTGGAGGACAGTTTGCCCAGAGGCAGGTTTATGCTCCTCTGTCTGTCCCAGCTTCGAGTACAGAAGCTGTATTTGTTGCATTTCCATCTTTCTGAATCCCCCCTGGCCTCTTTCAAATGCTACAGAGCTGCTGCTTCAAAGCATTTGAAGCTTTGTTAGTCCTAATGGAAGATAAGTAGCTTTTAAGATGTCGAAAAATTTAGAGCCTCGCACTGTGTTAATGCGGAACAAAACAGAATAAGTTTTGGTATTTGCATATAGCAATACCATAAATTTGGTGTGCCTTGGTACTGAATTACTTAAAGGTCCAGACATTTAGGCAAGCAGCTTCTACATGTTGATGTTGAACTTTTAATTGGGTAAATTCTTCCTGCTGTTCATTTGATAAATACTGAACTGTCTTGTCCTCCACCTTCCCCAGGTGGCTGCCTGCTTGCCTTGAAAGAAGCTGAAGAAGCAGTGGTATCAGAGGAGGGTCAGTCAGCTGACCGTTTGGCTGCAACTGTAATTTCTGAAGACCCCCCTACAGTCCTGGTGGAGTTTTCCTCAGTGGTAGCAGATACACAGGAGTACATAATTGAGGTAACCACATCTCACTGGGGAAGCTTAGAACCTTTTGTAAGCAATTAATATTCCTGCACTGGAGACCTAATGTGGTGGGCCAAGGACTATGGAGACTTATCATGCACACCACTGGACAGACTAGAAAGCGCATAAGGGATGTGTGTCATGGGATGTAGCTGCTGAGAAGGTGGCTGCTAATAGCAGTCCTGAAGTCATTCTAAATGGTTAAGGCTAAATTGTCGCTGTGCATTCTTTCTTAAAGACAGCAGCTGAAGACATGGAAACCAGTGAAGCTGCTGAGATCATAGAAGGAACCAGGCATGAGGTGGGTTGCTCCAAGGATGCTTCTAATGACCTACTAAAATTTTCAGTGCTGCAAGGAGTGACTCCTTCCCCCAAATGTTGAATCCCCGTGTATCAGGTCATGCGTATGCAAGCATGGGATGTAATCGATTGGGCCCTGCTAGTTCCAGTGAGGGAATCTCTGTATACAATCTCTTCACCCACCACCCTACTGTAGTTCTAGAACTCCTGCCACCAGCCACTTTTCTCCAGAGAAATCCCTTTCTGCTCTGGCTTACTTCCTTCAGTAGCCAACTGAAGAGTCCACTGGAGTTGGGCAGCCAATACATTTTTTAATAATAGTGGTGGTGGTGGTGGTAATAATAGCAATAGTAATAATATAGTAAGAAGCTAGAAGGCTGAACCGAGGATGAGTGTTGCTGCTTCATTAAGAATTCATTACATGTATCTGGATTGAGGAATTAGAATCGAGTCCAGAGGGGGAAGGAAAAAAGCGAACCGTTGTTCCTGAAGAGGCTAATCACGTCACCCGCCCCTCAGCCCTGGATCTCCCACAGTGCGCGCACAGAACAGAGTTTCTGATCCCCAAACTGGGTTTCTTTGGGTTGGGGCCTTTCTTACTAGCCTGGCTTTCGGAAGAGGAATTTCATCTCATTCACTGTATTTCAGATTTTCTGGGAGCATCTTTTGGAATATTAATGTTTGGTTGCACAGTCAGCCAGATGTTTAGACTGGCTTTGGATTTTTATCCATCTATCGAGTCCTTCCCAAGGACCTGTATTATTCTTATTATTAATACTTAATTGCTATATTATCATATCCTAATAATTAATTATTGGGAAATAGTGAACTATTTTTGTTCACAGACCCCTGGTTTCTCCTTTAGTGCGAGGCAAACCTAGTAAGCCAGACCATGAATGTTCTCCAGCTCAGAATGGCCTGTTTAGCTGGCAGCTCTTTCTAGGATCCTGGCAGAAATCCCACTTGTGTGTGTGTGTGTTTAACACACAAAAGTGCTTTAACATAGAAGTGAAAAAACATAACAAAAAGAAAAAAATATATCTAACAGTGAACAGTTACAATTCTATATATGCTTACCTAATGCAAATATTATTCAAGTACATATATATTTCTAATAGAGTTATACAGCTATGTTTTTTCTTTTAACCCAGTGTATTTTGTATAAAAGAGTCCCATGCTTCATTATACTTGTCCGTACAAAGTCTGCATCTGTAGGCAATCCACTCATAAGCAGCAAGTGCAATCAGATCTTCAATCCATTGAATAAATGGGGCCACACATATCCCAATCCTTTGTGGATTAGCTCCCTTTCAGTTGAAGATGGTGCTGGGGATTGAGGTGGGGCCCCCTTTCCTATTTTTGGGTTGAACAAGTGGGGCTTTTGATAGAGCAGTACTGTATCTTGGGAACCAGAAACGTACTGTGGGAAATTAAGCCTTCAAAGAGCAATGTGCTGTCTACTCCCTGGGGTTGGACCAGTCTTCCTCCACGCTGAGGATGTTAAACTGCATTAAGATGCAACTCTGCTCAGAAGCGTTGGGTCCTGCTGGTGTGGGGGTAAATGAGGACATGTGCCTTTTACCCCCATGCAGGTGGACAGTCACATAATGAAGGTTGTTCAGCAGATAGTAAACCAAGCCAATTCCGGCCATCAGATAATTGTCCAGAATGTCACCGTGGCAGACGATTCAACCATGACAGCGGATGGTGTGGACACCGACACAATTGCCATAGCAACTCCTGAGAGCCTCACGGAGCAGGTTGCTATGACCCTGGCTTCAGCAATTGGTGAAGGGGCTGTGCTGGCCACGGAGGGCAGCGGGGAGGTTGAGGAAGCAACCGTGACCATGGTGGCATCAGAAGACATTGAAATAATGGAGCACACAGGAGAGTTTGTGATTGCGACCCAAGAGGAGGAGGAGGAGGAACTGGAGGTTCAGACTGTGATCGTCTAAGGCATAAGGGTACTCCAGGCGTCATCTTCACAGGCCAGAAGCCTGGCTGCCCTCAGCTACCAGGATAACGTGAAGTTGCCCTAAGAGCTGATTCACAAGCTGCTTCTCGTGAACATGTTAGTCGACATGTTAGCTGAGCTGTTCACCACCTGTTCTGGTCAGGGAGGGTACCTGGCCCTTGTGAACAGTGGCGGCTTGTTGAAACCAGGCAACTGTAAAGCAAAGCACTTTAGAGAAAAAATATTGTGTGCAGGGATCCTTGATTATGTGACAGTGGGAGGTTCCAGGCGGTGGCAGGGGGAACCCAGTGGCTTTTCATAGGAGTGTAGATTGCAAGCAGCTCAGGAGGAAGGTCACCCTTAGAAGGCAGAGGCTTCATTAGCACTGCCAGAATGCTCAGAAAGGCCACACTGTACACTTTTGCAACCATGTAGCTTTTAATTATATATTGTCTGGTTTAACTTGTAAATATTTTTTTAAAAAAACAATTTTTTACATTACTGTATTCTGATGTAATTAAAGGAGAGTGCTGAAGGCTTCCAGTATATCAGTTATTACTTCTCTCACAGGAATGTCCCCTGGTGCAATCCAGCAGGAAAGGATATTGTACAAGAGGGCAGCTTAGAGGCTTCAAGCAGAAATTTAGCCCTTGGAATTCAAGAATGGGAGGGATCCAGCCATAGAATTGACCTCTTAGAGATTTCTAATACCCACATAATGCAGGCCAGGGCTGTATGTAGTTCCAGCTACCTGCAAAACTGGCTGTGGAGTGGACTTCCTGTTAATTTGCAGCAGGAAATGAAATAGGTGTAGGCCTCCAGTCATCTTACCTCACCAAAAAAATGTAGTAGTAGTAGTAATAGCAATAATAATAATACTATACCACCATCTCCCTGGGCTCTTTAGCAGGAAAACATTAAAAAAGTGCAAAGAATAGCGCTCAGCTCCCACATCGATGAATTCATACTTTTTCTCATTTTCCCCTTCTGGGCACTCATAATTTAGTACATAGTGTAAAAGTTCATTGCATGGGAGATAAGTCTGTAAGGCTGATTTAAGATGTTGAAGCTCTGCTTTGCCAGGTCTTTGGGGCAGGGCAGTCTGTTGGGGCTGTAGGGAGTCACTTCCTTTTCTCTGCAGGACTTGTCAGAGGCTTCATAATTTCTGCTATGTTGGCCCAGACTCCTTTGGAGTAAATATTTTTGTACCCTTCCTGTCTGCTATATTTCTCTGAGCAAGAGCATGTATATCTTGCTGACTTAAACCACTCATTGCTTGTCTGGTTGGTCAGTACAAGATACAGGATGAAGCAGAAATAGGAGCCCAGTATAACCGACAGGAGGATGACGAAGCCCAGCATGAATACAATCCTAGGAAAGGTCAGGAAAAGATGCTGCGAAGAGAGGGGGAAACAAGTTAAAATCCAGATGCATGGGGTCTCCATCTATCCTTCTAGCCCAGACTGGCAGTAATTCTTTCTGGCAAGATCAATTTGCTCACTTGCTAAACCAGAGTTGGAAGAGGCCCCAGAGGTCATGTAGCCCAACCCTCTGCCAAATGTAGGATCTGCTGAAGCATTTTGGACACATAGCGATCTCCTGTGAAGAAACACCACTTCACAAGCTACCTGTTCCACTGGCTGACAGCTCTTAGTATCAGGAAATTCTTATATCAATGTTTTCATTTAGTGTCCAAGGCAAAAACATCTGTTTTCAACCCATTCTGCCGTGTCAGGCAGGCAGGCTTCTGAAACCCAGTCTGCAGTTCGGCATCCTACCTCCTGAAAAATGCACAGGGGTCCTGCTCCCGTGAGTCAGCAGTTAGTCAATGTTTACCTGAATAAGAAAGAAGGTATCAACTGGATGTTCTTGACCTTGGTCATCAGTATAATGTCCCAATGTAATATTTGACAAAAGGACCACTTGGATGAGAAAGCCGGCTGTTAGAGTTGCAATAGAAACAGCCACGGAGGTCAAAGTGAGCAGGTAGCAAAGGAAGAATCTGATGTTGAAGGCGCCAATGCAGTTATTGACCCAAATGCAGTGGTGATCAAAACGATGCACACAGCTGCGGCACACACCTGAGCAGACCCGGAGAAGGATCAAAATTTTAAGAAATCAAAACAAAGTACTACTATGCTACTTCCCATACAATCCCATTCTGCATTAAAGCAAGTAATATAAAGTTAATTTGGCAGCACAGACTTAAAATCTGATCTGGAAAAAGTGCAAAGGGATAACAAGTGAGAATATATGTATTGGGGGGGGGATGTTTTCTCAGTGACTCATGGGGAGCATTTCTGATCCTTCAAGGTAGCCCCTCCCCTCCCACTGGACTTTGGGCAGGGTCCATTCCAGCTGGTCCTTTCTGGGGAAGGTTCCTAATGTCCGAGAATTTTGGCCCCGCCTCCAGGCAGCAGAAGGAGCAATGCCTGTAGGGCACGTTTTAGTTTTCTGTGGGAAAGGATGGTCTCGTGAGACAGGATTCCTTTGCTATGGAGAGGTGGGTGCTAGACAAGGAAGGTTCCCCACTGATCTCACTCCAAATGATGGCAGGGCCCAGACCAGAAGTTTTGAAGCCGATCTTAATGCATAAATAGACTTCTCTAGGAGAAATGTTAAATTGAAACTCTTACCACAGTGCCTAGATCTGGCTGGTTTTCTCACTGCGCAGGTAAGGCATTCAACATCTTGCTGAAACATCACACCATCATATGCGTATGCATGAAGAAACAGAAGCTGGTTGGATTTCGTTATGGTACCTGGGTGGGAAAAAGCAAAAATTCTCACTAGCAGAACAGTGGGGACTGTAGTGTCTCTCCTGTTGTGAGAATTCCTTCCTATCATCTACCTTGAGTACCATTAACACTGAGTGTCCAGATCAGACACAGCTGAGAGAAAATCCAGGCTGTTTCCTCTGAAGCAAACTTCTGCTCAAACTCTGTTAAGAAGTGTCTGCTCCCCCGGGCCCTGGGCCGCCCCTCACATCCCCCTAACCGCAGCACAGATATACTCAGATAACCACTTTTTTGCATCCTGCCTTCATCTGATTCCCAGCCAGCAGCTGAGGCAGCTCAAGTAGTTTTCTTGTGTTCCAGTTTTAAAGCACTGTTTTCCCTCTTTGTCCTAAAAAATGACTGGATACGATTGGGCATACTTCACCAATGATGTGGCTTCTGACCCAGTCAGAGGAGTGGGATCTACTCAGCTCCTCGTGGCCGATTTAGGCTGCGGGCCACACCCCCTCTTGGAGCCAGTATTATTCAACATTGTTATTAATGACCCGGATGATGGGATTGATAGGCTGATTATGGAATGACACAACAGTTGGGAGGCGTGGCCAAACCCCAATTTTTATATATATACCATTTTTATTACCAGGTGATGGGGAGGTGTCACAATTTGCCTATTCCACTGTGGCTCTGGTGATCTAGATACTGCTGGCTATGAGCCAGACCTGGATTCCCTAGGGCCTGGTTGCCGGCACTGCCATGTTCTTGCAGCATTAGTCCAGGATATAACTCATCTGTTCTTGTTTACCTCCTGCTTTACCCCATGAGCGTTAGGCTGTGTTTAAACACAGGTTCTTCTGGGAGAATTGTAGGCCCGTGTTCAGAAGCAGCCCAAGCGAGACCTCACAGACAGAAGAGGAGCAGGTTAACTTGTAGTATCTATCTTTGAGTAAGAGTATATTGGCAATCAGGCCCCTTAAGTAGATACACTGTGTAAGACTCCAAGAGGTATTCAAGCCTTAAGGAAGAACTGGTGTGGAAAGAGAACAAGCTTTACCGTGCCCATCACTTGCCCAGTCCACAGCCAGCCAGCAGCCCACCCAAGAAAGCCCCAGTGGCCAAGAGCCGAGATGCCAAGGAAAATGGCCTCACCTGGGTTAGTCTTGGAGCAGAGGATGAAGAAAGCAACGTTCACAGCCAACAGGAGGTAAGGAAGGACAAGGAAGAGCCTGCTGAACTCCAGCTCTTGGCAGTAGCCAAACACTTCCCACGTATACTCGCCATAAACCAGCCCTTCCAAGATCAAGTGCAAGACCACAAAGAAAGGATTTCTGCAGCAAGAAGAGAATGAGATGTCCTCCTTTTCTAGACTTTCAAGGGAAAGAGAACTTCCTCTGACCTGGGATTTCCTATCGAGACTCAACACTTGTTCTGAATCCTAACTCAGAATTCAGTGCAGACACCATGGGTGAATTCACCTAACCTGGCAGCTGCATTTGCACAACAGGCCAAGGCTGGTTCCACTTTTTGTAGTTTTAGGGTAGCGTATTTATTACTTGCTTTGGCTTATACACAGTTCCATTTCCAAAGACCAACCCCACAGAAACATCCAAATGGAGGCACTCTTGCTGTTGCACTGATACTGGCAATAGCTCCTGGGTGGCCAAAAGAATTAAAAGGTGGCTCTGGAGCACAAAAATACTGCCACTCCTGCTGTAGGCTGAGAAGCTTGGTTAAGAAGTGCCTCCTCTGTTCCGTAGCTGCTCTGGGAGCTACAAACAGGATGCTGGGAGAGTCTGGGGGACCCCTGGGATCTGGCCTTCAGCATGTTGTGGGAATGCTGAATGTATTACAATTGCATGCCAGGCTTCTTGCAAATGCAGGAGCAATTTGTTTCCAATAAATCAAAGACACTGAAGAAAGAGGGTGAGGGTTAGGGTCGGGGTCATCCCAAACAAAATTTAAAGATCAGCATGGTACCACAAAACTGAATGCAGTCTAAAACTAAGAGGTGGGTATGTAGAAGGGATGTTGCCAGTGTGAAAGACACTGGAAGCCATTTTATCAAGCTAGGATGTTCCAAGAGCCCACGAGTGCTAATATTCAGAAATGCCAGAGAATGGAGCAAATAAAGAAGCAGATGAGCGATACCGTGTATGGAAGAGTCCATGAATTGCCTTCTGAGCAGCTCTGTGAACTGGAACTGGAATTACATAGCAGAGCACCTGCATCAAAGGAAATAAAACATTATTTTAAAAAAGGTGGGGTGGGGGAGGGCAGACGAACCCATTCACTGACAAAACCTACAAGGCAATTGCTACAGAACCCTCAGGAACTGAAGGCAGATTTCAGCAAACTGCAAAATGTCACCTTAATGCTAACCCTGAGACTGTTAGTTCTCGAACAGCAATCAAAGAGGACCTAAGATGGAGATGGTCACTGCTGAACCAATCCTCCACACCTTTAAAAAAGGAAGAACAGGGAACCATGATCCCATCCTCAAGCAGACTGCTCCTACCCCACAGTTCTTTCAGGATATTTTGTTTTGGCTTAAGTTAGGATCCTACATCAAGCAGTGTCATCTATTTGGATCCAAGAAGCTGGCTTTCTGTCACAGCACCTGCTGTCTGGAAGACCATCTCCCCAGAGATCCATACAGCTCCCATCTTGATATTCTGAGTCTCTGAAAACTCAGCTTTGCTCCCAGGCCTTGGATGTTTAGGGTTATACAAAGCTTGCCTTCTGGATGCTTATGACTTGTATCTTTCTTTTCATTGTTCTTACCTTTTTTTAAACACAAGTTGCCCAGAGTCTTCTGGAGTCGGGCGGCCTCTAAACTGTATTAAATATTTGTGCGTAAGTGTGCGCCTGCATACATATTGCCATCAAGTTGGCGTTGACTCTTAGCCAACAGCTAGATAGATTTCCTCCAGGATATAAAGCAACACCACCACTCTTCCAGGCGATGGACAGATCCATCCGAACCCAGCCATCAAAAAGGCTGCACGAGCCAGGCAACCGCACGGCTTTTCCACAGCTCGGTTTCTAAGAGCAAGAGCAGGCTGGAGCTCACTCTGGGGCCTCCTCCCTGCCCTCCCCAATTATAGCTGGGAAAGCCTCCAAACTGAGACTCCCTAGAAGGCAACTTCGCTCCTCCTCTTCTGCCACGGGGCCCCTTTCCTGACCTCACAGGTAAAGCAAGCGGCGTGGCCAGAAACGCCCATATTTTTCAAAGCACTGCCCTGGGCTCTGCTGCAGTCCGAGTATTTTGGGGGGAGGGAAAGTGGTCCTGCTTCACGTAGATGGAGACCAAGTCTGGAGTCCTTTCATTTTCTCTAAACACACATGTACGCCTAGCACTTCCATTTCCTCAATAAGCAAATAACCTGTTGGGTGATGCCTGGGAAGGAACCTTCTTCTCCCCACCTCCTGAGGTAGAAAGCTGAGCAAACTCACAGGGACCTCCATCGATGTGCGTGTGAACTCACTCACAGCCCATCACGCAGCTTCATCTGCCCACCAATCTGTAATGCTTTTTTGGGAGGAAAAGTGTTGGTTTGGACAAAGAAATATTCTCCTGAAAGCACAGCATTTATTCTTTTGGGAGATCAATATTCCTGCATCCAGCCCTCTCACAAAAAATCCGTGCAAGTCACAGAAAGGGATGGTAGCGTCCCTCTTGGGGACTTCAGCAATTCCTTTGCCCTGAGTGCGGCGGCGGCGGCAGCAGCAGCATCACTGGGTCATGGTAGACTGTTTGAAAGGCAAGATTTGTGCCAGGCAACTAGGGAAAACACTGCTCAAACACTAAAGATGACTTTAGGCTGCCTCAGCAGTCAGCTGAGATGGAGATGATGTTCTAAGGACATGTATTCCAAAAACAGTTAGGAGTCTTTATGCTGTGGCATGTGGGACTGAGGATGAGCCCGTCATGCCCTTGGCACACGGAGTATTCCTTGCTAATGGTAAGGATTCAGTACTGGTCAGTTTGGCCACTATGCCAGAAATGCAATGCAAAATCAGTTTTACTCTGGGTTTTGTTCATGCTATGCAATTCTGTGTATTTTAGAATCTCTAATCTAAAGACCACCTTCAGACTGGTTAACCCAGGGCATAGTACTGAGACCACATTGGTCACACTCACTGATGACTTCTGGCAGTGCTTGGACAGGGACAGTGCAACCACCCTGATTCAACTTGATCTCTCAGCAGTTTTCAGTATCAACTGCAGCGTCCTTCTGAAGTGTCTGCAGGGATTGAGAGTGGGGGTCATGGTGTTCTCCTTTTTCTGTGGATGGGTCTAGTTGGTGTTGATGTGGAGGGAAACCCCTCTTAAGTGGGGTACATCAGGGCTCAATGCTCTCACCCCTCTTATTTAACATCTACATGAGGCCACTGGGTGAGGTCATCCATCCATTTGCAGGCTGCATGATACCCAGCTATACATTTTGGCCCTGGGTTGGCCAGGTGATGCCGTCAAGATCTTGTCTCAGTGTCTGGAGGCTGTAGGGTCTGTATGGGAAGGATCAGATTTAGGCTCAACTCTGACAAGACTGAGTGGCTGTGGATGTTTGGACCTCCTGAATCTGGAGTGATTCCATCTTTGGCCTTGAATGGGACTGCACTTCCCTCTTCAGGACAAGTGCATAACATGGGGGTCCTCTTGGACTTGGCAGTTCCTGCTCAAGCAGCAGGTAGCAGGTGTGGACAAGGGTTCCTTTACACAGATTCACCTAGTGCACCAGTTCCACCCATACCTAGATCAGAAGCCATTTAAGATACTCTCATGTTTTGGGCACCTCACAAGTAGATTATTGCAACACCCTCTACATAGGGCTGCCTTGAAGACCACTTGGAAGCTGCAACTAGTCCAGAATGCAGCAGCACGTGCAGTTATGGATAGGCCAGGACATGCTCGTGTGACACCTCTGCTCTGTGAACTGCATTGACTGCTAGTTGGCTACTGGTGCAATTCAAGGTGATGGTTATCACCTATGAAGCCCTTCATGACATAGCATCAGGTTATCTGAGGAATCTCCTATCCCCATAGTTTCTTCCCATCTCATATGCTCCAGATCCCATTGATTAAATAATGCCACCTGGCAGAACCCAGGAAGCAAGTCTTCTCTATCGTGGGTCCTACTCTTTAAAACACCGTCCCTCCTGAGATTTGCATGGCCCTCACCCTGCCCCTTTTTAAACAAGCCTTTAAGACCTGGCTCTATCCCCTGGCCTCGGGTTAGAGCAGGTGAGGGAGCCATCATAGGGCATTCTTGTTTTAAAATTGTTTTTCTCCCAGCTTTGTGATAATTTTTGTGTTTTACAGTATTTTTTATTGTTGTGTTTTGTAAGCTGCCCAGAGTTGAAAGAGACTGGGGCAGCCTATAAATCTGGAGTCCTTGGGGTTCTCTGAGCTTGGTTCTTTCCTCGCAAACGTTTCATTACCCGGCTAGGTAACATTTTCAGTGCTAAAATGGGATGGGCTTTGCTCTCTATTTATGTGCTGTGGCCTGCCTTGCCAGGGCTGGTGGGGGTGGGGGTTTTGTTTTGCTCCTCTGGTAGTTCTTTGATTGGCATCTGTTTGCTGCTGGATTGTGTGCCTGGTGGTGACCTTGCTTATCTGGGTGATGATTGCTGGAGATTGATTGATTGCTGGTGAGGCGACCTCCTGGTCTTTTGTCTCTTTTCAATAGTATGTAGATGCTGTTTATCTTTATGTGTCTGTTAATTGCTGTCTTGTCTGAATACCAGGCTTCCAAGAAAGACCAGGAGATGCCTCACCAGCAATCAGTCAATCTCCAGCAATCATCACCCAGATAAGCAAGGTCACCACCAGGCACACAATCCAGCAGCAAACAGATGCCAATCAAAGAACTACCGGAGGAGCAAAACAACCCCCCCCCCCCAGCCCTGGCAAGGCAGGCCACAGCACATAAATAGGGAGGAAACCCCACTCCATTCTAGCACTGAAGATTCACCTAGCCGGGTAATGAAACGTTTGCGAGGAAAGAACCAGGCTCAGGGACCCCCACGGACTCCACAGTTCAACCCTGAGCTACACATACTCACCTCTACTGGCAGCCTATAAATTTCATAAGTAAGTTCATGTGAGGAACTGACCCCCAGGAAGCACTTCCACCTTCTACCACGAAGCGGGCCGATGTTCACCCCAAGGCGAAAGACTCGGAACTCTGCTTTGACTCACAGCTCAAGCGCAGGCCGCCAACGAACGGAGGCCGGCCAGAAAACGCCGGAAACGGAGCGGCCTCCGCCCCAGGCGAGGGCGGGAACGAGCACGCAGCCGGCGCGTCCTTACCTGCGTCAGCCAGGCGACCAGCCTCGAAGGGCCGCCCCGCTCCCTCCCGGAGGAGACGCAGGCCGCCACGCCCAGCAGCACCAGGCCGAGATACAGGGCCAGCAGGCTCAGGAAGTCCATCTTGCCCTGCAAGATCCAAACGCGCCTCAGCGCTGCGCGGCCGGCCCGACGTCGCGCTCGCGCCCAGCGAAATCCCGCCGGAGCCGCTTCCGCGTCGACTCCCGGGCGTCCGTCCTGGCGCGCCCTGCGGCGGGGAGCGGCGCGCCTGCCTCCCCCGCCCAGACGCCCCCTCGGGGGGCGCGGCGGGAACGGGGCTCGGGGCCGGGTGGGGGTGCTCGGGAGCGTCTGCGTGCCCGTCAGCCCCAAGAGGGCCGCGCAGACCGTGGGGAGGCTTCTCCGCCGCGCCGCCTCCGGTCGGCCGCGGCCCCTGGAGGGCCATTTCGGACCGGAGGCCCTTTCCCCGCAACCCCGCGAGAGACGGGGCTCCCCACGAACCGGGCGGAGGAGGCGAGGCGATCCGCGTCGCTTAGCAACGAAGACGCGACCCTGCGCTTTCGCTCACGTGATCCCTGGAACGGGCGCCGCCATGACGGTCCGCGAGCCGGAAGTGGCGGGGCAGGGGGTCATCCAATCCCCGAGCGCCGGAGCCGGCCGCCGTCGTGACGTCATGCGCCCGCGCGCAACGAGACAGGGTGGGGGGCGATAGGGGGCTTGGCGCCCCGAGGCCTCCCGCTTGCTGGGCTGTGGCTTAATTTATATATTTTTTATTTATATTTCAAATTTGTCACCGCCCATCTCACTGCAGAGTGACTCTGGGCGGTTTGCAGGAAAAACAGAGTAAACGTTAATGAAAATAGATAAATATCCATTAATTAAAATATGCTACGATAACAAACGAATTGATAGGAAATTTAAGAACAGCCATTCGAATAATAGTAGTCGCTAAAAGATCGCCTTTGTCTCGCTCTAGGTCCGCGCTGGGCTTCTAAGCGCGTAGCTCCTGCAGGCAGGAGCGCCCGCGTGGTCAGAAAAGTAAAGATGGCGGCCGCAGACCAAGGGGCGGGGCCTCGATCACCCGGCCGCGGCCGCCATCTTGACTTGCTGACCGCTGTCGTCGTTCCGAGGCCTGGAGTGGTCCGTCCTGCGCGTCTAACTGGGAGGCTTGCAAACAGATAAAGCAGCCTAGAGCAGCCTGACAACGCAGCAATTAAAAACAATACAAGCGCTAGAAAAGCATGTAATAACAATGATCAAAGCCATATAACAATTTCATAAAATTCATAGCCGAAGTAATCACGTGCAACAATAACACCAGGGAGCCGCTGTGCCAGCTCTGCCGCACGCGCGGGTCCCCCGCCTGTCGGTAAAACCACGTTTCCGGGGCCTTGCGAAAAGCCAGCGGGGTCGGGGCCCGTCTGAGCTCTGGAAACGATTGCGTTGTATTTTGATTTATGAGGCCTCCCAACTCAGACTCTGACTGGGCGATGTAGAACCATAAACACACAATGCTGTAAATCAAAAAGGAGAGAAAAAGATCTAACCGCAAACAAACAATGTATAAATACAAAACGTAAAATCTAAAATGTTCTGCAGGGCGGGCACCGTGACGGGAAAGGCTCTCCTCCTGGGCCCCACCACGGGCCCCTCTGGCCAGACTGGACAGGGAGATGTGGCCGGGGAGAGGCGCCGTCACATCTCAAGCAGCCCCGACAGAATGCAGGCGGTGGGACCCCAAGGGGCCGCTTCTCCGGGTGCCTGGGTGCTCCCCAAAAGGTGTCTCTTGGGGAGGGCAACCAGACACCTGAAGAGGCAAAGGAGGACACGGGCAACTGGAAAGCGGGAAAAGCTAGCTGTTGAACTTCTGCAACAAAAATTACAGCGAAGAACTGCAAAAAAAAATATGGGGGCTTAGGCCTATGTGCATATGAAATTACTTTCTCCAGCGTCAGAAAGACTGGTTCTTCAATCACAATGTTTTTCCAACAAATCTTTATTTTCAAGAACATACACTAGTGATAATATAGAATTGACAATGACGGGCTTTCCAGATTTCACCATAGAAATGTATGAGGAGTCAAGGCATCTACAGACTCCAGTGATCATAGTTTGAAGGGGCTGGACTGAAGCCGATTGCTGGAATCAGGAAATAAATAATGTCGGTCTAGACTGCCAAGTCTGTCAACGGACAAGGAAAAGAATGATGCAGATAGTTTAGAAGGTCACAATACACAAACCTTTGAATGACTACTGTTGTGAAAACAGTCCAATTAAAAAAAAAAAAAGATACTCAAAATGCCGGACAATATTTGATTTTAAGGCTATGTCTGTTGGATGGAGGACACGAGGACAGAAAGAAGGGCATCTCCTCCTTTTGTTGGACTGGTAAGCCTACTCTTGGGCAGCTGAAGCTGACCTGCGGTGGCCGGAGAGACGGTCAGCTCCTCCTCTTTTCTCTGGCCCTGGTGATGCTTTGTCTGTGCTTTGACTCAGAAGTGGTCAACCAGGCGGCCCATGGCTTGCTCATTTTGGAGGTTGACGTCCTGGCCATCCCACTTGCGTGCCACTACAACTCCCATAATCCATGTATAATGCACGGCCCACAGTGACTTTGCAAGGGACAGCCGGTCCATCTCTCTCAGTTGCAAAGTTTTCTAGTGGGCTTGCTCGCTGCCGCTGCCCTGCTGCCTGTCCACCCCAGGCCATGCCCTTCTCTCCCCGGCAAGGGCGGCCTGCTAATGACAGCCCTATTAGGTTACTGCACTGGAGAGCATTTGTCATGGAAACTTAGGCGCTCGCCCCATGGGTCTGTAACTGATCCAGGAGCACCGAAGCTCTGCAAGAGCGCTTCTCCCCAGCTGCTGGTGCTGTTCAGCCTTGCAGGAAGCAGGTAAGCTTTCAGAAGGGGGGGAGGGGGGAGAAAGAAACGCTTGGCAATCTACATCTTTCAAAACTGGACTTTTCTACCTTAGTCTTCTTGAAGTCTACATCTGAGTCATTTTATTGGCAACTGGACATTGGCTTATTCTGACTTCCTGTCTAGCCTGCCACCCTAGCCAGTCTTGATCCTGCTTAGTTGCTGAGGCCAGCCAGATACTGCCATCTGCTGAGGTTCTGGCACTTGGCATTACAGGGAGTTCTCATTTAGCGACCACAATTGGGACCGGCAACTTGGTTGTTAAGTGAAGCTAAGTGAAACTGCAACTGTGCTTATGATCTTACTTCAGCTTTCCTTTGGTTTACAGACCTGCGAAGGTCATAAATGTGAGGATTGGTCGTAAAGTTGCTTTTTCACCAACTTCATACCTGCGAATAGTCGCTAAATGAGGCAGTCACTAAATGAGGACTACCTGTACATCTTTTGAGACATCCACAGGGTGATGCAGTCCTGCAAGAAGCTCTTCTGGGAACATTCTATGTGCAAACTGCTGAACAGTGAGCAGATAAAGATGCCACTTATGGCCTTAGCTCTGGAGGTGCTTCGGGGTTAAATGTGGGCCTTGATATCCTGAGGGTAAGATTCCAGCCTCCTGAAGCACCCAGATGATCAGGGTGTTCCAGTTTCAGGCAGGAAGAGGTCTGTAATGTTCCCCTTCAACCTCCTGGATTAGCAGCCATAAGAAGCCAAGTTTGCTCTAAATGCTTTTTTAGCCGGGCCAACCCAGTAGGGTCCTTCAGTTGAGCTTAGGAACGTGGAGGAAACTTGCTCTCCACCAGGTTTCGATTTCAGTGTTGCCCACGTGAGTCTTCTCCTGGACCACCTGATCTAAACTCTCACTTCTTCCTAACTGCTCTAGCAAGGCATCAAAAGAGTGCCAAGGGGATGATGCTTTACATAAGCGAGAGGCACTTTCTGAGCAGCTTGGTTCTGTCCAGAGAAAGGCATTTCTACCCCAGAAGAGCAAGGAGGAAGCCATGAAGAGGCTCTGTTCACATTCATGATTTTGAAACTCCTGTTGATAATTGGAGTGAAATAGCCTTCTTTTCAGCACTTCACAGGCATGGCAAGAGAGTGAGTCAGATTTTGGGCTCCATGAAGGCAGACCTGGCCCAAAGGGTGCAATGTTGCACAGCCCTGCTGAAATGAGCAGAGGTTGCCAAAGGATTTTGTTAGTGCACTTGCACAACTTCATTTCAGTGGAATGTGTCCAGCATGGCTGTTCTGATGGCTTGTTCCGTTTGCTGTTTAGGTGGAGACCCCATTTTGCAAAGGAATGGACAGTTCCTCCCATCTGCTTCCTTTTTCTTAGCTGCTTCCTAGCAATGTTTGAGTGTGTGTCTTTGCGTGTGTGTGTTTATTAGATTTGTATGACACTAAATCTTTTGAGACTCCCAGTGGCTTGCAAACACCTTTCCAGGGTAAAAATCAACCCCATACTTATCTCAAACATCATGATACTGAATAATAATAATAATAATAACAACAACCAATAAATAAACATCATAGCAATGTAGCTTTTAGGTTATAATTTTGTAGCTGGTGAACAATCAGTTCCCAAAGACTCCAGAAGAGTTCAGTTTTAGCTCTGTGGTCGTGTTCCTACGAGCGGTGTCAGGGGAGGAGGAGAGACATGGTGTCCTGAAGAGAGCTCCAGCCGCTCATCCTAGCTGTGCTGAAGGACCGGTGGACACTTAAAGGGCCATCCACAGTATGGACCCAAGTTCCACTGAATGTTGAGCCTCTTCCTCTGCAGCAGCCCTAGCTGGACATCAATGGATGTTGCATTCGGAGGAGTGCTGCCGCTGCTCCTCCTCCCAACCTGAACTGAGCCAGGCAGCAATAATTGGGAGAAATAAATGCAGCTGACTAAATCAACATTCCTAATTAATTGGATGACAGATTTTAAATTAGACTTTGTTTTTATAATATGAAAATTACTGCCCAATTAATATGGAAGAGGTATCCCTCCCCCGCTTCCTGGTCTCTGAAAAACAAAACTTGCTTCTTGCATGAAAACAATGAGTACTCATGAAGATCTGATTGATGACTTTGGCTATTAAACACATTTATAAATGAAGCAAAACTTGCAGAGCCTTTGCGTTAGGGTGCAGGAGCTCTCAGTTTCAATCCTTGCCGTTGCCTGTTGCAAAAATACAGAGAAGTAGCTAATGGAAAATAACTTTTTCAGCTGATGAGCCTGACGAACAGCTGAACCAGAATGTCCAAATGTCAGATCAGATACCTTCTTCTAGTTCCTGCACCTTAGTCCTTCAGTTGCACCTTAGTTGGGCATGAGGATCTCCAGCTGCAGAGAAGGGGACAGGTTGACTCTGGTGGCCCTTCCAAATCTAGGATATTATGATTTGTTTTATTTCTGCCATCCTGTCTGTCCTTTTTCATAAAAGAAATGTTTCACACTGACCTTGTTCCAAAGATTTCCATGTAGGACAGTGTTTCTCAACCTTGGCCACTTTAAGCTGTGTGGACTTCAACTCCCAGAATTCCCTAGCATCCCAGGAATTCTGGGAGTTGAAGTTCACACAGCTTAAAATGGCCAAGGTTGGGAAACACTGATGTAGGAGATGGATCATCTTTTAATCAAGCAGAAGTTCCATTTGCAAGATCATCAAGTATCACATTACACACATCAGACCCATCTTTTGAACAGACGGTTGTGTTGCCTTACATTTCTCTTTCAAATTTCTGCTCTCCGTTCCTTCCTAAATACAGAAGCCTCCTCCACTGTTGTACCTGGTAAGTATTTGACTGGGTGCCCTGAGACTTTGCCTTTCAATCCAGTTTAACTCCTTCAGATAGGAATTCCCCTAAGAGGGCTCCAGTCTGCCATTTCTGTCATAATTCAGGCGTTGTTTGTGCCTGGATTTGCCAGCCTGTCCTTCCTGTGTTGGAGGTATTTCCCTGAAACGGGCCAAAAGATGGGAGGAGGACTTGGCTTCCCTGACTAAGGAGGAAAATCCTTCCATTTTGAGGCAGCAGGAAAGTGACATCTGGGCATTTAAGTCCTCCTGCCCAACTGGACAAACCTCTCTGTGGATTTTGCCACCCGCCTGAGATAAGAGGCAGGACCGTTGCCTAAATGTTTATCATGCTCAGTGCTCCTTTCTGGGATAAAGCTGAGGGTTAGGGGGAAAAACACTGCCCGTGGGAGCCAAAGCTGAAAAAGCATGAGGAATTACTAGGGTTGTGGAGAGGCCCCCGTCTATGAGACCCCAAGTGCCACCAGCTTGCGTAAGCGCGTCTTTGAATGGAGTGGGATTGGCGGTGCACGCCTGCACCTTTATGGGCAGGTATGTGCACGTGTGGGGAAAGATCCACGGATCCCTGAGTTCAGAGTCAGACGAGGGATGCGTCGCTCAGAACTGTCAGCTTCCCATTAGCGGTTGCTCAGCCGGGGCGCAACAGGAGCCTTTCCCAGCTGACCTGGGCACACCACAGATGGGGCCTTGGATTTTCACAGTTTGGCCTTCTGGCCAAGAGCAGGTCTAGTAACTACGGGCCAAGAACTTGCTCAGATCCTGGCCTGTATTCCTCTCCTGAAGGTGTAATGTCTATACTGAAGGAGAGGAGGAAGAGTCGCTACCCAAGCAGCAATCAGACAAGTGCGGCTTGAGCCCAGGCCAAGAAACTAGTTGGAGCGAATGTCTCAGGCGGGTCCCTCACTAGTGCACATGAAGATGAAGGCGGGGAGGGGGAAGCCCATTAGACTTGCAAGATTCCGTTCCTACAGCTGTTCCCGTCAAAGCAGTTCTACACCTGTATGGCACTGGCTTCTTAGGCTGGTCTGACGGGTGGGAACGGGCTTTGGGGAGATGTGTGCCACCCCAGAACGAGCGGCAGAAGGCCAGTCTGTCAGGGGCCTCTGAGGGGAAGCCACAAGAGAAAACTGCCCAAGAGATCCCCCTCCCCATCATGGCCGGGTGCCCACAATGTGCTAGACTCTGGACCTGGGCTAGCAAAACACAGATGCTTGTATTCCCATAACACGTTGTGTCCAAACAAATCAACATTATGATGCCTTTGTGTGATGGTCTGATTCACCACACACGGAATCAACTCTATTGAGGCCAGCCTAGCTTGTTTGGGTGTCAGAGGGAGCACCGTGTTAAAAGCAACTCTGATATAATCATGTTGGACCACCTTAAATAACCGCTTTAACAATCTTTTGGAACCCAAAGGTAAGAGAGGAATAAAGTAAATAAGTAATGAAGTAGCCAAATTGTGAGACCAGGGATGGTTTTCATTTAGGTTATCTTCTGAGCAGCTTCTGTGAAATGAAACGAGAATGTCCATCAGTTCCTTGCATTTCTTGAGGACCTACAAGTTTACTGGGCTGTCTCAAAGGGCTACAAATAGTGAAATAAGCTGTACCCAAAAACCTGCACCATGAGAAGGAAGCAGGACACAGAATATTGCTTTTCAATTAGTTACAAGGCTCTGCAAGTAAACAGCTATACTTGGAAGTGGGAAGTTTAGGTGGGAAAACATCAGTCATGTTTATAAATGGTAAAAGAGCCTGTGGCACCTTCCAGATTAACACTTTCATTATTATTGCATAAGCTGAAGTGATAGTCTATTTCAGTATTTCTCAACCTTGGCAGCTTTAAGATGCGAGGACTTCAACTCCCAGAATTCCCCAGCCAGCATGGCTGGCTGGGGAATTCTGGGAATTGAAGTCCACACATCTTAAAGTTGCCAAGGTTGAGAAACACTGATGTATTTCATAGCTGCATGGAGGACTGTCCTAAGAAAAGAAATCTTTTATATCTGCACGTGGCTGTTAGAAGGAGAAGGAGAAGGAGAACCCACAGGGTTAAATGGGAAAGGAAAAGTGAGAGAGAGAATTAGTGGTCAACGTCTCTGGACTCCATGATGCTGGAGCCATTTTTTGCTTTGGTGGGAGCGGGGGTGGCCTTCTGCTCCCCTCCCCACTTTTAAAACCCTTTCAAAAAGACAAAACGGGCAGACCAAAGAATCAGCCCCCCGCTGTCCCCTGACCTTGCCCCCAGGTTGAGATGCAGCCTTCCAGTGCTGCCTGCTTCTGCTCTAAAAGAGGCCAAGGTCAAAGCAATGGTTAAATGTGACACAGACCTTCTTAGGACAAAGGGTTTACCCATCCAGAGGAATAAGAAGCCTAGATCTCCCTATGGTACAAAAGCTGCTAAGGACTTCTTGCTTCTGAAGTCTAACTCCCCTGTCCTTTGGAAACTGTCTGCCTTCTGAGAACTACCCGAGAGCCCGTCTGGTGTCATGGTCAAGGCACCAGGCTAGAGACCGGGAGTCCTTGTCCTGCCTTAGGTACGAAGCCAGCTGGGTGACCTTGGGCCAGTCCCTCTCCTCAGCCTTAGGAAGAAGGCGGCGGCGATGGCCAGCCACTTCCAAAAAGCCTTGCCAAGGAAACTGCAGGGACTTGTCCAGACAGTCGCCAGGAGTCAGCACTGACTCGAAGGTACAAAAAGCAAACAAACCAAAGTGCAGCCAGGCCATGAAATGCATTGCACAATGTTCTCCATGTCTGATTAATCCGCTGTAATTTCCGTGTCATTGATGGCGCTGCTAGGGCTGGGTGAGGCCCCGGTTCTGCACCCCGCAGCCAAGGGGCTCCCCAAGTTTAGTGCTCCTTGTGGCTAAACAAATCAATCAAGGCCCAGTCCTGTCACCCTCCTCCCGAAGATGAGATGCCAGGGAGGTGGCAGCTTCGTTTTGCACATGGCGAGTTCTTCCAATGGCTCTGTTGTGGGAAGAGAGCAAAAGGATGAGCGAATGCGCCGGGAGGGGAGAAGAGGAGGGTGGGGCGCCCAGGTGTACAGCGCAGAGCTTCATCCCTGGCAAAGCAAGTTTCCATGGTGCGCGCATGGCCACCAGCCCGCTGTGCTTTTGCTTGGGTGAGCGGCTGACTGTTCTGTGTGCCCCTTTTCCATTGCAGCCATGCCTGCCACCAATGATGGGTGGCCGGAGGAGTTTGGCTTTAAGATCCGTGGAAACGGTCCCTGCTACATCTTGGCTGTGGAAGAAGGCAGCAGTGCCCAGGTGGCTGGCCTCCAGCCAGGGGACCAAATTTTGGAGATTGAAGGCCAGCCGGTTTCCTGCCTGAGCGCTGAGGCCCTGGCGATCCTGGCAAGGCGGTGTGAGAACGTCCCCCCCAGCATTGGTGTGGTCTCCCGCATCCAGCAGGTGGACCTCGCCCTGGGGCCGGAGGGACACTTTGGCTTCACCTTGACCTGTGATGGAGGCGATCCCGTGCAGGTGGAGAGCGTGGCTCCAGACTCACCTGCTGCTGAATGGGGGATCAAAGCGGGTGACTACGTCCTGGAAGTCAATGGCGTCTCCATCCAGCATTACAAAGATGCGGCTGCCACGATCCAGTCCTGCCGGGATCAAGGCCTCAGGCTGGGGCTGCTGCGGTTGGGGCGGCTCCAGCGGTGGGCTAGCAACAGCGTGGAGGAGTTTATCCGGAGCGCAGATGCTGTGCACTGGGAAAGGAGGCAGAAAGCTCGGGAGTTCAGCAAGAAGGTAAATCAGAGGGGATGTCTGGGGAGGATGTTGGGCAGGGGGAATCGGGACCAAAGGCAGCTTAAAGGCAGGAGTAGACAGCAGAGGGACTGACGGACGAGTTCTGCAGACAGGCAGAGGTCTGTGAGCCAGTAACGCAGGCTAAGAAGCGGGTCTGTCACATTACTGTGTAAAAAAGGGCCAGGGCTTTGATTGCATGCTCACAGCTGCCCTCTTGACTCTTTTGACCCCCTCTCTGCACAACCCTGGAAGGGGAAGTAAAGCCAGCTGGGCTGTGCCATTTTTCATAAAATTGTTCCTGATCGAGGGCAAAAATGCAGTGTAAGTTAGGAGCAATTTGTTTTTATGGCCTTGCAAGGAAAATGCATCAGAAGGGCAAAAAATACCTTTAATTTAGGGTGAACATCTTTACCATGGGACCACATTCTACCTGAGATAGTCATGATGAGAACCACCATTGAAATCAATGAGACAATTTGCCGCTGGAACTTAAGCTCTTAATTTCTTTCAGTCAAGACTTAGTTAGGGCTATCGTTGGGCATGCGTAATTATAATGCAAACTCTAGAAATGGCTGATGTAGAAAATCCCTGCAGGTTTCCTTTGCTTTATGCAAATATGCATCATGTCAATTTGCTATTATGCAATTGACCATTTCATCCAAGAACGTGCTTTATGTAAAAAAAGAAGAAGAAAGTGGCTATTATGCAGTTGGAGCTGGCATAGCCAATTTGCACCAAAGGCCTGGAAACATGCCGAGGCTTCTTCCTGCCAAAGCCCTGTTCTGCCCTTACTCGCACCTTCACCATTGTGTTGTGTGGCTGTTCACGGGTGCCTCCTGCTTCTGCGGTAGCTGCTCCTGTTACCGTAGGGGTCAAATGGCCAACCACGTCTTCTTCAACCCCCTTACCCACCATGAAAAGGAAAAGGAACTCTCTAACGCTAGAAACAAAGCTGGACATAATATATCGTGCCGAAGCTGGTGAAGGATCCTCAGCCTTAGGATGAGCTCTTAAGCTGGGCGAATCTACTGTGGACAACAGAACAAAGGATGCTGATGAAATTTGTCGTGCCGGGATGCATTCTCCCTCCTCATTTGCTCCAATAACAAAGTCCTTGGGAGTCGGGTGGCGTACAGATGTAATAAATAAATAAATAAATAAATAAATAAATGACCACACACATTAGAAACACAGTTCCTAACCTTTGGGGCTGAGTTCTCAGTGTTCTCCCCACTTGTGGGGGTAATTCACAGTGTGAGACAGGAGCCACATTTCGTGGCATTGAGGCATGACATTGCATTCGTACAATTAACTCTGTAAGCAGGAGCAACATCTGACCTGTTCAGTACATGGATGGGAGACCACCAGGGAGTCCCAGGACTGGAGGCTAAACTAGGAAGTCCAAAAGTAGCCCCAAAGAAGGCAGTGGCAAGCCCCTTCCATCCTGCTTCTGAGAAAATTGGTATATATAAGTATATACAGACACCTGCTCAGCAAAAGCTTTGTGCAGTTTTTAAGCAGGGGATAGATGCCAGCTTTTAAAATACCATTTAATAGTTCCTTGTAAGGTCTAACATTAACCTTGCATTGCAAGCAACAGGTAATATTTAAGGGAGTGATGCATATTAAAAAGCAGGATACTGCCCTACAATAATCTCTTGTGGGGGGGGGGAGGTGTTTTAAAATAATCACAAACCATCTAAACCAAAGAAAAAATGCAAGGCAGGGAAGGCAGGGAACTTGGCTGGCCTGAAGGGGAGGTCCATGGGCCCTTGAAGGCCCATTTCCAGGTTCTATTTCTCAGAAGATGAGCTTCTCTCCAGGGATGGAGAGCAGACAGCACAGCCTCGCCAAGGCACATCTGGCAAGGTGAAATATGGGCTATGGGAGCTGGAGGCCATAAATATAATTTGTTAGCCTTTAAGTGTGGTAGCAGCTACACAGAACTAACCCCATTGCTGCTCTTTGGGAAGGAGGCTTCCTCAGCTCTCTATCCTTCATGTTCAACATGAGAAACGGAGGCCAACCTCTCCTAAGGCCGGTGGGATTCCCACCCCCTCCAAATATCTATAAAGGCTCTCAGGGGTAATTTGGAGAAACCAGGAAATGTCAGCAAAGGAAAGAACCTAGGAAGAGATGATCTGCAATGGGATGATGTGCAATGGGATAAATATATTAAACAAATTAATAAACGTTGATGATTAGAAGTAGAAGGGATGTAGTGGAAAGGATGTGATGAGCAGGGCTGGAGATGCGTAACTGAAAGCAGAAGAGGAGCTGGAAAAGTTGTCCAAGAGGCTTTTGTTCCTCAGCCCAACCTTTATCCAGTGCAGGTTTTAGCTTGTTTTGATGCTCCTAGCAAAATTATATAACGTCAACAATTATATTAAAAGTCCTCCTGTCCTCTTTGTGCATTATGTCTGATGCTTAACCAGGAGGAAAGTGCAACGCTCATCCGGTTTGGCTAAGCTGATTGTGCTGGTTTGCCAGGTTTAGAGAAACAGTCACATTTTCATTTGAAAGTAGCCTTTGATGAGACCTCGCAAAAATATGGGTGGGAGGAGGTCCCAGTGGGACAGAGGGTGAGGCTCTGCAATTCACTGTCTGTTATTTATTTCTGTTTTAAGACTGTCAGGGCAGACTTCTTGCATGCTGAGTAGGGTTTATGTATGTGTGTAACTATTGTTTTTAATAATAAGTAAATGTATGGAGATGCTGCTGTTTCTCTCTATTAACTCGTGCTCAGCAGGAAGAACACAATGTTAAACCCTCTGCCTTTGTAGCCTGTGTTCTGCAATCAAAAGACCATTCATTCATAGGGGGCAGGATATCCTGCAAGAATCTCCAGGGATAGCTCAGTTGCAGCTTCTCTCCTTCTCTTTTCAGCCTACGAGTAACTAGCCGGTTTTCTTGTGACGTGCTTTGCCTTTGGGCCAGAGTGCAGATTAGCTGAACAGATTCCAAGCTACCACCAGGATATCCAGAGGCCCTAAAATGCCATTTGTGTGAAGTTATGAGAAGGGAGAGGAAGAGAGCATCACCATCTCCAGGCCTTGGACAGAACTTCCACAGCATTGGGTGTCTGGGCTGGGGCAGTGATGTGAAGCTGAGCCTCTTCAGCATCTTGATGATGCTGGACCTCAAACAATTGGATGACTTCTCCCAGGGTCTTCATGTAGATGTTAAATAGAAATGGGGAGAAGATTGACCCCTGTGGCACCCCGCAAGGGAGTAGCTGCTGAGTCAACCTCTGCTCCTCCCAACAAGAACTGACCGCTGAGAAAGGAGCAGTACCTCCTCAACACAATGTCTCCATCTCCAACCTCTGCAGGTGGTCCAGAAGGATACCATAGTGGATAGTTTGAAGGCTGCAGAGAGGTCTAAAGCAGGGTTCCTCAACCTTGGCGACTTTAAGATGGGTGGACTTCAACTCCCAGAATTCCCCAGCCAGCAAGGCTGGCTGGGGAATTCTGGGAGTTGAAGTCCACCCATCTTAAAGTCGCCAAGGTTGAGGAACCCTGGTCTAAAGGGCCTCTTTTGTGGATTGGAGTCACATGGCAGATATACACGGGTATAATTTTAGCATGTTGGAGAATTATTAAAATTGGGGATAGATGAAACACAGACAGCACAAATTGTGACGATGCAATTAGCACTTAGTGGCATGCCGGTCAGTACGGCCTTAGTGGGATGGAGAAAGGATAGCGTTTGCTCAGTCCCCAAAGCAATACAATTAAAAACCCTGATAATTTCTAATTGTGCAATTCCCCACTGGAATCTTCTTTTAATATTATTGTGTAAGAGATTAATTTCCCTTTTTAGATCAGTAGCCCTTGGGGGATTGAAGTGACATTTCATCACTGAAAATTGCTCTTTTTAATGTAAAATGTGACTCCATCAAACCTTCTGCACAGAGGCTGACCAGTTTATCCCATCTAGAAGGCAGAAGAGCACTGCTGATAGATTATGCCATATGTCATGTTGAGGATAAGCAGGCAAATGAAACTGGACTCTGTCGCTGATGTTCTTGCAAATGTCACAAAACAAGAATGAACGTAGGAAAAAAGCAAGCTTCAAGGAAAAAATCTAGACAGTGAGCACAAATGATCAGGATGAAGTTTAATGGGAGAAGCATAAAGTCCTCCATCTGGGGAGAAAAAGGTGAAAGGTACCAGCAGAGGCAGGAGGAGACCTGGCTCGGCCGTAGTCTGTGTGGAAGGGGTCTTGGTGTCCTTGACCACGACTCAAACAAGAGCCAGCAGCGAGTGGCTGCTAAAAAGGCAACTGCTGTCGTGGGAAGGGTGAGGGGGCACTCCTGCCACAGTGCACACTAGCCAGTGGGCGCGGTGGCCTTCCATATAGTGAAATGAAGCGCACCCCAGGGACTGCCCGGCGAAGTGGAAAACGGGTCTTTCGGTCCAGAGCAAGGAAAGAAGCAGAGGCTGCTTTCGGGGTGGGTGAAGCTGAGGTTGTGCATTCCAGGTCTCAAGAAAGAGTTTAGTGGCTCAGCCATCCTGCAGGGCTCACTCTCCCAGGGAGGGTATCCCAGGGGGTGGCCAGAAACGTGAAGATGGCAGCCACCACGGTGCCATTGAAGCCCCACCTGTTCTATGTGCATTGTACATGTGACACACATAAAAGACTGGGAGCTTCAGTTGTCCCGTCGTGGCCGCCATCTTGACCTTTTTGATGTGCCCAAGTTAGAAGAGAGGCCCAGGCCTCCCCTTCCTCTTCCTGTACCCAGTGGAGGGGCAAGGAAGCAACTTCTCGCTTCTCTGGTTGCCAGCCCAGGATGCCTGAGGGCCGGGGAGCAAGCAAATCACACGAAAGGTAAATCAAAACAAATGCAAAACTTATCTTATTTTCCAGTCTACTTAACTCAAGTCCAACCCAAACCACCAAACTCACAAATTAGTTTCAAGAGAAATTTTAGAACCATTCAACACTTCCGTGAGAGAACAACTGCGAGGCTTTAAACTGAGCAAGAAGTTTGATTGATTCAAATCACTTCTTCTCAGGGGTGCCCGTAGGGCGTGGTCCAGAAAGCCAGGACAGCGGCTCTGCTGGCGAATGCAACGCAGATAACGAACAGGTGGAGTTGAACTGCACTGTGGTGGCTGCCATCTTGGCTTTTTGGACCACACTTGTGACGCCCTTGCCTCCTCTCCTTGCTTTTGGGGCTCTTCCCCACGTGCCTTCCACTCTGGCAGAGGGATGCAGGCAATCCTCGGCTGCTCCAGCCCAGGCTCCCCACCCAAAGGTTTGCTCTCCCGTTGCGTTTAGCAATGGAAGCCGAGCCTTAGTGGATGATGCAGAGCTCTTCAAGGGCTCTTGAGCTGAACGAAGAGCGAGCATGTTGAGACAGAAACTTTATCTTGTTCTCAGGATGAAACGATCAGTTCAATTTTCTCCTTCAAAGAAAAGTTTTCTCCCATCTCCGCTGTTGGGAAAAGCGCCAGGCAGTCCTTGCTCCAGATGCAGCAACCTTGAAGTCTCTGGGTCTCCTCTGGGCTTCAGGCCCAATCACGTCCCTGTGCTTTGAAACGGTTGCTGGGGGTCTTGGTGGTTTCAAGAAGGAGGCTATAATTGCCTTTGGAGAGCATCAAAGTGGGACAAGTGTGTGTGTATGTGTGAGAGAGAGAGAGAGAGAGAGACCCACTGTTTCAAGTGCTGGATTTAAACTGTGTGTGTGCGGGGGGGGGGGTCACCAAGTTTGTTCCTGGCGTAGGACCCGTCGGACTCTCTCTTCATGACTCGGATGCAGAGGCAAGGGGTTGGTTATCAAACGTGTGGATGACACAGAACTGGGGTGATAAGCAATAGAAGACAGAAACAAAATTCCAGGCCATCTTGAGAGGTTTGAGAAGTGGGCTGAAAATAAAACAATTAAATTCAAAGCAAACAAACGCAACCAGAGTGTGAATCAGCAGAGTGACATAGCTGCTAAAAAGGCAAACTCATTTTTAAACTGCCTCAATAGAAGCGTAGTTTGCAAATCATGGGAAATTGGTAGTCCACTTCATACTGCATTGATCCACACTTCGAGGTCTCCGTCCAAGAAAGATTCAGAGAAACTGGAACAGGTGCAGAGGAAACTGTTGCAAACCAGAAGTGGGCATAATTGGCAACCTCGCCAGCAGGACCCTTTTTTCCTGAGTTCCCCAGTCAAAGCTAATTTTGTTAGCACTGCCAGCGGTCAGGCCGAGCCTCCCGACACACACCTGTCCCCAGAATCTGACTGGATGATGAGGAGTTCTTAGCCCTTCGGCCAGGATTTCCTCCTCCAGCCTGGCTCCGGGGAAATAGAAAGGAAGGGGCTTTGTATTTTCTAGCTCAAAGCCCAGAAATAATCTGACAACTCTTGTGCTAATCCTGAAACACACAGAGGGGCTATGGAACTGCACAGACTTTCACGTGGGGAAGTTTTATAATAAGAGAATTTACCTTATTAAAACTGAAGCCAACTCTCTAGATACAAAAAAGAGTACACTGAGAAAAGGGAAATATAGCAAAAAAAGAGAATTCTGAATAAAATTAATACAGTTAGCCTAGTTAAAGGAATTGCTTATTGCTTCTTTCAGTAAGATCTTGGTTTCAGAGTTCATTGCAGAGAAGATGGCTGGAAAGAGACAATCTGGCCTCCTGTTTGGAAATTGATAGGCAGGCTCGTTTTAAATTGTGCAGTGTATGAAATGGAAAATATATTTTGTGTTGTGTCTGGAACAAACACATAATGTCTTGGAAGTTTGCCTCAACCATTCCAGGTTTGTTGCATTTCAGCCCTATCAAAACCTGGAAAATCTTGGTTGTTCTGATTTTGGGCCAAAACAAAATATGGATGGGTCTTGCAGGGCAAGGTGGCACATCTCAGCGTCCTCGGTGTGAACTGAGGACCAACCCACCTGGTGTCCTTCCCAGGGCCTTCCTTGCCCTTCCTCCTCTCACCTACTGCTAGCACACTTGCATTTAAGCATGGCACAATCCAGCTGGCTCATTGAGCCTCCCCCGGACATCCCCAATTCATGGCTCACTGCAGATGCCACTGGTGAGAGGCCAATGGCAGGGCCCAGAGATGTGTGAGATACACAGGGAGTGCCACTGTTTCTCGTGAGTTCCTTTCTTGTGCAGGTGCAGGAGATCCTGGGTGACCAGCCGGAAGTAAGAGAGAAGATGTTCACATCTCTCAAGCAGTTTGCTGCTGAGAGGAAAGTGGACTATTTGGCTCATGCCCTTTCCCTCATCCTCATTAAGGATTCCCACCAGCTGCTCCTGGACCACATCAGGTATGGCTGCTTTCTCACAGGCGCCTTGGGTGCAGACAGATTCCCACAGTAAGAAGGGATGGCTCTGCTCGCTCCTGGGCAGGGGTGTCCACAGCATGTGGGCAAAAAAGTCAAGATGGCATGATTAAAGCTCTCCCACCTTGATTTTTTTTTTACCATACCCTGTGGACACCCCTGCTCCTTGGCTTGCTCAGTTGGGTACCTGTCTTCCACAGGTGCATCACATCCCCCTTTGAGGCTGTGGGGCTCCCACTGAGGCCTCGTGGCCCAGCTCCTTCCCACTAGACTAGACTGGCTCTTGGGCTGAAACGGGAGGGGGGCACCGGTCCAGAGTCCTCCAGGGAGCTCCCGTGGTTGAAGAGCGATCAACGATTGACTGACGTCTTAGACTTGAGGGCACTTTTATTGTTCTTTGCAAATGGTGTCTGCTTTCTTCCCTGTGTCATGGCTTCTCACACTTTTTTCTCTTTCATTCTTTTTATGACGTCAACAATTCAATTTGTTGGTCAGTGACCATAATAGAGCATGGATTCACACGCACACGCGCACACACAGCCATTCCTGATAGCTGTAGCATGCAGAGGGAAGTTCTGTGTTGGTGGCTGAACGGTCTTGCTTTGGCTGATACTTGTTGGCATTGCTAGAAATGGACTCTGAGGTGCAGGTGCTGTGCCCCACAGCCAGGAAGAGGGGCCAGGCATGCCGGCTTAACAGAAGGACCGGCAAAGGCAGAGCAGAGCCGACCCCAGCTGTAGCCACCCCCACAGTGCTTTGGGGGAAACTAAGTCAGTGGGTGCCTGGAACAGGATTGCAAAGGAATCTTTCCAGACCACGAGGGATGGGATGGGATGGGATGGGATGGGATGGGATGGGATGGGATGGGGAACAACAATTAGCAAGCAATCTCAGCCCACAGGCTGGCCTGCTGTGCACCCCCCCTTAGTAGCAGCCCCTCCACTTTTCTGCAGCTGATGGTTTGGAACTGCCTGGATGTTCAGGTCTGAGAGCTCCCGACCCGGAAGGTGGATTGTCTGTCCAATCCATTCTAAAGATAGACAGACTCTGCTGGAGGGGAAAAAATCTATACAGGTTAACTTCAGTGCCAGTGGAACTTACTCCAGAGTAAGCATGGGGCTTGGGGGTTCCCAGGAGAGAATGTGTGTATGAGGGGCATGTGCAGAGAAAGCTTTCAGCACAGGCACACAGCAGAACAAGACCACAAGTAGCCACTGAAACCTAAAGTGCCACAATGTGCTCACTTCACCCATAAATGGAAAAAGGGTTTGCGGTAATACACATGCGCACGGAAGGGATGAGCAGAGGAATGGTGCCTGGTGGTGCTTGTATGGCCGAGCACCGGTGATCCCACCTAAGGCTCCAAAGTGGCTGAACAGTGTCCGCCCACAAAGCCACCCCAGTCAGACATGCGCATAACTGCCAGAAAGGTAGAGATGGCCCTTCCCACTCCAGAACTGGCGAGGTTCTCTAGTAGGGCATCCTCGAACCAAGCTTGGAGACCTCCACAGAGCAGCAACCCAAAGGGGCCCAGAGGCCTCGCCTGCAGGCAGCTGACCTTCCGTGCTTCCCTGGGGGCCGACCTCCCTGGTTTCAGGAGTCATCATGTGCAAGGACAAACACCCCACCTCCCCATCACTCATTCCCCACCTCTCTTCAGGTTTCTTGCAGGGAAGAGGAGGTGTTTCTCCCGGGGACATGTATTCAGCTCACAGGGAGAAGGGGAAGCACTTTAGCTTCTTCTCCCAGTCAGTCTGGATCCCCACAACCATTTGGAAGCAGGGCTCCAGTGGCTTTTCCTGCACTTAGCAATCGGGCAGCGAGCTTCCGGGGAAACGAGATCCTTGTGCATGTGGGCAGAAGGGGACTTCCCTGTGCGGTGAGGCATCTGAACAGCTGACGGCAGGGGTGTCTGCAGCATATGGTCAAAAAAGTCAAGATGGCGGCCATGACCCAGCAATTGAAGCTCCACCTGTTTTTCACTCAGTCATGGCTGCTCTCTTGACTTTCCTGGCTGTACCCTGTGGATGCCTCTGGCTGATGGGCTGCTGCCAAGGGGTGCCCAAAGAGTTGGGCAGACCATGCCAGTAGCCCTTCAGGACCATGAGGACTGGGTGGACCTTCCCATTGGCTGAAAAAGCTCCTGGAGACTTGTATAAGATGAATGAAACCGAGGCTGCCTTATTTCCCGATGGGCAAGAGACTTGCGTGCAGAAGCTTTGGTTTTACGGAAGAAGAGCTTTCGGTCTAATAATATGCGTGTGACTGTCTTGATGCGGGGCAGTGAGAGCTCCGGCACACTGGGGCTTGTGCTCTGAACGTGTCCAGGTAGCAGTGAGGCGGGTGGGGTGGGGGGCAGATGGCACCCACAACCATGCAATTGAATGTGCACAACTCATCTAAACAGCGGGACTGGACTTTGATGGAATGGTCATGGCCACCATCTTGACTTTTTTGACCCTCTCTTATGGACGCCCCTGCACTGAGATGGTCCTGATCTCAGCCAGCCTGCTGGAAAATCCAGCTCCTTTAGAACTATATTCACAGTGGTTCTATCAAAGCTACATCAACTGCAGAACTCTGAAAGACAAACCTTCTTAAACTTACGGAATAGGTTTTATGTGCAACCACCTTCCCCTCTGCTCTATGGCACAATCAGCCCTGCAGCTGGGGAGAGCCAACTGCAAAAAAGCGAACAGCCTTGCTGCAGCAAACGCCTGCCAAACCCAGTCATTTTCAGACTCAGGAGGTTTTGAGAGGAGCCTGATGGAGCGTCCACAAAGCAGGAGCCTTTCCTCTGCCGGAAAGGTGTGTTTCGGAGGTCCAAGACCTCCTGAAGAGCAAAGCCTCCCTGAGGCTCGTTTCAAACCCAAGCAGGTCTCTGCAGTCCCAGGCCAGTTAGGATTTTATTTCATTTTTTCCTTTATTTTATTATTTTATATTATTATAGCTGGTCAGAAGCTACAGCTGATCCAGAATGATATATGTTGTTTTCTTTTAAATTTTTAAATTGTAAGCTGTCCGGAATTGTTGTGGAGTTGGGCGGCCTCGAAATTGAAATAATAGATAAATAAATACATTTATCAGACTCCTGCCTTGGGTAGGGGGTTGGACTAGAAGACCTCCAAGGTCCCTTCCAACCCTATGATTCTATGAAATAAGCTGGAAGCTGAAGGGAGAATAATAGCTTAACCAGATCTCTCCAAATTGTCTGAATTTGGCCCCTTAAAAATGGAGTGGAACCATTAATAACATAGCCCAGAAAAAGAGCATCCTCAGTGGTACTGAGCACATCTCAGAAATCCAGCTGGATCAGACTCCCTTCATCTACCTCCTAAATATTCTCATCTTCCAGGTTAACAAACGGAAAGACCAGGTTTACAAAGCATGCCTGACAAGGCTGAATGGGGTTGTGATTCAGCATGTTGTGGGAAGCTAGCCATTAACTCACTGTGTTGAGTAAAGCTGGCCTTTACTTTAAGCCTCTGTGGCTTATTTGCTTGGCACTAGTAAGTCACGTGAACACATAGTTTTTCACTAACCAGAGTTAAGCAGCCTCCATATTTGATCTAAATACTCCATAAAAGTGGGAATGCTAAAAACTTTAGCCTACACTTTGTTGACCAGATTCTAAAAGATCTTTTACCTGTTTGAAGACCTTTGCTGGACAAACTGAACAGACATCAAGTGGGCTTACTTTGCTGTCATCATTTTTGCAGCAGGCCCTAAAATGAGTAGTAGCTAGCCTGTGATGAATCAGATTCATCTGATTCATCCTTCCTTCAAGTATCCCAAGTGTCTTACTTCAAATTTAATTATACCCAGCACCTCAGAATGGAGCCTCTTTGAGAAGATATTAAGAAGCCTGAGTCACTTCTGCTTTCTATAAATTGACCAGGGTATATGTGGTATCACCACACAAGACTGCACAAAACATCTCATTGAACTCTCTGGATCAAGGCATCTTTATGGATAAACCTTGCAAATGGAGAGGATACTGAGTCCTTTAACTCAGTGGGCTCCATAATGTTCTGTCAATGACAGCAGGATCCCACAGATACCTGCCCTGCCCCAGAGCCAAGCACACCCATCTAAGTACTGCATATAGGAATTGGAACTGGATAACCTGAGACCAGTCTACGGGCTATTATGGAGGCGTCAAAAGCCTGAGCCTTGAAGGAGACGTTGACCTCTACAAGATAATGAGCCTTGGGGTCTTCAATACCTGGCAAGAAAAGATGGCTGCTTTAAAGTGGAGGTTTGGGAGCCACTACAGAAGAAGTTGACAGATATGGCCTATTATCATGGATAGTCACAGGAGTTGTGCAACAGGAACTTGTGTTAGCTGCCTTCTAGGCTTGTGGAGCCCAAAGGACTTCAGGAAGGACATCCAGCCTTCCGTAAAGCAGCAAATGTTAATGCTTGCAAAGTGCTTCAGAAGATACATAAGCTGAGCTTTAACTTTGTTGAAATATCCCAGCAAGTTATGATTTATTTAAAAAACAAACAAACCCAAAACAACGTTTTCTCAGTTTCAAGCTTTTAAACCGACCTTGGCATCGTGCCCCATCCTTCCCTCCTTCTACAGATCAAGAACTGAGCATGGTTTGCAGAGAAATGTAGCACTGGCCCTTTGGGGGCTGAGGGTCTACATCTGTCTGCCTGTCCTTTCGATAGATTCGGAGGCTGCTTTGCAACCTGGCTGTCAAGCCTGCTTTCTGTGCCGAAGAACTGGGACACTTCCCTGCTGCTTCTGCTAGGTGGGAGGGAGGGAGGGAGGGAGGGAGTCAGTCTCAGTCTCAGAGTGTGCATGCATAGGAGGGTGAGTGTTTAATCAGGTTCTGTCTCCCTTGGCGCACAGCCTTGGCGGCTGGTGCATTTTCAGTACCCAGCAATGCAGCACAGAAATCCCTCGGAGAGCCGAGGAGCTTCTGCAGATGCCTGACTGGATGGTTACTCACTGCTGCTTTTTGGGGGTGGGTGGGGGTAGGACCCTGTTGTCCTTCTGGGCAGGCTGTTGCACGGTGGCCTCCAAGTCCCCTTCTCCTCTGGAATGAGAGGATGAATATTTTTCTTGCAACACATTTCTTGGTCGCCGTGCTTGGGACTCCCTGGATGTGGCACGTAGAAAATCCCCTTTGCTGGATAAACATACTCTCCCCCCTGCTCCCAGGGCTAGACTAGTTTACCCTCTGCTTTAGTCATTATCTTATCGTTTGCTTGTTTACCATTCCTCCCCTCCTTTTTCCTTTGGGGAGCTCCAGTGGATTTCGACCCACTTAGCCAGAATTAAGCTTTCTGGTTTTAATTTGCTGACATTTTCTTCATCCCTTCGGCTGTGGAGAGAGCGCACTTGTGCCTTTGGCCCTTTCGCTGGCCGCATCCCGTCCCTCTCCCCAGCCCCCTCTGTGCCATACGCTTTGCAGACCTTGGGAAAGTGCCCAATTTGAGCCTCCCATTCAAGGATGTGGGGACACGGCAACGAGAAGGAAAGATGAGCTGCCTTGGGTAAGTGACAAAGCGGTCCTTTCTTGAGGTGGTGAGGAGAAGGGTCCCTGTGAAACTGAGTTGGGGTTCTTGCCTGGGCAGCTGAATTTCAGTGCTTCTTAGCCTCCTCTGGAGCCTGAAGCAGCCTTTGTGGAGGGGAACCAAGGACTGGTTAAACAGAGGAGGTTAAATAGTGGAAAGAAATGTGGGTTTCAGGCTTCCTTTCTGCTGCAGTTTGATCAAGGAGGGGGAGAGTCCTTTGGTCCGAAGCTGCCTCCGTGGGCGAGGGCTCAGCGCCTCCTCTTTGGAAGGCACCTGCTTGGAGACCGAGGGGTTCACGTCACACTGCCCAGGTCAACCAGGTTGTGGTGCAAGGTGGGTCAGCTTGGACCATCTATTAGTGCAGGTGGTAGAGATTGCTGAGGTCCACTCTTTGGAATTTGGGGTATTCTGAAGTTGGGGGGGAAGGGAAAGGACAGGGCTCCCATTTCTTTCTTTCTAAAGACAGGTCTGGAAAAAGAATTTTAGCGTTTCCACTGATTTGCCATTTTCAGAGTGTATATCTACGCTGGCAGCCTACACTCACCCCTGTCACCCCAAACTTTTTTTTTGTAAGGGCCTGAGAAAGCATGGAAAAAAGAAGCAAGTGAACTTGAATGCATTGGTTTAGGAATATGCAGGTTTTTAATTTTCACAGAATTCCTCTGCTTATAGGATGGAAAAAGAGGTTGCTAGAGACCCTTTGCTGCATACAAGCAACTGGAAAACTTTTGCACATTTAGGATACCTTTTGCAAACAGAGTGTCTTAAATAATACAGAAGGTCCAGCTCTGTCATTGTCCATGTCAACAATGCAAATCTTTTCCAGTCTTTTGTAACAGTGTCTTGTCCATGTCCTTGAAATAATGTTTCACTGCTTTTTGTTGTAGGTTTCTGTGAAATGCAAAACACTGCATAATCCCTCACCAGTTTTAAGTAGCCCAATATAAAAATATTAATCTTACCAGGTTTGCATTTGTATTAGCCGTCCAGAGTCGTTGAGAGTCAGGCAGCATAAAAGTTTTAATAATAATAATAATAATAATAATAATAATAATAATAATAATAATAATAATAATAGCCTCTCTTCTGACTGAATTTGCTGATAGCTTTACTGCATCTCTCGTTTTAAAGCCAAATTGTACGGCTTGCAATGCAAGTGTTATAGAGAACCTTAGTGGTGGATTCTTGCACTGGGCAGAGAAATCGGACTAGATGATCTTCATAGTTCCTTCCAATGCTTACATTTTATGATTCTTTGATTTATGAATTATGGCTGTGAGGAAACCTTTATTTATTTATTTAATTAATTGATTTACTACAGCATGTATGCAATGAAATTCTCAATGGCTCTCAGGTCTTGACGGGTTTTACATCAAGCAACCACATTAAAAACAGAATTCTAGCAATCCAGCAACAGGCTCTGCCTTGCCCCCAAAGGCTTTCTTGATGAGCTGTGACTTCAAAACTCTTTGGAAGTCCTGCAGGGAGGGGATGATCCAGGAATGGGGGCCAAACAGTTCCACAGAAGGGGGGCACTGCTGAGTGCAGTGATCGTGTTCTTCCATGCTCACAAGACATCTAGGTTCAGTCATGGCACCCCCAGTTTAGAAAGGATCTAAATTGCTCTGGGGAAGGACGGCCTGAGATTCCAAGGAGCTGAGAAAGCATGGTTATGGATAAAGTGGTTTTGCACATTTGTAGAACCTGAGAATGACACTGGAGAGATGGTTGTGCAGGTCTGGCTCATCTTCATGGGTTGCTGGTATTTCAAGGAGGAAGTGCTTGTGACCCATGAAGAGCAGGCCAACCATCTCTGGCCTTAAATCCTGTTCCACTCATTATTAACCTGTGAGTTGGGAGGGTGGCATTTCCTTGCCCATCATTGCTTTAGGATGGCTTGTCCGTGGACCCTCCTGGACCTAGAAAGTCTTCAGATTACCATCTCTCTGATTCTTAGAAATGTTTCATTGCCCTAGGTGATATCAAGCTGGAGCCTTCCAGATATATTGGACTGCAACTTCCATCATCCATAGCCAGTAAGATTGGAATGGGGATTATAGCCCTTTAAAAGATCTTCTCAGCAGAACAAAGTTAGACTACAACAGTATCACAGTTGATGGCCCCAGTTCCCTTGATCTGGCACTCATAGTGGTCATTCCTCACAGTGTCTGGAAAAAAAATGCTGGTGGAGTTGATGAACTGCTTTTAAATCAGGACCAGGAGAAACTTAGCAGCATCATACTTTCAACATCATGATTTCTGCATCAATTCTGTTTTTTTTAAAATCATGCTCGCTGTAATTAATCTTTTCTTACCATCTTTCCTAGTGAGCTACATTTTGAAACTCCCTTTTCCTAAAGGCTGTTCCTGGAGTTTTATTTTCCTCTCCATGAAGATTTCCCTCAAAACAGTGTCATAACATTTTCTCCACAGTGATGTTAAGTGTGGTTAGTTAGACTCCCTTCCTGATGTCAGCCCAGCCTTTCCCTTTCCAGGGAGGAGGGCAAAGAAGGGCATAAGGTTTCAAACAGATTGCCTTCAGCTGCTCTGAAAGCCTTCTGGGGAGCTCCCTGCTCTAGAAGGAACAGCCCTGTGTTTATTTTCACAGTATTAGAAATGCAAGCAGTCCTCCCCTCTCTCTGCTCCCTGTCGTTAATCTAGCTTGGATGCTTGATGTCAACAGAAATTCCTACTGTGACTCTGGCAGTAATAAAAGGTCCATCCATCTGTGTGGGGTATGGATAAATCCCCCCCCTCAAATCCCTTGCTGCTGACCAAGAGAGCTCTGTGCCCAAGACCTCCCTGGGGGTTGGAGCCCAAAGAGGCCCCCATCCCACTCCTCCACTACCTAGCTTTGGAGGGCTGGTCAGCCCTATGCTGGTTGCTCTTCCAGAAATTGGTTAAGAGGGACGGTGTGATTGGGGCAGACACAGTGCCTGCAAGGATGGTGATTTATTGCTATGTGGCTTGGTACTATTAATTGAACTGTATTTTAACTTTGTTATTTGAATGAGGAATGCAACCTGATCCGAGGTGTTTTAGATTAGAGCGATGCATAACCCTAAGTAAGTAAATAAAGTGATCATTTTGTTATTTGAAGAGTTTCCTTCTGAGAGAAGGATAAAGTTCACTTTCTTAAATGGTTGGTATTTTAATTATATCTGGCAGGGCAGGGAAATCAAGGAACCTACTGGCTGGCAGAAACGGCTTTAAGGGAAAAGATTATTTAGCTAGTTATTTATTTGAGGAGAAAGATTGCCTCTGTACTTTTGTGTGTGTGTGTGTGTGTGTGCCTTTAAGTCAGTTTTGACTCTTAGCAACTACGTGGACCAGTCCCCGCAGATTTCTTGGCAACATTTTTCAGAAGTGGTTTGCCATTGCCTGCTTCCTTGGGCTAAGAATGAGTGACTGGCCCAAAGTCACCCAGCCGACTTTGTGCCTAGGCAGGAAGAAAGCTCGGCTTTCCTCATTCCCATCCTGTGCCTTGACCACTAGATCAACCTGGTTCTCACCTCAGGCTGGTAGCTTAAGATGGCCTGAAACCCAACAGACGTCTACAGAGTCCTGGGACTGTCTGCTAATGAAGGTGTGTGTCTGAGCACATACGTGTGCATGTGCACAAACCCCACGGACAGTTTCCAGGGTTCTTAATAATGACATTTATGCTCAAATCCCTAGTCTCGTTAGATAGGGCTGCTGGATTGTTAGCTTGGCCCACCTAGGAGACGGTGCTGGGGACCCTCAGTTCAGGCTTGCAGAACCAGAGACTGGAGTCCTTCCCTGCAGGTAATGTATTAAACGTGCAGGGTGTTGTGTTAAAACTGGGTTTTCCTGTTCTGAAATATCTCTACATTGAGGAAGGCAGCCATTGGTGGGAAAGAGGGAGAGAGGCTTGGGAGGATGTAGAGAGGCGGGGAGGTTCAGAGTGTGGCACTGCTTTTTGCCAGGGGGTGCGGTGCGCAGATGAGAATCTAGGGCTCAGGTGTGTGACCTGCTTAGCCCAATTAAGTGGCTTAGCCCTGCCTGTCCTTTCAACCCTGGCAGCGCACGGCTGTGCTAACCCACTCTGGACTTGCTCTTTTGGGGAATATGAAGTCCTTCCCTGTTTCTTCCAGCCTGAGGTGTGTCCACAGTGTGTGGCCAAAAAGGTCAGGAGGGTGGCCATGTCGGTGTGATCAAAGTTCTGCCAGGGCTTACGTGCAATGCACCAGGCACCCCCCCACACACACTTTTCAGGCTTGGCGACTGCTGTGGGTCTGAACTTCCAAAAGGGAGGCTCCCCGAGCAAATGTCCCCTTCCCTTCTCATCCGTGCAATAACTGAGTCAAGGAGGTGGCTATTTATAGGCCACCGCAGGAGTGCGAGCTCTTCCGGGTTTTCTCCCTTCGCGAAGTGACGGGTGCTGCAGCTTCTGAAGCAGGAGCAATAGGTGGGACAGGCTGCAATGCCAGGGCTGGGGGGCTTAGGAGAAGTGGGGCGCCCATCGACCCCCCTCAGCTGCTTTGAGATGGACAGCACACCAGAGAGAGTGAGAGTGAAAGAGTGGGCGAGAATGAGCAAGTGAACAGACAAGTGTGTGGAAGTGACCGAGCGGGAGAGAAAACAACAGAAAGGCCAAGTCGACAAGTGAGAAAGACCGCGAGAGGCAGAGCGAGAAAGAGACATAATCCGTGATCCGTTTGCGGGGGGGGGGGGGGGGCTTTCTGGTGAAGCCAGAGAGGCAGAGAGCCCCTCCTCCTGCAGATCCAGTTGTGACAGATGGCCAAACCCAGGTCGCGCTGTCTGTCCGAACTCACCCCCTTCCCCAGCCCCTGCGCCAGCCCCAGCCCATGTCAGGGAGAGCCGTCGGGGGGTGCTTTCCCCGCCATCCTCAAATCCACCGATGGCTTTCTTTAATTTGTCCCACATTATGGCGGTCAGGGCCCTGTCACTGAGGCAGGACGGGCAGAGCGCTGTGGCTGCTGTGCTTGCGTGCTGCTTCCTGGCCAGGGAAAGAACCCGAAGGCGGCTGCTTGGGTGGCGGGTGAGCCTGAGAAGGGCTTGGACGGGGCTCGGGGATTTTTGCCCTTTCACCAGCTGGGGAGGGCAGCTTCATTCAGACTTGCCCTGACACCGCTGGAGGTTAAAGCTGACCCTTGGTAGCCACTGCAGTGAGTGGGTGAGTGGATCCCCACAGCACCCTGGCCCCACTAAGCATATTAACGCAGGCGATTTGTGCCTCTTGAAGCAGCTTGGCCTCGTTTGCCCCCCCCCCCCCGATCTGAAGAGGGTCTCTCTCTAGTCTAGATGCCACAAGACGGAGAAGTCTTAGAAGAGCTGGGAGCCAGTGCGATGGACGGGGCAATGGGGCTGGTGGGGCAGCTTCTGTCGTGGGGTTAGTCTCGCTGGGTGACGGGGGCCTGGTCCAGGCTGCTGATGCTTCAGCTTGGGAGACTTGGAATAGGCAGAGTCCCCCCCCCCGCCACACCCAGTGCCTCCCTGGGACTGCTTGATTTCCCCACGAGCCGTGTTGGACATTGTTAAGGGGGCTGGTGGGGAAGCCGGGAGGGGAAGTTGGTTGCAAGGACTGCCAGCTCTGCGAGAGCCCTGAGCTGGGCATCTGGCCCTGCCTTCCCAAAATTACCCTCTGGCCACAAATGGAGGAAATGGCTCGGGGTCCTGCTAAGGACCCTTTGTGGGCTGGTCCTTCCCTGTCCCTTCAGCGAGAAGTTTTTGTGTGCCTCTCTCTCGGCTCTTCCTGCGCAGAATTGCCCTTTGGAAGGACAAACGCCACGTGGCCCCCATGTAGAAAACTACTGAGGTGGGGAAGGGGGAGTATTCTTTGCAGGGGTGCCCATATATGTGATGCACATAAAGAATTGGCAGAGATTTGATGGCGCCTTCTGGTGGCCATCTTGACTTTTTTGACCATACCTTGCAAGCCCCCCCCCCCCCGCTTCTCTGGTTCCCAAGAGGTGCCCTGCAGCCCCTCCCTCTCCCCCTTCCAGGCAGTTGTGTTAGTGAGGGCACCTGGGGCTGAGCTGCTGCCTGTTCATAGGGGAGGATGGGTTACCCTGACGGGCAGAGGGTTGAGGCCAGCCCCTCCTTCCCCCCAGCTCGGCCTGGCCTTCTCCCCAGACAACAAGGAGTGATGGCAGTCGAAGCAGATGGCAGCGGGCTGCGTGCACGGATGGGATTAAGCCAGGGAGGAGATTGCAACTCCCTGCACACTCTGGGACTGGAGATTTATTTATTAAGAGGTCTTACATGGCTGCCTATCTCATATAACGATTCTCGGAGGCTCACAAAAACCCATAAAAACATGACTAAATCCAAGGGGCCCTTCCCCCCAGGCGCCCGGCCACACAGCCTCCAGCTCCACCCCTTCCTAGCCCGATGCTCGGGCTTCACGGCCCTCCAGAAGGCTAAAAGAGTCGGGGTCCTTCCGATCTCAGGTGGGGGGCTGTTCCAAAGGGCTGGGTCGGCCACCGAGAAGACACGCCTCCGAGGCCCCATCAGGTGGCAACATTTAAGGGAGGGGACCTGGACCTGGACCTGGGGGTGATTGTGATACCTTTTTTTCCTTTTTGGAGATGATTGAGACACCTGCTTGCCCCCCAGGAACATAATACTATCACCTGTTGTCAGCCAGAAAGGTATGATGGAGCCCCAGCAAGACCAAAACCAGCAATAGTCTGCTTTGTCTGGTGCAAGGTTACCCCCAAGTGGAACGAAACTTACCCCTTTTGATGGCATCATTGCTGTTGGGGACTGGAAGGCCACTTGAGGGTCACAGCTGCGCAGGTCCTACTGGGTCAGTACGTCTGGTAGAGGAAGAGGGCTAAACAGGAGAGCAGGTAGCAAAGTCCTGGATCCCCAGGAAATGGGGTAGGGAGAGATGTCTTTCACCATTGCTCTCTCTGGAGAGCTGCCCAAAGATGCTGGAGGGAGGCAGGAGGGGTGCCCCAGGCCCTTGAAGACACACCTTCCCTTGGTACTCCAGAAACTCTGCCCCCACTTTTTAAGTATGTTTTTACGTTAAAAAAAATTTTTTTGGTGCCTTCAAGTCAGTGGACTCCTGGCGACTGCCTGGACAAGTCCCTGCAGTTTTCTTGGCAAGGTTTTTCGGAAGTGGTTTGCCCTGGTCTCCTCCTTCCTAGGGCTGAGAGGGAGTGACTGGCCCAAGGTCACCCAGCTGGTTTTGTGCCCCAGGCAGGACTAAAACTCGCAGTCTTCCGGTCTCTAGCCTGGTGCCTTGACCACGACACCAAACTGGCTCTCTGAGTTTAAAAGTTAGATGGCAAGTAAGCAAAGCACCTGTCTCCAGCATCCAGCGGTTCCTATAAATCTCACAGTTGGGTCTTAGAAATTAAATGGTGTGGGAGGCTGCAGTCCAAAGCTTTGTTTAAAGTGTGCCCGCATTCACCCTGCCCAAAAGGCAGGGGCAAGCTGGGTTAGGAGCCAAGAGCAGGTGGCCGCCACATCCAACTGAGCTTGGCTGATCTCCAACAGCTGAACCGAGTCAGGCCTGTTTTATACTTGGATGGGAGGTCCCCAGACAATCCCAGGGCTTTTGGCTGGACTAGGGAGTCAAAAAAATTTTCTGGAGGAGGACAGTGGCCAACCATTTCCATGTTGCTGCACGAAAACTACACAGACATGTTGATGAAGACCTCAGGAGCCAAGCTTAGTTCTAAGGAGGCTTTGCCTTTCGTAAAGGAATTTGGAGCTGAAAGTATGAAAGAGCTGTTAAGGAGGGACTTGGACAAGAAAGTGCACAATCCAGAGATGAAAGCAAGTACGAGGAAGAAACACAAAGCAACCCTCCTTGATGTTGTTTTGCTTAAGAGAGAAGCTCGGATGGGCTTTCAGGCTTCTGTTACAATACCCTACATCAATGAAGCAGCATGCCCGGGATCTCTGTCGTGCCTGTTTCCTGACCTGTCCTACCTTGAAGTGCTAACTTCTTTTACATTGAAGGGGGTAGGAGAGCAACCTCCCCAGTGTGCCTTCTGGTAAACCACCTCTGTGCAGTGCCCCCCGTGGTGGCAGTCATTGGACACAAAGCTTGCTGGGGGAGATTCTTACGAGCTGGAGCTCCTCAGCAAAGGAGAGCTACGACTGCGACCAGTCAGGCTCCTGTTCGTGCTGCTGGGGAGCTCTCAGCACTTTTGCCCAGGACTTCTCCCTTCTGCCCCATTCCAGAAAAAATAGCCAGATGTTTTGGATGTTCTTGCCCTAAGCTTGGAATTCAGGTACCTCTCCTGAAACTCCCGAGGTCCTTGTGTAATCAGTCTTGCATGTGGGGAAAGGAGGTTTATGCCAAAGAAAATCAGTGTAGTCAGCCTAGCAAAACTACTTATTTATTTAAGGATTAAGTATTATTTATTTATTTATTTATTTATTTATGGACTCCACTTATTTATTTATTTGAATAAGTTCTTGAGTTTCAATACATCTTCACTGGCTGGAGAGATTATCTGAGTCTCCTACTTGGATGTTGTTAGACGGGCCCTCCTTTCCTCCCTCCCTCATCCTTCTAGAACTTTATCCTCTTTTCTGTACAAAGTGGAGGCCAGTTTAGACAACCTTAACTGAGAAAGAGTGGAGGGAAGCCAGGGTTTAACAGAATTTGACCTCATTGGCTGCTGGGCCTCCCTCCTCCTTTGAGAGAAAGGCGGGGATGGCTATTAGGGCCCTCCCCCTCTCCCCACTCCCCGGATTCATTCTTCCTGGATCCTTTGAGGGAAGTCAGCCCCAAAGCCCAAAGGGGGCAGGACAATTTATTCTGTTCCAGAAGAGGGTAGTCTCGATAGCAGGAGTGTCTGCAGGGTATGGTCAAAGTCGAGAAGGCAGTCCCAATGGTGCAGTTGAAGCCCTAGCCAATCTTGTTCATAGAATTAATTTGGACATGGCTAGGAAATCTGTATTGATAGCTGTTCTGATTCTCCTTGTATTCCAAGAGGAAGGAAGGCATAAGGGTTATTCCTCAGGACTTGGGTAAGTTTAATTAGCTGAACCTGGATAGGGAGGGGGTGTTTGGGGAATCCTGTTCACTCCAGAGAGGAGAACCAAAGGAGCCTGGCTAGTTGGAGGCTGGCTGACTGCTGAACCAACAACCTTGCTGCAAACCAGGTGGGGCCCTACCAGCAGCAATTTTTACCAAGGAACCAAAGAAGCCAGAAGAACATTAGACTCTGGTGTTTAAGGAGTCCACATAATGTCAGAATGGTGCGGTGAACAGCTCTACGATGGGCCAGGATGAGGATGCCCTTTAAAATTGTGCTGCGCTGAGTGGGACATGGGGATGAGCCTAAGTTGACGGAGTGAAAGTAGCAGGAATACTAGGAGAATATTACCATGCAACGCTGGAATTCTTTATTATAAAGGAAACCAAAATGGAGCATAGTCAAGCATGTATCTTGGACTTCAAAAAAAGCAGATTTCAATAAACTCAAGAGCAATGATAGGTAAGCTCCCCTGGCAGTAGAAGCTAATGAGAAAAGGAGCTCAAGATGGGTGGGAATTCCTAAACAAGGAGATACAGAAGAAATGCAGTTCCAGCAATTTCAGTGAGGGCAAAAATGAGGGACGTCAAAGAAATCGCTGGGGCTACACAAAAGACTTCCAGAAGATCCGAAAACTCACAAGGCAGGGGGAGCACCCAGAGCGTGGCTTCTGGAGTTCTTTTCCACCACTCTCAGCAGGGTTCACATCTCTGCGCGTTCGCCTGCACAGGAGGGCAGGAATCAAGCCATAGATGTCCTGCCTTGGCACTTGCGGCTGGGAAGAAAGGGGAGCTCAGAATGGGATGGTCGCCAACAACCTGAGTCGCTGCCCAGCGGCAGCCTCTCTAACGGAATCCACCGGGGAAGTTTTAAGTCTCCCCCGCCCAGCTTCTGGTGGGGTCCTACCCATTTCAGACTTGATATTTCTTTTGCTGGCTTCCCCCACCCCAGCAAATCTGGCCTGATGCAGTTTTTAGAGAGTTATTGGCTGACTGACAGACAGACAGCTGGACAGAGTCCCAAGCACTTTTACCTAATTTCTTTCCAACATTCTCTTAGGTTGGAAAGAATAAAAAGGGCTTCTTTAGATATGTTTAAACTAAAAGGGAAAACAAAAAACCCTAAGGAATCAGTATACCAACTGTTCAGTGAAGACAGCAAAATGCCAACAGGTAACTCATCTCCTATTTTGGTTCAGTTAGTTGCTTCACCAACCAAAAACAAAAAAACAAGGAATTATGATGGGCAGAAAGAAGAGGCAGAGCTGAAGCTTGAGAGTATAAAAACATGACCAACAAATGCATATTTAGTTTAAATGTCCAGGACCAGGTAAATTGCATCCTGAAGTACTGAAGGAACTTGGTCATGGTCTGCCATGAATTCTTATGAATTACCTTTGACAGTCCTGGAGAATTGTGAAGTACTGTACCAGATGAGTGGAGGAGAACAAGTATTGTCCTTATCTCCAAAAAAAGGGAAAAAAGGAAGATCCAGGGAATTATAATCCAGAGAATATGACATCAATACCAGGAAAATTCTAGAGCAGATCATGAAGAGATCAGTCTGTGATCACCTTGAAGACAATGTGGTAATTACCAGGTCAGCATGGATTTGTCAAGAATAGACTAATCTTACTTCATTTTCTGATTCGTTAATTTAGTCAATAGATTGTGGGAATGCTGTAGACATAATATGCCTTCAGCAAAGCATTTGAGAGAACACATGCTGATTAGCAAGTAAGTTAAATGTGGGCTGGGTGGCAGGACAATACACAGCTGGCTCAGAAATCATGCTCAAAGAATGCTCAATATTACCACATAAAACTGGGGAGAAATATTGAAGAGAGATTGAAGGAGCTTGGGTCTGATTCACCTTGAGAGGAGAAGACTGAGGAGGAATATGAAAGACTCTTCAAGTGACTGAAAGGAGGGCACATAGAAGGTCAAAAACTGATTTTTTTTTATTCCTTAGGGCAAGAAATGGAATGGGTATCAATTACAACAAGGCAGATTCTGTCTGAATTTTTGAAAAAAAAATCCTAATGATAAGAGAGCACAACAGTGGAACCAGTGGCAGGTGTCTCTTTTCCCAGATGCATTCAAGCAGAAACTAGATAGCGCCCCAGTCTGGGACACTTTAATTTGGATTCCTGTGTTGAGCAGTGGGTTAAATTGGATGGTTTAAATGGTCCCTTCCAAATTCTATGATTCTGCTGCAGTATGGGAGGTTCACCCAGCACTGTTCCAACACAGGAACCTCATCAGGATAGGTGCCATCGTTTAGCTGAGAGGCAGGGAGGGCCTTCAAGTGCGCAAAAAGGATTAACGTCTAGGTTCTCTGTAACGTAGCAGGACAGGAAGAGGAAAGCGGGGCCCAAAGCTAAATAGGCCCAGAGGGGCAACTCTTCTTACTGGCTCAGCTCAAGAGCAAAATCCTGCTGATCGATGGATACTTAAAGCTATCTAAGCACATCTCACCATTCTGGAACTTAAATCAAATTTCTTCCCATTATCAGAGGATGGAATCTGAATCCAATAAATTGGGAATTAGCAGAAGAAACTCCTAGGAGCATGCTTTGCCGGGAAGGTGGGAACTGCAGCCGTTTAAAAAGTCAGCAAGAAAAGAAGAAATTGTGAGCAAAAAAGGATGGGGGTACCGTCATTGACAAGTATGTGGGTGTGTGGGTGTGGGAGTACTCATTCTGTGGGGAGGCTGGGTTTGCGTGTGGAGGTTGTACATGAGCCAGCGCAGATCTTTGCCCTTCAAAGCAATTAGTCCTGGCAGCCAGATACGCTCCAGAGTGCTGGAGGGTGGCAGGGGTGGGGAAAGACGGGGAAGTCTTAAATTCCAGAGAGAGATTGCAGCAAAGCAGACTCCTTTTTTGGCGGAAAGTTGAGGAGGCCCAGGGTCCGCTTCTGAGCCAAGGGTGCCTCCGTGCCTGAGTTTTCCATGGACCTCTGGCTAGGTTAAAGGCTCATTGACACGGCCTCTGTGCCTTGGCGCCAAGGTGACCAGCTCCCCACATATTGAGGACTTGTCCTCACAATGCAGCCTTCATCTTGGTGCCAAGCCATATCAAGGCAAGAAACAGCATTTTCCATTGGAAACTAGAACAACTCCTCCCCTAGACAAGCACCCCAGTTTGCACCCAGGAGGAACCCAAGGGAGGCCAGTGACCTCTAAGTGGACCAAGCCTTTGCAGACTCCCCCTCCCATCCGGCCCCCGGGCTCAGCACTTCCGTGCCCATTTCTCCTTTGTCTCCTGGAGAGACAAGAGCCCTGCCCTGGGTTGCGGCCTCACCCTGGCCATTCCCGGGGGTGGCTGCCCAGTGGCAGCTCCCGCGAAGCCTGCCTCCTCCTCTTGCTTCAGGGCTGCTGCTGGATTCTGCTGGGTCCTGGGTGCTGCCATGGGGCTGGGGGGCAAGGGAGGGCAGCTTCACAGGCCCGGATCTCATTGGCGCACTTGGCTAGTTCCTGCTGCTGAAGGGGGAGGTGGGCTTCTTCCCCAGAGGCATTCCTGGGCAGTGCCCCGGGGCAGACCCTGGCCTGATCCAGCCTCGCGTTCCATGGAAGCCGAGGGCCCAGGGCAAAGAGAAGCTGGAGGGGCTTCCCGCGTTTGGAGCAGAGCGCGCTTCTTTCTCTCCAGGCACGGCAGGTCCCCTTACGGTTGCTCTGCCCCAACCCTGACTTTTCCCAAGAGCAAAGTCAAAGCGGGGAGGAATCCCCTGCCGCTATACGAGCACGGTCACACTGACAACAGACCGCCATCAAGCCAGCACCCAGACTGCTTTTGCCCCTATTCAGAGCTGCCAGGCCTTCAAAGGATTGCCCCCCTTTTGGTCTGAGACTTACTCAGACCCATGCTGAGTGAGGAGAATGGGCTTTGTGGTCCCACAGCTGGAGGGCATCCTCTGTAGTCAGGAGCCATGCTCCCATCCTAGGACAGGAGGAAAAGACATTGCTGGGGGTGGGGTGGGGAGTTAATGAGCTGCAAGTAGATTTTTGCTTGGCTGCTGAATGGCTTTCTGGTGTTTTAGCAGCTAGACTTTAGCAAGCCTGTTGAGGTATTGAATTGTAAAATAATCTTGCTGACCCCGCTCAGTTGTGTGCATTATCCAGTGACTTAGTGGCAACATGAAAAACCCTAAACCCAGGTTAATGAAACACAATTGCTATGTTTACATATCCAGATAAACCATTTTATGACTTCAGATGAGAGCCTGATTCACACAACATCCTAAGCCCACAGCTGGGTTTTTAGCAGGCAGGTTCTTGTTAGTCTCCAGAGGGGTGGGTGAAGCAGCTTGATCCTTTACAAGCTCGCAAATGCATGTCTGGGGCTGGGGTGGGGGTCTCCTGGGAATGGCTTGGGCGCGGTTTCCCGTTAGAGCATCTCTTGGAGGCCAGACACCGGAGGCTTCTCTCCCATGGCGAGGGCCGTGTTCTAAGGACCTGCTGGGCATGGACCCTCTGGCCATGGAGAAGAGGGGAAGGGGGAGAAGTGCGGTATCCTCGGCTGCTCTGCAGAGGTGGGAAGGGCTGCTGGGGGTGTCTGTGCCCTGTACAGCAAAAACAGCAATGACGCCTTCAGGGATGGGATGGGATGGGATGGGATGGGATGGGATGGGATGGGGGGCCGGGAGCTCATCATGACTTGGCTGTCAGGCTGTGATGAAAAGACCCACCATCGGGGAGTTCAGCCATGTTCTGCAGCAGTCTTGCAAACGACAGCGTCACACATATGGGCAAACGCACAAGCTCTCTGCGCTTCCTGCACCGAGGAAAGATCGCTTGACATTGAAATCAGCCCAACACTCAAAATTGTTCCCACGTCCCTGTGCTGGTAGTAAGCTCTCCTTATCCTCCCTTTACGAGCCCCGAGGAACACATCTAGCTAGTGGAAGGATCAGCATGCAGGAGGCGCCACCACAAGCTGGACACCGTGGTGTCTGAGAGGAGAAAGGAACATTTCTTTTCAACCTTCTGAGTGTCTCTAAGAGCCCTAACCCTAAGATATTATGCATCCAATATCTTTCTGAGAGCCGTCCCTGCTCTCACGCGGCCCAAACCCTCTGCCCCTTCCCTAACCCAGCTCCATGCTCATGTTCCCCAGGATCTTCATCCCCAGGAAGCACCGGCAGCGCTTCGATGAGGTGGTGTCCCAGAGCCTCATCAGCAAGCTGTGCCGGGCAAAGCGGGAGCCGCCGGCCAACCGACTGCGACGCAGCCGCAGCGAGGACCACCACGAGCGCCTGCTCGTCTCCACGCGGGCCAGCTCGGTGCCCCGGAGCCAAGAGGAGGGTTGCCGGAGCTTGAGGAGATCAACCACGCTGACTGGCAGCAGTGTGGGGACCGGGGCAGCTTGCAGGTAAGGGCCTGCGAAGACCACACCCCAAGGTGCAGGCTTTCCAAGTAGAGCCCCTCGGTCACAAAGGAACCGCCGCTGAAGAGCCTGGGCCATCGTGCTCAGAGCGTGCTTGTGGGCCATTTCAGAAATGAGAGGAGGAGGAGGAGAAAGTTGATTGATATATATGCATAATTCGTGGAGAAGTTATACACTTAACATATTGTGAGGAAGGGCAAGCTAGAAACCTGAACCTGAAGACCTGAAGGACAAAATCCTGCTGCCTATGAAAGGAGCTAGTGGTGATTTTTTTTAATGGCTGGTAGAGAAGGAAAGGGTCGTTCCAAGGGCAGCATAACACACCTGTCCAAGACAGAACTGCAAAGACCCTCAGCTTGAAAGGATTTTTATATGGAAAAGAAGGCAGGGAGGGGTTCTGAAATCACTCCTCTGCAGACAGCTTAAGGTGGGGGCAAAGGCCTGGTTTGCACTTCTCGGATTCCTGGCTGGTGTAAGGACTACAATGTGCTCTCCTTCCCCAGAACCGTTCGTGTCTACAAGGGCAGCAGAAGTTTTGGGTTTACGTTACGTGGCCATGCCCCTGTGTGGATCGAGTCCGTCTTGCCTGGTAAGAAGAACCCTGATTTCTTGCCTAAGACTCTCATTTCCAGAGCAAACTTGGCAAGGTTGCCCAAACTTCTGTCTGAGTCAGATTTTTATGAACGCATTTGGGTTCTCACCTATTGTGAATTCCTCACCAAATTGACTACTTGACCAAGTGTCTTGTTCAGGGGTACACAACTATGTTTTAGGGGTGCACTTATCCTTTGAGTGAAATCCGGGGGCCACTCCGGCATGTAAAAAAGGGGCTTTGTTTGCATGGTGATGGCCACCATCTTGACTCTTTTGACCCCTCCTGCGGGTGCCCCTGACCTGCCAAACTCCACAAAGGGGATGCAGCCAGGGGCAAAGAAGTGGGCGAAGCCAGAACAAAAATGAAATGTGATTTAATTCAATTTCAATTTTATTCAATTGAAATCTTGTTAGTTTTAATTCTATAATTTAAGTAATTCTATCATCTCCTAGGTATTTCATTATTTTCCTGCCCTGTACAAAAAAACCCTACATTTCCATGACCACTTTTGGTAGCTACAGGTGGCCTCAGATTGTGTCCATTTGCGCTAGGTGGGAACACGCAGTAAGAGTTCCTTCCGGGCGAGACCGTCAGACATGATGCCACTTCATCCCTCTGGGTGCCAGGCCACCACGTGCCCGTGATGAGGCCCAGGGCCATGGAATCAATTGGCGAAATTGGCGGGATGATCCAGATGTACCAACATCCTAGGTGTGAGAGTGCACCATCACACTGGGGCTGCTTCCCAAACTGCAGTGGGGCATGAATACTGGAGAACCGAAGGCTTTCTCCTCCTGTGGGGCTGTGAGGCTAGAAAGAGGCAAGGCCTGGTCTGACGGCTTCTGTGCGAAGAAGATGGTGCTGGAATTGCTGGCTTGCCTGAAATCTTGGGAGTGGAGGGTCAGCCAAAAGGAGAGGTGTGCCTTTGGGAGCCCAGCAGGCTCTGCAGATAAAGCGGTGCTGGAGTACTCCAAGGTGTCCTTTTTTCTTCGCAGGGAGTCCAGCTGAGAAAGCATCCCTGAAAGCTGGCGACAGAATCTTGTTCCTTAATGGCCTGGATATGAGGTGAATTAGCAGCTTCTTTGTTTTCCCCCATGACCACCTCTGGGGTTTGATGTCCTTCTGACCCCGAGCTGGATTGCACACATCTCTTCAACGGCTACCCCGTCTGCGCAGAGCCCACCAGTGCTCTTAGGGGCGCTCCTGCTGTCCTTGATTTATCCTGGATTCTGTTCCGCAGGAACTGTTCCCATGAGAAGGTCGTCTCCATGCTCCAAGGTAGTGGGGCAATGCCCACCCTTGTGGTTGAAGAAGGCACTGTTAGCTTTTCCAGTGGTAAGCAGAGATTTGGTCTTAATCTTGGAATGCGTAGACTATTCTGCTCTCCTCGTCTTGAGGCAGGACATCTTCTCCCCTGGCCCTCTGTCCCCAGCTTGTTCTTTTTTCTTCCTTTAAGCTGTAAAGCTAACACCTCTGGAAACTCATTCTCCGGAGAGTCTAAAGCCCATGTGACACAGCAGACACCTTTGCAAATTTCAGGAACTTGGAGGGAACTGTGACCATTCGACTGTTTTTGGTTGAAATGGTTAAGGCCACATGGCAAGAGATCCCTTCTGACTTGCTGTTCAGACTACAAAGTTACAAAATGGGAATGTCTTTACAAGTCCTGTTTTCAAACATCATACATATCCTAAGTAATCCTTACTGCAAAAGAGTATGTTTTCAGGGTTCTGCATGTACCCAGCACAAGGATAATAGTAAGGTTCCCTCTGCAATTTCTTCAGAAACAATGCATAGATTTCACACAAAATAAAAGGAACATATTTATTCTGATTTAAAATCAGATCATGCCAATAGGTTCCAGAGGTTGGAGTGCCAGCTTGGTTTGTTGGAATCTGCTTTGTCTTCTGTTTTACCAGTGATTTGCTTTCTGGGTCTAGATGGTGAATCATCAGAAACACCCAGCTCCTCGTCAGCACTTACCTCCTTGCAGTGGGTTGCTGAGATCCTGCCCTCCAGCATCAAGATCCAGGGAAGGACCTTCCACCAGCAACTGGAACATCTGCTCACACCACCAGAGCGCTACACAGTGTGCAAAGCACTGGAGAGCTTCTTCCAGCACAGGTAAAGCGATGGTGACTCTGTCCAAATGAAATATTCACCAGGCTCTGCTCCCTTGTTGCTCCCTCTTGCATGAACTCTACATTTGGGCTGTGTACCACACAGCTTTCGGGAGGAACTGTGGGGCTTGCAGTTCGGGGCAGGAGCACAGAGCTGGTGGTGGGTCTCCATTTACACCTGAATAAAGCATATCTGAGTCTGCTTCAGCAAAGCTTTTCTCTGGCATGGAGATAAAGTGAAAACTTGCCTACGCCTTTAGTTTTACAGACTGAGGCAACAGCCAGGGTGTAATGGTCTGTGGGAACCTCCTGTCAGGGGACAGGAGGAAGAGCTGCAGAGTAAACAACTGTCATGCAAAACAGCGGAGGAGTTCTGAGAGCTGCATTTTCCACACATCTTGCAAGATGGATGTTAGCCCTTTGAGGTAGTCCAGTCAAAAAGGACCACTATGAGCACTAACTCTGTTGTAAGGTTACGTTAACAGAATCTTGCAAGACTGAAAGTATTTCTCCTCTCCTTTCCTTTTACTCTCTGGAAAACTAGGGAGGGTCCCTTCTGGAACGCTTCCCACACCCCTTTTCCTTCTGTGGGCTGAGATTCCTTTTGCGTGGAACTGGTCTAGTTTGCAGCTCTTCCTCCTGTCTCCCAAGGTCATTCCCACAGACCATCACACAGAGGCACTTTTCATCAGCTTCAGTTGATATGCCTGCAGAGATCATATTGTGTGAGGGAACATCTCTTTCGGCATGAACATCCATGCTCCCAGAGATTATCTGAGAAAGTTTGCCTTCTCTGTTACCACCAAGGAATCACCCCTGCCGGGTTGCAGGGCTGACTTTAAAAAGGCCCACGAAAGGCGTCTTTTGGCTTTGAACTTTTGATTTCAGCTGTTGATTTTAACTACACATTTTACTTAATAATTATGAAATTATTACTATATTACTATTTAAACTGTTATGTTATATTTTTAATGCCTGAAGTTTAAATTTGATTTATTGTAAACCATTGCAAGGGTAGTATACCAAGTTGTAGTATACCAAGTTAAATAAATAATAAACAGGTAAGCAAGCCAATAAAATACTTGAGTGAAACCCGTAGTTTAGCCATCTGTCAAAACGTGCCCCCACCCCATCTCCATCCCCTGTTAAAAAGCGTGATTGGTGGATATTGACGGGTAGGTGACATTTGGTCATAGGGGAGGGAAACAAAGACAGGGGAACCCCCCAGTCTTTACTACTGCATGGTGTCTCTGATACCCAAAGTTCTTCCAGATACGTCTTCATATTTTGTCCAGGTTCTGCTGGTATTTCATTCTGAACACATCTTAGTTTTCAGGGATCCATCCCTGGGGGGTGACTCCAAACCTGTCATTATATTCCACCCCCACCCATTTCCTTAAATTGGCTCTGATGATCTTAAGTGACAGGAAGGCAGAGTCTTGCGGAACAGTTGAGAACGTTTCCTAACGTTCAGCGCAATTCAGCAGTGGGACCAATGGCTCCTCTTCACTCGATGTGTCCAAGTAGAGCAGCTGAGGTCTGGGGGCTTCTATTCGTACTCGTGGACTAAGTAAGGGTTGAGCCCAGGGCCTCATGGGCCCCTTCCAACTCTTATCTAATCCCGGTGCCCCAGAATCTCAATTTTCCTCCCAGCCACCTCTGCCCTAAAGAAGTCTTTGCTTTCTTCCTTGCCCACTCAGGAATATTGACACTCTGATTGTGGATGTCTACCCCATCCTGGACACACCCTCCAAGCAGGTGATCTGGCAGTTCATCTACCAGCTGCTAACGTACGAGGAGCAGGGCCACTGCCAGCAGAAGATTGCCAGGTTCCTTGGCTATAAGTCTTTGGCAAGTGGGCCATCCGATCCGGGTGAGTTGCACCCATAGGTACTACCTCTGGACCGCCCAGCAGCTGTTGTGTCACCATCGTGCATGAAACAAAATATGGATTGCCATGTGTGTTTGTATGTACAGGTTTTTTATTTGTTTAAAAGATGTATACGGCTGCCCATATTATACAAACTAATGCCAGGCGGCTAAGAACAAAATACACAAAGTTAAAAAGATAAGTGTACACAAATGGTTTTTGGAAAGGCAGGGTAAGAGAAACTCTCCGAGGAATGGTTCAGGAACCTTTAGCAGTTTGCTAAGAAGAGGGAGCAGGAACAGAGGTGAGGAAAGGTAGAAGTGGGGCAGGAATGGAGGCAGGAAGGGCGCCCTGGAGGCGCACCCAGGAAACCGGCGTCTCAGCTGCAGAAGGTGAGAGGCAAGAACTGTTTCAAATAGCGACAGGCCACCTCTTCGTGCGGATCCTCCCAACATTTATCACCCCCTCCAAGCTGAATCAAGGAATGATAAAAGCAGTCATGAAGCAACGATGATTATTGTTCTTTCTTTTTCTTTATTTAGTAAAAGAGAACAAAGAGAAAAAGATTAAGATAATAGGGAAGGAAGCCATGCAATGCAACAACAAACTCTCTTTCTCTCTGTCTTCGTAATCCAGTTACTCAGTGGATTGAAGGCCTGAAGTTACTTGCAATTTATGAATGAGTTACTTATAAATTATGTATGGACAGTTACAATGAGATTTGATTATCCTTAAACTGTTACACAATCCATCATATGAAACAAGGTGACGCCCGTGGAAACCACCTCACAATAACATTTACACAGTGGGAATAACAGCAAAGGTCCATACCTTCAACATCACAGCAGATGGGAATTGTAGTTCTAACCTATGCGGAGGGCAGGAGGCTGAGGAAGACTGGACTGGAGGGTCCTTTGCACTTGGCTTCTTAAAGGGAGGAGGGCTTAATGTTGGCCCACCGCCACCAGCCTCCTGCTGCAGCCAAGGGGAGAGTCCACCCCAGATTGGCCGCTCAGAGGCTGGCGAACAGCTGTCCCCACTTGTGGCACCGAAAAGATCCCGACCAGGACAGGTAGGAGGTTGTTAGGGTGAGGGGGTGTTTCAGTGTTAGAAGAAGGGATGAGGAGTTGCAGAGAAAAGGAGGAAGGAGCAGGTTTTTAGGGAACAGCCTGGGAGAAAAACTGGAGAAAAAGGAGCAGAGAGGGGAGCCCCAAGGAGAAGTTTTGCTCAAGGTTTTTAATGCCCTTGTTCACCTTTTGCTGTTCGATGCTCCCTCTGTGAAAAACTAGAGCTTGCTCAGAACCAATCCTTTGCTGGGGAAGTGGTCCAGGCATCCGTGGAACCAAGCTGGGTTGTGGGCATTTTATCTGCCTACCGAGACCAAGATGCAGTCAGGCGAAGGATAAAAGGCTCGCGCAAAAAGCCACGATCCGGTTCTCCTTGAAACAAGTTTGGTCTGAGTTTCCCAGGGCTGGAATATAGCCTCTTTTTCCAGGTGCAGAGGAGGGAACGGAGGGAGCAGAGCGCCTTCGCCCACCCAGAAGCTTCAGATCCTCTCCACGGGCAGTGGGCCCAATCCTCCCAGGCCGGCCTTGCCCGCTTGTCAGTGGGAGATGCGCGAGAGCCCCGCTGGGTGCCTCCCCTCTTCTGGGTCTGCTGCAGGATCCGGCCAGCCCATAGAGAGAGCAGCTGCCAAGGGAACATTGTGGCGTGGCAGGAGGGTATTAGCACATCACCCGGTTTCTGCCGTGAACGACTAGCACCTACTTCTTCATGCAGGGTATTTCCTTGGGTTGCTGTGGCAACCTCAGAGCCAGCTGTGTGTTTTCAGGGATTGTGGGCATTCATCTCATCAGAGTAAATTTAGAATGAAAGGTTTTAATCTTCAGCTTGGGAATTGTTATTTACAAGCGAACGCCTATGTTTGTTCCAAGGAGATTATTATTAAGCCAAAGAGCAGCTCAGATGCCTAGGAGGAGGTGTGTGCGTGCGTGTGTGTGTGTGGGGAGGGGGGCAGGAAGAGCCTCCATGTATGGAGGAAGGACAGGATACTTTCACTGGACAAGCGGCACATCAGGGTGCCTCTGAGCAAGAGTGGCCTTCCCCAAGCTGGAGCCCTCCAGGTGTGTTAGAAGATGCAGCTCTCAGAACTCCTCCGCTGGTCTGGCCAAGGAGCAAGGTTGCTGAAGGTGGGCAAGGAGGGGTTTCTGCAGCCACAGTTGCCAAGCGGGCAGAGCTGCTACCGGGAGGCTGGGCTGTAGGTATCTTTGATGCCACACCAAGCCCATCTCCCCAGTGCATTTCTGCTGGCTAGAGCCAGTTCCAGGGGAGAGAAGCTGTAGAGTTGCCTCCACTGGGGTGTCCCGAGTCTGTCTCACTCCGTTTTATTCACTTTATTTGTATCTCAGTCCCGAGAGCATGAAGACGTGTGACTCGTTCCTTGAGGAGGGAGGGATGGCCCTAAATCCCCTGTTCAGCTGACCCCCAACTGCTTAGGACAGTCAAGCCCCAAGCATGGGCTGTGTCTTTAGGGAAGCCCTTACCCATGCGACCTCGGCCAAGCTGCTTCACCTGCCAAAGACCCTGGGCTCCGTCTCCCTTGGTCTGAGGAAAACACCGGAGAACCATGACAGGTGAACGGTGGGCCCAGAAACAGGCAGGCCGGCGTTGTGTCTCCATGGAGGGGGGTCTGGGGAGAAGGAGGGGGGGTCTCCTACATTCAGCCTAGATGCTGATCCAAGAGGGCCGCAGGCTCTGATGCTGAGGAATCCGCTCACGTCAAACGGAGCGCTTCCTTCGCTTTCCGGAAAAGCCTCTTTCTTTAGGCAATTCCTTTCATTTCAAGGAGTGGCTGATGCTGTCCATGGTTTATAATGCTGTCTTCAGCAAAAGCTTAGTGCACTGTGGACAACACATGTATGCAGGGGAAGGGAGAGCAGCAGGAACCGAACAGTGCTCATAACTAAGCGTGTGTGTGTGTGTGTGTGTGTGTGTGTGTGTGTGTGTGGCGTGAATCAAATTCCCTCCTAATCTACCACATCCTGTGCAAGTTGGCAGAGTGATGTATTTTTTTACTTCCCAGTCGGGGCTGACAAAGAAGGCCTGGCTCAGTCACCCTGCTGGCTTTTCTGCCTGAGGAGGGGCTAAAACCTCGGTATCCCCCCTTGTAATCCTGCACTCCAACCGCCACACTACAGAGAGAGAAAGAGATAAAACAGAAGACCTTCCAGCCCTGTGAAACACACGCCAGAGGATGTTATAATCAGAGGCCGGTGATCTCTGCAGCCAGCTAACACGTCCATTAAAGCCGTAATCTACGGAGGCTTCGCAGCTCAACCAAGAATGAGGAGTGGGGAAGGGAATCCTGGGGCCCTGGATGTAGCGGGCAGCTGAGGGGCTCAGTAAACTAGGAGCAGCTCACCCTGCAAATAAGCAGCACGTTGCTCAAAACAGTGGTGAAATCTGCAGGATGAGGCTCCCTACGCCCCGCTATTACACCTTTTGAAGTAACACCCAACAGTGTAAGTGTTGAGGCTGGCGAAGCAGGAACCAGCAGTTCCCATATCTCAGCAGCCTGGCTCACCAGCGCACCAAGTATGTGTTAATTTGGAAGGGTGCTCGAATCCTTGAGGAAGTATAAAAGTTCCTAATGACACAATCAACTGTTATGTGTGAGGCTTTATACTTGTCTGCAGTAACGATTCTAGTCTAGACGAGATGTGTCTGTTACTCTTCTATCAAGCCAAGCCAAGCCAAGCCAAGTAGTTGAGTAATGCTGAAGAGTCAAGTGACCAGCAGCCCCCCAAACTGTGTTTCTTTGTGACAAGAAGATGGGATCATGATGGATGTCTAAAGCAAAAGTACTGGCTTCTTCTTCTCAGCCACAGCTGAGCCCGAAGTGGACGAACAGCCCCGGAGCTCCATACGGACTGGCCCAGGGGGCTGGAGGAGTCTGCATGGCCATAGCCCCAAGGACAGTGAACCCAGGGGTAAGTGGTGGGGCTGGGCCAGCGGTTGTTTTCTGGGCTCTTTCCCCACCTTTGTCCAGCAATGCATGTAGGAGGCAACTTCCCCTCACCTCCCTCCAGAGGGAGGGGATAGTGATATCTCCCCTCTATATAGATAGTGGTTTGGGGGAATAGTGATGGAATGCGATGCCACCATGGCAATGGGTCTGCTCGCTCACATACCTTGCAATGACAGATTTGACAGTGTCCCCCTCCTCTACAAATTTTGAGGGGCTCTGCCAGATAACATGGATTGTACCCCACAATATCTTGAGTGGCTTAACAGCTGCACTCCACTCCCCTTCATGGAGAACAGCTACAACCTTTACATGGCCGCCTGGACTTTCTCACACACTGCTCCCCCTTGCAACAGAAAGCTTTCCTCCTCTTCCTTAATCCAAGCAATCAAAGGATTACTCAGAAGGGGCTCTGGATTTGCCTCAGTGAGCAGGGGGGTGGGTGAGAAAATCTCAGAGATTCGTTCCAATTCTGTGATTCCGACTTGATGATTTCCGGGTCTGGCCTCGGCGGCTCTCCAGCTGTGGCTCGTGCAGAGAGGGCGCTGGGCTTGTTGGCTTCAGACTGGGCTCTCTGATCCAAGTAACAAATTGCAAAGAGTCCTCACACTGTGCCTTCTCTCTGAGCCCAGGACTGCACACTTTCCACACTGGTCCCTTTGCTTCCTGCTCTGGATCATGCCTTTGTTCCCACCCAGAGTGGGCATTTGCTCGGGTCCACCCGCTGGCTGCTTATTATTACTTTTATTTATTATTTATTCAAGCTGGAGGCCACTGAGTTATCTAGACCATGCAGACCCTCAACAACAACATCAGCTACACTGAAATGTCTGTTGAAAAGAATTATCTGCCCCCCAATGGCAAAAACAAGGACAAATCAAAACATTGCCAATAACAATACCCAATAAATTCAGATGAAATATTGGTGGCAAACCATCATTCCTGAAGGCTCTCCAGATGGACCTCAGGGGACCTGGTGCCACCCATCCCTGCAAGAATCCCCCTTGTCTTTCCCGCAGGTTCCAGTGAAGCCGCTGAGATGCCAGGCCGTTTAGCTCCTGGGGAGCGTCAAGCAGGTGATGGAACTTCTCTTCCAGAGACTCCCAACCCCCAAATGGTGAGAGGCCACGCTCTTGACGGGTCTGGCAAACAAGCAGGCTGGGGTAGGGTGTGGGGGGAGAAGGGCCAGCACCCAACTGCACCCAAAGCATTGTTTTCTTCCTTCTGCTCGCAGATGTCGGCAGTCTATGCCGAATTGGAAAGCCGCCTGACTGCTGGCTTGGGAGGGAAGCTGGGCCACCTGCCTGTGTGTCGGGCATCATCCCTGGTTCCAGAGCCAGCAGGTAACCTCTCCAATCTTGTGGGTGTACACGAGATAAATTTGGAGAATTTTAGTTGGGATGAAATTGGAGCATGGAATTTGTTAGGGAAAACTGGGAGCTTTTTCTCCCTGGTTGGTGGTGCTCCAAGATCAGAACTGAGAGAACTTAAAATCAGGTGGACTTTTGTAAAGCTGTAAGGGCCAAATAAATCCCAATTCATAGATTCTCTCTCTTTAAAATTCAGTTGAACAGAAGCATGATCGTCATAAATGTCGTGTTGAGGTTCACCCAGCAGACAGTAAGGACTGTCCTTTTTTCAAGAAGGCAACATTCAAAGTCAGAAAGAAACGGCTTCTCTTTCTGTTATCCCCTTCCCCGATGGAGGGAATGCTACACACACCAGATAGTATTTCACAAAAATGTTGGTCACTTGGAAATCATTTCAAAGTGTTTTTCTCTTCTGTTTTCCAAAAAAGGCACTGAGCACCTCTCATTATCTGTTAGGCTAGATTCTCCAAACTGGCTAACGTAACTTAAATAGCAGGTAATATTCTGACGTTGATTCTTTTCCTATATTAAGTGGAGGATGAATATGCCTCATTCTCAGCACTGAGATACTCAGTGTTTTTTTTGCAAGGAAAATAAATTCGTTTTCTTGATCAGCCTGGGGGATTTCTAGATTCCCCAAGGTGCCTGAATGGGATCTGTTGTAAGAGAAGATCTGTGTTAGTTTATGGTGGTAAAAAAATCAGAAAGAATCTGGTAGCACCTTTTCCAACTACAGTAACACATTTTATTAAAAGGCAGAAGTTTCATGAGCTGCAGCTCCCGAAAGCTTCTGCCTTTTAATAAAATGTATTAGAAAAGGTGCATTTCTGACTGAATGAGATCCGGTGCCACTGCTGTGGCTGGTAAAGGCCAACGTGCCCTGGAATAAGTTGGCGTTATGCGGCAGATGGCCGCGTGTCCCTTTCTGTGCCTTCTGCAGGCGCCCGAAAATCAGGCCTGGCTATTTCCTGGCAGAATGATCCTGCTCCGCAGCCTGGCTATTACCGTTCGCCTGGTGGCCTCCCTTCCCCCAGCAGCACAGACTCGAACCCCTATGTCAGCCTGGACAGCAGCCCCGCCTGGTCCCCTAAGCAGAGCCCCCCATCGCGCCGGAGGAAGCTCTTCACCTTCTCGCGGCCACCGCGCAGCAGGGACACCGACCGCTTCCTGGACGCGCTGAGCGAGCAGCTGGGGCATCGGATCACCCTGGTGGACGACTTCCTCACGCCCGAGAACGATTACGAGGAGGTGGGAGGCGCTGCCGGGAGTTTCCCCTCTAGAGTTGAAGCGTCTTCTGAACAGGCACCTGGGCCCTGCCTGAATCCTCCATTTCCTTGGGACGAAAAATTGCCCAAGGCGAAAGTCCCACAAGTGTTTTTTCCACTTGTTTAGTGTGTCTAAACAAGTAATGTAAATCTTGTTATTACTAAACAATAACTGAAACAAGCCTAGAATCCTCGGATGGGAAGGGACCTGCCCAAGTCAGGAATCCTCAGACCATTCTGGACAAATGGCCGCCCGGTCTTTTCTTGGAAACAGCATGAATGCACAACGATACCCCAAAAGGCTGGAAATTGAGCCTGGTCCTGCTGATTCCCTTTGATTGTTTTTGTCTCTTGTACCCCAAACCTATTGCACCGGGAAGAGGCAGAACGTCCCTTGGTGCCCGGCTTTCTAACTTCCCGGAGCCTGATAACCCCCCAAAAGTTCCACACCCATGCACTGCCCTTCAAATGCTGTTGCAGAAAGAAGAATGTTTGGTAAAACCAAGACAGACATTTTGGTTCAACCAAGGTCTGTGAACCTGGCTCTGAATCTGAACCCAGATTCCTGCGCAGGGTGGGATGGCAGCACCCAGCCGACCTTGGCTGATCCCTGGCCTGGGTAGTGCTGTGACAGGAGGCCACGAGGGAATAGTAGAGCTGAAGGCTGAGCTGGGAAGTCGAAAACTATTCCAGCAGCCCACCTTTGCGTAGGCAACCGAAAAATCTGCAAAGATGTGGCCGCGTGGCCACTTGGCTTTTCTTAGAAGCTGCTTTAAGGTCTCAGGGACCCAAAAGGCCACCGTTGATGTAACGGAGTCTGCTCAACTCTGGCTAATGCCGTGGCTGGCAAGAGAACCTGAAGGCACTTGTCAGGAGCCAGGACCTGGCTCGCTCCATCCAGTGTTTCTCAACCTTGACGGCTTTAAGACCTGTGGACTTCAACTCCCAGAATTCCCCAGCCAGCAGGAATTCTGGGAGTTGAAGTCCACAGGTCTTAAAGCCGCCAAGGTTGAGAAACACCGCCTCAGTCATTTGAGAGATAAATTAGTTTTTATGCAGATGTATTTGTCAGGATTCTTCTTATGGCAACGTATTTATGGGACCGTTTGTAGCAACTTTTCCGTTTGACAATTTGGAGCCATCTGGGTGCTAGTAAACATCAAAGAAAGTGAAAAACAACAGGCTTGGGGGAAGCCAAATGTTATTTTGCTTCACTGAAACGTAAAATGCCACTTTAAAGGCTGTGTTTTAACGAACGCAGAGAGAGTTAAAATACAGAGCAGGGCCTCAAAAGCTAAATGAGAAGCATCTGCCAGCCAAAACAGTCCTCCAAAGGAACAGAGGGCAACTTTGGTTGCTTATGGCATGCCGGGCTCTGTGTGGCATCTTGAGGGCCATGCTTTGGAAATGGCGGGCGGGGCCTATTTTGGAGAGGAGTTTTGCAAGCCTGAAGTGGGTGTCTTAAGCATCTGCAACCTTAACTTACCCCGCACCCTTCCAAAAATGCAAAAAAGACTTGGTTTTGGCCCTACCCGTTTTGAAGGCCAGAAGAAGAAGATGCTGGGTGTTCCACCTGGGAAAGCAGCCGCTCTTCAGGATGAGCCATGGGTGTCCAGAGGGTGGTCCAAAAGTTAAGATGGTGGCTGCAATTGTGACTGAAGCATGTAAAAAACAAGCAGAGCTTCAGTGGTTGCCATCTTGATTTTTGACCACACCTTGTGGAATTAAGCAGGTGTCAGAAAGTCCTTAGAGCAGGGTTCCTCAACCTCAGCAACTTTAAGACACGTGGACTTCAACTCCCAGAATGGCTGGCTGGGGAATTCTGGGAATTGAAGTCCACCCATCTTAAAGTTGCTGAGGTTGAGGAACCCTGCTTCAGAGGACAGGAAAACCTCTTCCAGGCAGACACCTCCCAAGGGAAAGGCATGGGGAGGAAGGGAAGAAGATGCCTTTTCCTGGCCATCTTCATTGTGCCCGCCAGACGCCAGTCTTGCATATAAGTGAACCCCCCCCCCCCCCCCCGCGGAAGGCTGTGCCCAACCAATAAAGACCCTCAGTGGCTTAAGGCGATAGCCTGGTTCACACTACATGCTGATAACGATTGCCTTCCCACTGCAACCCGAGCCACAAATCAGCCAACCTTATTTGTGATGTGTGGTGCCAACCCAGCCTGGATGTTTGCAAGGACCAGCAGGGACCAAGAGATCTGAAAATCGTCCTCTTTGAGGGCGAAGATGCGGAGGGACGTTTGTCGCCCCCTTTTCTTGGATGCAGGGCTCCTTCCAAACCATGATGCTGTCACACGGGTGCAACGTGCTTGTGATGCCGTGATGCCCTTTGCCTCTGGAGCGGTTCTTCGGACTGAAGGCTCACCTCCCGTCCCTGCCTGTCTCTCCCCAGATGAGTTTCCACGATGACCAGGGCAGCTACATCGCCAATGACCAGAGCAGTGCCAGCGAGGGCTTGAGCAGCAGCGAAGGGAGTTCCCTGACTTACTCCATCTTGTCGGACCACGTCCCCCCGCCTCCAGTCAGCCCACCCCCCGTACCTCCACAGCCCCATGACGCCAGGGAGAAGCCCAGGGCCCCAGAGGCTGCCCAGAGCACTTCCTCCTGCCCCCGCCCCACCGCCCAGCTGCTCCCCCCACCCCCTCCCCCTCCCCCTCCCCCTCCTCCCCCAATGCCCTGTGTGCCCCCCGCAATGCTGCAAGGCATCGCTCAGCGCAGGAGCGAGTCCAAGCACATGAGTGTCAAGCGGCTGCGCTGGGAGCAGGTGGAAAACTCCGAAGGCACCATCTGGGGGCAGGTAGGATCAGAACCCCAATGGAGGTGCATGGCCCCCACCTCGCCCCCCGGCCCCCGCTTCGCTGAAGTCCTCTGAGCTCTCTGTTCCGCCTGATGAGAAGTCTGTGAAGTCTGCAAGCGTGCGCACTCTGCTGCCCCAGGGCAATTCACTGTATTGTTCTGAATGCTGTGCTAAGCTTTGCCTCTCCTTTCCGTGAGCATTTCCATGGTTATGAAGAGGGAGATGCCCCACCCTTTTCTGCTTCTCCTCTTGTTGCTCTGGGGTGTGTGTGTGTGTGTGTGTGTGTGAGAGAGAGAGACATTGATAGAGATGAGAGACTTATTTATATACAGATAAGCAATATTTGCCCCCCAAACAGAACTCCTCCTCACCTGTTGCACGCCTGACCCTCTTGGGAGAGGGAGGTGGGCTTGCCAGGTAGTTCCTCCCCCCGGCTTACCTCGGTGCCCTTCCTTTGCTCGGGGCTTAGTGCAAAGCGCCGGGCAGCCGGCAAATGGGCCGGTTGGGCATCAGCCACGGGCCCAGCGCCACGGGGCCCTTTGAACAGCCAAGGGCGAGTCTGGCCTTCGGCGTCACCGCCTCCGTCTTCCTTTCTCGCGCAGCTCGGGGAGGATTCGGACTATGACAAACTGAGTGACATGGTCAAGTACCTGGACCTAGAGCTGCACTTCGGCACCCAGAAGCCAGCGAGTGAGTCCTCGGTCTCTGCGCGGCTGCGACAGCAGGAGCTTCTGGGAAGGGGGCCTGCTTTGGTGGGAGTGGGGTGGGTGGGGTGGGGTGGGGTGGGGTGGGGGTGGGGCAGGAGAAGCAGCTCGCCGTGGCATGTTGGAGGTGCCACAACCCCCCTTCCTACCTGGCCGGGGGGGGTTGGCGCATTGTGGATTTGCTTTGCGGCTGGGGCTTCCTCTGCCTCTTGCACTACCCCCCGCTTCCCCACAAGCCTTTTGCGTACTGACTCGGTCGGCATCACGTTGCCTTCGCTGCTGCTCCCTGGGTGCTGTTTCTTTGTGTGTGGAGTCTTCCTGGGCTCACGGTCACATCCGGTCACCCCACGGCTCCTCAAATTAGGCCAGTGTTGTCTGGGTCACAGCTGGACAAGGAGTGGGCGGGCAGGAGCAGCACCACACATTTACTCCAATGTGCTCCCAGGGGAAGGGGGAGGAGAGAACCATCGGCACATTTGCAAAGCACGCGGACTCTGCTCTTCGTGGGGCCACCTGGGGATCTCCAAATATGAACTCCAGCCCCCATCATGCCCAGCACTTCCTCTGGCTGCACCGGGTGTCACGGGAGCGATAACACAGAGTCTGGCAGGAGAGGTTGGGAGAGGACGCTTCTGTCATCCAGAGAGTGTGGTGTCCATCCTGGCAGTGATCCTTACAATGGCCCTGCAGGTCAAGGCGCTAGGCGAAGATGCAGGAGGCCTGAGTTCAGACCCACCTTCCACCATGGAAACTGGGGGTGACTTTGGCCACTCACGCTCTCTCCACCCAACCTACCTGATAGGGTGGTTGTTGTGGAGAAAGACTGGAGGAGAAAGCATAATGCCTTGAGCTCCAGAAAATCACTAACCTTTTTTTTTTCTTGGTGCCTTCTAGTCAGTTTTTGACTCCTGGCAACTGCCTGGACTAGTCCCTGCAGTTTTCTTGGCAAGTTTTTTTCAGAAAGTGGCTTGCCCTTGCCTCCTTCCTAGGGCTGAGAGGAGTGACTGGTCCAAGGTCACCCAACTGGCTTCATGCCTCAGGCGAGACTAGAACTCATGACTTCCAGGTTTCTAGCCTGGTGCCTTCACCACTACACCAAACTGGCTCTCTAACTAATAAATGAATAAATAGGCTTGGTTGTAATCATTATTCCCATATGAAGAGGGAGCCTGAAGCCGAAAGGGGCTTCCTCATGGCCATTGGGGAGTTCTTGGTTCACAAATTTAGGGATACCCCCCAGCCTGCAGTGGTTGGGCTCCCCCCAGGTGGCTCTTGAAAGCCCCTGAAGACCACAGTCCTGCTCACCATTGCCCTCCAGAACTGGTTTCCAGAGGTAGACTGCCTCTGAGCTTGCAAGTGGACTATCGTCCTTGTGCCTTGCGCTGCTCCAGAGCACCCAGAAAGCCACCTTGGCAGGGGAGACACAAATGCCCCTTCCCCAGCCTTAGACGGGGGGATAATCATGCCACTGTGACCTTGGGAAGAAGGCAAAGGTGACAGCGGCTGGGTGGGCCAGTTGGAGAAGCCAGGCGGAGAAGTTTAAGCCACGAGAAGTGAAGGTGAGAAGTCTTCCCCCAAGAAATAATGGGGAATGAGGGAGAAGGAGTGGGTGGGGCTGAGACGTTCTGAGGTCTTGCCTTTCGCAGCTTGGACTTTCCATGCGATCCTGGGATGCCTGTGGGTGCCCACGGGGAGCTTCCGGGGTGCCCAGCATGCGTCATTCCAGTCCTACAGCTTCATTTCTCTCCTTCCCAAAGCTCCTGAACCCGCTCCTTATCTCAAATTAAATCTTCAGTTTCTCTTCCAGAGCCAAGCCCCTTGCCAGAGCCCCTTAAAAAAAGGCACGTGGTTGAGATTCTGTCACACAAAAAGGCCTACAACACAGGTGAGTAACAGCCGGTGTGCCAGGAGGGCGCAGAGCAGACCTCGGGGCACCGGACAGGTAAAGGGGATACAGAGCCCTTGCCCAAGCCAGGGGTGTCCATAGGCATGGTCAAAAAGGTCAAGGGGGTGCGTCGCACATAAAAAGCGGGGAGCATTGCCCCATCGCAGCCACCATCTTGATCTCTCTGACCTCACTCTGCAGTTGCCCAGCCAACAACACCATCCCGAACTCCTGGAGCAAAGGTAGGATACCAGTCACAGGGCTGGAAGGGACCTCGGAGGCCTTCTAGTCCAACCCCCTGCCCAGAGCAGGAATCCTCAGGCCCCTCTGGACAAATGGCCCCCCGGTCTTTTCTTGAAAACCTCCGGTGATGAAGTCCAAACGTAAAGAATAAACAGGTCTGTGGCAGAAAGTGCCACTGCCCTCGCTTGAGAGTCACTGGGGGCGGGGGAGACAATCGCGGCATCGTGCTGCCCTGCTGGATGGGGGGAGGCATCCTTGTGGGCCTGGCCGGTCCTCGTCTGAACCAAAGCTGCTTTGGCACAAGGCCTGCCCAGCATCCTCACTGGTGCTTTCTCCTCCTCCGGCCAGCCATCCTGATTGCTCACCTCAAGCTCTCCCACATTGAGCTGCGCCAAATCCTCCTGAGCATGGAGAGCGACCGCTTGGAAGCCTCCCACATCAAGCAGCTGCTGCTCTATGCACCAGATGCTGAGGAGGAGCAGCGCTTCCACAGCTACCAGGGCGACCCTGGCAAGCTCAGCGAGCCGGACCAGTTTGTCCTGCAGGTGAGTCTGAACAAGGGTGCCGGGAGGAGGTCTGCTGCTACGGGGAACCGGGGTGTGTGTGTCCAGCTGGGGACCGGGGGAGTCATGAAAGCTTTTAGCAGCTCCCTGCAAAGGCCGAGGACAGGTGCGGTGTCCGTGGAAAACCTCTCGGGGGCGGGGGGGGTGTTGGTGTTGGAATAATCTGACCGTCAGATTCAGAGCCCTTCTGAGGATTGGCCAAGGTGCTTTCTTGACGTGGGGCTCTGGAGAAAGTGGTGGAAGTGGGCTGGACAAGATGTGCATGTGTTTAATAAGCATCGGCCCTTTTCCTGGCCCATAAAGAGATGTTCGCGCATGTCTGTCCCCCCCCAATCTTGCTCCCCCTTTCCCGCTGCCTTTTCCCCACTTCTGCTCTGAAGCCAGAAGCCTGCCGGGCTGGGAGCCCACTTCTGGCAGCAGAGCGATGGGTGGGCTGCCAGGCAAGGCAGCGTGTTCCGTTTTTGTCCCCGTGCGCTTGGGGCACCTCTACACAAGGAGCCTGTGCCGGCGGGAGAGCTCTGCGGTCTGTTTTCCGTGATGTCTGAGTGGGTTTATTTCTGGCTGGGCTATGGGCTGGTTGAAACCATGGTGGAGCAAGCTTGCTTTCTTCAAAATGTCATGGCTCCCTCTCCCTGCTGGAGGGAATCCTGCCCCAGGCTATGGAACTTCAGGTCCTGTAAGAGAAACTTTGCAAGTGCTGGAAATGACCCCGGAGGTCATCTAGTCCACCCCTGCCCAGTCCAGATTTAAAGAACGTTCAGCTCTTCTCCACTATCCAGCCTAAACAAGCAAGGCTAAATTGACAAGAATGGTGTCTGTTTTCTCTTTTCGTCTGAAAGGGAAGGCGAAGCGAAGAGTCTGGAATGCTTGACTGTTTCCCCCTTTTCTTTCTTTCCCTTTGGTGCAGTGCGGGGGGGGGGCAGAGAGGATTTCGGTTGCTACAGAACCTGCAGCAGCTTTTGGGGGGGGGGAGACAGCGATTTTCACTGCCTGTTTTCAGGGTTTCAAGCCAGGAGAGTGAGAGGGCCCCGGATCCCCTTCCCTTCTGGCTGCTTCGGAGGGCTTGCCGAAGGAAAGCAGGAGAAGTTTACTTTGTAAACTGAATCCGCACTTTCCCTGCTGTGTCAACAAAGCAGTTGCTGGGCTTGCAAGGCGTGCTTAAGTAGGCCATCTAAAGACTCCATGGCTAGATTTATAAATCATGGTGAGACTCACTGGGCTAGAAGGGGGTTGGGTAGTTGGTGATTCAGCACCTGGCCAGGATCACCCTCCAGTTAACTTCAAAATAGCTTGGGTTAATTGTTCAGTGGCGTAGCCCTGCTTTTCCGCCATCTGCTGCCAAATCCTCCCATACATGGTTCTGGCTGGGTTCTAGTGTATTGTGTGAACCATCCAATGTGTCAGGTGTAGCCACCTGGGACTTCTGTTAAACATACGCCCTGGCCGCATCGTCCCTCTTGTAAACTGATGTCCAGAAGAATGTCAAAGCAGATTATCTCTTGACGGGAGCACGTTCCTAGGAGAAAGCCTCAGCAGGGCTCCCACAAGCAGTCCTGGGGACTCTTGGCTCAGCTTTTCCCGTCCTCCCTGTTTCGACCATACCTGTGGACATCCTTGAAAGTGCTGCTCTTTGCTGGAATTCCTGGAATAGGAGCTGCAGGGAGGGCAACTAGGTTGGAAGGGTAAAATGTCATCCTTGTGCTCCAGACTGCCAGAACGGTCGCTGCCTGTTGCCATCTCAAGGAGTCTGTGCCCGTTTAGCTCACCTCGGGCGCGATGGTCTTCCTTTGTCCTTCCTTTCGCTTCTCTTTCAGATGCTTTTGGTGCCTGAATATAAAACCCGCCTGTGCAGCCTTCACTTCAAGACTACCCTGCAGGAGAAGGTGGAGGAGATCACCGCCAGCTATGAGTGCATCTACAGCGCTTCCCTGGAACTGAAGAACAGCAAGAAGCTGGCAAAGATCTTGGAGGTCTGTCAAACGTCCTTGTTCTGGGATCAGCCACTAGGGGGCAGCCATCTTCTACTCAGCCACCCCCTGGCAGCTCCCAGACTCCTGGGGTGTGAATAAGCCCCACCACCAGCTGCCTCTTCTTCTTCAACTTCTCCCTCTCCCTTGGACGTCTGCAGGATGTTGCTATTCTTTGTGGTTCTTCTTGTTTTCCCAGTGTTTCTTTCACCTCTTTTGACATCTCAAAGCCCCTGATTTTTCTGGAAGGAACTGAAGGGAAGGTCATCCTGGCAGAGTCTTCTTCCTGTAGGCACCTCTAATGTCTTGGTCTCCAACTCCTGTCATCCCCAGCAAAGGCAGTGCTGGTTGGGATGATGGCAGTCGGAGGCCAAGAGCCCTGGAGAGCTGCTTGTAGCTCAGCCCTTTTGTCTTCTGCAGAAGTGCTTTGGATGGCCTACTTTGCCAGGGCGGTGATACTGAGGGATTGTTAGATTTTGGCCCTTCCCCACAAGGAGGGAAGCGTGGAAGACTAGAATTCTGGTGAGACGTATCCTATGGCCCTGGTTTTTCCCTGCCTAGAGCTCACTAGGGTTACGGTTAATTTATTTTAGCGCTGTCTTGGGCAATCCCTAGGAAGTAATCTGCTGCACCAGGAGGGCTTGGCTGTGCTGCTGCCCAGTTGTTCTGGAGCTTAGGTCTGCCCCCTCCCTCCAACGTGCAAGGTAATTCGGAGTCCCAGAGGGACAAAACAGCTTGGAAAGGCTATTTGGAACCGAAAGCAGAGGGGGCTTAGGCTTCTCCTCCCCCCCAGCTGTTCCTCTGTCCCAAATGCCCCAAGTTGCCTTCCTTTGCAGAGAAACAGCTCTGGAGCTTCAGGACATGCATTAACCTGTAACAGAGAGTGGCCCCCAGGAGCAAAAGAGGCAGAGGCAAGGAAGAATCCCAAATGATGCCTTGGACCCACTTAAAAGGCCATAAATAACACCTGGTTAACAGCTCAGTCCTTTGCTGGCTATCAATTAACTCAGAGTTAGGAGGGAAGCACGCTGCTTGGTGAGCTAGAATCCAGCCGCCAGCCCAGGGGGCCCTCTGTCCTCATCACTCCTGCAGACCTGGAGCTCCCCTGGGCCCCAGAGCGAGGAAGAAGGGGAGGGCTGCTCATTCCCGTGCATGGAAGCTGACCTGGCTCTCCAGTGGTGGACTAAGGGCAGGGGCTTCTGCTCCTGATGTCTCTTAGTGCCTTCTGGATCTGGGCCAGCTTCTGGGCGTTCTTTGGAGGCCTGCTATGTAAGCCCCCTGGAAGTGAGGAGGTGGGGGATCTACCCTGGGGCCCTCCAGATATATAGGGCCTTGGGCCATGGTTCTTCCCCAGTAGCTCCTCTATGAATGATCAGCCAGGCCCTCCAAGCGTCTGCCTCTTCTGATCTGGAGAGCTGAGGTCCCCAGAGCCTCGCTTGAGCAACCAGCTCGGTTCGCACAACACCCTGAGGGCTGTTCTGCATCACAGCACCAAAATATGCTATCCTGGCAAAAATAGGAAGGGCTGCACTTCTGACCCCTCCTCTGCCTTGGGAATGAAGCAAATGAGGGCTCTGCCCACACCAGAAGTGGGGTGGGGGGAGGAGAGAGATGGCATGGAGAATGTTAACTGGGGCAGTGCCAGGCCCAGGGCTCTCCCACTGCCAGCCCTGGATCCAACAGCGTGATTCAGAGAACTGGTCACCAAGGACTGTGCTCTCTGCTTCTCTCCCCATGGGTGGCAGGAAAAGTGGCCAAGGACAGAGTGGGAAGGGAAGGTTTTCGGGGACTTCTCCCACTTTGGGAGCACCAGTTTGCTCCCCTGAGTGCCACCCAGGGCCCCCCCAGTGAAGTTGCCACAGGGGTCACTGCAGGGGTGAGGGCAGCAGAGCCACCGAGAAGCTGTGCCAGCTTTCCCTTAGTGCTGACGGCAGAAGAGCGGCGGGCTTTCTGTCAATAGCCCAGCGACACGGCTTGTGCCTAATCCTGGGCAAGGGGCTTTTCAGACAGGCGCCTGTGGGCTTCCAGCAGCCCAGTGGGAGAACGTCAGGGCTTCTCCCATGACTGCACCCAGGCCATAGGGTGGCTGAGCTGTAAAGGAAGGTGGAACTACGGCGCCTCTGGGAAGCAGTGGATGGACTGTTAAGGAAGGGGAAATGGCCACTCGGTCCTGGGAGAGCAGAAGGTGTCAGAATAGCCCAAACCTGACAGGCTTTCAAGATGCCATTATTATACCCAACAATGCTAAGATGGCATACGTGGAGGCCTTTTAGTGTCTGTTCCTTGACCTGGCCTACCTCAAAAGGCTGACAGGAGCTGGAGAGTAGAAATGCTGCTTCCCCTTAATTCCCCCCCTCCCAGTTTTGGTCAAAGCTACAAGGGTCGTGCTTGACCTGTATCCTGCAGCATTCCAGAAGACCATTGACATCCTTAAGGTGACACGGGTCCAGCAGTCTTCCAGAAGAGGCAGGGGAGTATGGGTCCTTTACGGCAGAGATTGACAGCAGAAGACCACGACCCCTTCCTGCCTTCCGTGGGGAAAGTGGCCTTGCTGGTGCTGGTAGAGCCAGCACTCAAAAAACAAGTGTTCCTTTCTCTTCCGCTTCTCCTGCCACCCGTGGGGAGCGTGTATTGTGCAAACCATGACAGTTCAGTTGTGTAATCTATGGTTGACTGTGATTTTGTGAAAACTCACAGTATTTCCCTCTGATACTTACTTTGCTCATGTGCAGCATCTCCAGGCAAAAAGGAAAGGCAGAGGCTGGACCAGGTGGCCACCGAGCCCCTTTACAATTCCCACTTCTCTAGGATGCAGCTATTAGAATCGTCATCTCAGTATGTTCAGCTGCCTCATATCTAGTCCGTAAAAACTTAGCCAGACATTGCCTCTTCTGGCTGGGCTCTGTGACAGGCAGAAATCCTGTGTATACAGTGAGACCTGCCATATCTCTGCCTGTGGTGTCAACCAGGACTGAATCATGTTAATCATACTGCTGATGCCTGTCAGTCAGGTTCAGCACCAGCTGGTAGGGCAGAAATGGGAAGAGAGGTAATTGGTGGTCTTCTCTGATCTGTGATTCACCAGAAACTTTCTTTGCAGTTTGTGCTGGCCATGGGGAACTACTTAAACCACGGGCAACCCAAAACCAACAAAACAACCAGCTTTAAAATCAACTTCCTCACAGAGGTATGTAGGTTCCAAAGCTGGCTAGATGGATGCTCTCCTTGGGATATTGATTATGCGTTATCAAGCCTTGGCGTCCACGTAGGTAGGCCTTCTCCAGGATGTTCTCCCCCACAACCTGCTCCTTCAGGTCTCCCAATGGTGCACCTGCCGCTGCTGTAACACAGTCCATCCCCTTGGCTGCTGGTCATCCTCTTCTTCTCTTTCCCTCCACCTTTCCCAGCCCTAGGGCTTTCTCCAGAGAGCAAGGTCCTTGCATAATGGATCCCAGAATGAGTGAACTGAATATGTTGAATTCCACAATCAAGCTGACTCTCTGTTTATATTAATATTTATATTTCTCTAATGCCTGGACCAGACAGAGATCCAGACGCAGGGCGCTACTTATTGGCGTGTTTCATTGCTAACCAGTCTGGGAAACTACCCACAACTTCAGTGTATCCTGTAGGTTTCAGAGGTGTCTCCAGGGGAGTGGTGTGTGAAAAACATCAAGACGGTAGCTTTGATCAGGGAGTCAGGTCAACTCATTTGAGTTAATCTTGTAGCTTTAAATTCCGCAAATGTGAATGCCGCTCTTAAGGCCACCTTCTTCCCAGACTCCCCAGGAAGCCTAAACAAAATCAGACGGCTTTAATGAATGGTCCAGAGAGGCACTGGGCTCTCAACAGGTCCAAAGCACATCTTCCAAATAATTTTCAAAGAGTTGAATTACTGCCTGGTGATTTACATTGTAGACAGTGTTCCTCTCTGGATTTGCAAAAAGGTTTTCAGAAACTGAATGCATCTGCTTGGAGGCTTGGAAAAAACCTCCCTCTTGTTTTTTCACTCAGGAAAATGAATTTGTCAGTGAGCAAGGAAGGCTTTCATTTTCCAGATTTCTACCTCAAGAAGATCTTTCTTGGGGCAATAACTGGCAAACTGCCTACAGGGACATTTGTCCTCATGGGGGTCATCTGGGAATTGCATCTGACCCCTCTTGAAAGTTGGGTCCGGTGGTCTTGGAAAGCGCCAAATTCCCTGCTTCCTCCAGTAGCCATCAGAGGATGAGCTACGTGCCAACTGTGCTGGGACCCTTGTGAGCCTACTCAGTCAACATGATGGCGGAATCTACTCTCCCCAATAGCAAGGCAATGTATTGTTGGGCAGAGTGCATTACTAGGGCTGCAGGATTAAATTTTGTTATTGAAGAGTTGCCTCTAATTTTCACTTGCCAAAAAGCGCAGAGCGGCAAGGCTGTTTGGCACCTGGATCTGGCCAGCTTCAGAAGCCCAGATGCTCTTACATAGCACTAAGCCTATGACAACGGTTCAGTTTTTTACATGGTTAGAATACCCAAAATAGGATGGAAATGTGGAATAAGGAATTGGAGCGTTCAGTACACAAATGCCAAGGGACACCCATTCTGCATTTATGTCAAGTGGCCATCGATGGAAACCCTGCTTACTTCAGCAACAGGTGGGAATGGCTGCCACACACCTAGCTGGGTCAAGGAGGGGTCTTCCGTTCTGTGCAGGCTGTTGCCTTGAACCCCTTCACGGCATGGGGGCGGATACTTGTGGGCCCTGCTCCAGCTCCCGCCCATTAAGGCAGGCCTGCGGTGTAGCGGCGCCTGCCCCCGGGATTAGGCTGGCCCCAACCCCGCTGGCCTCCCGCAGAACCCTTAAGACCTGGCTTTTCTCTCGGGCGTGTTGAGCTCCTGAGTTGCACGGGCCTGTGGCCATTTTCCCTTCTGAAGTGCTTTTCTTTTGTATTTTGCTTCCGTACTGATGTTTTCCTTGTGTTAACCGCCTGGAGTCGCTGGATGCGAGATGGGCAGCCGCATGACTCTAATAAATGATCCTCAGGCGCTTAAACCAAACTGATCGTGTGCAGGCTCCGCTCGCTCCCTGGGTCAGCCGTGTCCTGGGACCCCTGACCCAGGCAGCTGCTCCGTTGCGCCAAGAGCTTTGCAGGACTGCTGCCACAGGACCTGCTTTGCAAGCTGCAGAGGGATTTGACTGGGGTAACAGCTGAATGGGTTAGGTGGGGCGTGAGAATAAGGTGGCTGGTTTAGTTTTGTTGCGTGAACCCGACCATTGCGAACAAGCATGTTCGTCTTCTCAAGACGTTTTTTGCTGCAATGAGGGAGCATACAAGAACTGCATGGACTGGAATTACTCTGTCAGTGGTAAGTGTTCCCTTCTCTTTCTGGCTTTGTTCTAGCTGAACATGACAAAAACAGTTGATGGGAAATCCACTTTTCTGCACATTCTTGCCAAATCGCTTAGCCAACATTTCCCAGAACTCCTGGGCTTTGCCAAGGATTTACCCACAGTGCCACATGCTGCCAAAGGTAAAGCACGAAGGATGGGATTTTTTCTGACATCACCTGGTTTGTAGGGAACAGGGATAGAAAAGATCTGTGGGCCTCCGAGGTGTGCCCATTCATTTTTAATCTTCTAACCCGGATTGACCGAAAAGAAGAAAATTGGCTGAATTTGGAAAGAGAAGTTGCCTGAAATTGTAGAAGCTTCCAAAGGCTTTTCCCCGTCTTCATACGATAGACTGGGTCTATCCAATGTGTCTTGCTAAGGAAGGAAAAACCCGCAATCTGTTCATGGTTTCTGAAAAATAAAGCCTGGGAATATTACCTATTGCATATACACAAGTAGCAACAGGGTAACAATAACATCCTCTACTTTGCATAAGCAAAATGGGGCCTTTCCAGAATGAGAAACTGTGACTCACCAGGTAGACTCATCCCATTGTCCACCTACGAGTCCTCCATCTCCATCCTCCATATGGCTTGCAGGCTTCCTCCAGTGGCAGGTCATTTGCTGTCCCCTCTAGCAAGTGACTCTGCCTGCTCCTTGCCCAGGGATGGGCACTCACCCTCAGCTTGTGGTGGGCAGAGAGAGGCTAGAAGTGACTGCCAAGGGCAAAGTGGGTGCTGGAAAGGAGCTGGGCAGCCTTCCCAGAAGTAGGCAGCCTTTGGGTTGGTTCCTCTTGGTGTAATGTAATATGGGCGAGTCACTGCAGACTCCTTTCCTTGCTTCACTAAGTAGAAGATGCAGTGGCTGCTGAAATTCTGTCCTTCTAACATTTTTCTTTCCTTAGTGAATCAGAGAACATTAACAGCTGACCTCAGTGACCTTCATCACACCATCAATGAGATTGAGATCGCCTGCCAGAATATGGTGCCTTCATCACCTGAGGACAGATTTGTGCCTGTGATGGATGTATCTTTTTGTCGAAAAGGGTGGATTTCTAGGAGGTGCTGCCTTCGTTCTACAAATACAGTGCAAGTCCACGGACTGTATGTTGCCCACCCTTTTCCCTTCCTATCTCCAGTAGGAGAGAATGGGGAATGTGCTTGCCCTGTCTCATCCCAAGAGCTCCCCCCAAGACCGTGGAGTGACCCATGGCTTGTAGCTGTACGTAGGAGCTAAAGGAGTTCCCATTTACACGTGTGCAGTGCTAATGCTGGCATCAGAGAGGTCCCTCTGGAAATATATGGCTTCGGAGCTGGTGGCTTTCTTAACTTTTTTTTTTTGGTGCCTTCAAGCAGTCCTTGCAGCTTTCTTGGCAAGATTTCAGAAGTGGTCTGCCATTGCCTGCTTTCTAGGGCTGAGAGGGAGCGACTGACCCAAGTTCACCCATCCGGCTTTGTGCCTCAGGCAGGACTAGAACTCAGGGTCTCCCGGTTTCTAGCCCAGGGCCTTATAGCCACTGCACCGAACTCTCTCTCTTTTTCTTACCTTAACAAATGAGAATGTAGGACGTGTATCCTGCCATGTGTTTGGAGTCAGTTTTTTTGTTGTGTGGATGATGTAGTATTTCTTCTCTGACTTAACGGGAAAAAACAAGTACATGTTGCTTGTTCAGCCTTAACCATCCTCTGCAGGCTTTCCTGGAGAGCGCAGATCCCACCGTACGGTCCCTTGGTGATCTCCAGCATAAAGCCATGGAGGAATTCAGGAAGGTCTTATCCTTCTTTGGGGAAGACTCCAAGGTCACAACTTCTGAAGGATTTTTTGGCATTTTTGCTGAGTTCATGAGCAAATTTGAGGTGAGTGTTGGGTTTTCTTTTATTCTTTTTGAGTTATATCCTGGTGGTGGCCTTGCAGCCACCATGTCAGCCACGTGGACTTTGTTTCATTGTGTGCATTGCTCCTGGAGGATAAGGATAGGGGTAGATTGATCCCAACGTGGCCTAAAACGTGGGCCTTTGCTGCTTTTCTTTCAGAAAACCCAAACAGACCTGACTGCACCAATCTGAGCTTTTTGAACTCACCATGTTCAGTAGAAACTCCTCAGTTGGCAATTGTCACTTAGAAGCTGGCGGGAGACAGGAGAAGATGGCTAGAAATGTGTCTGGTTTCTCCATCTCTTGTGCTGAGCAGTTACACATTTGGGCTTGTTTTGTAGCCTGAAAAAGAATCCAGAAGGGGAAAAAAAACATGCTGGGGGAGGCTTGAGGGGGAAGAGAGCCTAACCTTTTGGAGAGGACTCTGCACATGCTTACCCTGGCATTCTTCCCTCCTGTGTTTTCTTGCAAAGAATGTTCTTCTGATCACGTGGCCGTTCTCTGGAAAAAAAATGCTGGAGAAAAGAATGCCCCACACTGCTGCCAATGTGTGTAGCATTCCTCCATGGGAGCAGGGGGAAAAGCTACTGCTTTGGGGGGCAGGGTTGGTGGAGTTGAGCACGTGTGGCCTAGAAAAGGTACGGTTGATACCTCCGTATCCCTGAGTCCTTTCAGCTTCCGAAAAGAGCTCACCAGTCTCTGAAGTTGTTCCTACTGTCAGGAAGATTCAGTTTCGTTGTTTGTAGCTTGAACCCATTGGCTTAGATCCTGGATGAACTGGCGGCCCCCCAAAGGTTAGCTGAATTCTTCTTCCCACCACTCCCCACTTCAAGTTCGTTTGCAAGATTCTTTTAGTTTCCACATGAAAGAAACAGGAAAAAACATGCCTGAACAACACCGAGGGCGGGGGGGGGGGGGGGGCTGCATGAGCACAATAGGTCTTCTGGAATTGAATTCCTCCTGTTTGGTGTATACTGGCTACCTGACTCACTCATCACCAGCTTGAGCCATCTCGGACTTGGTTACAGTTTGATATAGCAAATTATACTAGGTGACTTGGGAAAAAATGGTCCACCCCTGAAGAGAAGACACCTAGTAGCCCAGACCAGACAGGCCGAGAGCATTGAATCACACATTCATCTTCTCTGATCATAAAATGAGAAGTCCCCAGATGTTTGCAGTGTCCCTGTGCCCTGCATGTGGACATTGCCATGGGGCAGGGTGCATGTTATATGAGAAGCAAAATTGGGCCGCTCGACCCAGTCGAGCAACCAAGGGGCCTTGAAGTGGCATGAAGCAGTTCTGGTCTGCTTAGGGTTCAGCCCCCTCTCCTCACGTCCTCCGAACAATCGCATCAGCAACTGCAGCTTCCACACTGTGTTCTGGTGCAAACAGTGGGAAGTAGCAGAAGGCGGCAAGAACCTGGCGTGGCCTTGAGTGCGGCGGCCTCCGCAGGCGTCAGACTGGAGAAGCCAGAAGCAGGGGGCCTCTTTGGCTCACTCTTCAGCTTTCAAGCTGCTCATCAAGATCGTCTTTGCCTTCTCCGTAGGCACCCACCATGCAGTGAACTGGGGTGTGAGAACCAGAGGCGCTGAGTTGTCTCCTTCTGGGCTTCAGTCCTTACACATGTGGAAGTGTGGTGTTGGGACTCTAGATTGTCTTGATGGCCCAGAACGCCCTTGTGCTTGATGGCTGTCTTATGCTGCTCTCCCGTTATCTCTGCAGCGGGCCTTCAGCGATGTGCAGGCCGGTGAGCTCCCATGCAGCCCGAAGATGGCCCTCCCCCCTTGCCTGGTGTCCGGACAGTTCAAGTGAGGACGCCGCACGGTGCTTTCTTGCCCACAGAGCGCCGCTGCTTCTGGTCCAGTCCGGCCGTCAGCGCAAAGCAGTTCACCCCGGCATGGAAGAAGCGCTGCTGGAGACCAGCGGAAGGACAATTTCTGTGGAAATTGTGTCTCCAAAAAAGAAAGGGGGGCTGGCTGCAGATTTCTAAAAACGTCTCCACTCCAGAGACATTTCTCCTTTCCCCACGGATATTCCTTGGTTTGGTAAACCTGTGTGCTAGAATGAATCCAAGATGTCAAGAGGCATGGGCAAAGCTGGGCTTTCTTTCCTCCCACTTTTTATGGCCTTTCTGAAAGTTCCTTATTTCAGGGAGCTGTAACCGAGTCTGCATATGGCATTTGGGAGCAGCCAACCAGTTCAGGGGCTGCCATTTCTGCAGTTCCCTGGGAAACGCTGAGTGCCCTAAAACAAAGGCAGGCTTGGACTGGTGGCATGATGGACCCTTTGCCGCAAGAGAAACTGACCTGCTCCCTCTTCTCCCTGCTGGTCTCAAGGCGTCTGTGCCTGTGGTTGCAAACATAGCCGGCAAGTCTTAATCTCTTGTTCCAGGCAGTTCTCTTGCGAAAGTAGATTCCTAAATGAAATGATTGATGCAGGCTGGGTTAAATGCAGGGTGGCAGCAAAAGCGGGGAAGCCCCCTAACCCAGCCCAATACCTGTTCAGCAGAAGCTCTGATGCCTGTTCCACACCCACTTCTGCTCTCCTGGCCAAATGTAGGGGAGCAAAGTAGCTTATATTTTGTGTTAGTTACTTTATTTGCTAGTTTGCTGTCTCACCATTCCTCCAGGAGCTCAAGGCAGCTTGTGTGAGGAATGCCAGTCATTTTATCCCCAAGCAGTGACCCTGTGAAGGAAGTGGAGCTAGAAGACCCAGTGAGCTTCATGGATAAGGGTGGACTTGAACCTGCATCTCCCCAGTCCTAGTTTAGCACCTGAACACCATAGTGGTTAAGATCTGGATTGTGGCAAGCTTCCCTCTGATTAGCAAAGAGCGAGCGGATTGCTGCAGGCAACCATTAGGCCAGGGAGATGCTCCAGTCAGTTGGGTTCCCTCAGTGAGTGTCCAGTCAAGCCTTTCCCTTAACCCCTTAGTGGAGATTATTTGAGCTGGAAATGAAAAGCAGACCTCCTCTGTTACCAGTCCAGCATCTCCCTGCCCATCCACCATGGCAGAAGCTGCATGCTCTGCCCTACCTTGTCTGCCCTTGAGATCAGAAGCAGTGACTTCACCGTGGCATGGGCAAAACCAAGACTGTCAACAATGCTGGGCCTAGGTGGGCACTGGCCCACCATTCGTCTTGTTCAAATAAAAATCCCAGTCCAACCATACCTTGCTGGGCATTCTTCATTCACTGCTTGGTGCCAGGTAGCCCCTTCCTTATGTAAAGAAATGACTTGGGTTTTTTCTTTGAGGTTTATTTTGAAGTGTCACTCACGTTGGCCCTCCTTGTCCTGGATGATACGTATGGAGCTCAGCTCATATTTTCAAAGAGCTGCAATTAAGTATTTCGAGGTTACTTCATGACGCTGACGATGATTGTCCCTTCTTGTAACTTGTAATTTGGCAAGGCCGTGGGGAGGGGCTAAGCTCTTCATTTCAAGACGCTATTTTCTTGTGATGTTTTTCAAAGACCGAAGGTTGCAGCTGAGAACTGTGTATAGACGTGAGAACTGTGTCTCTGTACAAATCTTTATTAAGCTATCATGTAATAAAGAAATACCGTCTCTGTAGCAAAGCCTGTAAGATGAAAACGGCATCGGTTTGGCGATCACATCTTTGATACCCGATCAAAGCCAACCATCCGTAGAGCGAGGGACTGGACCACGGGCTCCTCCTGCCCTGTGGCACGAGTCGCCCTGCCCCTGCGCTCCGTGTTGATCTGCCTCTGCAGCATCACTGGGCAGAGCTGCTGTCCGCAGACAAACTAGAGTACTGCCGGCTGATTTCAGGGCCGGTGCATCTTTTCCCAGCCCGCCCAGTGACAGCTACTGGTAGGAAAACCAACCATCCATCTATTTCCTGGAAGGGGGGGGTCAAATTTTATTTATCAAGGCTTAAATTTTATTATTTATTTAGCCTTAATGTTATTATTTACTGTGTGCTACTTGGGATATGGAGACCATGAAATGATTTCTTAAATGCTGCCATCTAGACGTTGCCCAGATAATTGCAGGCGGGATTCAGAAATTTAAACTCCAACCTGCAGTAACCCTGACTACCTCTAGATGGCAGCACTTGTGAAATGGGAAAAAGGGGGAATTGATATTCCTGTGAACCCCCCCCCCCAAAAAAAGCTGATTTGAAATATGTGTCAGAGAAGCTCAGACTAGGGAGCTCTCTGTTATTGGATTCTTCTTTTCTCTTTCCCTGTAAAGCAGTTTTTGATCAGGCAAAGAGCCTTCTCTTTCCCGTGTGTGTGTGCGTGTGTGTGTCTCACAGGCTTTCCCTGCTTTACAGTTTCCTGGCACACAGTTATACACAAGTCCTCTGGAGCTGTTCAAGAGACTCATCCTTTTTCAGTTTCTTGGCATACGGATCTCCTGTAAGAGACTGAAAGTGCCTCTCTGAAACGTTGGGCAATGCTTGCTGAAATCTTATGACTAAAAGGACGGCAGCTTTTCCTCGTGGCCTTTTCCCATCCCTTGCCAGCTGATAAGCAAGACAAACGGAAGAATAACATGAGGTGAAACCGTGCAGGTTGGCGCTGAGAGCTGCCCTGGGCGGGGCGGGGAAGTTTCCCTCTCCCATGCGTTGGATGAGAGACGGCACCGTTCATGGCCACCGAGCGAGTTTGTAGCACCAGCTCTCCTGCCACCGAGAAGCTCCCTGCGTTTAGCTCATTGCTGTGGAATTAGGGAGGGACTTGGCAGGAACTCCTTATCTCGTCTTGAGAACAAGTTGTTTTATGTCGAGGCAGCAGAATCTTCCTGGACCGGCCGGGTCACTGATTGTCAATGGGCCGGGGAGAGCCGTGAGTCTCGGCAACTGAGCTGTTGCCTTTCTCGCCCTCCAGCCCGTTTTACTGAAGCTTTTGCCTTTGAACTCGGCCAGGGAGATCGGGGGACGCAGCTTGACCCTCAGGCAGTGGGGACAGGCATTCAACAGCCAGCTTGGGGCTATTTCAAGGGACTTATTTTGTTTGCAACCTGCTTTTCTTCCTGGAGCTCCGTGTGAGTCCACAGTTCTGCCTCCTCCAATTTTCCCCAGAACAGTGACCCTGTGAGGGGGGTTGGCTTGAGAGAGGGAGTGTGACTGGCCTAAAGTCCCCCGGGGACCTCCTGTGGCCAAGGGCAGACTTAAACCTGGGTCCCCTTGGTCCTACTTCAACACCTTGACTTGCTGGATGGTTGTAAAAATCATGCATGAAGGGGGGAATCTCAGCTCACTATTCAGGCCAACTGTTGGTGCAAAGTTGCATGATTTCTCTTCACGATTAAAACACTAGATCTGCATTCAGAAAACGAGACTTGTGGTCTTTTGGGGGAGTGGCAGTGCCATGCTGCACAGGAGTCACTCGAACCTGGGGAAGAAAGCTGGGCTCAGCCAGGTCTGTGTTGCTGCTCCCGTCACCATTGGAGCGATACAGATTCTCCGCTACTTCTGCCAAGAAGGGGGTTTGCCATTTTTATTCCTTTGGGTGGGGGTGCCCTTCTGCCTTCTCCAGGAGCTACCCCTGTAACCTGCCGCTCAGGTGTCTTGGAAGTGGGCTGAGCTGTCCAGCCCTGGCGCCCAGGGATGGACCACATTTTAAGGAAGACAGCGGGCGAAGCTTGGCGGGAGGGGGAAGGAAGCCGAGACCCCACCCACGGCTTCCCTTCACTTGTCCCGCTTGAACTCATAAGGGCAGCACTGAGGCAGAGGGGCTGAGCTGGGGTGACAGCACCCGGTGCGCCTGCGCCCTCTTCCGCCAGCTGGGGGAGATCACATGACGGTGTCCATGAGGAAGAGCCTTGCACTGCCCAGCCTGGCCAGCACCATCGCATGGGCCTAGAGCAAAGGGCCACCTCCTGGTGGCACCCCAGACAGTCATCCAAATGTTTTTTGGGTTGGCTTGGAATTTAACAGCAGGTTGAGGTAAGGATGCAGGTTGGCACACTCGGGTTAAAAAGCAAGCCAGCAAACCATCCTGAAGAATCCTGCCATCAAATGTTATTTTCTCTCCCGTTCTGTACTACCTGCCTGTCTGCAGGGTATGGTCAAAAGCCATGAGGGCAGACGCAACAGTGTGACCAAAACCCGCCTGGTTTTTATATGTGCTGCACCCAGGACACACATAAAAACCAGTCAAGGTTTTGATTGCATCATCACAGCTCCCATCTTGCCTTTTTTGACCATGTTCTGTGGGTGCCCAGGATGGGGATCCCCCTTTGAGAATAAGTCCCATGCTAGAAATTACCAAAGGGAGGTGCAAAAGGTGGCTCATTCTCCACTAATGCCCCCTCTGTGGTTAAAAATGGATCCCCAGAAGAACAATCTTCGAAGCCACCGAAGGAGGCCCAGGCGTGGTTGGGCAAGAGGCCACGCCAACGCGCTGGTCCTTAGAAACAACATGGAGGTCAGTTGTGCAAGCCCTTTCAGTGCAGAGTCAAGGACCAAACCATGTGAACATGACTTTCAACGAGACCGACTTCGACAAAAAGGAAGTGGAACTGTGTGCCATTCAGTGCAAGAGCGGCTTAATACACAGATACAGTACAAACTCCTCTTCCTGCTACAACAACAACAACTTGATAAGCAACGTTAAAAAATCCAAGTCAAAGCTATTACAGATAGTCCCCGGGTCAAGAACACCCGGTTTAAGGATGACCCATAGTTAAGAATGGAGCCTATTGTAGCAAAATTCGAGTTAAATACACAATGAGTCGAGTTAAATGCACAACGGTTCAAGTTCATTACACAACACTACTTATAATGCTACCTATTCCGGCTTACATACAAATTTGACTCAAGGATAGACCTTGGGAACGGAACTCATCCTTAAACTGGGGACCACCTGTATGTCCTTGCTAGCTTGCTAGCGACGCTGGAAGGGAGATCTGTAACAACTTCCTTTTTTTCTTGCATGATGTGGTGAAGGCTGAGGTTGAGAGAACTGTAAACAGAAATCAGGTTACTCTCCGCTGCTTTGAGTGGAAAGATCTGGACAAGTGATCCTCCAGGACTGTAGGAGTTCCCTGCCTGCTTGAGGTCTTGTGGACATTTGTTGGGAGAAGGTTCCTCCCCGTCCTCGGTGTTTCTACAACAGTCTTCCATTCTCTCTCTCTCTTTTTCTACTGCCCTGATTATTTTTGGAAGGGAGGGATGAGATACTTTGGAGTTTGACCCCCGAAGCCTGATAAGGAAACAGCTCAGCCCGACTCATGAGCAGCATCAAAGGCAGGGCCAATGAATCAAAGAGCTCTGCCTATAAATTTCCCCTTTCATGCCTGTGAACATGTAAAAGAGCTTCATTGAATCCTCTCCGCTGGCATCTGGAAGCCACCCTGTGGACTGGCAGAAGGCTGTTCGCCCTGAGCACAAGATGGGAGTGAGCCCCCGAGGAGCATGGTAAGTCTCTGCCCCTGGCTTGGATCTGTAGGGAGCTCTTTGAACGCTTGGGGTCCATCTCAAAAGGTCCGTGGGTGGCATCACTGCCAGGTCTGGGGGCGCGGTTGGTAGGAAAGTGTAAACGCAACGGCAAGAGAGGTCAGGCATTCCTCAGCAGGCAAGAGAGGTCAGGTTTCCTCAGCAGCCATGAACCAGACACATGGGTTGCTGACTCTCTCCATTCAGGTGATTCCTTTCAACGCCATGGTTGTCCTTAGCCCAGAACGGCCTCCCCGACTCAACCAGGCAGCTGAGGAGGAACAAGGCTCTGATCACACTTGATGGACCTCCTCACCTTCCTGCATGCCAGGACAGGGAGGACCTCCAAGAGGGCAGGTGTGGGGCCAGACCGACAGGCATTGCCGTCCACCCTCCGACTTGGCTAGGCATATCATCTGGGCTCCGTGATTTGGGGGGCAGTGCTGACAGTGACAAGCAGAGCCCCCAGGAGCTGGCTGCCTTTGGGGCTGCCAAGCAGGGCTGATCTTCGCAGATTATAGGGATGGGTTAAATCTGTTTTTCCCCACACCAGAGACCCAGGCAGGGAGGGCTGCTCCCTCCCCTGTCCCTCCTCTTCTTCCTTGCCAAACGTTAAATAACTGTAAAAACTGCTGCAGGCAAGAGCTCAGCATTAAAAAAAATTGATAGAAGTGAAAACAAGTGAAATTGTATTTGATAGCAAAGAACTTTGCATTCAAAAATAGCTTCAAATGAAAGAATGCTTTCTTTTATTTTTGAGGTTATATGTCATAAACCTTTTGGGGTATGAGATGATCTTGCAGGAGGAGAGTTTGCATTATTCACCCAAAAGCTCTTGAAGGAGGATTAACTGTCCAGCTAGATCAGCCCCAAGCCCATTTCCCCCACCAGCAGCTGTGGCTTCCCTTGCCCATCCTAGGACGGCTCCACCTTGAACAGTTCTGCTAGTAGTTTTCCTCAGTGGGACGATGCCAAAGGGATCCATTTTTCTGCCCCCTGTCCTGGCAGCGAGTGATGTGCCTGAAGCTATGGTGTTCTTTGGCCCCCTTCCTGAATATTTTCAGATCTGCCTGGCAGTACAAGGCCTCCAGAATCCCTAATAGAGCTGGCACTTTGGGGGTCCTCCAGTTCCAGGCAGGCCACAGATAGGGAAAGACGTCTTTGCCAATCTTAAAAATTGCGTCAACCTGCAAGGTGATGGGGTGGCTCCCGACCTCACCCTCCAAGTACCTCCTTAAGCCGCAGAGAGAAACTGGTTTGTCTGCTCTCAGAATCCCACATCCCACAACACACGGGGACTGGAAGAGCCGCTGAACCTCCGAGGAGCTATTTTCCGGGACTCTGTTCCCACACTCGGACCCCACAGATAAGGCGTCTGCTTGTAGCGGGAGCTGATCCTGGCACAAAGGAAGGACAGTAAGTATCTTGACAACTCATTGGACCCCAAAGTCTTTAGCAAAATATTTACTCTAGCGAAAAAGCCTCCCTGGTTTCCTCTACCTACTTTAAGGTAAGTCAGTGAGGGAAGAAGTTTGCTAAATGTTTGGATAAAGTTTTTATTATTGCTCCACATGTTTTGGGGCTGACTCTCTACCACAGCCCTGGGAAGGCTTTAGATTATGTCATCCCTTAGAAACAGACCTGGGGTTGTTCATCCAGTATTGTCTACTTTCCTAATAGCCACAGCAGGAGAGGAACTGACGGCCTGGAGGGGCGGCGGGTCCCTTTCACTGGATGGGGGGGGGGGGGGTCGGGGGTGCTTCAGTTCCCGCCCTGAGAGGCGGTTGGACCCGACTGGACTCGAGGGTTCTGGGTCCAGCTGGTCACGGCTCTTCAGAGTCCGGCCACTGCCTCTACAAGCGGCGTTGCTAACTTAGGAAAGTAACAGTCCTGGTGGGGCTAGAACGGGTGAGTTTCTATGGCTCCCCTGCGGACGGGGCGTGTTTGCTCCTCTGCACAGCTTTGATCCACGGATTACATTTGGTTTAGTGTAACTGAGCTCCAGGGGTGTGAACTAATCACACCGAGGCGCTTGCTCTCAACAGGCCAACAACGGTCCTGTTCTCCTGGAGTTGTTATTTTTTTCTCTTGCTGGATTGAAAAGCAAATAAACCTGGCCAAAAGCAAATAAAGCGGCCTTTGCATTTGCATCCCGTCTGTCTAACTTAGAATCCGCCACAATATCTTTTTCCTGCAACAGCAAACAAACAGGACTCCTGCTGGACTGCAGCTCGGAGCAAGTGCGCCGCTCGGGACGGGCGCTGCTCTCCCGAAGGAGGCCGGCACGCGCTCCCTTCTCCTCCGAGCAGATCCACGCGTCGGGGAGGCGAGGCGGCCGGCCGGGGCGAGTGCGATGGAGCCCGGCGGTACCAGCCCACCGTCGGCCCCCCCGCGCAGCTGGGAGGCCTTTCCCCAGCAGACCTTGGAGGCCGTGGACATTGTTGTCCTGGTTCTGTACTTCGTCTTTGTTCTGGCCGTGGGGCTGTGGGTAAGGAGGCTCCGCGACGCGCCGGGCGGGAGAGGGCAGCTGAGGGCGCCACCTGTCTGGGCAACCTCTTTAGGCAGCGCCACCCAAGTGGATCGACCTTCTCCTTAGGAGCCACGGCGGGGAGGGGGGCCTCTCTGGGGACACGGCAGTAGGGCAATGTTCTGGTGTTTCCATTAGCTTCATCAGCCGAGCCGATACCCAAATGCGCCGGCAAACGCGCCGTTTGGGGCCCGACCCAGCTCTGTCTGGCACTCCCCTGCGCCCCTCTCGGCTGCGGGGCCTGCGATGGGCGGCAGCGGCAGCGTGAAGCCGTCTAAGCTGGGGATTTTCCAGCAGAGGACGCGTTTGTGGAGGCTGGTTTTTTAAAGGTTACGGAGCGGCTGTGGGTTGGACTAATCCGACAGTTTGTGCCCGGGCGCTCGTTTGCCTTTTGCTGCTGAATCGTGGCAAGGAGATCTCTTGGGACGGTCCAGGTCCAGCAGCTGGAAACCGCTCATCCTTGAGGGCTGTGTGTGTGCGCGTGTGTTTTCGAGACAGTGTTAACTCCTGGCGACTGCAGGGACCTGAGTAGAGCCACAACCCATCCTTCCTTTCCACAAAGAGAGGGGTCCCGGAGGCGCTTTTTTGCCAGATTCCCTCCCCTCCTAATCAGGGGCGCCTGTGGAGGGTGGCTGCAACTGCACGACTGGCTGCCATCTTGACTTTTTTGACCTCCCTCCACTCAACTGGGGGAGCCCATCGTTTTTGCTCTGGGGGCTGTTCTTGGCATTGGCCGGGGCAACATTCCAGAAACAGATGGGCCCAGGCAGGGCAGAATCTAAGTGCAATTCACGTTTATCTCAGTTACAATCGGGTCAAATGGACGGAGTATAATTCATCTGATTGCTCCTCCCTTCTGTCACGCTTACTCTCCAAAGCCCTCTGGGGCCATCTGGGTCGCAGGAGGCCGGGGGTCCCTGGGGTCCCCCCCTGAGATTTCTCCTCATTAGGAGCAGATGACGGTGGATCTACTCACTGTAGAAGTTGGACAGCGTTAGATTAGGGATTAGATCCGTGGTTTGCTCCTGCTCTGGAGGGCACATCCCATTAGCTGGTGTTCTTCTGGATGAGGCCAGGAATAAAGAGCAGCTTATCTTGTTACTGGAATTACAATGATTCTGCCTAGAAAAGATTCCATAAGATCTATCCCATTAAGCAAAACAACTTCTTGTAAAGGCACTAATATCCCACTTCACGAGTTCTATGGCCAGGTCCTGGTTCAAGCAAAGTGCTTCCCCACTCCCTTCCCACGCACATGTTTGCAGAGATTAATGCTTGTTAAACAAGCCTCAACTCCTGCTATGAAAGGGAGGCTTTGTCATTTTTGTGGCATTATTCATCATCTGACCAGCCTTGTAGTTCAACTTTACATGACTGCAGGGTTTTGTGAGGCACGATTCTTGCCCTTGATCAATGGAATCCAGGAACTCCATATTTTCTCCGGGCACCCTCTGCCAGGCCACAGTGCCACCCCCTTGGCCTAGAGCCCAGACAAAGCAAATAATCGAATCATCACATTGTTTCATGGCTTCCAAGGCGCCCCCCAGATAGGATTGCACAACTGGGTAAGTCGAGGCTGTTCTCTTCAGGCTCTGCGATGCTGCCAACTCAGTGGCACTTTGTCACACGCAACCAGCCTACCACGTGGGCTGTACCTTGCTTCAAATGCATTCTAAGGGATTTCCCTTCCAGAGAACTCTGCCCCGGTCTCTTTCCCAGGCAAACCTGCAAGCCTCTGTCTCCTGAAAATGCCCAGCTGCCACTCCCTGCCCCAAGCATCTTCTCAGCTGTAGCTCTGTATCTTGGCCCAAAAGTCTAAGTCAGACGGGTTCTCTGATTGGCACAACGCCGGAAGCCCCAGGAATTAACCCAGAGTGAAATGGGGCCCATGGCATAGTCACTCCGGCTTGCCTGTTTTTTGTGGGGAGGGGCATTGTGGTTTATGGAATCTTTCGTATTCTCAGCAAATAAACTCATTGTCTTTTAATTTTTCAGTCAATGTGGAAGACGAAACGAAGCACCGTCAAGGGTTACTTCCTAGCTGGGGGCGAGATGGTCTGGTGGCCGGTACGTTAGCTCCAATTTCAGCATGCAAAGAATACTTTGGTTCCAGAGAGATGTGGATAGGGGTCGTATATAGAGCCTTTCTGTACCTTCCAGTCAGTCCTGACTGCAGGTCACTCCTGAACTAGTCCTGCAGTTTTCTGGGCAACATTTTCAGAAGTGATTTGCCATCATCGCCTTCTTCTTCTTAGGGCCAAGAGAGAGAGTGACAGGCCCAAGGAACCAGCTGGCTTTATGCCTGAGGCAGGACCTGAACTCAGGACAAGGCCAGGTTCTAGCCTGCTGCCTTGAACTGCTCTTGACACGAAGCACAGACACGTAGTTTTGTTCTCTGTTTTCTCTGCTTCGAAAGGCGCGAACCTGCTTGGGCTCCAGCCCCAAAGAGCCTCCTTCCACAGGACGGTTCACACAGATCTAAGCCGGAAGGAGCTGAGAAGCATCTCGTGGCTGCTCTTGCTGATGGGGTCTAACGTTGCCAAACCCCATGTTGTCTGAACCTGTACAAACCAGGAACAGCTGCTTCTCCTACAGTGTCAAGAGAAGCATCCCAGAGGAGAAACGAGGTCCAGCCCCAGACAGGCGATCTGGAAACCCTTCGAGCAGACTTCATGCAATGACTCTCTGGCAGGAGAGGCTTTGCACTCACAGCGGGTTTAGAAAGCACCCCGAGACACCCACTGAGCTGACTCCTGGCTTCTTTCCACAGGTGGGGGCTTCCCTGTTTGCCAGTAATGTCGGCAGTGGGCATTTCATTGGCTTGGCTGGTTCTGGTGCAGCATCTGGAATTGCTGCCACAGCCTACGAATGGAATGTGAGTATCCCGTTTATGGTACCTTTTATGCTGGCTGGCACGGAGCAGGGGGCAAGGTCTTCCTCTAATCTCCGGGCACATCTCTCTATCTCACCGGCCTGAGTCTGCTGTTGCTGATTAAGGGTTAAGAGACCTTCCCACGGGAGATGGCTAAAGCGTCTCTTAGTCTGCAGTCCGGCTCCTTCCTTCTTCCCAGCTCTGGAATCTCGCTGGACGCCTCTTGGCTTGGGTGAGCTGTTGTGCACACGGGGTATAAAAATGTCCCAAGTAAATGGAACATTTAAACTTTGCCCCCTTTTCCATTTGTGAGATATGCTCATGCTGTGAATTCAGTATTTCCAGAAGGCTGAATCAGGAGCCCTGATGAAACGGGGCATGGGGTTCAAGCGGTCTTGTTGAACCTGGAAGCTTTGCAGGTGGGAAGTCAGAGAAGACAATTTGAGGTGGGGGGAGGGAGGTTGGATAGCCACGCAGCTTTAGTTTGGAGCAGAGAAGGTTTTCCCTTCCCCCCACCTGCCTACCCCATAGGAGGGGGATCTGCAAATCCCTGCAAGGATTATTAGAGAGCTTACGGGAGGATTCTCCGTAAATGTCAAGGTCTCTGCAGAAGCCGCGTCCTGTGAACCCTTTCTCTTGCATTAAAGCCCACTTTACTCTGCTCACTCAGGCAAAGAGGTTAGAAGGCAGCGGGATGGGTGCTAGAGCGGGACCTTCTCCAGTCTGCTCTGGCCCGGGAGCGCAAACCCTCCAAGCTGACAGGCAGCCAGGTTGGGTGCATCCCTCTCTGTAAATGGCGGGAACCCTTTCTGTAGTCCTTGAGATGTGCTGGCGGACGATCCAAACGGAGAACCACACCCAGATAGGGCTTTGGTAACGCCAGGCTGCCCCCTCCCTCCCTCCCTCCCTCCCTCTCGGCGTCTGCTTTGTTTTGGAGCAACGGGTATTAAATAGCAGCAGCGCCAAGGAGGGGGAAAGGGGGCCCTGCCGGTGGGCCAGCTGCTTTGCATTGCCCCGTGGTACCATTCTCCGGTTTGTTTCCAGGTCCCAGCATAGGATTACAGCTGTGGAGTCCTTACAACGTTTTTACAACAGATGACAACTGCCCAGCCCCATAGGGCTGGGGTGCAGAAGGTGTGAGTGTCGGGTCTTCATCAGAGGCTCAGTCATCACCTAGAGAGCCCGGACTGGGCAGGACTGTCTGCAGCAGGGCCCTAGTTTGGTGGGTCAGCTGCACCACTGTTCAGCTTTTGATGCTCCGTTAAATGAGTCTTTTCCCCTTTTCAAATGCTTCTGCAATGCTGCAGATGGATTGGCTGCCAGAAGGATACAGCCAGACTCGCCCAATGTAAACTGAATGTGCTCCTGTAAACCCTTCAGGTTAATCCCGCCACCAGATTGTGCTCCGAGACGCCTCTGTCGATCAGCAGGTTTTCTGGGGTTTCGGTCTTCCTAACGGCCTGTGGTCTCTCTTAGGGCATGCTTTGTGTCTTGGTGCTGGCGTGGCTGTTCCTTCCGATCTACATCGCAGCCGGGGTGAGTCAATCAGCTTCCAGAAGGCCCTCTCTGCTCTCACTGAAGCTTCGTGGATAGTCAAGCCTTCGTGTCCTTCCTTCCTTCCTTCCTTCCTCCCTCCCTCCCTCCCTCCCTCCCTCCCTCCCTCCCTCCCTCCCTCCCTCCTTCCTTCCTTCCTTCCTTCCTTCCTTCCTTCCTTCCTTCCTTCCTTCCTTCCTTCCTTCCTTCCGCTTTTGCCTCCAGTTTGAGAAGGATCATGTGCAAACTGACAACGTGGAAGAGCCTCTGGGATTTTACTCCCCGTTCACAGTAGTTAGAAAGGTCTTTCTTCCTTTCTTAAAACCCACGCAGCCCCCTCGCCCTGTTGCACGGATGGCTCGCTACCCTTTCCGGAGCACACATCTGCATGCCTCCCCCTATCTCTTAGCCCCTAATATCCCACCTCAAGATGCTGTGTGCAGGCAGCATAGGGCAGGCGGAGTGGGCCTGCCACGCTGTGGGTCTGCTTCCGCTGGTTGCCGTTGCTTGCCTCTCCTCCATCCTCAAGCGCCCTAAATTCTGTGGCCTGCATGGCAGGGACCTCCATGCCCTTGCCTCCTGGCTTCCTCTCCCCCCGCTACGTCCTCAGGGTGGTCCAGCTGGCCCACGGCTATACCTTGGCGGGTCAGGGCAGTGATGCACTGGTTGCGTCTTGGCTGCACGGATCCAGGCAGCCGCTAGAGGACGGCCAAGAGATATCCAAGTCTGCCTCTTGGCTGCCACCTAGTGGTCATTCGGTCAAGCGGTCCGGCTGTTGACCCATAGTCCGGATTTTAAGGAAAGGTTAACTGGGTGATGGCACCAGGGGAAAGAGACAGAAAAGAGCTGCAGGGCACCGAGTCACCAGAGTGCTGGGCCACTTGGAGAAGGCTGGCACTTCAGCTGGGGGAACCACCAAGCAGCCGTTGGAAAGCTGCACCTTACAGCCGTATGGACGGTGATGCTGCACAGACCCCTTCCAAGTGCTCCATAATGGCATATGCAGGGGAGGGCAAGATATCCTGCTGGCTCTGGGAGGGGAGGGGAGGGGAGCATGGCAAAGCACTCCAGGGATGTGGCCTTTGTGTCATCAGAATTGTTTCGTGATGGCCCGGAGCAGCGTTTCTCAACCTTGGCAACTTTAAGCTGCATGGAGTTCAACTCCCAGAATTCCCCAGCCAACTGGCTGGGGAATTCTGGGAGTCGAATTCCATATAGTTTGACTCCCAGGTTGAGAAATGCAGGTGTGGAGGAAAGGGGGATCCTTCTGCTGCTGCTGCTGCCTTTGCTCGGCCTTTTCCCACCTGGACTGTAAACCCTTTGGTCTGGGGACGATGGGAAATCTAGTGAATCATATTTCACCAGTTTGGGGAGATGGAGATAAATGCTGGAGGGGGCTAAATGTTAGTGTGCAAGGGGAGAAATATTATTTCCTACAGGGAGCAAATGATCTTGGGCAAAAAGGGATGTAAAACAGAGACAGGGTCTTCTCTCCTTCAGCTATTTAGTCCCTTACCTGAATTCATCTGAGAATTGCTGACGATGTTAGGGGTGCGTTTGGCCATCTCATAATTTCACAGGGGAGTGCAAGTGGTCTTGTTCCAAATATAAAAACCCTCGATTGAGGAATTCGTAGGAGGGTTATATTTTCTGCAAGCCACTTTGCAGCTGGCGGGGGGGATGGGAGGGAGCGGCGGTTGGCATATGCAAGGGCAGAGGGAAACTGCTTGGCGTGTGCCCAAAACATTTCTTTTAGCCTCGCCTTCTCTTTTTCAGGGCTCCAGGAGGCCTCAGAGGCTCTAATAGGCCCTGGCATTCAATTAAGGCTATTCTTTATTTATTTATTTCAGTCAATTTATCTGGCCACCCACTTGCCAGAGTGACTCTGGGCAGCTAACGAGACAATGGCCAACCAAAATAGGAGCTAACGGGGGCTTCTGTTCCTGGGAGGGTTGCGGATTCGAGCGGTGGAGGGCGACGGCTGTGAACTAACTCATATCACAGACTGTTTTACATAAATTCGAACACTCCCCAACAGATCAAAGCTTCTGTTTTGTAAAGACTTTTCACCCTTTTCGTCCCTTCCAGGTTACAACCATGCCAGAGTATTTGCAGAGACGGTTTGGTGGCAAAAGGATACAGATCTTCCTTGCAATTCTCTACTTGTTTATCTATATATTCACCAAAATTTCAGTAAGTAAGAAGACAAGAGGAGACAGAACAGAATTGGCTTGGAAAGAGTAGGTCAACATAGGCTTAATAAGTGACTTTTGATGTTTCTCGTGTATCATGACAGCTGTCGAGCGACAAACCAATGGATACAGGAGGGAACTAGGGAAGTGCTGTGTTTGGGATCCAAAGCCTAAAAGGTGCTCAGAGCCCAGGTGGGCAGGGAAGCTGCATGTGTTGGGCGCTCCCTTTCAAAAGCGCACGTCTTCCTCGCACTGTCCTAGGGAAGGCCTGTGGGCGTTAAGAAGCACCCACTGGCGGCAACAAGGCGCTCCGGAGGGAGCGGGGGTGCCCTGTGGGCATCTCCTGAACTCAAGCGTGAATCTCCCTGGGACCCCACGCCCAGCCCTGCTCGAGAGCCTTTTGGCCTTGGGTGCGAAATGCAGCATGTCCCCAGAGGGAACGATTCTGAGTACGGCGCTTAGCTTGCCTACAACTCTGGAGGCTGCTGGGTTATCTTGCCCCCAGGCAAGATCAATTTATAGGTGAAGATTTTGGCGGCCTGCCTTGTGGCTTTGATGTTATGCATACTGTGCCTAGATCAGCGGTTCTCACCCTTTTTGAATCCAATAGCACGACACTGAAGATAGTAGTTCTGTGGCACACCAGGAAATTATTAGTTGTATATACCTGTTTTCAAACGTGAAAGACGTGGTTCAAGAGGAAGTTATACGATTTTTATTTATTGATATACTTAGGATTTAGGAAATAAGACAAAAATCTCGTGGCACACTGGAGACAAGCCCCTGGCACACCCTTCAGATTTTTTATATCTGGAAATGCACCGTGGCTGCAAGTCTTCCAAAGTCATGTCCCTGATCAGGGTACGAAAGGAATCTAGGATTTGGATCATGGATCCATTCCTGAAAGTTTGCAGAGAAGGCAGATTCTCTCGTAACATTTCCACCAAGAGCTGTTTTCTGAAAGACTTCTAAAACTCATCCTGCAGACATTACACTGGGAGAAACCCTAAGAATACTAATATTTCATTTAAGATTTTGTTCATAGTTCACATCCATTATTTTTGTTAGCTTGTGTGGCATCATACAACCAGTACTCGAGAAAAAAATGTTGATGAATAAACATTTTTGTTGCTTAAAAACGTTGGAGTTAAAGCTTTAATATTTGGCTGCATGTCCAGCTTTGTAGGCCTGAGCCCAGAATCTCCCTCCTTATCTAATTTGTTTGTTGCTGGTTTTCCAGTGCTGTTTGTTTTGCTCCTATTTGCAAATTTATTCTCCAGATAGAGATCTAAAGGAAGTGCCCACACCAGTGGACAAGCAGGCACAGAAGATGACCTGCCGCTCTAGTTTAGCCATTTACTCTTCTGTTTGACTACTCACGTTTAATGAGTAACTGGCTAACCTTTTGCTCCAGTCATTTATTAACAACTGATGGCACTCAGTCCCACAAGAGAAAGATGCTACTTCAGCTGGGTTAGCTATGAATCCCAGCATTTGCTTTCTACCCAAAAGGTTACAACTTTCGTATCACCAAGTCCAGGTTTTAGACCCTGACAGTTAAGGGGATGCAGAAGTTTCAAACTGGGCTTCAGAGAAAACACCTACAAACCTGTTGGAAGAGGAGAGCTATGTTACTCTATGGTGGCAAAAGATTTTTAGCCACAAAACCAGGGTTGCTACATTCACCCAAAACCTGTGCCAAAGTTTTGAGCTGCTTTTGTCCAGTTCTGTTTGACCAAGCCTGGTATTGTTCACCTCCCCTCCAAAAGTGGGTAGCTGACATATCCTTAAATAATGTTCTATTCTGCTGTTTTGCTCCACTATGACTACATTTTGTAGTCACACAGTTAAGGGTTTAAGACATTTCTAATCAGGTTCAAAGGAAACCTCTAAAAAACATCCAGCTTTGCTCTCTTCGTCCAAATGATGGCAACATTTTGTGCCAGTTTTGCACCATTCAATCACACCTACTCACATTCTTGGTTCCAGTTTGGAAATAAGACACTGAGTAATTGGACACTGAGTAAGTGGAAGTTTTTTCTTGTAATTTATTGTTTGGAACTCATGTACTAAGGAATCTCAACAAACGTTCTTTACTTTCTGTGCAAATCTATGTTAGTTGTGATGTAAAAGAAAGCCACAAATGCTTAAGCTACTTCTAAATGCATCAGTATAGAAATATGTTTTAGCTTTGCTAACAATGGCAATCAATTCATTCAGAGTTGGTAATAGCTTAACACAAAGTGTTTAATCTCTTCAAATCTTACGTCTGTTTATAATCTGGTACAGCCGCAGGGAAGCAGAAAGAGAGAAGGAGAAAATCCCAACCAATAGTTCAAATATTGACCATCCAATTAATAATTACTGTGCTTGAAACAAAGGTCAGACACAGTATCCTTATAGACAACAATTGAGAAGGGTAATTATTTAGGCCTTGGCCGGCTAATTCTTCCTAATCTAGTTCTAAGGCATGACAGGCATGCAATCTTCCCTTACCTAGCTTAGAAGTGAGAGAAGAGAAGGATGGAGACAAGATCCTTAAGTGTTCTTGTTGTTAACGCTGCAGTACGAAGGCCGGGAGATAATACTCCTATGTAACTAGCCCAGTCTGAAGATCACATGTGTGATCCCTTGCATCTAATCACGACACAATCATTCTAGGGCAACCTTGTTTTACCGTCAGAGCTTCATGATATTGCCTTCACCTGGGCTCCAGCCTTCAAATAAATCATCCTTAAGTCATCCTTAGTTGTGGAGTCCGTGGGGTTCCCTGAGCTTGGTTCTTTCCTCGCAAACGTTTCATTACCTGGCTAGGTGGCATCTTCAGTGCTAGAATGGAGTGGGGTTTCCTCCCTATTTATGTGCTGTGGCCTGCCTTGCCAGGGCTGGTGGGGGGGGGGGGTTGTTTTGCTCCTCCGGTAGTTCTTTGATTGGCATCTGTTTGCTGCTGGATTGTGTGCCTGGTGGTGACCTTGCTTATCTGGGTGATGATTGCTGGAGACTGATTGATTGCTGGTGAGGCATCTCCTGGTCTTCTGTCTCTTTTGCATAGTATGTAGATGCTGTTTATCTCTGTGTGTCTGTTAATTGCTGCCTTGTCTGAATACCAGGCTTCCAAGAATTCTCTTGCATATTTGGATTTAGCTTGGTCTAAAATGGTGACAGTTTCCCTGTTAAAACTATGGTTGAGTCTGTCCGTGTGTTGTGAGATTAAGGACATTTCATCATGTCTTCTGACTGCTAGTTGGTGCTCGTGGATGCGCTCTGCTAGTCTTCTGCCTGTCTGTCCTACGTAGTGTTTGTTACAAGGAAAGAACCCAGCTCAGAGAACCCCAAGGACGCCACAGTTCGACCCTGAACTACACATGTTCACTTCTATTCATCCTTAGCTGTTCCAGGAGTGCTTCCCTTTTATCCAAAGCATGTTTTGCCACGGATAAAATCTGATATACTTTAGTAATCATTCTGCCAATGGTGTGGTCAGCTGGTCCACAGGCATCTGGCTTTGAGAGAGAGATTAGCCCAGTTAATAGCTGGGGAGGCTGTGCGGGATCCAGCCCCCCCCATGCCTGTTAGTCAGGGACCTTTTAAACACAGGTTTACTGCTTTTCAGAAGAGCATAAACCCATGTTTAACAATTGCCCAATAACAGCCAATAGAGGCACTGAATGTGTGTTTAAAACTCATGCTCCGAAGGGAGTGCTCAGAAGAGCCACAGCCCTCCTGTTTAAAAGCAGCCCGATTAACAGGCGGAAAGGAGGGAGGTTGCATGGTGCAGTGAAAGGTCTCCCTTGTTCATTGAGCAAAACCTGGAGGGTGTTTGATAGATGGATAAATCCAGCAGTCTAGTTATCTATCAGAACTCACTTCCTCTCCAGCCCACGTTATTGGATATTACCTCAGGGGCTGGTGACATTCGGAGGGAGGGGAGGGGAGGGGAAGGGGAATAATATTAGTGAATCCACCAAGCCCTGTCATCAAGTGCCTGCAGCGAACAAGGGCAGCACCATTCAGCAGCATTGTGCTCGTGGCAGGATCGTGATGACCAGTGAGAGCAGCACAATTTATGTTGGCTGGTTTTCTGCTCAAGGACTGGTGGAGAGCACCTTACAGGAGCCCTGAGGAAGAGTTTTAGGAGTACCCTATCTGGGTGCAAAAATCCTGCATCCCCGAGTGCTTGGGAGCGCCAAGGGGGCAGCCAGTCAGATAGGGGAGGACCCAGGGCCGTTGCAGAAGTTCTGGAGTCCTGGGGAAGGAGAAAGCGTGAGGAAGAGACTCGGGGTAACTCTGCCTCAATTACACTAGGTGTATGTTTTGTGTTGCTTCCACAAGCTTCCAAGAGTCTGTTCTATCACCTGCCAGCAATACCTGCTTTTCTAGCAATCCAAGCCGTTCTCACTTCCTCGGCTTGCCAGCTTCCAGGGCTTGACTGTTATGGATTTTTGCAGGCCACGTAGGCTGGCCTGATTTAGCCAACAGCTTATGGCAGCAAGGATGGGGCAAGGGATGGCACATTAAAATGGGACTCTGTCTTGCTCTGTTTAATTGGGGCCGTTGCATGGGAATAAACTTTTCTTTTCGTGGACAAAGGGAGAAAAATCAATAACAGGGTCATAAGCTCACCCGGTAGTCGCAGTGCAGAGCATTGTCTGCGTGAAAGAGGTCTGAACATGTCCTGTCTATTCACTAATGAAAAGTTTGCTCTGGAAAGTAGAGCAGGAAGTTATTCCTAAGCACAGACACAGAACGGAATCTGCTGGATGGCTCCCTAAGTGCGTTGCAGAGTCAATGTTGGGATGAGCGTATCTGCTCCACAAATGTAGATTCATGAATTAGATCCACCCGTTCTGAGATGGAGAACAGTATCAACCTCCAGTTTGAAGGTGCCACTTAATGATAGTGGTAAAACCCAGGCTTGGTGGAACAAAACTGATGCAAAACATGGGTGTGGTTTGGGGATGCTCCAAAGTCTCTACAGGAGACCAGTTAGTTGCCCACCTGTGATGGCGGTGGTGGTGGTGGTGAGGTTGGGGTTCAAAAGGGTAAAGTCTAGGCTTGGTGGAAGAAAATGTTATGAACCCTTTGGGACTGCAGCAGACTAATTCTAAAAGAGTGACTGGTAGCTGAACTCAAGTTTTCAGCCCACCGGTGCTTCTGTTGATAACATTTCTGGTAAAAACTCTATCTCAAATAAATAATTTATTCAGCATTTTAAAAAAATAACAGAACTAAACAGAGTTGGATTTGGCTGCTAATGCTGCCATGGGAAAAGATATATGAAGTACATTATACACATACATACGTGTGTGTACTCTATCATCTCTCTCTCTTGTCTGTCTGTCTGTCTGTCTGTCTGTCTGTCTATCTATCTATCTATCTATCTATCTATCTATCTATCTATCTATCTATCTAGTACAAACATTGGTTTAGGGCAGTGTTTCTGAAGCTCAGCAACTTTTAGGTGTGTGGACTTCAACTCCCCATGGCTATCTCCAACATGCTGGCTGGGGAATTCTGGGAGTTGAAGTCCACACATCTTAAAGTTGCTGAGCTTCAGAAACACTGGTTTAGGGAATACAGCACAGTATTTGGCCAGCTAATTTGGGCCAGCCCTGGTGAGATGGTTATTGAGGTTTAAACGTTGCCCATTTCTCTCTCCCCCAGGTTGACATGTATGCTGGGGCTCTCTTCATCCAACAGGCCCTGCACTGGGATCTCTACATAGCCGTCATCGGTTTGCTGATAATCACGGCAGTCTACACTGTGGCAGGTAGATTTTAACACCATGAGAGGAGAAGTCTGTCTTTTGCAGTTATTTCTGGGCCGTGAGCCACGTGGAAAGTGCTTAGAGGAATGGCTGACATCATTCGACTGTTCTGTCACCCGACTTCAGGGCGTTGAGGTTTGACTGATGCATATGGAGGGAGGGCGTGCACCTGCTGAAAATTTAGGCACGTGGGGAGGTTTACATGATCAAACTGTAGCATGTAATTAGGTGACTCACCCTAATATAGTTGGGTTGCTTATAGCTTGACCTTTTAATTGATTAATCAATTTTAATTAATTAATGTGCATTTTTTAATTGTTTGTGGGTTGTGTTTTAATTGTGAGCCGCCCAGAGTCACCTGTTGGGGGAGATGGGCAGTGTACAAATTAAGTAAATAAATAAACAAATAAATAAATAAATACCTGGAACATCGGTTAAATCCTGCTTCGTGACCATTGGTCCTTCTTTGGGCTTTGCTGCCTTTTCTCAAAGCTCATTTTGCCCACGGTCTGCAGCCCAACTGCCAACTCAGAAATATAGTGAAGGGGTAGCATTTGCAAGTAGGTAAAATATTACTCACGTTGCACGCTTTGTAAAAAATAACTTGGATACACAGACGTGCTTTTCAAGAAAGAAAACATCAACACATCTGGAATAACTTCAGGTTGACCTACAGAGCAGGAATAGGTTGAAATTTCCAAAGAAGAGATTATTCTGTTCTAGCTTTCTTTAAAAAAATACACTTTTCATCTTCCTTTGCTTTGAACTCTTCAGATAACTGATGCCCTGAAAGTTTCCTTCTTTGAACTTTTTAAAAAGTTAAAAAGACATGGTGTTCAGCTGAATACTTTTGTGTACTGCCCAGAAAACTACTTGTTAACAAGTAACACAAAAACATGGGAAGTTAAACTACACGGTGAAGGCACGTGAAAGGCCAGTCCTGATCTATTGCTAGACTGCTGAATGGTGATGGGATGGGCAAAGGCTCCTAACTTGCCAGGCTACCAACCACTTCTACTCCCGATCCCTCAAAAGTCGTTTGAAGATGACAGCAAGAGTTAAATCATGTTCCCACTGAAAGCTGATGCAGGTCCTGCAAAATCACCGCCTCCCGGCCCATGTCCACTGTATGCAAAGGGCAATAAAATTGTTTCTTCACTTTCCAAGGTCCAGAACTGCTTTCCAGCTGGCACATCATCCCTATTTGGAAAGTCTTGTTATTTTAAAAATAGCAAAATCAGATATAGGCTAGTACTTGTGGTGCAAATAATCAAGTGCATGGTATTCTTGACTCGGGGTTCTAGTTAAAAATATAAACAAGAAACCTTCAAAGAAATCCCCCAATCCTTTAATCGTACCTGAATTAAAGCATCAGCCTTCTGATAGGTGTGAAATGAACTTTCAATGTCTGGGGCGTTTGGTTTTTTTGAGGCTCCTGGTGCTTGTCCAGATTTTTGGCACAAACTGGGACCCAATCCGGCTCTTGCTCCTTTCTGCAGGTGGCCTGGCAGCAGTGATCTACACGGACACCCTGCAGACGGTCATCATGTTGGCTGGCGCACTCACTTTGATGGGCTTCAGTGAGTCCCTTGTGGAGAGCTTTCAGAATTGCCTTTCCTTAGTGTACTGTCTATAGGAGGCAGCTGAACCGGTCCATTTCAACTTTTCTAGGCTTTGCCAAAGTTGGAGGCCTTGAAGACCTGAAGAACAGATACTTCAAAGCCATTGCCAGCGGCCACAATGGAAACACCAGCTGTGGCTTGCCAAGAGAAGATGCGTTCCACATATTTCGGGACCCTGTCACGTCCGACTTTCCCTGGCCAGGAATCCTAGTTGGAATGACCATCCCATCTCTGTGGTACTGGTGCACAGATCAGGTAATTCATCTCATTAGCGAGAGCTTTAGAGGAAGAGAAATCGCCACCATGGGCCAGGAAGAGGCACCATTGCTTTAAGGGAGCAACTCATAACATGACTCATGCAGAGGGGTGAAAAAAGATGTGGCTGCTTTAATTAGGAGCAGGGTAATATGCTTCAGAATGTTTCTCCAAATCACTTTTGAAGCGTGGCAGCCGAAATGTCTGTCATTGTGGGAACAGCACTGTCATCTGCCTACGTCATGATATGCTATCATGGTAATACTCATCATACATGTTTGTAAGCTGCCCAGAGTCACATTTGGTGAGATGGGTGGCTATATAAATTTGGTAAATATGTAAATACTCATATTGTTGGCTCCTCACCATAATCCATCCTTAGTGAGTACTCTGAATGAGCAGCAACCGTGCAGCTGACACCCCTTCCCTTTTCCTGGCTGTGCAGACATTTAAATCCAGGATCCCCACACTCATGAACAACACAGCCCACCTTCAGAAAGGACCACACATAAGCATCTCAATAACTACTGCCTATTTGGTGTAGAGGGAAGAGGGAATGGCCTTGAAGGACAGGAGGAAGAGCCGCTACCAAGGCAACAGTCAGATAAGCGGGGTGTGAGCCCAGGCCAAGAAAATAACTTGAGAAAAATTCTCCAACAAGCCCACCCCCCGCAATTCACACGAAGATAAAGGGTGGGAGGGGGAAGCACATTCAGACTTGCAAGATTCAGTTCCTACAGCTTTGCAATAAAAGTAGTCCTGACCTACATGGCGTTGGTTTGTTAGTCTGGTCTACCTTTTTGGGCTGACATTTGGATACATCTTCATTTGTCTTCAAGGTTTTGGACTGAGAGGTGTCTGCAGGGTATGGTCAAAAAAGCCAGAGTGCATAAAAAACTGGTGAAGCTTTAACTGCACCGTTGTGGCCACCATCTTGATTTTTTACCACACCTTGCAGACACCTGTGCCTGGACTTTAAAGTTGGTGTGGTGTGGGAGGCTGTTCTAGGTGAGGAAGAAAAAGTTGATGCTTTACACCTCTTCTTCATATGAAGGTCATTGTTCAAAGATCTCTCGCAGCAAAGTCTCTTTCGCATGCCAAAGGTGGTGCACTGTTGGCCTCGTACCTGAAAATCCTGCCTCTCTTCATGATGGTTTTGCCCGGCATGATCAGCCGCATTCTCTTTCCAGGTGAGCTCCCTAGAATAAGGCCGGTCTTCCCAGACTATTTCTTCCTGGGCTCACCCAGGCTAGACTAAAACCAAACCAAGTCAGCCTACGAAGAGAAGCGTGATTCACAAAAAAACCTCAAGTGCTTCTTCTTTTCTATATGTTTTTTTTAATATAGAAGCCCTCTCTTTCCTCTGCGCATAATTGCGACAGCATCCTGTCCTGTTTTTTATAAACAAAAGGATGTTGGTCTTTTTACATTCATTGCATATTTAACTATTGATGATTGTGGTCCCTCTCTAGGTTTACACAACATCAAAACTAAGATGTGGATTGCTTATTTGTGCTTAAGATACCATGTGAACTCAACCTGGGTTCTTTGTAATCTGTGTATGATTTATTGTGCTGAATGAACTCAGTCATTGTGTTTTTTTAAAAAATAGACTATGATTAAGCAAATTATAATCCAGTCTGACCAAGCATGATGTGGAACATAGCCACTCAGTTGGGTTCACACATTAAGCTATGGTTTTCTTAACCATAATTCCCAGGAAAATAATACATTTGACTGGGTTCATAGAAAAAGCTACCTCAAAAACAAACAATCCACACGATATCTTGGAGCAGTGTTTCTCCAGAGGTGTGGACTTCAACTCCCAGAACTCCCCAGCAGCATGGCTGGCTGGAGAATTCTGGGAACTGAAGTCCACACCTCTTAAAGTTGCTAAGGTTGAGAAACACTGTCTTAGAGTGAAATGGGAACCTGGCCACTGTGGAGAACCAGATATTGGCGCTCCTGAGGAAGACTTGCAAGTGGTGGGGAAATGAATTATGAATGCAGCTTGCCTGCCAGCTCCTCAGGTTGACTATGACTACACATCCCCAGCAGAGAGAGATGCCCTTGACCATCTTCAGAGTGAAATCCCGCAGCCCCTCCCTCTGCTGATTATAGAAGTGGTTGGTTGATTTAAAACAAAGGGTGGAAGGCAGAAGGGGTCTGTCGGAGGCCACGGAGTGAGACTGGGAAAAGCACAGGATGCTGTCCCTTAGTTCTTCTCAGCCTCTGATTCAAGTTTGCAATCCTAGGTCAAAGGTAAGCCCAGGTAACTGAAGCAGAGGAACTGTTTGCTTTGGACAACTGCTCTTTCTGTAGAAATAAATAAAACTTGTAGCCAGGGATTTGCATTATGTTTATGGTTTCTGTTTTCTGTTTTCTGTGCAGTGTTTACGCCTCATTTATTTCGTGTTTTTAATTCTCTGTACAAGTTATACAAATGGGTCTTTAAACTTTAGCAGCCATTCATCCTTCAAGTTGGGTTCACTCAGTTGTACCTACTGCACCCCATAATCTGGGCAGTTCAGCATTTCTCTCCTTCAATATGAAATGTTTTAATATTTACAGATAAAAAGGAGTTTTACATTTTTAGAAAAAAAGTTTGATTTTGTTTATCCCCTTTGAAACTGGCATATCTCCCAAGGGAGAAGGTCTGAATCTTCTAGGTATCACGGGTAGCCAGGAGTTGGCTATATAGAAATTATTTCAGCATTTGCATTTTGATCTTTTAACCACCGGAAAGGCAGTTCAGGGTGTAAGAACCCTGATTTTCACACACACACTAGATTTAGAGATTAGAATTCAGTTGGTATTCTTGGAAGATAGGTGGTAACAGCAGGAACTACCAGTCTCTACCCCAGGATGGGCTGGGCTGTGAAGACCCCGAGGGCTTCCAGGAGAAGAAGGTGGGGACTCCCAGGCCCCATTCTACTCTCCAAATGGCAGCCCTGAATCTGGTTTCTAATCAATTTTTAATTTTTTCAAATTGTCCACTCTTTCTCCCACCCTTCATAACTCTTTTTTGTTATATTTTGTTGCAGATTTAGTGGCCTGTGCTGATCCTGAATCCTGTAAAGGGATCTGTGGCAATCCATCTGGATGTTCTGATATTGCGTACCCCAAACTTGTCATCGAACTTCTGCCACTAGGTAAGGGACTTCTCATCAACCCAAACAGGGATGTGGCTGACAGGCAGAGACGCAGTATGACTCTTGGGAGCCTTGGGCACTTTTGCCTTCGTGGGCCGCTACTTCCTAAAAATAATAGCATTTAAAATTAGATTTCATGTGAGTTTCAATATTTTCTTTGTATTGTTACGGAGAATTTTTTTTTTTTTTTGTCTGCGCTCAGTCATTACTGACCCTGCAGTGACTGCCTGGACGAATCCTTGCAGTTTTCAAGGCAATTGTTTTTCGGAAGTGGTTTGCCAGAGCCTCCTTCCTAGAGCAGAGCCCAGCTGGCGAGCGCAGGAGGCGGGGTTTCCGTTGCTTCGCGCCCTTTTCGGGCGAGCGCGGTTTCGCGCTTACCGGCAACTGGTCCCGTCTCTCTGTGCAAGGCGCTGCCAGCATTTTTCCTCCCACCGGAGTGAGAGTCCCCATTTATCTACTCACGTGAGTTTTCGACCTGTTGGGTTGACAGGAGCTGGGGAGGAAACAGGAGCTCACCCTGTTAACGCGAAGGCTGGACTCGAACCGCCGAAGCGTCAGCCATTTCTTGCCGGCAACTTTCAGCGTCATTAAGCCGCTGTGCCACCGCGTCCCCTAGGGCATACTAAATAATATAGGCATTAGTTTGTAATCAGTTAATCAGTTGTTACCAACAAATTCTGATGTCTGATGCAGTTACTAAATTTTAGTATTCACTCTACGCCTATAGGTTACAAATAAGATCATTGCTTTAATGTTCAAACTCTGTGTGTTTCTTGCCTGTTTTTCATTAAAAGGCATGAAAATCAATAATTTCTACTTCATTTCTATTCTTTCTAATATAAAATAGATAAATAAATAAAACCATTTAGTGGGCTTTAGACACTGTGCCTGTTGTGTCTAATGGGTAAGCCTGTCCTGTGCAGAAAAGTCAGCAGCAGCTGGAAAATCCATGACAAATCGGGTTAGGGTCAGGGATCCCACGTTTAAGAGAGGAAAAGAGGCAGGAGAAGGCCTGGGTGCGTTTCTTCAGCTTCTTTCCTTGAAAGAAGGAGCTTCTCTTCTTTTTTAGTTTTCAGGCAGAAAGATGGCGATCTGTCGCATCGCATGGAGAAAGAGGGAGGGAACTATTAGTTTAACTTCCCTCATAATGAGGAGAGGGAGGGAGGGAGGATTTGTACCCTACATTATTTTAAAAATTGAACTTCACGCCTGAAATGGAGGGGAGGTAAATTAACTAGCGTGGCTTTGAATGGGGCAGGAATCCATGATATCAACCCTACTGTTCATTTGTTTGATTACAGATGGGCTTGTGCAGATGGGCAATCTACATTTTTACATGCAGTGCTGTGATTCTGAACTAGGTTTGAATAGTTTGATTTTCAGTTACTCTGCCCGCTTGCGGAGTCCTAATATTTTGTCACTCAAAGGCAAAAGTGACTCTCAGAGCTGATGCGCACCTCGGCTCTCATGCTATAATTCCAGATCTTTAGTCTATGAGCTTGGGGGACTATTAGTTTGTGGGAATATACGTTAACAAAATTTTAAAATGTGAGTGATCAGTCTTGCTGTCTTGCCATGAATTACAGGGCCCGTGGGCAATTAATTCTTTCTGAGCTTCTTCAGTTGCAGGCTTCGTTTAGCATCAATAGCCACTGTAGGAGGCCCCAACTATGCTTGGGAGGGGGCAGGTTGAAAACAGTTCATGTGCATCCCAGTGAAAGTGTTTGCTGTGAGAAAGAGGTTGTGGCATATTCATGGGGGTGCTTATCACTTCAGACGGGACACTGTAGAATTTCACAGAAGGATATGGAAATCAAAAGTACGACTAGAAGAGCTTCCAGGGAAGAAATGGCAAACTGAAGATGGCTCCGCGAAAAGTGGAGCTGATGACTGTGGTGGAATGAAGAGCCAGCAAGTGGACTGGCTCTTTGTAATTCCTCTGTGGACAAGGAGAGGACTTGAGATTGGCCACAAATGCTCCAGACATTTGCTCCTCATGGGGAGACTGCAAGACAGCAGTCTCCGGCAGGTTTAATGCTCTGGGAGACGAGGGAATAGCCATCTTCCCTTTTTTGTATGCTAAACATACAGTACACAGATCCTTTAACTGTTCCTCATAGGATTTGGTTTCCTGATCCTTCAGTATCTTATGAACCGTGAAATCTTATTTCCTTTTTTCTGATGTGGAAAGCTCCTTAGTAGATTGTGGGAATGCTGTGGTCATAATGTATCTTGACTTTAGCAATGCATTTGATAAAGTACTGCATGACAGTCTAATTAGCAAGCTTAAATATGGGCTAGATTACCTGTCTATTAAATGGATCCACAGCTGGCTTGTCAAGCATACTTAGAGCGTGCTGTCTAAAAGTTCCTCATCTCACTAGAGTAATTATTGAGTGTGATGCCAAAGGAGGGGTCTGGTATGTTATCTTTTTCATTAATTACTTAGATGAACAGCTGGAGGAAATAATTACAACATTTGCAGATAACACAAAACTGGATGGAATACTTTCATTTCAGTGAATCTGTGAGTCAGTGAAAAGTAACTAGAATTTTTTTCTCTTTGTCAGTGAAACAATTCCTGATTTTATTCTTTTTTCCTGGAGTTGGATGCAAGCTATGACTTAGCAAATAGCAAGAAACTTCTGAGTTAGCTACAAATGTTTTTTAGTGTCCTGGTGTCCTACTCATTCAGGAACTTTCTCGTCCAGGCTCACCAACAGCCTCTCTTTTTGCTTCCAGGACTAAGAGGGCTTATGATGTCGGTCATGATTGCGGCGCTGATGTCCTCTTTGACTTCAATCTTCAACAGCGCAAGCACCATTTTCACAATGGACCTTTGGCGACATCTTCGACCTCTGTCTTCTGAATGGGAGCTCATGATTGTTGGCAGGTAAGACTTCCCAGCCCATGGTACACATCTAGCAAGAGTCCAGGAGTACTCTACTCTTAGGAGGCAAGCAGTAGCCAAACAAATGATGGAAGAAGCCCTTCTATAAGGGCCGAGCCTGCTCTGAAGATCATTTGAAAGAAATGCTTTGGACTTCTTGTGTGCGTACAGCACCTCTCTGATGGTAATTCAAGAAGCCTGACTTTCTTCAGGCTTCGGCAATGCAGCGCTTTAGCTTGCACCTCAGCATTAATGAATGGGTTCTTTAAAGCAGCGGCAACTTTCCCTCCCACTCACCCAGAAGCGTGAAAAAGCTCAGGCTCCTTCAATGAATAGCAGAGGAGGGTTGTGCTCCTGCAGGGCCAAAACGCTCCTTCCCAACTATTGTCAAAGCATGCTCAGTCCAAATCCGCAGTTCCAAAGCTTCTGATGAGCCGCCATTCATTTAGTACCATGATCGGTCCATCCCCCGTTTGAAGACCACGAAAACGAAATGACCAGTCACGGCCTTTCTTTTCCCTGCAGGGTGTTTGTTCTGCTCCTTGTGGTCATTTCAATTCTGTGGATTCCGCTGGTTCAAGCCAGCCAGGGGGGGCAGCTCTTCATCTACATCCAGACCATCAGCTCTTATCTGCAGCCCCCGGTGGCCGTGGTGTTTATCTTGGGGTGCTTCTGGAGGCGAACGAACGAGAAGGTAACTCCACGCCGAGCACTTTGGGGCGGCCTGTGGACTCTTGTGGTTCTAGAAAAGAGGGCAGAGAGCTTTTTTCTTCTAACCGCTGTGGTTTCTTTTCCTTTTTCCCCTTCAGGGTGCATTTTGTGGCCTTTTGGTTGGAATGGTAATGGGCCTGATCCGGATGGTTTTGGATTTCGTCTACTTGCAGCCGGGGTGTGGGGAGCCAGATAACCGGCCAGCCGTGGTGAAATATGTCCATTATCTCTACTTCTCCATGATCCTGGGGGTGGTCACTCTGATCGTGGTGATGGCTGTCAGCCTCTTGACGGAGCCTCCTCCAGAGGAAATGGTACGCGCATCTAAAGGGGCTTTGGCCCTTTCCACTCTTGTTTTTCAGTGCCCGGCTTAGAGAGATCCGACTACCTGGGGCAAAAATTATTCAGGAAGGATTTGACCCAAGAGTTGCAGTTGAGAAAAACAGTCAGCCAGATGTGTAGAACAAATGGCTGTTTCAGTAGAAATGTTTCTTTCTTGATTTTTCTCTGAATGAAGCTGCACAGCCCCAAGCTTCATTAAATACCAGAAACAGAACATGGGCTGGAGTTGCCTGTTGAACAGTATGCCTCGCTCCAAAGAAATCTCATGGTTTCTATAGAGGTAAAAATGTGGGGCATCCATGAGAAATGTTCAAACTTGCTAGTCCCATGGATACCTATTTTAGCAGAGGCCAGGAATTATGCAGAACTTTTGAATTTTCTCAGTTTTAGCTGAGCTGGGAATCACCTTAGGGCTCTTCCACACTGACCTTCTGCACTCCTTGCCTCACCATCCAACCCACACAAGACTTCCATGCTGCCACGCGAGTGTCCATAAAGGCTCTGGGCCTGGACTGGCAAGCCAGTGGTGGAGCACCACTCCCAGTTGCTGGCAATAGGGAACCCCCTTCTCTGGTTAGTCCTGTAAAACTGTTGGTGCAGCATATCCTTTGGAGCAGGAGTTGGGCTGGTTCCCCTGCCGAGTTAACCGGTTGTCTTTCCACCATCGCCAGAAGCTGCATAGTATCACGGGGATGCCTCAGAGTGGCACTGAACTCCGACTGTGGTGCCCTGTGTGTGTGGAGTGACTCTGAATCTGGGAAAGAAAGCTGTTCTGTTGAATGTCCAAACAGGTCAGCCGTCTTACCTGGTTCACCCGCAAGGATGTCCCGAGAAAGAGCGATGCTCCACTTGCATCTAGCTGTCCTCTATCCATTCCGGTCAAAGGAATCCCTGAGGTTGGTCCTTCTCCTCTAGGGCAGCTGGAAATCACTGATGGCCCTGAGAACGCTTGCAAAAACAGTCCGGGTAAGAGGCCATCGGGGGCAGTAACAAAACCTTCCATTTGATGCATGCCAGTGGTTGGGGCTGCGGAGGGATTGCATGCGGACCCCCTCCTTCCAAGTGACAGGCCAGAGGCCCATGCGGGATGTGCCCCCCAGTCACATGCATGCTCCAGTATTTGAACTGATCGGGTGGATCCACACTTTTTATTCAGGGCAGCAAAACTGATGGATTGAAATATTGATCCCAAGTTATTTTAGCATTGTGCCTCCCATTCTCCAAAATGAAAGGTAAGAGAAAACCATTGGAGAGAAAATGATCCTGACGTGCAGTGAAAAGGGGAGGGTTCAAACATACCTCCTGCCTCCCACCCCAGGCAGGCGTGGTCAGGTGACCTTGTGCCCCCCCCCCACCCCAAACTCAGACTGGTGGGTTTTCAACTGTCCATGAATCAGGAAAGCAGAAGGACTTTTGAAATAAAGTGGGCAGGAGCAGAATCCCCTACGGCAACCCTCAACTAGTTTGCTCAGCTGTGCAGCAGGTCCCCAAACTCTCAGGGAGGAGGAGGGCCATTTCCACTGTTTTAAGGGATGCTGAGATGCAGCTTTGGGGGGCAAAGCACATCCTTAGCTCCAAAGCTCTTCTAGGCAGCCCACATGTGGGCTACAAAATGCTGGATGCCCCCCTCGACAGCAGCAAAGAGGTTAGAAAATTGTACATTCGTACAGTTTTACAACTGTAGAACGATGTTCAGAAATCCCCAGTCAGGATCCGAGGGAGCTCTTCAGGAGAGGAAGGGAAATTCCACGGTCTTGCAGTGGCCCCTGGAGGTGATGCTTGGCAAAGTCCAGGAGATCCCTTGCAAATGGTGTGGGGCCTCACAAACCTTTTGTAAATTTGTGAAAGTTAAATTAGGAAATTAAATCTACTAATCTGAGATGTAAGATCTATAATGACAGATTCTGGGATCAGCAGTTAATCTGCTTTTTTTTTTTTTTTTGGTGCCTTCGAGTCAGTGTTGACTCCTGGCAACTGCCTGGACTAGTCCCTGCAGTTTTCCTGGCAAAGTCTTTTTAAGTGGTTTGCCCTTGCCTCCTTCCTAGGGCTGAGAGGGAGTGACTGGCTCAAGGCCACCCAACTGGCTTCGTGCCTCAGGCAGAACCAGAACTCAGAGCCTCCCGGTTTCTAGCCAGGTGCCTTCACCACCACACCAAGCTGAGCCTTAATCTCCTGTAATGATTCCAAAATGTTAGTTATCAGCGTGGTATCCTATTATGAAATGTCAAAGAGATGTTTTAAGAGATGTCATTTCTCTGAGAAAGTGGTCTGAGTCTTTCTCTCAGGAGATGACAAGTTCTTTAGGTAAGAAGCAGTAGAAGTGTCTTGGGGGGCAGAGCCAGCAGTGGGGGGGGGCAGCCCTCCCCCAGAGACTTCTGCAGAGCGAGTGTTTTCTGTTGGCTCAGGCTCACCTTGGCAGCATATTGTGAGAGCACCCAGAACATGCCAGCAAACACCAAATGTCAAAATGGGGAACTTTGGGGTGCCTAATGGAGTTCTCGCTGCTGATTGTCTTGCCTGCAGGTCCTTTGGACAAAGAGAAGAAGAAATCTAAATTAATGAGCCTGTTTTTGTGGCTCTGTGGGATGGAGAGCAGAAAGAAGGACGCGCCGGAGGCGGCTGATGAAGCCAAAGCAGGAACAGCGCCCAGGGCTTCAGTTGACGAAGCCCCTTTGGTGAGGCACGTCCTCAACGTCAACTTGGTCTTGTGCATCAGCGCGGGGGTCTTCCTCTGGGCCTACTTTGCATAGCATCGGACTATGCCAGCCACCGCAAAGACACTCGTAGTGCTTCTGTGGTTCCACACAGGGGAATGACATCCAGAACGAGGAGGATCAATGATAAGATGAAGTATTGATTCTGCACAATATATGTTTTTTACATTCCGTAGGAGGAAAGGTAGAATTCTGTGAAGAATGACACAGCTACCTTGGCTGTGTCATGGTAGCTAAGAAAAGCCAAATCCTTTTGTTATAAACGTAGCACATGCAGTGCATGTAGAAAACGAGCAGGACGTCGTGCGGTTGCAGCTGTGCTCTTGGCTCTTTGGTCTGCGCGGGGGCCCTGGACACGGACTCATGGACGAACTACATCCCCTGGGTTCGTGGAGCTCAGAAGTGGCCAGTGTGCCCTTTGGGGGGAAAGGTAAGATGGCAATCGAATCAATGGTAATAAAAGCCGGCGGCAACAACAGCATATTTTAGGCAACTGACCCAGCCTTCTTGGAATATGGAAAAATATTTGATGAAATCAGATCTGGATGCAATTATATGCAGAGTTCCGCTGCAAGTTTGCTTGGTGGCAGAACGTTATTTTGACAACACAAGTTTTGTTGGTATTTTGTACTTCCTTACAGTCCCATGGCCCTGAAGATGGATTTTGTGAAGGCTTTTGTTTTGCCACGCTATGGGAACCCAGCGGCTGCCTGTGGAGTAGAAGCAAGGAAGAGGCAGGCCCCCGGCACTACTCACCATCAGGGCTCATTGTGGACAACGTTGTTGCAGCGTCCAACTGGGGTCCATTCCTTAGGCCAGTTCCCTTTCCTAGCCATCCTCTCTGAGGACGCTTCGTGGAACACCGAAATCCCGAAGCAAAGGCATTTGCACGTGCAGTTGTACCCCAAGGACACTTTGCCATGCGGATGTTAATGGACAGGAAGACCCCCTTGCTTGGTTGGAGCGAGCGTCCCCCCGGCACTCGGCTCCCGGCACCAGCCTGCAGATGCCCCTGTGGTTCAGCAGCGGGGCAGTGGCATAGGAGCCTTCCCAAGTTGGCAGCCTGAGGACTCCCCACCCCCCCACCCGGGCAGGAAGTCCATTTCAACCTCAGGGCCAGCAGACATTTCAGCTGTTGCTGTAAGGCCACCTGTTCATTACAGCATGCCTGCGGTGACACATTGGGCCAAGCCTAATAGAGTGTGATTAATTTGGGCTTTATGAACCCAGACATGTAAATCATGGTTTGTGGTTAAGGGTAAAACCAGTGTAGCAAACAGCTGCTTTCCTCGGTCTGAACTCCAGCCCACCAGGCCTTCAGGTTCTTGGGAGCAAGGAGGTCCGAAGGTCACTGGCATTGGCTTCCTGCTCAGGTGTGTCTGATGTACAGGCATTTTTTCAGTGGAATGATATGATGCTGATATGTGCTACAAACAGTATTAGGCCCTGATAAAAACGTTGCCTAGAAAAGCACGCGAGAAGCTGCATCTTTAGCCGGAAATGAAGCTCCTGTAGGAAGGATGAAAAACCAAATGGCTTTCCCACAGAATTTCTGTGGGCAGAGCTAGAAAGGAATGGGGTTCCCGTATATTCAGTAGAGGAACTGTTGGCAGTGTCCCTGTTCCTGGGTACAAAAAGGCAGATTGTATTGTTTACAGATTATTTTATAAGCAATGACGTTTTTCATGGTGTTTAAAAAAGATCAACACAAGTGTTGCTATTTATTACTCCGAGCAGAACGATGTGCCTGTGCAAAAATGCCCCCTTTCCTCTGGGCTCTGCTGGTTGTGTTCTCATGGGGTCCGTTTTCCTCGCGAGGCAATAAGGAATCTAGTTTAAGTCTATGTTTACCAGATTGGATGTCCTGCAAGACGACTGCACAGAACATGGCCTGTCTGAGCTTTGCAGGCCTCCGTAGGGTTTCTTTGCGTGCCACTCTTTTTCCTTTGGCATTTGCAGGAGAAATTCTGTAACAATAAATATATAAATCTCAAAGCTGGGATTCTTGTGCGAGTTTTCACAGAAAGAAACAGACTGGCAATAAACTTGATTAGGGAGCTTGGTGACTTCTGCGTGCTGCTTTCTGAGCGAAACGTTTATCTTCACAAAATGTTCTATTCCGGGTCACCTTCTTTAACTATCAGCATGTGCTGGGAGGGTCCGTGTGTGAAAGTGGTTTCTAGCATAAGCATTTCCTAAGGCAGGGCTCCTCAACCTGAGCAACTTTAAGATAGGTGGACTTCAACTCCAGAATATCTCTGTACATTGCTCCATTCAGCCTTCCCTCAACCCTGACCAGTCTCCCAGTCCCTGCTGCTGAAAAATACCCCCACAGCATGATGCTGCCACCACCATGCTTCACTGTTGGGATGGCATTGGGCAGGCGATGAGCCGTGCCTGGTTTCCTCCAGACCTAACATTTAGAATTGAGGCCAAACAGTTCAATCTTGGTTTCATCAGACCAGAGAATCTTGTTCCTCACAGTCTGAGAGTCCTTCAGGCGCCTTTTTGCAAACTCCAAGCAGGCTTTCATGTGTTTTGCACTGAGGAGAGGCTTCCGTCTAGCCACTCTGCCATAAAGCCCAGATGGGTGGAGGGCCGCAGTGATGGTTGTCCTTCTGGAACTTGATCCCATCTCCACACAGGATCTCTGGAACTCAGTCAGAGTGACCATCGGGTTCTTGGTCACCTCTCTTACTAAGGCTCTTCTCCCCTGACTGCTCAGTTTGGCCAGGTGACCAGCTCTTGGAAGAGTCCTGGTTGTGCCAAATTTCTTCCATTTGAGAATTACGGAGGCCACTGTGCTCTTGGGAACCTTCAGTGCAGCAGAAATTTTTTTGTAGCCTTCCCCAGATCTGTGCCTTGCAATAATCCTGTCTCTGAGCTCTGCAGGCGGTTCCTTTGACCTCATGGCTTTTGCTCTGACACAGTATGCATCGTCAGCTGTGAGGCCTTCTAAAGAGAGGTGGGTGCCTTTCCAAATCATGTCCAGTCAATCTGATTTACTCCAATCAAGGTGTAGAAACAGCTCAGCAACGATCAAGAGAAATGGGAGGCACCGGAGCTAAATTTCAAGTGTTGTTGCAAAGGGTCTGAATATTTATGCCAATGTGATATTTCAGTTTTTCCTTTTTCATACATTTGCAAACATTTCTAAAATTCTGTTTTCACTTTGTCATTATGGGGTACTGAGTGTAGATTAATGAGGAAAAAAAATGAATTTGAACAATTGTAGTATCAGGCTGCAACATATCAAAATTGAAAGAAGTGAAGGGGTCTGAATGCACTGCATAAGGAACGGTTAGCGGTGTTGAGTAGGTTTAGGAGAGAAGCGAAGCTCTGGGGAGACAGGACAGCGTCTGCAGGGCTGTCGTGTAGAAAACAGAAGAACTCTCGGCTCTTCCAGAACACAGGACCGGAAATTTCAGTGGGTTGAAATGACAAGGCAGCAGATTTTGGGTGGCATCAGGAAAAACTTTCTGCCGGTAAGGGCCGTTCAGCAACAGACGAGGCTTCCTCAGAGTGGCTTCTCCTTCACTGGAGCGTGCAAGCAGAGGCTGAGGCCCCTGGCAGCAGGGGGTGCCCCCTACGGCCCCAAAGCACCTTCTCCCCTCCATCTGCTTCAAAGAAACTCTGCCCCGTTGGCAGATGCGCAGGCCACCCACTTGAGGCAGATGGACCGGACGCCACCGACAGCTGATTCCAAGGCAGAGGGTTAGCAGGGCAAATGCCCATCGTGGCCTGGCGGGTCGGTTACCTCGTGGGTTCCGGAACAGTCCTTGGGAGCAAGATGGCAGAAGCGGTGATGCCCTCGGTGGCCAGGAACACCCTGCTCAGTGCGCTGGAGGAGAAGCGGCGGCAGCAGATGAAGGTGGGGGAGGCCAGGGGTCCTGGGGTGGGGGGCGGGGGGTGCCCTCCTCCCCCAGGCCTCTCCTCCCGGCCCCCGGCAGCCCTTCTGGGTCCTGCCGCCCGCTCAGCCCTCCGAGGATTGCCCGGTTCCAGCGTAGCCCGCTGCCTAAGCCCGGCCAATTCAGTGAGTCGCAGCTGCGCAGACCACAGCTCGGCAGGATGTGAAAAGGCAGCCAGCAGGTTCCCGGTGCTGCATCTCCCGGCCTCTCTGCGGCTGGCCGTATTTGGGCTCTGAGGCTAAACGGGCCACCGCGCTGAGTCTGCGGATGGGAGGCCACTTGGAAGTCCCAAAGCTGCAGGCTAGACTGGGAAACGGATCCCAGAGGAAGGCCGGGGAGAGCCTTCCCTACCTGGGTGCGTCTGGGAGCCGAGCTTTTCCTGCTCTCCATTTTACCCCGGCCCCACGGGTCTCTCTGACCTCCTCGGCTCCCGCCGGCTTTTTCTCCCCTCCGGGCCTTTCCTGTGGTCAGTGGCACGAGGAAGGCCGCTCGTTCCTTGCGTTGCCTGCTCTGGCCCAAGCGCAGGAGCCCCCGGCTGTTTCCCTCCAAGGGCGGGCCGCGGCCACCGGCTGCGTCTCCCGAGCTCCCCGATCTGGTCTCACGGCCTCTTTTCGAGGGGTCTCAAGGCCCTGCCCTCCTGCCCCCAGGCTCCCTCCTGTGTGTTTTCCGGCTCATCGGCGCCCTGCACTGGAGTCGCCCTGCTTTGGCCTGCACGGGAGACCCTCCAGATCTGGAGCGGGAGGGGTCTCCTCCCCCGATGCAGGGGCAGCCTTGGGACGGGGGGCGGGAGGGCCCGAGGCGGCCGTGACCGCGTGGCCGAAGCCCGCCCTTTCGAAAGGCGCGTCGCCCCTTCTGCCCGGTGTGGAGACACACGTGGGTTCACAGAACACGCTGAGTAATAAGGTGTGACAGCGTGTAAGGCCAAGCCGGTTTGGTTTGTAGGCCGTGGTGTATGGCTTAGCGCTGTGTGTGAGTTCAGCCTTCGGCTGAGTTTGACCCAGGTTAGTTTAATCAGGGCTCAGCTGCCTAACCCAACGTGCAGGAGCATCTTCAGGGGGTTAAAAAGAAATCAAGATGGTGGCTGCCACCACTTGGGGCTTCGGTTATGTGGTAGCAACCGCCATCTTGACTTTTTTGACCCTCCCCTGAGCAGACATCCGTGCCGGCTGCTTGGAGTTGCATGACACATGGAACCATAAAGTAACTGTAACTATAAATGTGCCATATCAATAAAAAAAACTAAACCACAAATTGCGGTAACATTAGGCTAAACTCCACCCGCTTACTCGGTGGCTCCGTGTGCTGAGAGCGGAGCCGTGGGGCTGACTCTCCCGACTCGGCCAGCCGAGCCTCAGCTTTCCTTCTAGAGTTTTGTTCTAGAGTTTGTAGAGATTTTGAACTGGAGGGACGTGCCAAAGTATTTATAAAAAGAAACGACGGATTACCTGTGCAGCTCTGCGCCGTTGACAGAGCTTCAGGTAGTGGGGGAAACCCAGCCCTAAAGCGTGGGATCCCTGAGGGTGGCCTAAATCTTCTGGCCTTTTCCCCGCAGAAATATCTGCTCCACCGGCTGTTCTTCGTGGCGATGCTGCGAGAAGAAGCCAGCGAGGGCGAAATCACAGGTACCGCGGCCGGTCTCCCCGCGACTTCTGGGAGAGCGGGCCCGGCTTGCCGAGCCGGAGGGGGCCGGAGCAGGCCCACCGATCCGCGGGATCGATCTGCCCTCCACGGTCTTGCTGGAATCCCCTCCCCAGCTAGCGGCGCTCGAGCCTCTGCTCGCCCTGGATGGCCTCTTCCGTGGCAGTCCGGAGCTTCCCTGCCGGTCAGGTTTCCCCAGGTGGGAAGGCGTCCGTGGGTCCTGGGGGTAGGTCTGCCTCTCTCGCCCCACTCTCCTGCCTCCATGGAAGATCAGCTGAGTCCCGGTGAGGACGGGGCCGGCGATAGCCCTAATTTTGGATCCCGTCCTATCAGGGAAGCCAGACTAAGAAACAGACGCCGTGTAGACCTAAGCTTACTTTGATGAGAATAACTGTAGTAACAGAATCCTGCAAGTCTGAATGAACTTCCCCTCCTCTCTCTCTCTTTTATCTTCATGGGAATTGGGGCGCGGGGGGCGGCCGACTGAGTCCTTTTTGTAAACCACCTTCTTGGCCTGGGCTCGAGCCTCATTTATCTCATCTTTGCCTTGGTGGTGGATCTTCCCTCTGTCCCTCAAGGCCATCCTCTATATTCACTGCAGGTGGTTTCTCCACACTGATTGCATGTTACATGTGAACCCCGCTACTAAGATTATTCAACAAACCACATTTAACCCATATCTCACGTTTGTCAAGTCTATTTTTCAAATCCAGAGGTGGGGAATTTGTGGCCCTCCGGTTGTCTAACCACAATACCCAGAAGCCTAAGCCAGCATCGCTAGTCTAGTTCAGCAGCACCTGGAAAGCCACACTTTCCCTTCCCCTGTGTTAGGTCAACAATTCACAATAGGCGTATTGCATCACCCTATTGTGAAATCGCTTCCACTTTTTGAGACAGGTTAATCCATTGGTGTGACTGTGTATCTCTGAACATGAGATACAAGGCATGAAAGTATGTTTCCTCCACAGCATCAGCAGTGAGGGAGAGACTCCTTTGAGCAGGTCCCACTGACCCCAGTGAGAAGGGGCTGAGAACAAGCCCATCATCCACCAGGCATTGGAATTTCGCCCCCCATCCTGCTTTCTTGGGGGATTCTGGGCTGATCTCTCTGTTGATCTTTCCCCCTTCCTTTTTGAAGGGTATCACGAACAACTTTTCCAGAAAATTTCACGGTTCCATTTGGGGGAACCAGCCTCAGGGGTTCTTCTCATCTACTCCCAGAGCATTCTCCATATTCTTGAGGTAGGTTGAGCAAATATTTAGAGTACCAGAAGAAGCTGAAGATCCTTTTGTTTAATGATGTAGGGGTTTGTAACAAATGCCAACAAAATCTGTGTCCAGCTTAGGCCCCAATATGTAAGCCTGGCAGTATTGGGGTAGTATTGGCTGAATGCAGTTGAGTACTGGTAGTATTGCAGGCTCAATGTAGTTTAGTCATTTGGAGAATTAAGCAAACTCTCCACCAGAAAGATTTGAAAAAGTTACTTTAAGTATGACCTCCCCCAGTGTTGCAATGCCTTCAGACATCCGAGCCTGATGCCCATCTCCCCTCCCCTCAGGCCTCCAGCGGCACCCTCTACCACATCCTCAAGAACCTGGCACTTTTTGAAAAGCAGGGAACAACGTAAGTTAAGCAAAGGCTCCAGTGAGGTCAGCTGTGGGGAGGGGGGCACTTCAGCCCTGGACCAGAGGGGTGCTTTGAAGGGGTCTGAGTCTCTCTGCACAGTTGGGCTGAAAGGAGACAGTCTGAGGAATGGATGGAGCGCTTGGCTGGAGGGCGCATTTAATTACCCTTATGATTTTATGGATGTATACATTTTTACCTGCATTTTCATTGTTCAAAAGGATCCCAAGGTGAAAAGTAATTTTTAAAAAAGCATTTATAGTAAGTTAAAAACAATGTACAAACTGATAATCAGAGCATCCCGTAACATTCTTCACCAGAGCGCACAGATGGTTTATGGTTTTAAAAGAGCTAAAAATGAAGCCAAAAAAGCCATAATATAAGAGAACAAGAAGAAAGCAGAAGGCCCAGCATGAACGGAAAGAAAAGCCTTCATCCCTTCCAGTGTTTGGACGTGTGTGTAAGACGGGGAAGACACCACCTTGTTTCAGGGATGGGCATCTGTGGCCAGTCAAAGGCTGCTGATTTACAGTTCCTGGGTTCCCTTAGTGTCTTGGGCATTTAGCAGCTTCTGAAGGGCATCGGGTTCCTCATCCCTATTTTCAGAGAAAGGTAAAAGCACATCTGGGATGTTCAGCCAAGAGGGGAAGGCAATGGGTTCCAGAAGACGTGTTGCTGGATTAGGAGCGGGCTTGGTCTGATTCAGAGGGCAAGTATTTACAGAGGAATGCCTAGATTCCTCCAACTTTCTGGATGGTTAACATGACAACCTACTGAGGCCATCAACATCCAGTTGGAATAAAAACTTCCTGCAACACTTCTGGAAGAGACACGGGCTTGGGTCTTCACTGGAAGGATCCTTGCCCTGAGAAATCGGTTATCTGTCAGGCTCTCAGCAAAACTTCCATTTTCATGCTGGCTTTCCCCCAACTACTAACTACCTGAGTATTTTCTAATGGATTGTTTCTACTCGGTTTTTATTCTGTTTTTACATTATGTTTTCATAATTATTGTAAACCACTTCAGGAGTTTTAGAACAGGAAGTGCTATATAAATACTTGGAAGGAAGGGAGGCAACCTCCCATGTCCATGGGTAGTGTAGCCACTGCCCCCGATGTGACCCTTCGCTGGTACGTAGCTGCAAGCCTTAAATGTCTTGATATTTGATAGAACGTGGATGCAAGCGTGTGCGTAAGGTGTGTGCGAAGCCTTGTGGTGCCTTGATATGGTTTGTATCTCTCTTTCAGGGCTTTATTGCAAGATATTAAGATATTGGTAATATCTCATAACATTCCCACCAGACTTTTCACACAGTGGTATGCCACCAAAGTGGAAGTGCCTGTAACTTTGGAAGATGTGACCCAGAGCCAGACAACAGAAGAAGTTATTACAGAGTGTCTTACACTCATTCTCAAGCTGGGAGTGTACCTTGCAACGCTCAAGGTGAGAGCAGACCCCTTCGGCAGTTCTCTCCCCGACGTCACGTTGATTTCCGCAGGACCAGCACAGCTGATCCGACATATACTTTGCCTGCATACAAGGATAATGCATCTCCTTCGTTTGGGACAAGGTTGGAAGACCTTAGTCCAGAGGGAGGGGCTGCACGCATTTCTCTGGCCAGAAGATCTCTTCAGCTTTTTCCTTTGCCTCGGAGATGTCCTCAGGTAGCATAAAAGGTACACCAAATCCTGATACGTGCATTTAGGTCAGGAAGTCTGGCATTTCACTTGTTTACACCCTCCCTGCTTTGGTCCAGAGATAATTGAATGTCTCCTCCATTCCTTCAGAAGCCAGTTCCTTCCTTCTGTTGGCTAGTTACAGGCCTGGTGCTGTTCCAGTTTTGACACGTTCCATGTTGACAGTGCCATTGTGTAGAGAAGACACTTGGGGACATGCACGAGACAGTGCAAAGTCCATTATGGGGATTCTACTTTCAGTTTCTTATTTGCCATAGTCCTTTGGGTTTCTGATGTGTTAGTAATGTGATTTACATGAATGTAACTTTGATAGGAAATAATTACTGCTTTTCTTGAAGGAGACAGTATCCTGATCATGGAGATACAGAGTCTGGGTTTACTGGCAGGATTATTTTAAAAAATAGGTTCCTAGGCAATGTATTGATGCCACCTCAGCTTAAGTTAACCAATTCTGCGTGACCCAAACGGGGAGCTTCTCCTCGGCTCCCCGGTCCAGCACAAAACCTGCAAGAAAACCTCTCTGCCCAGCACGTGGAAACTTCATGGAGGAAAGCAAACATTTCAGCATGAAAAAAGGGGTGTTAAAAAGCAGTTAGACTCTAAATATCAAATTGCCAAAATGTTGATAATGCCTTTACCCATGAAGACCAAACCGGAGGATTGTGGTGCTTTCTCTCACGCACGCATACACAATGGGCTCACCTCAGAATAGCTAGGAAGGGGCACTTCTAGTAGTTTTGGGGTATGATTATTTATTTATTTATTTAAGCAACTTGGAGGCTGCCCGACTCCTGATGACCCTGGCTGGCTTACAAAGATTCATAACTGGCCTGAAGACAAACTTATAAACCAACCCCCATCCATTGGGGGCTTTCCCCTCAACTGACCCCAAGGTCTGCCCACCCTGCGCCCCTCTGGTGAATGACGTCTTGCTGCTCAACTGAATGGGAAGTTTCGCTCCCTGGCTATGATCCGAGATGACCCCAGACATTAGCCTGGTTTTGCCTTTAAAGCCAGGAAATCTGAAGCTTTTTTGCCTGCGTGAGCCAGATTCTCTGTTCTAGCTCTTCTGCTGTACAGCATTTCAGATCCTCTGGCTGTCCCATCCAAGTTATTTTATGGTTATTTTATGTCAAGCTTTTAAACGTCAGTTGTCAGAGCAGCATTAGTTAAAGCAGAAAAACCTGATAAAGTAAATGTATAAACTAATTACAGAATAAATGCCACAGGGCCAACTCAAGTGGGTTTACCACATTGCGCTTACCTCTTAATCTCCAGGTGGGCAACAAAGGCCTTGGCGAATGTCTTCACACTGCTGTGCCGGAGCTTCTGATCCCAGCAGAGACCATTCGGTATTTGTGCAGGACCCAAGAATGTTTGAGCCCTGTGGAATTTCTGAAGGTGTTCGATAATCCTTTGCAGCCGAACATGGATTCAGGTACCCCTCCTTCTCCCCAGAGGGAGGCACCCTCTCCCCTAGGGCCCCGTGCGCTTCCCAGCCCTGGCTCCAGACGCCAAACTATCGGTGGCTGGCAGAGGACCTTCTCCCTCCTTGGCCAGGCTCTGAAACAGCTTCCATCGGTGTCAGTGGACTGTCGCTGATCTGAGCAAGTCACCAGTTGTGCTTTGGGGCCTAGAAAGCTGCAGGTTCTGCCTGAAACTGCAGATGGTTGTAAATGGGGCAAACAGATTTATGATAGGCTTATGTTTGGAAACTGGTGCTTTTCTGCTTTAGTGCAATTAAATGATGTTAGCAATCTATTCAATTTATCTTTCTACCCCACCCCACCTTGTTTTTAACACCCCAAAGCCTTTCAGTTAAAAGCATGTGGGTGGATGGAGGAAAGGGAGCTCCCAAGGGAAGTGTCTGATGTGAGGACAACAGTGCAAGGAAGTAACTTATTGAAAACGTTATCAAGGGTATTGGAGAATGCTGAGAACCAAACTGTGTTGAAGAAAGCTTACAGCACGATACCCTTTCAAGAGCAAAACTCTTACATTAGCTCCCCATTCCCAGACTCTAAAGACATGGCCCATTTTGCCATTCTGTTATTTGTGAAGAAATTAAGAAATGAAAATGCCAAAATGCTGGCTGTGTTCAACTACTGTACCACAAATCCCCCAGCTTGCCCCCCAAGATGCCAACAGCGAGTCACCGAAGATGATGGAGGCTGTCATGCACCCACCCGGTGCTCTCACCAACTGCATGGTAGGCTGACAGCCTGACGCTTCCTCCCACTTCCTGCTTTTTAATTCAGGTCTAACCCAGCCTTCCTAATCTGAATTTGGGGCCTGAACATGAACTACAACTCCCAGCATTCCCAAACCTGATATGACATCAGCTTGCTTAAGGCATCTTGTGCCCCAAGATGGACTGCCATCATTCCTTTTTAAATGATTTTTTGATCCCTTTGGTTTTATAAATAACTCAAGGCAGCAGACTCACCTAATACTCCATCCTCCTCCTATTTTCCCCACAACCACTGCCCTGTGGGGTGAGTTGGGCTGAGAGTGGGGGACTGTCATCCAATTTCACAGAGTGGTATGCCTATTTCTTTCCCGATTAATCGGGGTGGGGGGGAGCAGAGAGAGTAAAGCACAGCAATTTCCCCTTCTACTCTTGTGAATCCAATAGAAAGTTGGAAATATACTATACAAGGGAGCACAGGACTCTGCCCATCAGTAGGATAACTCTCCCCAAACATGGCAGAAATGGGACCATAGCAGAAGCGCTAAAAGGAAGATCAGTTTAAAAACAGACTTGGTCTAGCTGGGGATTATGGGAAGAAATCCACAAGAAATTGCACTGCGACCCATCTCGAAGGGAGGTGCCTTCGGGCAGCGGTGGGAAAGTTGCAGATGGCTCCATCTTAGCCTTCTTCCCTCCTGGTCACACGACCCAGAGCGGCACACTCATGCACACAGAGTGAGCCTGAGGGGGGAACAGGAACGCACATGCACTCCAGACATCCACTCCAGTTAAGTCAACACAAGACACAAAGGCAACATGTATGTACGCTCTGATCAGTCCCTGGGGAGAGATTGCACACGAACACACAACTTGGGTACACAGAATACAGATCCTCTTCTGGTTACTGCTGGTAAAAGGGTTGGAAAAATAAAGTTTCCCCTTTTCCCTCCACTCCCCCTCCTCTCCCCAGAAACAGTATGGCCTACTCCGACTCATATGTCTACATGAAACCCTACGCAACTCCTGACAAGCTACCAATGTTCCTAAAGGCGTGATTACAAATCCAAAAGGCTCTGGGATGGAGGAATGGGATCGACAGAGTTGTCCATTTACTCTCTTCACCCAAACAGAGGGAAAACAAAGGAAGCAATAAAGTTGTCAGGAAGCCTTAACGGTACATGGCTCTGCTGGTGTTACTTCGAACGAGGGCTGAGGGATCAGTGGCTCTCCAGAAGTTGCTCAACCCTAGTTCTGGGTTCTGACCCTGCAGGACTAACAGGAGTCAGGGAGGGAAGAAATCAGCAGCAAAGCTCTATTCTATGGTCTACACACCCTAGCATCTTCCAAGTTCTTGCCAAGCTACTGCTTGAAGTTAGCCCTTTTTCCTTCTGGGGCGACTCTGCTCCCCTTTCCAAGTAATTTAAATCACTGAAGGATAGGAAAAAATACAGCTTTTTGGGTAGGAAAATCACAATACATCTGTCTTACAGTGACAAAAGTGAGAATAGTTTTACTCAGCAGATGAACCCAACAAGATGTTCAAAATAACTTTCGAAGTTCAACTCATTTATAGCAATACACATTTTCCAAAGAGTTCAGCTTGGCAGCAGCTGCCTATGGATGTTACAGAAACCAGAGCAGAAGGATTAATACAAATATCTATGAAAAATAAAGGGGTAAAGAACAATATTTTAAAAAAAGAATAGCACTGAAATGGTTAGAGAGACAGTACATTTCCTTCTACAGTGTCAAGTCCATCAAGGCACAAGGATATATCCACCATTTGGAAAAGTGACCGATAACCAGCAGTCATCTTCTACACCTGTAGCAATTTTTTGGTTCATACTTTTAATGAAGTCTGCAGCATATCAGAGATAACACGTCTCTTGCAAGCCATCTCCTTGATAAGAACAAGGAAGAAGAGTTCAACAGAGGTCTTGAAAGGGCTATGATTTCCATTACACACGCGCTGCTTGGATGCTTCTTGAAACTTCCCAGCAAGTGCCGTCTCTGTTAACAGCAGCAATCAAGCTTCTCATACAAGGTTTAGCAACAGCCAGAACACCCCAGTGTTAGCTTAGGCAGCTCTGTCAGGATACAGGTCATTAAACTCTCCTTTTAAAGATCACGTCTCTTCTCAGAAGATACGAGGGAGGCTGTGGTACCATTCCTACCGTATCTTCTTTTTTAAAGCTCTTCACTGTTAATCCTGGACTGGTTAGGTTTTCATTGGGATAGAAAGGCCGTTTCGGAGTGATTTTATGCTTTTTACAAAGCAGTGCTTTCAGTATCACGATCAGGATCAAGCACAAGGTGGTTGTGTGAATTCTGATTTGGCGAAGTCACCAACTCTGTGGCAGGAAGCTCCATGCCAGGGAGGCCCCGTGATGGCTCTTGAACCTCGGAACTGGTATCTGTGCAGAAAAGAATTAAAACACACGGTGCTGAAAGCTAAACCAAGGCCTGGGATGCTGATTGACAAAGCTCTCCCACTAATACGTCCTTCTGTCACCAATGCTATGCTAAAATGTCTCTGGATTCAAAGGAGAACAGGGATTGCAGCAGAGTATCTGACTCCAGAGGTCCCCTAACAACTTATTTTATTCAAGTTTATCATGATAGCCATAATGGCTAGTAAGTTCATTGTGGAAATGAACCATTGTGGAGCCTGACCTTCTCAAAGGTGACAGGATATGCCTTCACTTTAAATTTCAAATCTGAACAGCATAGCTCCTGGAGAACAGAGCTTTATTCTCAGGCAGCCAAAATAGGCAGTTTCTTCATGTCACATGGGGAAACTGGTTTGCCCCAAGCTAAAAGTCCAACTGTTAGGGCCAAGCTACTACAACTCAGATACTTCTGGAAAGGCACAAACTGCTTTAGTAGGGGAAATGTAATTTGAAGGAACAACCATGTCAATGAAAACAGAATTTGGTTCATTCTTCTGAATTTGCTCACATTCAGGGCAAGGCTGGCCGGGCAGAACTCTATTGGCACCTGGAAGTGGGCAGAGGTTCCATTAGCAGAGTAATTATAACAATTTGGGGGGGGGGGCTGCCCATCCTGGCTACCTAGCTCTCTTCCCCATTTCAAAATCCAAGAAACATGAGCACCGCTAGGCGCTTTTCACACTTGCAACCCCCCCTCCCCCAGTGAAAAGGTGGAAGGACATCTGCCATGCAAGCGGTTCTTGTTTGCCACAGGTGGGCAGCCCTGTGTGATGGGTCAAGGGTAGCATTTCCCTTTCAGTGCAGAATGACTGCAGAGACTTAGCAGCGCCGGCTCTTGTCCATTCCCTCCCCAGCAGAGATGCAAATCCAGCCACGGCTTTCCGTACTAAGTTCTGCTACTCTCTGACCCCTTAGGACTGTCCACATGGGCAAAGTTTGGACCGGCGCTGACCGGCTCTCCCTTGGGCCTAATGGAAGAGCTGTAATGATCCCAAACTTCCACACCGTTAGATGGGAGTTGCTGCTCATGCACGAGGGGGCCCGAGGCAGCACGGGGGCTCCCCCAGATTGCTTGTTTTTAGCCTTGCCAAGCAGCCTCTAAGGGTTGGTCTTCACCAGAAAGATGCTTCGGCCGCTTTATCGCCTTTCCAAGCCAGGGTTGCATCCAGCCCTCCCAAATTAGGCAATATTTGGAGCGGAGTCTTTCTACACATAAAAGACTAGAAGCCACAGCTACTGGAGCCCTTTGTGGCCACGAGTAAAGAATGCACCTCGGCTTGCCTGGGGCACTGGCTGCTTATTCCAAGACCACACCAAGTTTGCCTCTTACTGTTCAAGAATACAGAATTCATCTGAGCTTCCCACCTGTACAAGAGGCCTCTTTCCAGGTTCTTCTTACCCTGCGTTTTTAAGCCCTACGCAGCAGAAACGCCTCGTTCATACAATAAAGGGAACAGTGACTAGTGCCAGGACCGTCACTGACTGGCAAGGTTGCATTTAACTCTCTGTGGAGAGAGCTCAGACTACAAATTTGCCAGCACAATGATTGAGGAAAGGAAGGTTTATGTGTGCCTCTGTGTGTGTGTGTGCCTTTTATTTGTGTCTGGACATGCTATGACTGATGAAGCTCTGAAGATTTTGCAAAGCAGAAATTCATTCCAATGTCTGCTGATGAGAGGCTGACAAATACGGATCGGGGAGGGGGCAGTAGTCCAGAATACATCCAGGGAATGCATTAATATGGAGATAAATGTTACAAACAATGGACAAGAAAAGCATCACTCCTTTCACATGCAGGATTAGTCCAGGTGCAAGCAAGCTGTGTTATGGTGACCAGTTAGTACGGAACAAAAGCTGCATCCATGATTATGCATTTGCAACATTTCTGGCCAATCGGAAGGCCTCGGTTTCTTCTTACCATTTCCAATTTCAGTTCCTACTGAATAAGGCAGCTCAAACATCTAGATTATTTAATAAAATTCTCAATTAGAATATTATTTGTAGAGTATATCACAACCTAAAGGATTCAAAGGGTTATTTTTGCAGCTGAAATGTGTTTTGTTCCAGCAGCCATTACAGTTCTGCAGGGCTCTGTGGATCAATATGTTAGAGTCTGCTAAAATTAGGAGACGGGCATGCGCTATTTCATTCTGCCAGAAGTTAAGGCTTTGTCCTGAAAGGCTGCTTAAGATTAACATTAAGCATAATTAAAAAGCACCCAATCCAGATTAAGAAATAAAAACAGCTTTAAAATATTGATGCAGTCTGATTTCCAAACGAGTAACGTACGCACTGCATCAACAGAGAAATTCCTTTGTTAGCTAGCAAGGGACAGGGCTTAAATCAAAGAATAAATTACTACTCTCCCTGTCTGCCATCTACAATCTGAGCGTAATGAAATTCATCCAGCCTTCCCATCGTCTACAAACTGGCACTGAGATTTTCTATAAGTTTTTAAACACAGCCTGTGTTGAAAAGGCCACCTGATCTGTGAACCCCATCACTGGCTGTGCTGCTATGGGACGTGTGGGAGGGAATACTGGGAGGGAAGCGGGACCTCATGGAATGTTCTTCACCGGTACAGACAGTGCAAGGAAAGTAATTCTGGACTGCAGAGGAACCCCGAGTCAGGGCGAAGGGTGGGCTGCTATTGTTGGTGGGAAGGAATGGGGAGTCGTGAAGGATGGTATGTAAAAGCCCAGAACACCAAAAATATGACCGCTGGGGTCCGACTGTTGAAGATGCCTTCATTCTTCAGTGAAAGGAACCCAAAACCCTGATGTGAATACTGATTTGCTGAATGATGCCAAAATAATGGGCTCATATATACTTTTTATCAGCTCCAACATATCCATTTTTTCTGAAATAATGTGCTGTGCTCCTATCTAGACTATTTGCTCCTACACATTTAATCTGCTTTATCATCACATTCCATCATCACTTTGTCAATCACAAGGAACAGAGACCTGCCCCTGGCATTCCAAACGAGTGCTGACAGCTATAGCTGGCCTAATTCTTGGGCTTCCTTTAGCCATCCCAGCTTGGGGGATCATTCCTCCATCCAAAGTACGCAGCGGTGGAGACACGCTAAAAGGCATGCCCGCAGAGCCGAGAGGGTTCTTACCGGTCACGATGTGGGACGCTGTTGCCGGGGGACCCAGAAGAGAGCCATCTACAGCCAGATGAGGAGCAGGAGGGTGGGGCGGAGGAGGGACCGTGGGACGGTTGCGAGGTTTGGGCACTGGCCGGGGCCTTGGCAGTGTGCCCGACGGAGGCAGCGACTGAGCTGGTGGAATGTCCTGGGCTGGAGACTGGGCAGTTGGGCAGACGGTGCCGTGCTTCTCCAGGGGGGGCGTGTCAGGCGGCGTTGGGGTATGCGGAGGGGTGGGCGACAGTGGCTCTGATCCACCCTCCAGGCCAGGTGGGGAGGGTCCCAGACTGTTGGCCTTGGTCTGCGGAGGAGGCGTTATGGACTGTGTGGGAGGCTGGGGGGGTGGGTGGTTGGGAGCCTGTATCGGGGACAGGCTGCTTGAGTACCGCCGAGGGGCAGAAATCTGGGGTGGAGCAGTGGTGGGCTGAGCGCCCCCTTGGTTTGATTGCTGGCTGGGAGGAGAAGGGCTCCTCGTGGAGGGCTTGGGGGCTGGAGCAGCACTCGGGTTCCCTGGCTGCCCCGGAGGGGGGTTAGCTGGTTTGGGAGGGGCCGGCGCAGGCTTTTTGACAGCTGAAAGAGAGAGCAGAAAGAAAAGGCATGGCTGAAATTGCTGTCCGGTACGAAGCTCCTGATCACTTCACGGGGCGCATTAAGTGCCCGGCACCCAGACTGAAAAGGCCTCTGGTTCCTGAGAAACACCTCGGCTCTGAAAACCAGAGCTTTTCCATCTCCGTCTCCGCTACTCATGGTGGCCCCAAAAGTTGGATGGCTGTTGTTTTACCACAGGAGACCCAGCCAGCCAGCCTCTTTTCAGAAGAGGGTTGCTCTGCTTCCTCTCCTGGGGAAATGCCTGCGGACCCTCCATTTTCCAAGAGCATAAAGCAGTGCGAGGGGGGCAGAGACAACGCAGCTCCTCCACCCATTACCCTCTGTGACCCATGTGAGACAGGCCCGGCGTGCCCGGCCTGCTCTACGCCCCTCTGGCCAAAACTAGTCTGAACCAGTACTCTAATCTAATCTACCCGTCCCATCAGGACCAGCAGGAAGAGTGTGGTGATTTTTTAAAAAATGTTTTTGGTTATTTTGTTGTAGTGTTTTTTAAACTTTGTACCAGAGTCACGTCGGTGAGATGGGTGGCTATACACACTTACCAAATAAACCAACAAACCAACAAACCAGTCCAACCTCATCTTTTTGCCCTTTCCTCTGTTTTCTCAATTCCCTTACCGGCTCTGTTCTTCCTCCAACCTATCTTATCCCCCAAAAAACTGATAATTCAAGTAACTTCACACACAGAGTCAGGGAAATTTAATTGTCTAATTTGGGAGTAAGTTCTGCATTCTCTTGGTGTGAAATAGCAAAGATAGCTCAATGCTCTCAAAACATGCTCTCACACCCTCCTGCTAGTTGACCAAAACTGAGAAAGAAATGGTCCGGCAGTGCTGAAGCCCACCCAGTCTCCCCGGTCACCCAAAGTGAGCAACTCTCACTGAAAAGCTGTTCCTCAGGAAACATCTGGCAGAGCTTCAGCTTTAGACTTCATTGACCTAGCAGCCTATCCACCAGGCTGTTACTGTACCACTGGAAGGACAAACCTCGCCTGAGCGCATGTGGGCTGGGCCCAGCGGCGGTCTGGGGCTGCCCGACTGACATCTGGCTGGTGCTGCTGACCGGCTGAGCAGGTCCGCCGTGTCTGGGGGGTGGAGGGGTAGTTGAGGGGGTGGAGTCCTTTGGCTTTGAAGAGCTGCAAGGAGAGAAAGATCTGCATCAAAGGCTACTGCCTGGTGCCAAAAGCTGCTTCACGCTAAAGCTCGTCCTAAGATGGGGGACTTTTTGAACTGGACATATGCAAGGTGCAGGCGGAGACTCCTCTTGGCACCTAATCCACTGCTGGTCTGTTTGATCCAGCTACCTGGGGTTCGTAGGATCCCCACAGCTTAGGGAAAAACATTCAGAAGTGCTTAAAGCAGCAGAGCGCCAACGTTAGCAATACCAGCCACAACCACTGCAGATAATTGTTAGGGGAGGAATCTTAAAAATGTAAGAGAGTTGTCACTCTAGTTTCTCTGAGACGTTTGATGTAGTTCTGTGCCAGAGATTATGGTTCCCCACATCTGTTCACACACTCACCAGTCCTTGAACCACATTCAGGGTTCCTTGCAATTAGAACTGATTTTGACAATCAGTATTTCTTCTTTTGCCCATTCCTACGACTGTGTCTTTGCTCAAACACAAAGTAAAACTATTCTGGGGAGCTTGTTCAGAACAGCAAGGCTTCTCTGAGCAGCTGCTTCAGCATCTTTTCCCCAAAGTTATGCTCACAGACTTTCCAGCAAGGCCTGTTGAGCCCAGAGTCAAAAGGGTGGAAGGCCTTGGAGGAGCAGGGCTGTATGTATCCAGATTTTTCTCTCTCCAGTGCATGTTGCACATACAGGTGCAGAAAACTGGCTTCCTCAGAAAGAACGCGCCCCGTCAGTCAACCCTCCCTTCACATCCCCACCTTTCACACGGAAGGAAAAGCTAAAGCACAGTAACACTGTGGGGTGGTGCACAGCCTACAAAGACAAGACAAACGGGTTCTAGCTAGTGGGTTAGAAGAACAAACGACCAGTCTCCCCAGGTCAGGCAGAAGGGAGAATCCCTACCTTTGCTTGATGCAGCTGGACTCTGCTTTGCAGCTATGCAGCCATTTTCCCTGACTTGGGTGGACGGAGGTATGATCTGTGAGCAACCCTCTTTGGAGGGAAGGAGGATGGATGGCTTTGCCTGCTTTAAGGCAGGATGGTAACAATTACTCTGTTTCCATGCTGCAACAAAGCAGGCTGGCCTTGCAAAACAACTCATTCTGGAGATTAGATGTAGGGCATTTTGCTCCAGAGCAAAGTACAAAAGCATCTTTTCAAAGGACGTGGCACCCCTTTCTTCAGAGGCCCACCTCCGAGCCTGCCTCTCTGAGCCCCACCCATCTTACCTGCTGTCCTCAGTGCCTTGGCTTTGAGAATGCTCTGCTGAGCCAGGAAGGCAGGCAGAGGAAGCACCAACGAGGCCGGGCTCAGCCCCAGTGACCTGTGGGTGCTGCTCCGCCATGGCCAGAGCCGGCGGGCCAGCCTCCGTGGGTGGAAGCGGTGGCTGGAAAGCTGGGGCTGTGTGCTTTCTATTCACAGTGCCAACTCTCCGGGGATTTGCCTGGAAGTCCATAACCTTGACACCAAAGCTACAGAGGAGAGAGAGAGTAAACACTCCATGCAGGCAGGCTACACATAAACACAAAAAGAGTAAGTACAGCTGCACAGGGTAGACGAGGGGGGAGTTCCTGCTGCTTGCCATGCAAATAAGCAACAAGGAAACACACAGTTAGAGTTTTAAAAGTACAACGCACTTTGGCTCAGTCAGGAAGTGTGGGACAGGCATTGAGGACCACCAAGATTGCTTCGGAGAGACCAGTGTGTGTCTACTTTGTCGCTCCTTGAGCAGCCAAAAGAATTCTGCAGTAGGGTTGAAGGATCTCCCCTCCCCTCTTAAATCTTGGAGACTTAGTTGGCTGCCAGTAAGCGTCAATCATGCAGGGCCGGATGGAAGAAGGGCCTTTTCTGTAACAGCCTCCTACGATCCAAATGCCTGGGACACTCAAGCTGATACCATACCCGGTTAGGTCACAGATAGCATTTGTACTCCTTTAATTATTAATGGCAGGGCTGTGTGTATTCAGTAGTGGTAATAACAACAATAATGGCAGTCACAACAACAGCAGAGACACAAAATCCAGCTTCCTGAGCACCAGGAAATCCGGCTTCTTGCCGTCATAGTCACAGGGGAGGCACAAACTGACAAAAGACATCCAGCACCTCAGATTTTGGTGCCTGGTAGAATTTGTTTGCCTTTTCCACATTTACTGGCAGCAAAATGACTTAAGACAAGTCAAGGTAAACAAACTGGCATAATACATGCTACTTAATTATTCATTTTCTTGGTTCAGATTTTTGAATTTGTAAAATCCCAGAATACACACAACCCTAGTTAATGTGCAGGAACAAAAGCACGATAACTAGGATAACTCTTCAACACAGAGCTTGTAAAACAAACGTTTGTCTAGCTCAGGGATCTCAAACTCAGATTGTCACTGAAGCCTTTGCATACCTTGATTTAAAAAAGTCTCTAGTGAAGAAAAAGAAGAGGGCACCAATAGTTTAATAGTATGCCATTAAACATAAATTTATTACACATACCAACCCGCCCCCCAGCTACATCTCTGCATTTCATTTTGGCCATTAGCTGACTGACAGCTGTGAAATGACTGCTGGGGTTGCTACTGAGGGTGGGGCTGGGTGTGCAGTGGTGGGCTCGTGCATGGAGAATGGCCAGGAGCAGTGGGAAAGGCCTCAGGACCCTCCCTGTAGTGCAGGACCACTGAAATTCCAGGCAGCATTTCCAAACAGAGCTGGCCACAGCTTACTTCCCTGCCCAGGGACACTTCTCAGGGGAGATCTTGCCCACTCCATTCTGGGGCACTTCCCCTCCACTCTGGACACCTGTGCAGGTAGAGGCAGAGGCAGGGCTTGGATGCAGGGCTCGGAGTGCAGGAGACACATTCTTTTCAACCCAGAGCCAGTGGCCTCAGCATCTGTGATGAACCTGGGCAGTGCCATTTCTGCCAGCCAGCAGATGCAGGCCCTGCAGGCCCTACTCTTTCCTCTAAGTCAGTGTTCATCAACCTTGGCAACTTTAAGATGTCTGGACTTCCAGAATTCCCCAGCCAGCATGGGTTCAAGGGTGATGTGGCTGGGAGTTTGAGATCCCTGGCCTAGCTGCTAGTAAGGCAAGGAAAAGCCAAGTAGCCTATACTGAAGGTCAGGACGAAACATAGTTCAGGTAAGCCCAAAGCGCACAGATAAACAACACGTGCTAACCACTCTTCAAACTAAAGTCACAGCAAATTTCTAGACCGAAATTTGGTGTTCCAAAGACATGGCAGAATGGTAGAATTTCAGGGAAGGTGACTAACATGACAAACAAGCTTTGGATTGTCATGGATTATAAAAAGGATTAAAAAAGGGACTACATGAGATCAGAGGCTGCCCAGGAATCAGAAGTCTCTATCATGAAGGCTGCCAACCTGCCTTGGTCCTGACTGGCAGGGACACCATCTTAGAGGCCCTGTGGGGTTTCCAAGAGAGTCTGGCAGCTGCTGCTGCTGCTTCAACAGCACTAGATCTCTCTTGGGCTTCTATCGTGCATGGAACACAAAAGAGAAGGAAATAATGGCCTGTACGTTACCTTTGGATCTTCCTTAGGCTGCAGTAAGGGGGGGAAAGGAACCACTAAGGGCTTGCTTACCACGGCCCCAGGCACGCCCAGCTCTTCTCTGACAGAGGCTTCCAGGGAGCCTGTCAGCATATGCAATGCCCGCCTGCGGAATATCCTAAGGAAGCCCATCAGGTGCCTTTTATGTATAGGGGCCCTTTTTTAAGAAGCTTCCCAGGTTTCCTGGAATGATGCCTTTGGACAGAGCTGACAGTCTCATGGATACTTTGGTTCTCAAGCAAGTATGGTACATTTTTGCCTTACAGCCTTAGTGATTGAAAGGAACGTCATCAATAGTTTTTTATACTTTAAACCACTTTGAATAGAAGCTCGCTGGCTGGATGCATCTCTGAACAGATCCCCTTTGCCTGTAAGATACGGGCATGAAGGGAGCCATTCTCAGGGGCAAAAGAATTTTGTGAGTACCATCTAACTTAGAAACTGGTGCCAACTTCTGCCAGATTTCAAACATCACTTAATATGCAACATTTGAAGGGGGAGCTGAAAGAGCCAAGTAGGACCAAAGTACTAATAATCTGGCCTATTTTCCTCCATTAGACAAAGAAAACTGTGATTTCTTATGTCCCTAGAAAGGGACTGTTAATTGTGAAGATCAAACCCAAGTTTATGATTTCTGAAAGAAGCTCAAACACCCTTAACTTAGGAGAAGTTAAAGAGCAATCAATGGTGTTGAATAAACTGCTAAACCGACAGTGGGATGGAGGTGGGGAAGAAATGGCTGCTATACCTTTCCTTTCTCAGCAGCTCCCCTTCCATCACAGCCATGCTGACTGGCCTCTTCCGCTCCAGGGTCCCTGAATCATAGTCACTCCCTGCAGGCAGATGATTTGAGTTCACAGCAGGCTGCCCCACGAATGCTCCAGACACATTGAAATCCAGCTCTGTGAATTCAGAAATAAAATTTTCTCCAGTCCTTCTTCTAAGCAGTTCAGAGGAACAGCTCCTCCAGCCCAAGAATTTAATTTCAAATGACATGAATATTACATAAATATTACAACATATCCTTACAAACTGTATTAAAATACCTTACAGCTTCTGCTTGCAAGTATTAAGGTAAATTCATTTCTATTTAATCCTTTTCAGATTAAAACATTCAGACAAAGCAATACAACACAGCCTGCAAGTTCAAAAGTCAGAGTGGCACCCAAAACTTGTAATAAAAGCTATAAATTCAATGTTTCAGTAGAATGATTGCCCCCAGAGAGTTAGCCAGTAGCTGAGTGGAGGCATTAAGGTGTTTCCAAGCTCACATGACTCAGAAACTAAACAAGTTAAAGATTGTATGATAAAATGGATGCAGAATTTAGATGCAGTAATAGATATGCAACTATGGGAATTCCAATGGAAGAAGCATATTATATTTTCACTGAATATTATACTTAAGAGAAAATTGGTATAAGTTATTCTATAACTGGTACATTATCCCAGTCCTGATTGATATAATGGATAGTTCATTTTCTAAAAATTGCTGGAAATATAAAGATCAGGTTGGATCCTTTTTCCACACCGATCTTTTCTACCCTAACGTGTAGCAATGCTGTGAAGCTCAACAATTCTGGAAAATGATTCATATCAGAATGAATCAAATCTTAAAAGGTGAATGTCCTTGTCAACCTGCAATATTTTTATTAAACTATATATTCCCACAAAGTATACTGAATTAGCTTAGTGCATGCTAACTGCTGTGAGGATATTTTATGCATTTTATTAGAAAGCTTGTCTGATCCCTCCTAAGGACGAATGGCTCACCAGGTTGTAGGAATATAATTCAATGTCTAGAATAAGTTTGTTATCTTAAAAGTAAATCTGACATAGAATTTAATCCAAATTGCAAACCATTTCTAGATTATAATTTGATACACGGATTTGTATCACATCCAAATTTTGGGTTTTTCTCTACATGAAGTTTTAATATTTCAGTTTATAAGAATTTTTACTCTCAGCAGCATGAACAGAATTCATCGTAATTTAAAATTTCATTTTATGATTTCTATTGTGCTCATTATGGTTCCTGATATTTATATTCTGTTAATAGTTTAATAATAATTTTCAGATTTTTAAAATATTATACTCAATTACTTACAATTAATTAATGATGTACTGAAAAACTGTAATTTCTATTAATTGTAAATCCTTTTTTTCCACAATGAATCCCCCCCAGTTTGTTGCTGTTCTTCCTTCTTTGTTTATATATTTTCTCTTTAAATGTTCAACAAAAATATTTTTAAAAAACAAAAGATGTTTCCAAGCTCATTCTTCTCAGTATTCTAAATAGGCTTTTACAAGGATGCAAAAATATCAAAAGCATTCCTACCACTAGTCTACCAGTTCTCCTAGGAAGGAACAATTGCAATTAACGTTAGGAAGAAATAGCACTTTTTTTACCTTCTGGAAAGAACCAGGTCGCGTGCTGGATTATGGGTTCAACAACAGCAACCACGTGCACTGAAGTTGCTGCTGCCATTTCTGCAAGAGAGCTGGGGAGAGAAGGCTAATATTAGGCTTTAAAATCAGCAAGCAATGAATCTGATGAGATCTAATCAATCTTGCTAACTGGTGTCAGATACAGGGATCATGTGATGCCTGGTGGAACATCTATGTGGCTACCGATTATTTCCTGGGCACAAGTGAGGGGCTTAAAGTCCACTCCATCTGAGGGCCTTGGCCACCTCTTCTCTTGCAAACCTTTCAGGAGAAGCTGTTCTGAAGATGCTGCCTCAGGCTTCCAGAGACGCACAGGACAGAGCCTTCCCCTGTGTTGGCCCCTATCCCTTCTGCATTCTGAAAATCTGCAGAGATGGATTGCTTTGGCAGGCTCAGGTTCTTAATTAATCTTAGTACTTGCAGAATTGAACAACAAAATTCTCCTTTGTGATGCTATTAAGCTCTCCCACACAAAATCAAATAAATGGGACAGAAATACTTGGTAGTGATTTCATATGCACTGATTTAGTTTGTGCTGGGCTTTTTTCATCATAGAGCTAGGCAAAAATCTAACCCTACAAATACTCAAGATTTGCTCCTACCTGCTGTTCAAAGAAGAGCTGCTAGAGGCAACAGAAGAATGAACAGGAGTGGCGATTAACCTGATTCTAATGATTTGGCAATTAAAATATTAAAACTCAACACTTACCCTTCATTTTTGGCCCACAGTAAATTTGGGCCCAGCACAATGGCAATATTGCTAGGAGTCATCTTGTTAAGGTCACTGTACTGTGCGAGTTTTGCAAGGAATTTGATTAAATACCTGCAAGGAATCATCAGTGTCAGGCTCTAAGGAGAACCAAAGTCCAAGACATTCAGCTCACTCTCTCTTAGAGGGAAACACGGTATGAACTTTCCACAAAAGCACTGTGAATTTCAATTCTTGCTTGGACAGGAGCCCACAGTTAAGAGCAGGAAACTCTTTGGGGGGATTGCTCATGGGACCTCAGAGCCCCACGGAACACAGAGCATCCACTGGAACCCTTACTAAACTTTTGCTCAATGAAGTTCTGCACAAGAGTGGAACAGTCCACCTATGGAAGTTCTGAGTTCCCCACCTTTGGAGGTTCTTATGAAGAAGCCGGGCAGCCACCCCTCAGGACGCTTTGCCTGCACACCGCAAAGGTAGGACGAGATGATCCACCTCTACAGTTGGCTGATTCCTATGTATTCCAGTGGGGCTTGGGAAAGGGGGACTGTGGGGCAGCTCAGCAGAGAGCCGCTGCTCTGCCTACAGAACATCCCAGACCCGGCCATCTCAGAGTGCTACTGCCAGTCGGTGCGATCAGGCTTCTGTGACTTCGCACTCCCCAGACTGGAGTTCATACTGCAAACCCCAGAGCGGCAAACAACACAAAACACTACATTCCCAAGGAAGGTCACGAGATTAAAACAAACACATTCTCTGAGCTTTTGCACCACAGAATTCTCCATTTTAAAACCAAGCAGGGAAGACAGGCCGTTTGGAAAGCCCCGGGGTGCCTAACCTACCTGAAGTTGGCCAGGTTAGGCTTTGGCAATTTCTGGCAAATCCTCCACAGGTCTTGCAGTTTCTTATCCTGGTCCTGAATGCTGGGAGAGACGAAATGTTCTCTTGAGACAAACCTACGCTCCATCCAGCTGCTGCCCCCTTCCCTTGTAAGAAAGGGACGGACTCTCATTCTCGCTTCCGTGTAAAATAGCTTTACATGGAAAGCTGCTATCAGCCGTCGCTGAGGGAAAGTCTAAAACAGGAAGATCCTGCATTAATCGTTTAGAATAGTAAGCTCTTTGTAGGAAAATAATGCAACAGCAGCCTTTACCTGCAAGTGTAAGGAAAGTACTCTGCATGAAAAACAAAACACCAACTGGTCAATGTAGGCGTAAGAAAGAAGTCTTAACGTTGCATAAAAACAGTGAAAGAAGTGCAACGGAAAAATCAAGGAAGGGGCACAAGTTTACCAAAGCTTCTGGGAGCTGGGACAAGCCCAAACCAGAGATCCCACAAGGAACAATCCTTACTTTGCAACCTGGGTCCACTCCTCGTACAGGGCATAGGTCATCAACGGTTCCGGCAGCTCCCTCAGGTAGGACTTCAGGGCGCCTGAAGCAAAAACAGGGAGGGAGAGTCAAAGCAAACCCGTCTGGGCACTGCAACCGGACATGCTGTAGCCAAGCTACAACAGAATCCAGACAGCTGTTGAGTTTACCGCAGAAGAGCAGCGCAGCAAGCCGATGAAGGCAACCTGTCCCCAGCCCAGAAGGGTTGTGGGAATGGAATCCCCCTCTTTTAAACCCACATCAATCATTAGAAAAGCATCTTTTAAACATGGCTATCATTCTATCATTTGCTCCTACTCTTGATTTTTAAACTGCAGATTGCACTTTTAAATGCACTTTTTGGTTGTTAGCTATCTTTCCACTAGGAGGTTCTAGGTAGGGCACAGACATTTTAAATCAAATACTTATATGGTTAAGGGGGATAAAAAGATGTTTGCAGTATATGTTTATTTATATGTAATGATCTGTATGGCAAAGTTACCTACTCCCCAATCCCAGTGCTGCTTTGGGATACTTTGAAAAATATAATCAGATAATACTATGAAAAAATCCATAAATACTGCTAAAGGTTCAGAATGGAAAGCTATGTTTGGACCCCTCTTAAACTGTAATAGGGAGAGAAACGGTCAGGGGTGTCAACAAAATGGTGGCTCCTCCAAGTCTGGTGCAAAGCCACCACAAATCTTGACTTTTTGACCTTCCCGGTGGATGCCCCAGGAATTGATTTGTACCATAATCAGTCCTGCTACAGATGAACACCATGCCTATGGCAGAACCTGCAACAGAGGGTGATCTAAGAGGTGGGGCAGCTGTATAAGGTGGTTCTACAGGTATGGGGCCCAAAGCCACGCATGGCTCCAAGCATCTTGCATGGAACTCAGAAAGCAGCTGCCAACCAGGAGACCTTTCGGTGGGGAGAGGGGGCACCTAGAAGGGAAGCCATTCACCACTCTGCTGCCAATTGTGAGCCAGCCGCAAATTCCAGAGACTTTGCAAGAGCTGCCTGTGATCAGCGTCCATGATCATGATCGAACCTTGAGGTTACCAGCACATGTAGAGATGATAATGGAGTCTTCTTCTCTAAGAAGAGACGCAACTGGCTTATCAGTCAAACATGATAAAAGCCCCCCCTGCCCCAGTGCCATGTGTGAGGCCACACATTTAACACATAGTTACGTAAATGGCAGATCGAGGAGGATCCCTAGACTGTTAATCTGATCCTTCAGGGGAGATGCAGAAATACTCTTGCCTTTGGAGCTAACTCAACAAGCAGGGCAGAAACTGACCCAAAAAAGCAACCTACAGGGAGGACATCAGTTGTGGCCAATTTTGAAACCAGCAAAAAAGTATGGCCTCCAGTGGACTCCCTCACCAACTCTCCCCGGTCAGTTCTGAGTTCCTCCAAGAGGAGGCATGCCTGTTCTTTTGGGATCAACCTACCTGCCACGGCATGAGGGTCTGAGTAAAACTCATCCAGATGCGATGCAGAGCAGTCCAGCGCTGCTTTCAGCTTCTTTAGCTTGGAGGCTCCAGCAGCAATGCGAAATAAGCCCTGGGGAAGACAGGAAGCACACTGTTCCCTTAGCCAGGATCCCTCCGCTTATCTCCCCATTTCATGCAAAAGATCTCATTTTCAAGATGCTAATGTTGCAAGGCATCCTGGAAGAAACCAGAGTCAGTTCGACTGAGCTCATACGCTTTTTGGGGACATTCCAGGGCCTACTGAGCTCTGGCTGGAATGTAGTGCCATTTCATTAGACACAGAAGGATCAGGCGGGGGATCGTTCTAATCTTCTTAGAGCATTATGGCAAAAGAGGGCTTGAAAACTGTCCCCATCTTCTCTATTTCTTAAAATAGTCTGTGAACAGAACTCAGCTTCAAAATAGAGCATGTTTTTTCCCCAGAATGGGTGGATGCTACAATTATGGCGATAAAGCTGATAGCTCTTCACAAGTGAACTCTGACTCAAAGGACTGATACAGCCTACATGTTCATTCTTGCTGCTGTTTAAATCTGTTCCTCCTTCAATCCTGATTGGCCAACAGTTCCCAAACTTTCTGAAATCTGAGGCTGAAGGTAGGCTCCTTCTCACACCATTGTGGTGGGAAGGCAGACTTCACAAAGCGGCTACTGGATTGTATCCATTCCCCCATCTCCCAGGGGACAAACTGGTAAGGCTAAAAGACAAGTAACAAGGCAAAAGTGGAGGGCCAACTTCCCAAATACAAAACCACTATGTTGAACCCACAGTTTTCTGCTCCAACACCCATTTTTGAGAAGGCAAATGGATGAGCCTTAAGGGGAAAAAAACTGGCCTAAATATGAAGCACAAGACAAAAGGAAAATCTGAAGTCACACAGCTGCTTCTCCAAAGCATAACAAAATAGCAATTTTGGAATAAACTGAAATAAACTTTACTCCTCGCCACCTGCAGGTGCCCTAAGACCAGTCTGTGCCAATAGTTTGCTATAAGAGGATGTCCTATCACAAGATGCTTGCAGTGGAGAAAGAAAGCCAAAATGACTCAAGTAAGTGAAGGCTCAGGCTGCTTCCAAATTACTGGGCCAACATCATCAGGACAACACAACCCACTTAGGCTCAAGTGTCAGCAAAACCTCCATCAAAAACCCTCTCAAGGGATTTCAGTTAATTTGGCAGCCAACGTGCCATGGCCATCTCAGATGAGCAGAAGACAGCATATGGAAACACATACCCTGTGGGAGCCACTTGGCCAGGAAGGCACTGCTGCCACTGGACGCAGCCCACCTAGCACGTGTGCAAGAGAAGATCCAAGGGTGCTTGCCAGCCCAGCCCCTAAACCTGCTCCACACAGGAAAAAAGAAGAGCCACCACCATGTGGACACCTTACCCACCTCCTCCTTCATGCCCGTTTCCAAGAGCATCATCACACAGGCCTCAATGGGGAGGGCGATTTCTCGGCCACTACGCTTGAGGTGCTCCTCCAGGGGAGTCCCGAAAGCTGGTTTTTCAGTCCACTTGTCTAGTTAGAGAAGCAGAATTAAAAGTCAGCCACACAACTGGGAAACCACCATCCGGAAGAGGGTGGGGAAGTGATCTGTAGTGTGGTCATTAGGCATCATACAAGAGGATCTGAACTGTTTGATTGCAGAGCCCTTTAAATTTTGCCCCAAGGAAGAAGCGAGAACACCAAGCTCACAGCCTGGGAGAAGGTCAGCCTGGATGGCTCCATGCACAGGCGGATGCTCTTGGGTGGATCACTCATCAAAGAGTCGACTCCTGTGCAGGGGCTGGGCTTTTTCGACAGAACTACTTGGGTGCCAGAATGCCTACTAAATTAAACTAAAACAAGATAATAATGGTTGGCTGCAACAATGATTAAGGAATCCTATCTATTATCAGGTAATTTAATTTCTTAAGCAATTGGCATTCCTCAGTTTTTCTTTCTAGTGTTCCCGATTCTTGAGATCTCCGTGGCAAGTGATGCTAAAAGGAGACCAGGTTGCCACAGGCATGAGAACGGATGGCTGTGGCAGGAAGAACCACCTCACACTGAAAAGGGCATAAGTGAGCTGTTCTTGAGAGGAAAGCAAAGTATTTCCCAGCGATTGGGGTTACCCACCGCGTGTCTTTCCAGGAAAAGAGACGGTGACAATTCTGCCCAATTAGAGGCTGGTCAACAGCCTATTCAATTGCAATTATCAGACTGCTGGCACTCTAGTCACCCCAAATATCGGATGGCACCCAACCCTGCCTACCTTTCTGAAGGCTCTGAAGACCTGGTCTTTCTCCCAGGCTCTGGGTCATATGTGTGTGTGTGTGTGTGCGTGTGTGCATGTGCGCGTGTGTGCCCATCTTGATTGTTTCTGACTGTCTGGGGCTGCTGGAAGTTCCCTCTGGTGCAATATATTTTTTTAAATTATTATCTGATTTTAGTAGCATATGCCACCTGAGTTGCATGTTGATTAGGCAGCTATATGTATTGAGTTAATAGATAGATAGATAGATAGATAGATAAATAAATAAATATCCTTTCTCGGTGGCACAATCTGGGGAGCGACATGAGTCTTGCCAAACGGCCCACACAAATAATCTCAATTCTCTCCAGTCCGCTAAGTACATTTAACGGCATTTCAATTCTTTGCTATTCTAAATCAAAAGGTTAAGACATAGGCGCCCGAGCAGACTGTTAGTTATTCAGTAAGAACTAGAAAGGAGAAGTCTGAAAGCTCTCGGAGTCATTTGGTGCTCCTGCAAAGCTGTTTTGTCCTCAGCACTCTGCGAAGGAAGATTGTGAATACCTGATGACACCCTCAGAATCAGAGATAGAAGGGGCTACGGAGGCCATCTGGCTGTGTGCAGCACTGAGTTAAACCTCCCCAACAGGTTGGGCTTGAACATATTGGGCGATCTGAGACACTCGCCCTTGAACCCTGAGGTCAGTGCTTTTGTGCAAGACTGCGCATGCATCACAACCACCAGGATCGGTCCACAGCAAGGCCAAAAAACTGGTATTCCTCTAAATGTTGCTCCACTATAAAGGCCTGCAGCCCCAGCTGTGAGATCAGAAGTTGGGAGCTGTAGTTCAGCCATATCAGAAGGACCACAAAGGCCCATCCTTGTAGGTCAGGACCTGCTGCTGTCTAGAAGGACTCCCCTCCCATAATTAATTTATGAAACACACTACCTCCATCAGTGCAGTGGCCTGGAAAGGAGTGCTTTGTTTTTTAAGAATTAGAGTATTGGTGGAAAATGTGTCATTTCAGGGCTAATTAGCCACAGCCATGACTAATTTACTTTGAGCAATTAAACACTGGATATTTCCCCTGATTTTTAGGTGATTTCATATTTGTCATTTTTATTGTTGGTAACTGCCTTTAGTATATTTTACAGGCAAACATGAAGATAAAGCAGATAAAAAAATAATTCAGCATTCTTAGGATAACGTAGCCCAGCTAACAAGCTAATTACTGGGATAGCTGTGGGATTCCTCCATCACAGACTTGAAAGGCCTTTTCAAGGTCAAATAGCCCCTCCTCCCCTTCACTGCAGGATCCGCTAAATCATTTTGGACATCGGTTGTTACTTGCAAGCTCTCAATGGCGCTTACCTCCCAGCAGCCATTTTTTATTTTTAGAAGGATATTTTGCATGTAGAGCCATGCAGTCTCTAGGCCAGTGTTTCTCAACCCTGGCAGCTTTCAGATGGGTGGGCTTCAACTCCCAGAATTCCCCAGCCAGCAACGGAATTCTGGGAGTTGAAGTCCAGCCATCTGAAAGTTGCCAAGGTTGAGAAACCCCGCTCTAAGGGTAAGGCACAACACAACAATTTTGCAAGCAGGAGGCTCCACTCCTGCATCTCTGGGAAGAGATGCTGATCAGAGCACAAAGAACTTCATATATGTTCCCAAATAAGGTGACTGAGGAAAAGCGCAAGGTACCAGGAGAGAGCGCATGGCTCTGGGGACCGGCCAAGGAGTTGGATTGTCATGCCTCACTGGTCCAAAGATCGGTAATGCTCTGGAAGAGCTTCAGACAGATTCCTAGTGATTTGTTAGTGAATTAATAGGGAACTGGAAGGGCATCGGGGATGCAACTGCAGAAGGGAGGGGTAATTTTGGAAGATGTACCATTAAGAAAACGCCCATGTTTCCATTCAAGAAGGACAGCATGCGGAAAGGGGGCGAAGTAAATTGGGAGGAGGAGGAGGAGGAGGCGGAGGAGGAGGAAGAGTGCAGAGATGACACAGGCAAAGCAGGAGGCAGAGCATGGAGTTACTTTACCTTGATGGGCCTGGATTTCGGGGAGCACCTTTTCTAAGACTGCTAATGCTTTTCTATGGTAATCTGCTTGGGCTTCTAATAACTGAGAACAAAACCCATATTTTAAAACAAAAGTTAGCACCGAATAAACAGAACAGCACACAGGCAGAAGGATTAAGCAGGTAAAATGTATGTCCCAGGAACAAGGCATTCTACCTGGGGAGCAGATACTCACCGAGACAAAATGTCGTGCGTAGTCACCTTCTTTGGAAATGAAGTTATACATATCTGCAGCAAGTTGGTCCTGGAGATTTTGGGGAGGGGTGTAGAAAAAGGAAGCTGCAAGTTAGCAACACAAGACATTGCATTTCCCAGCAGCCTTCTGTGATAGGCATGGATATTTGGCAGAGTAAACTGAATGGGCAGACAGATCCTGAACCGTCTCTCCAGGACACAATGAAGTTTGGAGATGAAGCGGGAGTCGAACCCACAGCCCCATCCGATCTTCTGTATTCTCCATGGAAATGACCACATCCTGCACATACACAGCTGAGCATAAGGCCCATAAATCAGGGGCCTCACCTAAATCTCCCTTTCAGAAAAAAACAAACTCCATATCTTGTATCATTATTTCATGTGCCTATTTATTAAATGTGTATAACCACAGACCATTATCTCCATTAACCAATAAATAAATAAACAAACAAACAAACAAAACAATTGAAATGGGAAAACTTGTTCAATACTGGCCTCAAACTTTCTACCATTTCTACACAATTTAGATGAATCTATTTGTGCAGTAAGTATAAACAAAGCTACGTACTATGCTTTATTAAAATCAGATAAAAGCAAGCATACAGTGGTGTTTAAATGTTTGTGAACCCCTTTGAATTTTCAGTATTTCTGCAGAAATATGACCTAAAACGTGATCTGTTTTCCACACAAGTCCTAAACTACATAAAAAGAACCCAATTAAGCAAATGAGTCAAAAACATTATACTTGTTCATTGATTTATTGAGGAAAACGATCCAAAGCTACATATTTGTGTGTCGCAAAAGTACGTGAACCTCTGCTTTCAGTAACTGCTGTGCCCCCCTTGGGCAGCGATAACTGCACAACTAAACATTTCTCATAACTGTTGATCAGTCCTGTACATTGGCTTGGAGAAATTTCAGCCCGTTTTTCTTTACAGAACAGAATCAACTCAGGGATGCTGGTGAGCTCCCTTGGCCATTTCAGGTCCTTCCCCAACGCTTCTATAGGATTAAGGTCGGGACTTTGATTTGGCCATTCCAAAACATTAACTTTCTTCTGCTTTAACCATTCTTTGGTCGTACCACTTGTGTGTTTTGGGTCACTGTCTGCTGCATGACCCACTTTCTCTTGAGTTTCAGTTCACAGACAGATACCCTGACATTGTACTGTAGACTTTGCTGATACAATTCAGAATTCATAGTTCCATTGGTGATGGAAGTTGTCCTGGACCAGAGGCAGCAAAGCAGAACCAAACCGTGATACTGCCACCACCAAGCTTCACAGATGGGATAAGGTTCTTATCTTGGAATGCAGAGGTTTGCCTTTCACCAAACAACACTTTTCATTCAACCCAAAAATTTAATTTTGGTCTCAACCATCCATAGAACATACTTCCATGAGCCTTCTGGCTCATATACATGGTCTTTTGCAAACCGTAGATGGGCAGCAGTTTTCTTTTGGAGAATGGTGGCTTTTTTCTCCGCTCTTATTGCATCTGCAGATAGCCACCCAGTGGCCGTGTTTCAGATGACCTGGACCCTCCTCAGAGTAATTCAATGGGAGGAACTCAGACGGAATAATTTTGGGGTGAACTGGACCCTCCTTGGAGGGAGTAATTTGGGGGCCTACCTTCAGGGCCATTGCGAGGAATATGCTGAGCATCTGGTGGGTGAAGTCGCTCGTATGCGCTCTGTGTTGAATTCCAGCCTTGATGCAAGGCCAGCAGGGGCTACAGGGGCTGAGTCTTGCATGGTTATCTGGAAGGAATTCGAGCCTGTTGAACCTGAGGAACTGGACAGGGTTCTTGTAGCTGTTAGTTTAGCCACTTCTGTGTCAGATCTGTGCCCCTCCTGGCTGGTCAAGGCTGCCCAAGAGGGGACACAGACACAAGAGGGTCTGGGCAGTGGTTAATTCCTCTTCGAGGGGAGGGGTGGTCCCACTGGCTCTTAAGGAGGTGGTGGTGCACCCCCTCAAGGGGCCATCGCTCAACCCAACAAATCTGGATAGTTTTTGTCCAATCTCCAACCTCCCCCTTTTAGGGAAGGTTGTTGAGAAAGTGGTCACATGGCAGCTTCAAAGGGCTCCGGATGAAGCAGATTATCTGGATCCCTTTCAGTCAGGATTCAGGCCAGGATATGGGACTGAGATAGCATTGATCGCGATCTTGGATGACCTCTGGTGGGAGCGGGATGAGGGCAGTGCTTCCATCCTTGTTCTTCTTGACCTCTCAGCGGCCTTCGATACCACTGATCATGGTACCTTCTGGACCGGCTTCAGGAGTTGGGGGTGGGTGGCAGTGTGTTGTGCTGGTTCTCTTCCTTCCTCCGGGGTTGGTTCCAGTCAGTGCTGGTAGGAGGGGAGAGGTCCGGTCCGTGGCCCCTACTGTGTGGGATGCCACAGAGCTTGGTTCTCTCACCCCTCTTATTTAACATCTACCTGAGGCCACTGGGTGAGGTGATCCAACAGTTCAGGGTGATGATACCCAGCTTTATATCTCCTCCCTGGGCTGAGTGATGCCGTGGATATCCTATCTCAGTGCCTGGAGGCTGTAGAGGCCTGGATGGGGCGCAATGGGCTCTGGCTCAACCCAAGCAAGACTGAGTGGCTTTGGGTGTTTGGGCTTCCCAGTACCAAGATGGAATGTTTTTCCATCTTTGGTTCTGGATGGGATGGCACTGCCCGAGACAGACCTGGTACGCAATCTGGGGGTCCTCTTGGACTCATGGCTCCTGCTGGAAGAACAGGTGGCAGCTGTGGCTAAGAGGGCCTTAACACACCTTTGGGTTGTGCGCCAGTTATGCCCATTCTTGGACCAGGAGGCTCTACTCACTGTCATGCCCTGGTGACCTCCTGTTTAGACTATTGCAACGTGCTCTACATAGGGCTGCCCTTGAAGAGCATTTGGAAGCTTCAGCTGGTATAGAATGCAGCTGCCTGGGTTGTAAATCGTGTCGGCTACTCAGCACATGCAACACCACTGCTTTGGGAGCTGCGTAGGTTGCCAGTGTGTTTCTGGGTGCAATTCATGGTGCTGGTTGTCACCTTTAAAACCCTTCATGGCTTGGGACTGGATTACCTTAGGGACCATCTTTTCCCAGTTGTTTCTACCTGTCCAATCCAGTCCGGCAGGATGGGTGTGCTCTGGGTCCTGTCAGCCAAGGAATGTCAGCTGGCAGGGACCAGGAGACATGCCTTTCTGCTGTGGTGCCTGCCCTCTGGAACATCCTCCCTCCTGAGATTAGGATGGCCCCGACCCTTTTGGCATTTCAGAAGGCCTTGAAGTTCTGGCTTTATGCCCGGGCCCCCAAGCATGCGAAGGGCCCTGTTTCATGGTTGTGCTGATACTGACGGTTTTTTAAGATCTCTTGGCTGTATTTACATTTAATTTTCTGTATTAAGTGTTTGTTTTTATTACTGTTAGCCACCCAGAGTCACTGGTCTGAGATGGGCGGCTATATAAATTGAATAAATAAAAATAAATAAATAAATAAAACCTTGACACGCATATCATTGTTGTTCAGCGTTCTTCTGATGGTGGTATCATGAACACTCATATTCACCAATGCAAGAGAGGCCTTCAGTTCCTTAATCATTACCCTGGGGTTCTTTGAGACCTCCCAGTATTACACGCCTTGCTCTTGGTGTGATCTGGGCTGGTTGACCACTCCCGGGAGGTTAACAGTGGTGTTGAATTGCCTCCATTTGTACGCAGTCTGCCTGAAAGTGGACTGGGAGTCCAAACTCTCTGGAAATAATTTTGTAACCTTTTCCAGCCTGGTGAGCGTCAGCAACTGACTTTCAGAGGTCCTCAGGAATCTCCAACTCCTCATAGCTGTGTTGTGAAGATCAGATGTGGATAGTGAATACCCAGAATCCTATTCTTTAAAGAAGGTAGGGCCTCCCACACTCACACCTGATTATCATCCCATTGATTGAAACACCTGACTCTAATTTCCCCTTCAAATGAACTTATAATCTTATAGGTTTACATACTTTTGCCACATACAAATAAGTAGCTTTGGATAATTTTCCTCAGTACATCAATGAACACATACAATTTTTTACTCATTTGTTTAACTGGATTCTCTTTATCTAGTTTTAGGACTTTTGTGTAGAACAGATCATGTTTTAGGTCATGTTTATACAGAAATATTAAAAATTCAAAAGGGTTCACAAACTTCTAAACACCACTGTATTTTTTCTTCATCTGAACTGGTGGATTGTCTACCTTTTGTCCATATATTTCTCATGGAGAAATAAAATGGGGATTCTAATGATAATGTGGTAAATCCTCAGTCTGAGAATAAACACAAGAACGCTTTGTTCAACAGAGATTTGCTAATATCTACCCTTGATCACAGCTGTGGGAGTAGTTTCTAATCTTAAGGCTGTAAATACTTGGCAAGCTTTATAGAAGGTTAATTGACTAAATACTTAACTCCTTTATGATCCAGTTTTAACCTGTTGCACTTAGTTGTCATTATAATGGTTTTATCCCTCCCTGTATCCAGATTATTAAGCAACTCTTGTAGCTGCTTAGACTCCAAAGGAATAGTTGGTATTGAGAGGAGATATTTGTCCAGCAATCCACATACAGCAGACTTCTGGCCACTTTACTGGCTTCACAGATCCACGCATCACCTGACCAAGAATCTGATCTCTTTTTGGGAGAGACATGAAAAAACTGAGCAGAATATTATCAATATTAGCTTTAACTGAGGGCAAGTCCAATTCTGGGAGAACTATATGAAAAAGCATCTTTGAAGGAAGCAAGATGAGAATTGAGCAACCAATTCCAGCAATTCAAATGTAACTCTGGACAGCGAAACTAAGCAAGCAAAAGGGCTAATGGGTATAATTCAGCTTGATTGAAAAGCTGGTTCCTATTACTTCTAGAGAGTGCATATAGGAGATCAAAAACAGTTATCAGTTAGAAGCAAGATTCCTAGGAAGCCATGGCTGGTGTTAGTAAGGTGGGGAATCTCTCCCTCTGATCTGAATGGAATTCACCGTTTAGAGGCATAAAAGTTACAAACAAATAAGCTCCAGATGAAAAAAGACTGCTGGTTACATTTCCCCTGAAAACAAGAACTAAACCTTCTGTCCTGGATGTTTAGTAGCGAGGGAAATGTAAAACTTCTCCAGACATTCATAAATTCTCCATCAGAAACTGGAGTAAGAATTCACAAAAGAACACACCTTGCACTGCTCTACTTTATTTCCAGCTTCATCCATCTCCTCCTTAAGGGAATCTATCTTAGACGGAAGCCCTTGGAAGTTAGTAGCTGAAGTTTTGTGGGCCTGGTTCCATCTGTATAAAAGATACAAATTTATTTTTGCAGCACTCATCCAGAAAGAATTCTAGGGGAGAAGACATTATGAATGATTAATGGTCTTCCTAATCACCCTGCCCAAGTACTGTTCTTCCAGGATGAGTCTTTGTTCACCATTCAGAAAAATCTTCTGCAGAACAGGATCTTCACATCAAACTGATTGTGAAGAGGCAAGCAGGAAGCAGAACTTATGGTGAAGATGTCTGGTCTATAACTCTAACTAAGTAAACATGTGATGCCAACTGCATGCCAAATGGATATGGGACACAGAAAGCATGCCAAATGGATATGGGACTATTCCTGCCCTACATGGGCTCCTAATCAAAGCACAACAGAAAGCAGAGGATCCATTCTTCTGCTGTTTGGCACAGAGACAGCGTGGCTGATAGGTGAGGGCTTGTGGGAACTGCAATTCAGCTGGAGGCCCATAGATTCTTCTCCACTCGGCTACTCAGGCAGAAAGCTGGCTTCTATGCCAGCTTATTACATTGTGGGAGAAGTGCTGCTGTCTTAGCGAACAGCATTGGTCATCTTGTGTGTTAAATCCATTCCACTGACACATCTTCTTGCACTCATTGCCCAAGCATGCATATATGGATTTTGGTTGGGAGCTGGCAGTCCCCATGAGCAGCTGAGGTAAGTGAGGAGACAAGGCAGACTCTCTCTCCTCCAAAGGTGGCAAGTGGATGGGAAAGTCTGGTGGGGTGGACGTGGCCTGAAGACCAACCGTTGAGCAGATGCGCTTGCAAGGAAGGGGACTGATACTTCCTGAGCTCAAAAAGGAACAGGAGAGTTGTACTTTACCGAGCTCTGGCAGAATCCCAGTCTAGTACCAGCTTAGCAAGCTGCTTCCTCTGTTTCTGAATATTGGGGATTTCCATCTGCAAGCAGAGACAACAGGAAACAGACATTTGTCAGAAGTTATATTTATCCAAACCCCACTGAATATTGCTGCTTTTATTCTTCTCCCTGATGAGAAAGTGGGTAAGTTTAGATTATGGGCAGTGGTGGCAGGCTGGAGCAGCTTACCTCTGTGAGTTGATTCAGTGGTTCCAAAACATCTTTTTCAACCTGCATCTCATGGTGAGAGAGTTCCATTGCAAGTTTATTCTCTGCTTCACCACAAGTCTCCAGCATTTTCCTACAAGCAAAGAAAAACATTATTTGTTTCATTTGGTTTGCTCCCACACTCAAAAACTCTGGGAGGGAGAGAGAAAGGAGCCATTCCCCCAGCACAATAAAGCACATTAACTTGTCACATTTCTCCAAAAAGCTCAGGAAGGTGTGAATGGATGGGAGAGCCTTTATTCTCAGAGCTACCTATGGAAAAACAAGACTAAGAGATGGTAAACGAGACCATCCAGACTGTGCTAACCAAACTGTCTCTCTCCGGCTGGAATGATCAAATGGTAATGGCTATATTGGCACAACACATTAAGCCATTTCACATTAAGCCCTCTCCATTTCAAAAGTTTGCAAATAAGGTGTGCTGCATATATAGGGACAAGAACAATCAGGGCTGCTGTTTAGCAAAGAGAAAGCTGAAGACCTCTTAGGCATGCAGGACTGCCCACATTGTTCCCTTGTAAAATGATTACTGGGCTGCCTTTCAGGCTGGAGAAAACCTCCAAGACATGAATTACAACTGAAAACATCAAAACAATAAATATAAAAGCAACCACCAGTAAGAGGAAGAGGAAAACAGCATGAAAAACCAGTACATTTAGAATAACTTCAATCTCAAACAGAACAGTTTTAATAGCATGCCCAAAATGTGCATGAGTGAGTGCCATCCTTAAGCTGCCCCCCGCCACACCTCGTTTCTCATCAACAACCTCCTTTGCTGGTGGGGCATCTGAAGGGCCTTAGGGGACATTGTGAAGTAAAGAGGTGTTCATATGAAAGATGGCCTCAAGGCATTTAGGGTTTTATTTATTTATTTAAAATATTTGTATGGCTGCCCATCTTGTAAAACACAACTTTAGGTGGCTCACCTAAAGTACGCTTCCTAAGTTTCGTTAGACGTCAACATTTCAGGGAAGGGACCTGGATATTTAAGGAAGGGACTATCTGATCTGGTGGATTCTGAGATGCCAGGACCCACCCCCTAAAACAAGTGGGACCCCCTAAAACAATTGAAGCAAGACCAGGAAATACAGTCAATAAAACAGAAAGCAGAGATTTCCCATCAGCTGTTGTTTAAAGGAGAGGCCCACACAAAGACATTTAGACAGAACCTTAATTTGCTGACCCCCACTATTATGTCCAGCCAGCAGTTCAAGACTTCTTGACATCAACTGAAAAAAGAGGGGCTGGGCTGACTCTCACCAGAAGGGTGAAGAGACCCAATTCCAAATCAGTGTCCACTCAATTTTAGGAAAATGTATATGCAAAGACAGGGAACAAAATACACACTTGAGGCAAAAGCTAACAAGGGCCAAACAATATTCTTCTAAAAGAAAAGAGCCACAGCAAAACAGTGCCTGACTCCCACTCTGTCCTAATGCCACAAAGGAATGTGGTAGTTAATGCTACTGAATGGCACCGAAAGGTTCCTCATACAGGTCATCCAGCAAGAGAACCCAAATGGTTTTTATCCCAATCCCTTTAATGAATCAGCATCAGGAGAGAGCAAATTAATCTGCTTCAACTCAGAATTAGAGTTCCACCCTCATTCCAGAAAAGGAATATTAGAGAATGACCGATACTTACTTAGAATAATGTCACCCTGCATTTGGTTTCCTCCCACATAATTTATTATTTATTTATTAAACTGCACCGCCCAACTCCCAGAGTCTCTGGGAGGTTCACAAGTAAAAAACAAACAAAAAAATACAATAGTAAAAACAAGGAACAAGCGATGGCAAAAACCCAAAAACCGGGCAACAACTAGAAGCAGACCCACACTACCTAGAAGGGGGCTTCCATCATTCTTGCCAAAGGGTGAAGAGTCAAGTCTTCAAGGCCCTCCGAAACCCAGCAGTTTGGGGGCCACCTGAATCTCAGGGAGGACCCCATTCTAGAGGGAAGGCACAGGCATTTCCACAAGTTTCTTTTAAACAACAAGCGATACAGCTGCCTCCCAAGAAAGCTTTTCCCCCAAAAAGGGGTTTAGCCATCCTTTGGCAGGTTGGCTGGATCTCTCCAAGCAACCTGACCTCAGGCAGGAAGCAGCATTCCCTCAGCAAGGCTGAACAAGCAGGCCTAGACTGGAGGCACCTTGTCTTTCACCATTTTGCTTTCCTCCACATGGAAACAGCTTTTTCCTCTTAAGCAGGGTTCCTCAACCTTGGCGACTTGAAGATGTGTGGACTTCAACTCCCAGAATTCCCCAGCCAGTCATGCTGGCTGGGGAATTCTGGGAGTTGAAGTCCACACATCTTCAAGTCGCCACGGTTGAGGAACCCTGCTCTAAAGAATCCATGATTGTATGTGGGATTCTTCAGCAGTTTCTAAAACAAATAATTAGTAATTTTTTAATAAACTGTGTTTAGTAAGGTGAGAACTTACAAATGTGGCAGTGAAGTATGGCAGATAATGAAAATCAAGCCTGACACTTAGAGAACACCCATCTTAATACAAGAAGAGACCAGTGACTGTGGGCAGATCCAGAAAGGAGATGCAGCTCTTACCCCAATAACGTTTCCTCACTGAGCTGCTGAGCGCCTTCTTGCATGTTCTGAGCAAAAGTCGTGAGGGGAAGCTTCTTCTGCAAATGAAAAGAAATGTAGGTACTATTCCATACCTCCTAACAGCCAGGAAGAAACGTGGCAGCTGGTAGGCTCACATGTTACAACCTTAAGCCTGAGGGAAAAATCAGGGGAGAGTCGCAGGAAGGAGGAAAGAAAACTGAGGTCTGATGGTTGGGCAAAGCTACTGGAGAAGAGATTTTGAGAGACACCACCTTGAGAAGCAAAGGTATGACAGTCAACTTAGGGCATGTAGGGGAAACACTCTGGAGATGTCTCAGTGTGAAGTCTTGGGTTGCACTGCAAATGAAACCAGATCTGCTGGGCTTTCAAAGGTGCTCTGTGAATCTGAAAAAAAGCATCTCAAATAGGCGAGCAGACCCCCTTTCTTGTGAGCAGGAAGCAGCTCAATGGAGGCTTCATGTTCGATGATTGCCTACAGGAATCACCTCGCATGCAAAAATAACAGGAAAATGGAGAGGCGTTTTTCACTGGGGCTTCTTTCTCTATTTTTAGTTTAGTATTTTGTTGAGTTTTTCTTCTGATCACCTTTCTTTTTTCTTTTTTGTATGCTAGAGCAATACAAAGAAGCAAATAAAAAAAGAATGCCAAGGACGATCTGCTATCCTGGGGGAAGAGAAGAGACACCGATGCCCAGGAAGGGGCTTGAAAGAGGAAAGCTGCAGGGCAGCACTACTCACATGTCTCTTTTCAGCCTCAGTTCCGTACTGTCCTTGCAAACACATCACGAGCCGCTTGCAGGAGTTGTGGCAAACGGACCTCACATTGTCAAGACGCCGCTCGATCTATCCAGAGAGCAAACAGGGCAGGATAAAGCAAGGTGTGCAGGTGAGCCTTGTGATGCAAACAAGCCACCTCCCTTCTATGCCACCCTGAGCAAACCCAGAAATCCGCCATCATTTGACCTTCCTGCTTAGAATGAATCTTGCAAACAAAGCATGATTTGACCAGTTTTACTATATTGTTTCAAAATTATAAAGAATGATTTTATTTCAAAACAGCTGAGAATTCATAAGTGATTTACTATAATGCCTCCTGGATCAAACAAAGAACAAATGTCCTTGTCACTAAAATGCCAACCAGTTCCTCAGTGCAAGAAGATCTGCACTATACCCAGATGCAATTCGTTCTCTTACCTGTCCTTCAGACTTCTCCCTTTGTAGCTATGTGGCTACATAATATTCCTTTCTCAGTTCTACATACCATGCACAGTGTGAGCTGTGATCCACATTCAAGTATGTGCTTAAAGTGCCACAGGATTCTTGGTTGTTTTATTCGCTATTTCGTGAGAGCCAGTGTGACGTAGTGGTGAAGGTGCTGGCCTAGAAACCAGGAGGCGGTGAGTTCTAGGCCTCCCTTAGGCAGGAAAGCTGGCTGGGTGACTTTGGGTCAGTCACTCTCTCTCAGCCCAAGCCACCTCACAGGTGGGTTGGGCTGAGAGACAACAGTTGTGGGGAAAATAGGAGCAGGAGTATGTTCACCACTTTGAGTTGACCAAAATATATAAAAAAGGCAGGATATAATAACAGTGATGATATTGTAAAATCACAGACAAAAAGGGAAAATAACGTGTAAACATATGTGGGTGCCGGTACTTTGAGAACTACACAGTTTGATTGGTGAAGCTATATACAGCTCTTAATTAAGAAAATAAACACTTTCGGATGGATGGCTCTTAGCAGCCTAGTTTTCCTTGGGTGGACAGGGGAAAAAATGGAAGATGCAACAGAGGGAAGGATTCTAAATGAAAGACTGGCTGGCTTCACACATTGTATTAAGTTAGGCTTACTGAACTGGTTTCACACTTAGTCATGGCAGGATTACTGCAACACATTACATCAAAATCAAGTAAACAATATTATGGCTTCCCATGACATATGAATCCGGCCATTTAAGCCTACATAAAATGATGTCAATGAGGAATCAAACAATAAAATCTTTGTGTAGAAGAACCTATGCTGTAAAAGAGTGGCTTGTTGGCAAGGCACTTCTGATAAGCGGTACAGATTCTGTTAAAGAACTTTTGTCCAAATGTCTGAGAAGGTAAACAAGTTTGCCAAGTTCTGCTAGGAATCACCACATAAATTGCATTCTTTAGCTGCTGCATTTTTATGAGTTGGGAAGGTTAAATGGAAGCCTTCTAGAATATTTTCATTTGAACAAACCTGAAAAAATGTTTCAGCTGCAAAGACAGGAATCCCCTTAAGACGTTTAAATGCTGTCTTTAAAAAAAATGCCTTAGAACACCAACACAGACTAAACAGAATTAACTCAATTCTGGCAAAGAGGCCTAGAATTCTCTTGAAGATTAATTATATTTACTATTACAAAGTTAAGCTTTGCAGTGGCACTAGCTAAGATAATTTCTGTACTGTTATCACTTTACACACCAATTTTGTTCAAGATGAAGGTGAAACTGGCCAGACATGCCTCCTAGGGCTCACTTCTGAACGTGCATCTAATTTTAGCAGACTTTCCTAATTAGAACATAACAAAACAAGGAAGATGCTTAGAATACACTTTGAGTTAAATAGTTCACATCCCATTATGTTATTCAAAGTGGATCTCCCCCAGATGATCCCATATGGCTGTTTCTGAAACATTTAATTATTTAGTGGATTTGTATCCTGTTTGAGAAGTTCTCAAAGCTTGTCAATAAAACCAAGTCACAAATTAAAAAGAACCACCAGATTACTAGACTGTGGCATATGAATGCTAGAGGCATGATTCAATCTTACATGCAGAGAAATACATGCCTATCTCCTTGATCAGCTCCAAAACAACAGACATCTTCCTTGCAAATGCTACTTAGTGCAGGTAACATCGTCTCTGGAATCCTGTGTTCCCCTAACTTGTAATTGCTGTTTTGATTTTACTTCTGGTACAGATTTTAAATTTTGTTGGATACCCCTGCAACTAAAATGGAGAGCGGGTTATAAGTATGGTTTAGCTAAATGATGTGCTTCCTTGGTAATGATGAGCTCTTGATACACCTCCCCTCCCCCTCCCCATTCTGCCAGTATGCCCCTTCTGAAAAGCAGAGTGAGGAGGTAGCAAACTTGCAGGACATCTGCACCCCCCAGGGGAATCACTATTCTGAATAATCTATCCACGGTCCAGTGAAGCGAAACAGTTCAGGCAGATGAGGAAACCTGTTGTGGGTCATGAGGTGGGGCTGAGCCCGCGTTGCAAATTCCACACAAACTGGAGCTTCATGTATTACCCCTAGCACAGCCAGTTGCTGCAACTGGTGAGCAAATGGATCACAGCTGTTTTTTCCCTTAGAAAGGTAGAGTGAGGTCCAAATCCTCCTGGCCCAGTTTCTTCAACATCTTTCAGCTGAACACCAGGGAACACCCCTGGTGCTCACTGAAGAAACCTTTGATTTTCACTTAAACACAGCTCATTCTTCCACACAACCATCTCTCTTCACAGGGCACAGCAGCAATGTTTTTCTCATTGACTTGCACTGATGATGTTACCTAGTTGAGTAATGAAACGTCTGCAAGCAAACAACCAAGCTCAGAGAGCACCAAGAAATCCACAATTAAAAAACTATTTAATCACTTATTCTAATCTTGCATATTTTTGCTTCCAATTCTACTTTAAAATTACTGCTGAACATCTGCTTTTATTTCCCTCCACATTATGGATCTGGAAACGAAAGATGCACAATTCCATATACCAACAGCAGGTGATGTCAGGAACAGCCGAGTACAGAAGGTGAGCCTAATCAGCCTGTGGGAAGTCGCCCCGAGTAGTTCCCAAGGCCTCTCAGTCAGAGCTGTTAGGAGAGATTAGCTTTGAAAGCAATAAGCCATTTAACTGTATTTACGGAAACATATGACATGCTTCCTTCTGTTGGAAAGGACTTTGGAAATGATGAACGTGTTAAAAGGGTATGCCAAAGAACAGAAATATTTGGCAAAATGCATAGCACATGAAGCTGTGCCTAGCAGAAAACCTGGAAGGGTTCCACCCAGTAATAAAAGCAATGCAAGCGAATGAGTAAGCAGTTCCGTTTGGGCGTCACAGAACCAACATTTGGGCCTGGGAAAGCCATGCCTGCAAAGAGGGTTTGCCAATAGTTGGAGAGGAGAATGCCTGGCTTCTCTCCATCTCCACGTCTCCAAATATTGCTTAGGATCACCAAGGCAACAAAATATGAGAACGAAGGGCAGACTTAAGAAAAAACACAGATATTTAAATAGGAATATTGCCAAATCTGTATCTTTTTCCCGCTCCTCCTTTCTCCTTCTTCTACATGAAAATACTTAAGAAATATAATCAAAGCAACTAAATGCTTTAATCCCCAATTAAAATCCTACCCTTGCACAGAGGCTGAGACACATATTTGGTACTGCTGCTGGAACGGCTTCTAGCGCTGACTTTATTCAGATAGCATGAAAACTGCAAATAGATGCTTATTCACATTTCTGGTTATCAGTGCCAGATCAGTGAGTCCTTGCCAAGTTTTCCAGAAGGAGATGCCGCCTTGATGTTATTTTTGGAACAAAGAGTGAAAAACCTGAGTGCCAGCAAAGACAACATCCAGACTCTGCAGCAGCACCTGAGGGACAGGAGAAAACCACCCTCTAGGACCCAACCGCAACTGACAGGACTACGAAGGAAGCTCTGCTCATCAACTCTTTCTTTCCCAAATTGGACTTCAACTGGAAAGCTCTGAGCAGAGCTGTTTATTAGATGCAACTTGGAGATTCTGCTGTGTGTGAAAGGGGCCATATGGAAGTTTGGACTTGTTAAAGGTTTCCACATTTTGTGGATCTCAGCTCACATTTACACTCTGTTCAAATCTACATGGCTGCAAGTTTAGATATGGAATAATATCTCAGCCTGATGCATCTAATCATACGGTTACGAGAGATGATTGAGACAGAAAAGGTACAAGAATGTTGCACCTTAATGGAAAGAATACTGTGGACAGTTGGATTTTTGCTCTTCAGTGAATCATTGAGAAAAGTACTAGCGTGTGAAAGAAAGTTTACTGGACCTTTGCTGACTTAGAGACAGCATATGATAAGTGAATACGCTTGAATTATTTTACACAAACATGTAGCTGAAGGTTCTTTACTGAATGGAGCAAGAACTGAATGTGATAGAAATAAAACATGTGAGAATAAACGCAATGCTCAGAAAATAGTTCAGCACTGAGGAGGAGTAAGGCAAGGATCTCTGATGTTCCCTTGGTTGTTTAACTTATTTACAGATAAATGTTTAATAAATGCTTGTGGTGACATTAGAGATGTGTTGGTTGGGGATGTAAATATGTGTATATTTTTGTATGCAACTGATCCTGTGCTACAGGCTGAGAATCTGAACAATTTGTAGGGAATGTTAGATAGATTAAGGATCTGAGAATTAATGTATCTAAAGCCAATGCAGTTGAGTTTGGCAGGGAAAATGAACAATGGCAAGTCATACAAAAATGGTGACAAACTAGAGCAATTAAGTGATTTTTTGTATCTTGGCAGAATGTTTACCACAGTGAGAAAATAGATGAAGAATTCTTAAGATGTGCAAGTGCTGGCAGAAAGGTAGTTTGGTCTATTCTGTGAAATAAATGTTCGTTAAAATAAGCAAAAATGGCTGTGTATAAAGGTGTGCTTCTGCCTAGTTGTTATATGGAAGTCAGAGTTGGGCATGCCAAGAAAAACTTTCAAGTTGGATATAATGGGAATGGGATACTTAAGAAGGATATGTGGTAGAAGATGAAGAGATAGGGTCAAGAATAAATGAGTGCCAGATGAATGTGGATTGAAAACAAAAGTGAGGAAAGAAGTACTATGGCATGGCTTGGTCATATAGAAAGAATGAAGGGAGGGATGAATTGCAAAACAAATATATAAAGGTTGAGAGAATGAGGAAGTCCACAAAAGTTGTGGTTGGATGGAGTTGATGAGATCCTTAAAAAGAGAGAGGTAAGAAGTTTAAAGGACAAAAGGTCATATATGAACCTGCATGTGGATGGTTCCACAAACAGAAAGATCTAGAGAGGTACGGTAAATGATATTGGTATACAGGTAGTCCTCGTTTGTCAACCATTTGTTCAGCGACCATTTGAAGTTATGACGATGTTGGGCAAGGAGACTTAAGACCAGACCTCGAAATTGCAGCCATCGCAGCATTCCCATGGTCACGTGATTGCGATTTGGGCACTTGGCAACCAGTGCACATTTACAACAGTTGCAGCATCCTGTGGTCAGATGATTGCAATTTGCAACCTTCACAGCCAGCTTCCAACAAATTCAAAGGGGAAGCCAGCAGGAAGTGGCGGTCATGTGATGTCATGCTTAACGACCTGCAGTGATTCACTTAACGACCACAGCCAGAACTGATGAACTGATGTCATAAGTCGGACACAGTCACATGACTTTTCACTTTATGACTGTGTTGTTTAGTGCTGGAGTTGCCGGTCCTAATTGCGGTTGGTAAGTGAGGACTACCTGTATACTAGGTATAGCTACTCTCCTTTTCTTTTTCTTACCTCATGCTTTACAGGTAGTCCTCACTTAACAATGGCAACTGGGACCAGAATTTCCATCGCTAAGTGTGATGTCACGCGACCACAGTGCTTAGTGACGGAAATTCTGGCACTTCTGGTTGCTGTTATTAAGCAAATCATTGCGGGTTGTTAAACAAGGATGTCATATGGTCACCATTTGCAACCTCCTGCTGGTTCCCCCACTGACTTTGCTTGTAGGAAGCCAGTAAAGAACGTCTCAAATGGCAATCACATGACTGTGGGCACGCTGCAAAACAGCCGTAAGTATGAGGACTAGTTACAACTACCACTCATTCAGCGCTGTTGTAAGTTCAGTCGCTGAATAAATGGTTATTAAACAAGGACCACTTTAATTTCTTTGGCTTACTATTACTTACTCATTTTCTATGCTTTGCATAATGCTGCTTATCCAAAAAGCGAATACTGTGATGAGTCTATAGGTATGCATATCTCTGGTGCAGCTTATTGTCCTGGTCCAGGTTAGCAGAAGTAGTAAAAGAGAGGATGAAGAGAAAAGAAGCCTTTAGTTGTGTAGAACAATATTTATGATACAGCCTTCCTCTGGGGAACACACAGGTAGCTTTTTTGGAAAAGAATCGAAGAACAAAATTTCAAGTTGCTGACTGCAACATACATCTGCAAATGTATTTTTTCCAAGTAGATAGAGACATGCCTTCATGCTCCAATAAATTGTAATATTTCATTCTCCAATAAGCTGAGCGAGTTTCAAAACAGTTATTTCTTACTTTCTCACCTGCTGACTTTTTCAAATCCTGTTTCCACTGCTGTGCAATTTGAAAAATCCTCTTCTGTCTTGCAGAAGAGGATTTCCCACTCAACATTTGAAAAGCAGCAATCATTAAAACCCCCAAAGGCAGCCTTATTACAGGAATTAAAACACAACCATTAATCAATTACCTGCAGCAGGTCATCACTGAGGACTTCAGTTTTCTCAGCTCTGTAGAAGAAGAAAAAAAGTCATTGAAATTTTTTGCACAAATATTAAAGTAGGATAGTCCAAACAAGAGTTGTATCTAGAATCGGTAATTCCTCTGATTATGAAAGCAGTGTGCTTCTGCCCCAGGTGATACACAAGCAACAGATATCATAAAATCTTTATCTTGGGTCGCTTACTCAAGAGAGTGCAGGCAACACTTTTTTTTAATGAACTTTCCAGATGGTTCCAACTAAAGTTGTTTGTGTGCAGACTTTGCAATTTCCCTGGGAACTGACAGATTTCACAGAACCCCCTGAATTGCACTTGTGCCCCTTGTTTCCAGCTACAGTACCTCTCTCTCCCCCACTGCCCATTAGAGAAACTTCATTTAAAAATTCAACCATATCAGCACTTTAGAACACACTCAGCATTTCCATCTTTCTGCCTTTTAAGACCATTTCATCAGAAGTGACAGTAGGACAAAAATGTTTATATTACAGGAACTGGCATACAAACATCAAATTGCTTCCGTCTGTATGAGAGCAAGAGAACATCTCAATAACCTCACTGGCAGTTCACAAAAGCAGGTTTCTCTGGCAGGTTCTTCAGATTAACTTCATAGGGCAGTGAACCTGTTGGTCCTCTTGTGTTTCTGAAAGCACCACCATTCTTTCCAAGAACATTTTGCACGATGCATGTTTATTTAGGAATTTCACTGAAGCCAACAGAACTTTCTAATTTTGAGTCTAGGAAGCATACTTTGGAGTGTTATCCAAGGGTACAATCACAAGCAAAAAGTCCCACTAAAACCCAGCAAAACGTATCTGAACAAACATGTTGAGAAGCAGAGCACAGGCTTCCCTGCAATGGAAAGACGGAGTATTTTCTTCCTCTAAAGAATGACTAACCAGAGAAGTATGTAACCTTCAATCTCAAAATCATCATACAAGTGGTTGACTTGTACATGCATCCATAATATGCTGTGTTTTGGAAACAGATAAACTGTTAAAACACTAAGGAAGTTCCCCACATATTTTTGTAATCACTAAGGTATTTTGAGTACAACTAAGGTATGCATACTGCCAGATCTAAAGAGAAAGAGTAGCTATCAACATGTACAGAAGCTCTTCTGTATACATTAAGAGGCTTTCCTCAGTCCACTTTCTGTATTCCCAGATACAGAAAGTGGACTGATCAGATGCTTACATAGTTAAGAAACCACCCAGCTGCTAGACTGGCAGAACTCCAGAAGATCAGCAAGTATCTGGAAAAGGGAGGGAGCAGCAAAGCTGCCAGATACAAGTACCAGAACTGATCCAATGCTAAAAAAGAGTGAAAATATCAATCCATCTCACCCAGGGCCAACTATTCTGCATCTCTCAAGAACTCAACCTTGGCATCAGAGATCCTTTACTGAAGAGTCTACAGAATGAACCTCTAAGTCTAGTTAGGCTTTTACATATTCAGACATGGCTTTATCCAAATGTAAGAAATCCTATGTGGTCAACTTCTCTTACATCTCCTATTCAATGTTTCTGCTGCTATCATAATTCAAGAATCATTTGGAGAAAATACTCTCATAAAAATAATGTTGTCATTACTGATACTTAACTAAGAGTTCCTTATCAGGAACAACCTGTAAGGCTAGCAATCAAATCAAATAAGCAGTTGGAATAGCACAGGAGTTTTGCACTAAACCAAAGAGAATAATGCCACAGAGGGAAAAGACAAAAGTGACACAAGAAACAGTCAACATGTATTTAATAATATCTTTATCATATTAGAAGTAGAGTAATCAACATTCAGAATTAATTAATCTTAGAGCTATTAATACACTAATACATCACTGGAACTTACCAGTGATAGTGACCATGGGGTGAGTCAGAGGAAGCAAATGGATGGTGGTAGAGGAGGACAAGAAAACAGTGTGGCCACAAGAAAACAACTTAAGATCAATGGTTGGATGGACAGCAGTGGCAGGGAGAGTGGAAGGAAAGGCTTGAACTGAAAGTGGATGAAAGGAGAATCAGGAGCAGGAAGTGGGTAAAGAAAGACAAGAACGAAAGAGAAAGACAAGATACATTGGGGAAAAAAAACATTCAAGGAATCCTACCCAAAAGGACTCATGACCCAGGCAGGCTGTTAAAGGGGAAGGAGCCCAGTAATTTTGTTCAGGTCCCCACTTCTAGCTTGAACACCCTGCTCCTGAGTCCAGGTGATTGGATGGCTGGTGACCCTGGTCACCTGCTGATGAACACCAGGTCCATCATCACAATTTGATTGTGAATGAGCACACAGGCCTGGCATGAATCAATACACCCTAGTTCAGCAAGGGAGGCAATACAGCCATCTTTGTTCTAATTGGGTTTTGGGTTCTTCAAAGCCTCTACTCTGGGGTCCAGAAGGGAGGGAATAAGGGTTGTGAGGAAGATTCTGCTTGTGAACCCTGACTCATTTCAGGAATTATGGGATATGAATGCCTGTGTGTTAGGGACAAGTTTGGGGTCCTGCTCATTTATTTGCTGCCAAGAGCTCTTGGATCTTATTACTAAGCTTGCAGTTGCTTCCCTATTCATCTTGTTCTGAGAGCTGCTGCTGCTGCTGCTGCTATTATTATTATTATTATTATTATTTTCTACTTTTTATATATATGGTCAACTCAAGGCAGTGACATATCTAATACTCCTGCTTCCTATTTTCCCCACAACAACCCTGTGAGGTGGGTTAGGCTGAGAGAGAGTGACTGGCCCAAAGTCACCCAGCCAGCTTTCCTGCCTAAGGGAGGCCTAGAACTCACCACTTCCTGGTTTCTAGGCTATCACCTTAGCCACTACACCGAACTGGCTCTCATTATATTACTACAGTGGTACCTCGGGTTACGAACGCCCCTCCTTACGAATTTTTCAAGATACGACCAGCTCTGGCCCCAAAAATTTACCTTGATATGCGACCTCCGCCTCGAGGTACGAACCGGATCCGCGGCCATTTGCCCTGCTGCCACGTGGTCGCGGCTTCCTGTGGGCGAGATCGCGGTAGCAAGGAGACGTTTGGTGAGGCTTGTGGTGTGTTTTGTGGAGTTTGGAAGGTTTTTGGTGTGCTTGTCAGCATGGCTCCAAAGAAAATGCAGAGCAGGCTTGGCAAGAATAAGTTTACATTGAACCTTATGGGGAAATTTGCCTCGTGGCGCGACCAAATTCGGAGGGTGGAACGGATTAACCGTATTTACATTGAACCTTATGGGAAAATTTACCTCAAGTTGCAACCAACTCGAGTTGTGATCAGAGTCATGGAACGGATTAAGTTCGTAACTCGAGGTACCACTGTACTACTACTACTACTACTACTATTATTATTATTATTATTACTGTTGGTGGTGGTGATGGTGGTGGTGGTCGCACAGGCAGCCAGAAGTTTAGACTGGATTTGGCATTTTTATCCACCTATCAACTCCTTCCCAAGGACCTGGGATGGGCAGATGTTGTCTGATTATATCATTGCAGGATGGAAGCTGTTCCAAGTAAAGCTGCCTTTTGCAATTGACGGATGGTGATTTTGTCAATGCCGATGGTGTTCAAGTGGTGCTCCAGATGTTTTGGGATTGCACCCAAAGCACAGATTACTATTGGTACTATCTTTGCTTTCTTTTGCCACAGTCGTTCTATTTCTATTTGCAGGTCTTGGTATCTTGTGATTTTCTCCAGTTCTTTCTCTCCTATTCTGCCATCTCCAGGTGTTGCAATGTCCACTATCCAGACTTTTTTGTCTTTCTTATCAACAATCGTTAAATCTGGAGTGTTGTGTGGCAGGTGTTTGTCTGCTTGAATTCTAAAGTCCCAGAGCACTTTAGCCTCTTCGTTTTCTATTACTTTGTCTGCGTTGTGGTCCCACCAGTTCTTGCTTGCAGGCAAATGGTACTTCTTGCAGATATTCCAATGTGCCATTGTTGCTACTTTGTCATGCTGCTGTTTGTAGTCAGTCTGTGCAATTTTCTTGCAGCAGCTAACTAGGTGGTTCACCGTTTCTTCAGCTTCTTGGCAGAGGTGACATTTGCTGCCTGTTACTTGTCTTCTCAGTTTTGCATCTGTTCTTAAGGTTTGGTCTTATATAGCCAGAATTAGCTCCTCTGTCTCTTTCTTCAACTTTCCTGCTCTTGGCCATTGGCAGGTCTTGTTGTTATTTGCTGCCCATTATTTGGTAGCGATAGAGGGAGAAGACAACTTGGCGAACCCTTACAGGGTTCTCAAAGGGGTTGATTCTCTTTCCCTGCTGTTTAATATCTATATGAAACTACTGGGAGAAGTCATCTGTCGGTTGAGATGGAAGAATGAATGAAAGTTTATCTGGGCCCAGAGTAACCGTGGCTTTTTTTTAAGTCAGCGCTTTCATATAGCCAAGTGTTTCTCTGCAATAAGCCCAGCGAGATAGCAGCAGGCAATTGATCTCAGAATCTTAAGTAGCCAGGACAATGATTAGTACTTGGATGGGAGAACACCAGGATATCCCCAAATGGTAGGCCAAACTGGAACTCAAAACAATATTTTGGAAGAAGATAACGGTAAATTAGTTCAGTATTAGCTGACATAAAGTATTTATCTGTACAAAACAAACAAACAAACAAGCCCCTTTACATCAAATAATGGTCTCTTCAGATAAAACCAAAAACTATTTTAACAGGGAAGTTTGAAGGGATTCCAGGTCCTGCTTTATGGTCCTGACTGTGGGCAGATAACTAGCTAGCGGGCAAAGAAGCACAGAGAGGGTAGAAACTAACATTTACTGATGGTCAAAAAAGAAGAAAATCTGATGTTATCACACATTAGAAGACAATGTGAACGGAACTACGTCCAGTAGAGGGGCTACAAGCTGAAAACATCAAACTGATCAAAAACCCAGACCCAAACCACAAAACAGACCTGTGATCAATAGCAGTGAATAGGAAACCTAGCTTCACTTAGCCAGACGACCATTCCCTGGTGTGTATGTGTGTGTGTGTGTGTGTGTACTAGATGAAGCCCTTCAGCCCGGAAAGTCTTCTCAGCCCCTGGGGAAGCAAGGCTTCCAGTGAGGCAGCCCTCAGAGGAGAGGGTGCCTTACCATACATCCGTCCCCCTCTCCACAGTACAATGACTGGATTTGCTGCCAGGCCAGGGAGGAGACACAGGAAGACATGGAAAAATCTGAAGCTTTGTGCAGAAACCAAGATAAAGAGGCTCCATTTCCAAATGAACAAATGTTACAAAGCTACCCAAATGGCAGCTTAAAAAAAAGGGGGAGTCTGAGCCTTTTAGCCATCTAATCTTTCCCTGCAGGACTTTAGAAGTCAAGAGTCCATTGTCTAGGATGCTAACTTGGGAATTCTGCAATAGCTCCAAAGAGCGATGCACACCTGGCCCCCTCCTACACATTCAGTTATGATTTCACCTACTGCATTTTTCTGAACAACACTTTGGCAAGTCATTTCTTTACACTTTGAATAACCCAAAAGTTGAATAGAGAACTAAGAGCATCTTGCATTTTAGGCATTCAAAAATCCATTTGCTTCTGTTGATTTAAAACCATTTCCCCTTGTAGAATCCATTCAGTAACTTATAAAGTACTGCAGGAAATACAGCAGCTAAGCAGGGTATAGAAATGACACAGAAACAACATCTTGGGGAAATAGGATTTTTGGCTTGACAAAGACTTTCAAAATATAGTCAGAGAACTTCCAAGGGGAACCTTTTCAAATCTAGATTGCAATGGAGACGACCTCTAGTCGGGGCCTCTCCCATCCCATAGTCAATGTTCAGCTTCCGTCATTCTGATAATAACAGAAACTGAAAAAGGCCAGTGAAAAGCAGGTTCATATGGAAGAAGACAATAATAAAACAACCTGTTCAGATCTGACCATTCAGGACTCTAAGTATCTGAAATTTGGTTAGTGTCACAAACCAACTAGTCTTCCAGCAGATGGCCATCAGAGGCAGGCCCACTGCCATCAAGGCTAATAACCACTGATTCCCATTCATGTTGCACTCAAAATTCATAGACAACCCTTCACTGCAGTTTCATATACAGTAGAGAACTGATTAGGAAAATGAAATTCACTTTTAATTCCAAAAATGAGGGCAAAGAAATAATTAGTATGCAAACTTATTGTATGCCTGTTGAAATATCAGCAGGAGTAATATAAAACACAAAATATCTTGGGCTATCTGTAAAGAGAAAAATCCCAAATCGGTATTAGGGCAATCCCTCTAATTATGTCACTCAAAGGTCTTAAAATTGAGCAAGGACAGAATCTGATGGCACCTTAGCGAGAAAGGCAAGTCAAGCTTTTAAGACCATTAGCTTTCATTAGTTTTCTTCAGGGAAGCTGTTACAAAAATTGTGGGGGGGGGGGAGGGATGTGGTAAATAAAATGGACCATGAAACAACCAGGGTCCTAAATGAAGAGATTGCAGATTGGAATTATGCACCCAAACCTGCTGAGCTTAAGATGCAAGCACAAAGTTTGACATCTTATTTTAGGAAGCATCTCCATCTCTGACCTTAAGTAAACTTACACAGAGAGAGGAACTAGGTAATATTTAGTTAAAAAATACCAGCGGGGTCCAGGATCCCCTGAGTGCAAGCTGAAACCATCACAGTGCCAGGCAATGGCTGATTTGAATGCCAAAAGCCACCTTCCTGGCCTATTCTACCTGGAAACACCAATCAGACAAGATTTTTGGCTGCTGCATGAAGACAGTCTCTGCTTTCTCCCTCCCATGCTCTCATCTGTTTTTTGTAACATCTGGCACTGTGCATAATCTTCAAATGGACCTCACACTGTAATCTTAATTTAGAAGTAAATCTCTGGGACCCAGTAGTTTGGACCCTATTCTTCTCCTTCCATGTTTCTCATGTACACATAGTCAAGGTAGCCATTCATTCCCCAACTACTACTGTGGGTCAGGTAGGTTACTAGGCTGGATAAGGCAAGTGTAAACAAAAGAATTCTTCCGTGTTGGCCATGCCATCAAAGAGAAAAATGAATCAAGCATGGTTTTTTATATGGCTTTAACCACCTTTAAGGAAATAAAAGTTATTAAAAAGTCCATACCCCTTTACGTGTTTAATAAGCTTTCCCTTGTTACTTTTGGAATATCTCTGGGGCTTTCATGGACCACATGCTGCGCTGGGGTTGTGCCCCTCTGCTCTAAAATACTTCTGTAGAGCTGGGACCAGCGCCCCCAATGGCCATCCCCCACCTACGATGCAGACAAGTTGCCTTGAGCAGTTAATTCCCTCCTTTGTGCTGCTCCCCCTTTTTAATTTATTCTTTTTCTCTATGGCATATTCATTGAGCTGGCAATAACATACCTGACTAAAGCTCCATACACTTAGTTGAGCTGGTTCAGGGCTGTGGAAAAGCAGAAAGGTCATACATCCTTATTTCCCAATAGTTCCAGACATTATTGCTTTTATAGCTCATAAGCCACTAGTCTGCATTTACTAGCATTTTTATAACCTGCTTTTCAGTCTGCCAGAAACATGGATACTAGAAAATTATAGATTTTACTAAGCACAATTTTTATAAATGATAAAATACAAATATGACCAGGAAGCATCAAACTGTGTTGGGCCAGGCAGCAATCCGGCATCCAATCAATGTTCCTTTATGTGGAGATAAGCAGCAAGAATGCAACTCCACAGCTGCTCCTCCTTCAAGCCAGGCCTCTGCCAGGGGTGGGGAATCTTATTCAGAATGCTCCCTTTTGCCTCCGCCTCCTCAACGAGGCCCTGCGTTCAGCGTCACCACGATTCGGTCTGTTTTTGAGTTGCTAAGCGAGAGGGATACACACAAGGACACAACTTACGCACAATACAGCTTGTCAGCAAGGGCAGGAAAGAAACACGTCCCAGAGCTCTCAGAAACCCATTCACTCTAACTGGATTAAAACTCCCAATAGCGAAGCGCAGAGCTCCACAAACTAATCTGTTAGAGCCACCCAGGTATGTGATGCTGCTTTGATTCCCGCAGCAAGGGGAACCCTGCGCTGAGCTGCTGCAGTCTGTATTTAAGGACTAGTCTGTGACTGGGAACTGCACCAGGCAAGTGAGCGTAGCTGGTGGAAGATGAATGGAGGATCTATTCCTCCTCCGTTCCCAGCACAGAAGTACAACTCACATGCTGCCAACAGGCTAGCAAATTTGATGGGTTACTCACAAGCTGATTTAATACTAAAAGCAGAAATGCCCAGGATACTTGAGGAGAGAAATGCCAGCTACATTTTGGGCTGGAAGTGCTGGACAAGTAAGCACACGTCTAGCTGCCTCTAAAAACAAGGGACATTACTGTAGTTCTTTTATGGAAGTTTATCCATTCTCTTTACAGCCATACTGGAATCCATAACACCAACAGTTCCTTGCATTTTGTATTGGCATAAATCAGAGCACTGCGGTGCTACCATTCTGACGCAGGAAACTCCTCCTTATATAAAAGCATGTGACCTCATCAAATCTGGGTGCTATCTGCAGCCATGACAGACTGGTATCCTACTAACAAGAAAGGTAAAGTTCATCAGAATCCCCAAATTATCCCTCCTTGAAGCCAAAAAATGTTTCTAATAGACAGCAAGAGCATCTTCAAACAGATTGCCTTTTTCTGTCTATTAAACAATAAGCAGCTTAACAGAAGCAAATATTATTGACGGCTTATCCCCCATAAATATCAGTTCTCTGGTGGTCTTTTTCTTTTTATTAAGAATTTTGATTATAATAATAAAATCTAATGCAAACTAGACTTAAAGAAAGAGAAGAGTAAAGGGTGCAAGGAAAAAGAAAAGAGAAGAAAAAAGAATATAATAAAGAAAAAGAAATATATAAAGAAGTGACTTCCAACCATCACAACAAGTATAAACAAATTTAGTGACTCTTTACTCCCTCTAAAGTTACAAACAATTATCTCTTTATCCCATATCCCATCCCTTTTCTATAGACAGATCCATAAAACATCAACTTTTCAGTTCTGGTGTCAGTAGAAAGTCCATGAAGTGTTGCCAGAAGTAAAGGTATCTTGCTTTAATCACGATCAAATAAACCAACTTTATATTCCTTCCTTTTACTTCTAACAGTCTTAATTTTTAGTTCATTCAAATACTGTCGTAGGATTTAATTTCTCTTCATTACTTCTTTGTCCCATCGCACAGAGTTCTTCAAGGTTTTGACAAGCCTCTTTTGTAAATCCAATAGGAAAAAATTGTCCAGATCTGTCAGACCCAGCCCAAGAACAACGATGAAACAGTCCAGTCGAGTAGAGTTCCTTTATTTGCTTATACCTGATAGACAGAATCTTGCCAAACTGAATCTATACTACAGCAACTAGGGGATATACCCTGTGAGATTCTAGGGAGTGGCTATCCTGAACCTCTCAGTCTTCCCACGCTCCCCCTGTGGCCTGTGCTGCCTCTTGCCTCCTCCCCCCTCCTGGAATGCGCCCCCTCCTTCCTGATAGCCTTGATCTCCCACATCATCACTCTCTTGGTTTTATCATTTGTATTTCCCTTTTGAATTTTAAAACATCAGCCAATTTCTTTTGTAGATCCAGCGAAACATCCTTTCCAAGTCATTCTCTTGGCCTGTCAGTTGTAAATCCACTTTTGATACCACCTCTGTCTTGTCAGATAAAATTTGTTCTACATCTGTCATTTCTTCAACAATATCTTTTGGATGTAGTCTATCCACAGAAGCAGACATCATTACTGACATTGTCGATATTGTGGCTACTAATTTCTGACTCCATTCTTCAAAAGTCTCCTTCAGTATTTTCATTGTAATGTTTTGCATTTTATAGGCTTGTATTTCTTCCCTCTACCTAAAATCCTTAGTCCCTTCTAGTGTCAGTTTTTAAAACATGAAATTACTTATTTCTGTTGTGTCTTCCAAAAACCAAAACAGATTTATTTTCCATGAGAAGCTGTATGTCCTTTACAATTAATTCCAAAATCTTATTGTAAAAGTTTTAATATTCCAAATTTATCTGGACCCTTACTCCGTTTATAACTTTCTAAGATCAAAATCTTATTTAGCTTTTTGCTGTTTATTTCAGATTCTTTAAATTCTTAAGCTTATGATTAAAATTTTCTTTAGTTCAGGAGTTTTTAAACTTGTTCCAAAGGTCTCTAATAGCTTAGAAGTAATTAATGAGCAATTTCTGAAAGTGATTAGCAAGTGAGGCTGACGAGCTTAGTGTCCTTTAAAAGGAGCCGACTGCGGCTGTGAGCAAGATGGCCATTTCCATTGCCTCCCAGTGCTCAAAACCGTGGGAGACTGCTGTCTGGCATGTGGATGATCTCCTTTCCTCTTCTTGTCTGGAGAGATGCCAAAGAGCCGGTCTACTCACTGACTCTTCGTTCTTCGCTGCAATCATCAGCTCCACTTTCACAGAGACCATTCCCCTGTGGTGGTCTTTTTCTAAAAATTAAACATTGCCTCTATTCCTTGCAAACCTCACAATCATTAAAAAAATATTCCACGGTTTCCCCACCTTTTTTAAAGAAATCCTGTCCTGATGTTTCTTCCTTCCCAGCACAAGACACTAATTCAGGCTTGTTGCTTTTTGTTGTTGCCATTTCTATATTAATCAGGCTTCAGATGTGCTGAACATTTTCTTTCTTTTAGTGCAGAAATGAAAACAAAAAACAAAAAGTTGGAAATGTAGTTAAAAAACAAAGAGTCTGCAGAGATTGAAGAAGCAGAAGGAATTAAAAGGGAGATTTGAAAATGCCTTCTCTGATCAAATCAATTTTAAAGCAAGTCTTTTGGGTCATCTTTAAAAAAACTAGCTGCAAATGGAATGAACTAGTAAGAATCTGTTGAATGGAAAATGAGTACATGTATTCTCAGGATAAGGAATAAAGACTGGAGCTGCAATTATACTGTAAGAAGAATGGAGCAAAGGGGAGCCAGCCTGGTCTAATGGTGAAGGCGCCAGGCCAGAAAGTGGGAGATGGTGAGTTCTAGTCCCGCCTTAGGCTTGAAAGCTGGCTGGGTGACTTTGGGCTGGTCCCTCTCTCTCAGCCCAACCCACCTCGCAGGGTTGTTGTTGTGGGGAAAAGAGGAGGAGGAAGGAGGATTAGGTATGTTCACCACCTTGAGTTATTTATAAAAATAATAAAGGCAGGATAAAAAAAATCTAAAAAAAAAATACATGGTGGGGCCAAAGAACTAAGCATAATACTGAGAAGAAAGACCCGCTAATCAAACCTGCAAGATTTCCAGTAAGGGAAGGAAGAAAAGGCAAATTTTTTGATGCCTCCCAGAGCCTACTCTAGAAAGCTGCTGCTGCTGCAAACACTTTCCCTGGAACCTCCTTTGCACTAAGAGTGAAGATTCACCTACAGCCTGCTGATATTGAGACACGCTGTACTTTCAAGGGGAAAAGCCATTAACTCACCCAAGGGAACCCAAAGCAGGCAGGCAGACTGCTTTTCCTGAAGCTGCAGCAGATGGACATTCAAGGAAGGTCACATCAGCAACTCTTCCATCAAGCATTGGTAATGCACTCTGAGAAAAGGCTATTTTTTGCTCTCCCCAAATCCAAATGGTTTTAATACAAGGATAACGTAAGAACTAATGCCAGGGTATTTTTTTCCTATCTACACATCCTTCTTTATACATTTGATTTATACTAAAATTGCTCTAGGAATTTAAGGCAGCTTTCATGGGGCTCTCCCTTCATATTATCTCCACCACAGTGACCTGTCAGATATCTATTTATTATTTACTGGTTAAAACACTATTTTTTAAACTTGGCAACTTTAAGATACGGAGACTTCAACTCCCAGCATGCTGGATGGGGAATTCTGGGAGTTGAAGTCCCCACATCTTAAAGTTGTCAAGTTTGAAAAACACTGGGCTAGAATAAGACTTTTCCTCCAGGAGATCAAGATGGTTCAATAGCATTGCCTCTTCCAATTTTCCCCAAATATCCCTGTGAGATAAGTGACCTGAGAGTCAATGATTTGCAAAGATTGAAGGTGGACTTGAATTTAGATCTCCCCAGTCCTAGACCAACACTTTAACCAGTGCATCCCACTTTTTCTCTTGTATCTCAATGACTGATAACCAGCTCTAGAAGCTTTAATGGCATAAAATTGGAATAGAAATCCTTTTAAAATGTTGAGAAGGCAACTTTGATTCCTCATCACTTTAGCCAGGGTCCTATCACATAAAGTTCCATATTTGTCACCCGCTGTAAGTCCACAGAAAGTACATACGGAAGACATGATGGAGGAATTTCTACTGTTAGCCCCACTGTTCACTGAATCAGGCTCATCTCCTGAGGGAAATAAATGTACTGGGCACAACTTGCAAAACTATTATTTGCACAAATGAATGTCTTTGGAGGTTTGGAAATAATTTTCAGCACAACTAGTCAGTCTATTCTGCTAGAATTCACAGCCCGCTGTCCTGCTTTTGCTGAATCCTACAAAAGTCAAACTGCTGCTATTGCACTTCTTCCTGCAGAAGGCTTAGCATTGCTGGTTCTTTTCATGGGGGATGCCATTCTTGTTCACTATTTTTGATGCAAGTTTGAGCTAGTGTAGCAGGTATTAGCTCTGGAAAAAAAACCCTCAGTTCAGCTTGGCTTGGCAACAGAGATCTTGTCATATGAGGTTTTCAAAGGCCCCTCTTATCCATGTCTGCTTTCATGCCTACAACTTTAAAAAACCTCAAAAAGCTTTTGCTATTGTTGTTGTGAATCAGATTCTGCGAGCATGTTAGACTGCATTCCCATGTGTTCTCTAACCATATATATATATCCCTTGATTCTAGAAAAGTAGAGGTCATGTAATTGAAATCTCTATCTCTATCTCTGTGCTTGTGGAATGTGAGAGAAAAACAAGCAGCTTCATGTCAGAGCTGGTTTACAGCATTAGTATAACATGTGCAATTACATGCTGTACCCAGTTCCCACACAACAGAGGTGGTGAACTATGGCTTAGGTTGCATAGGCTGACCGTTGAGCGAATGATTCTAGAATCAGAGGACTCCTTCATTTGTGTGATCACTATACCGGAAAGCAGAAAACATTTGAGTAATAGGCACAGAATGCATTCTACTTACAACAGTATACTGTGACCTGCTCCCCAATTATGTTGAAATGTTTATTCTCATGCTTAGGAGAAACAAACCCCTCCTACAAAAACAGGCCCATCTAGGAAAACCTCCCCCAAAGGTCTTCAACGTCTCTGGGCAAGACCTGTTGCACTGGGTATGTCCCTGAAAGGGAGCCATTTGGCTGCTGGGCTTGCTGCTATTAAATTTTATTTTGTGTTCCATAGTTACGACTTGCAGAGGGGCTGAGATCTGAAGGGAAAACCCAAGTCAGCCCCCTGTTAAGATGCTTTGAGAAACAGGCTCTTGGTGTCAGATAAACCACCATCCAGCTACTGTTCTGGCTAAGCCAAGGCCGCTTTGGGCAAGTGGAAGAAGCAGTGGAGTTATGACTTTTCAGCATAACATTGGAGTTATGAAGTTTCAGCATTCTGAGAAAATTAGCTTGCTAACTGATATTATTCATTTCAGGGCAAGGACAGCATCTTGATGTGTGTAAACATCTGACCAAATGGCTTTTTTTTTTTTTGCTATTTGCTTGCTCTGTTACTAAACCACTGGAAATTTTAATTCCCTAAAGAAAGTTTACTGGGAAGCCTGACAGGCAAGTGATTCAATGAAGTATCACTTGGTTGAGTAATTCTTAATGACAGACAAAGAGTAACTTCTCACTGATACCAAGAGTCCACCTGCCCCCATCTGTGTACATCACCATGAAACTGCTGTGGGAGGCAGAGTTGTAAACACTGGCAATTATGCCCAGCGGCTGAGTCAGTTTCAGAGGTCAGCATCAGCATCGTCCATAACTCCAATGGATCCCTGGATGGGTTGCTAAACACAACAGGCTAAGCCAATTGTCCAAACATCCTAACACTGAGAAACGTTTTATAACGTTTCCTAACACTGAGAAACGTTTTATAACGTTTTATAACATCAGATGTGGCTATAGGGGCTGTTTTACTACTGAAAAACTGAAAGTGAGGTGTTGCATCCTTGTGCTTACATTTCTTGGAAGTTTATGGAGACTGAGAGGTGCTGGTTAGTGTGGGAAAAGGAAGCCTTTGCCGTGAGGTGGGCGCTAATGGAGACACCTATTGGAGGGATCACCTCATCCTTTTGAAGTCTGGACTGATCATAAAAATTTAGAGGCTTTAAAGTCTCCGAGGAAATTGTCCCCAAAGCAAGTCAGATGGGCTCAATTTTTCAGCCAGTTCAATTTCACTTTGAAATATATTCCAGGGGGAAAAATTTCCTGGCTGATGCATTGTCTAGATTGCCACAGCATAATAGCCAGCGAGAGGAAGTGGTTGCTGCCGTTGTTCCATGTTCCCACACAGGAATGGTGGCTGTTACTAGAGCTCAAGGTAAACAGCAGGAGTACAAGCCAGAGAGAGATCTGCTGAATGAGTTAAACTGAGAAAAGGATGAGTGGTTTCAAAAGAATAAAGAGTCTTTGACAAATAAAAATGGAGCATGGTGGGTAGGTGGCAAGTTGTATGTCCCAGCTGAATCCAGAAAATTGATCTTAGAACATGGCCATGACAGCAAAACAGCAGGCCATTTTGGGTTTGTAAAAACTTTACACCTCCTACGAAGGCAATTTTGGTGGCCATTTATGAGGAAAGACATAGAAGAGTACGTGGCTAGCCACCCCACGTGTGTTATGGAGAAAAGACAAGGGGGGAAACCAATGGGGCTTTTACAACCGGTAGCAAATCCTGAGAAATCTTGGAAACAAATTGCTATGGACTATCGTTGAACTACCTGAGAGTGAGAAGAAAACAGTAATTTGGGTAGTAACTGACTTGTTTTCAAAACAAGCCCACTTTGTGGTGTGTGCATCTCTTCCAACTGCGGGGAAGTTGGCTAAAATGTTTATACAGCATATCTATAGACTGCATGGGGCCCCTGACTGGATCATTAGCTATTGCGGAGTTCAGTTTGCTTCAAAGTTCTGGAAAGTGTTTGTGAAACTAATTGGGTCAAGTCAAGCCCTGAGTTCGAGTAACCATCCCCAGACAGATGGTGCTTCTGAACGTTTGAACTCTGTATTAGAACAATATTTAAGGTGTTTTGTAAATTATCAGCAAGACAACTGGGCAGAACTCTTGCCATTTGCTGAAGTGGCTTATAACAATGCTGTACATCAGAGCACTGGGTTTACCCTATTCAAAGTAGCTACTGGGCAGGATTTTGTGGCTATCCCAGAACTTCCCCAGGAATCCACTCAAGTGGCCTCAGTAGATGAATGGATCAAACAAATGACAGATACTTGGCCAATAATTAAAGCGGTGTTACAAGATGCAAGGGAGGATTACGAAAAACACGCAGATCACAAGCAATCTCCTGAAAAGGAATGGAAAGTGGGAGACAAAATGTACTTATCGACTAAGTACCTCAAAACACTACAGCCATCGAAGAAATTTGGACCCAAATTTGTGGGACTTTTTAAACAGACAAAGTCATTAACCCCATTACAGTCCGGCTACAGTTACCTAAGAATCTCAAGAGGAGTCACCCAGTATTCCATTGTAGCCTTCTGAAACCTTACAAAGAATCACCAGAGCGGCACATGGCACAGCCACCACCAGACCCTACAATGATTAAGGGAGAGCAGCATTTTGAAATAAAAGAGATTTTAGATGCCAGAAGACACAGAGGAGGAATACAGTTTCGAATGAAATGTAAATGAAATGAAACATCTTCCCAAATCTCAATGCGAGTGGGTTGCGGAGAAGCATGTGAGACCACCACAGTTGATTAAGGACTTTTAAAAGAAATACCCGAACAAACCAAAATAACCATTTCTCTAATGTTGTAAAAATGCACATACATTCTCTATCTAATCCCTCTACAGGTCTCCAACCCCGAAGACCGAAACTGATCCTTCTTTCCAGAGGGGCGGCATGTCAGAACCCTCGCAATCAATCACTTATACTGCTAGTTTGCTTGCTTCGTTTCTGCCAGGGAGGGAGGAAGGGGGGGAAGAAGAGGAATGTGGACCACTGAGTGCAGATGAGCTGTTATCTCGTTCCCAGGAATGCCCAAGGCCATACCAATGGTGCAACCGGAGGACATCCTCGACATGCGAAAAGGGTCCAAGACTGTAAGGGGGTGTGCTTGATGGGAATGAGGTAAAACTAAGTTTTGGCACACGCAGGACTCAATTCCAGCAATGCTTTAGAGCTGTATACTACTTTCCAATAAATGAACTTTTCTTTGAACCTGCATTGGCTTCAGTGGGAGTTGCTTTCGTTGGGAACTGAGTACTGCCGTTCTTACAGAACCACTCTTATAATCTTTGAGAACTCCCAGAGGGCCGGTGAGGTCCCAGAAGACTGGAGAAGACAAATGTCACTCCAATCTTCAAGAATGGGAAGGAGGACCAGGAAACCACAGACCTGTCAGCTACTGGGCAAGGTCCTCAAACAGATTATTAAGCAGGATGTTTGAGAACATGCTACAATTAACAGGAGCAAGCACAGGTTTGTCATAAACAAACTGTACTAGACTAACCTTATCACCTCCTTTGATAGAGTTAGTAGACCAAAGGACTACCACAGACAGTATATCTGGACCTCAATGAAGCAATGCTTTTCCATCCCTTTGATTCTTTGAATTTATGAACTTTCCTGGCAAATTGCTGCACAAATTGGTTATAACTTGTGAACATTCTTCAATTTCTATTAACAATTTCTCCAAAGTGCTAGAAGGAGGTCCTGAACAAAAGGAATGTTTATTTCACTTATGATAACGATGTAATAAGGATTTTTTGGAAAGTGGTTTTCAAGGAATTTAATTACTTACCAACAAAATAGTAACATTCCTTAGCACTACTAAACATGCTTGCCTCCTGAAACATGACTTCAAAAAAGCACATGGAATACTGTGTTATTGCAAGAATTGTATATGGGAGTGGGCGGCTATAATAAATTTAAATAAATATTAATAATAAATGTTAGCAAAATTAGATATATGTAGATGAGTAGAAAATGTTTATAAATTTTGCAGATCAAAAGAAATAACAGTAGAACCTCCCCCATCTGAAGAATTATGGAAACATAATTTCACTTCCACTGTAAAATTATGTAACTGAGTATGTTGAGCCTGTGTCTACCTTTTATTTATTTATTTATTTATTTAATTTATTTATATTTCAAATTTAGATACCGCCCATCTCATGAAAAAGCGACTCTGGGAGGTTCACAATAAAACAACAATAATTATTAATTAAAATACAATAAAAATAATATAAAATACAGTAAAAATAGAATAAAACCAGACACATATGCAAATGATAATATCTTCCAAGATGTTGATGTTCAGTAAAATGTTAACATATGGGAGCATCTTCAAGGTGCCAGCCACCCCCAGAGTTGGTTGCCCCCTTTTTTGCCCCATGCCAGTTGGCGGAGCCAGGTCTTAACTGCTTTCCAGAAGGACAAGAGAGTTGGGGCCTGCCTCACCTTTGGGGGAAGAGTATTCCATAGGGCAGGGGCCACGGCAGAGAAGGCTCTCTTTCTGGACCCTGCCAGCTGACATTCTTTCATCAACGGGGTCTGCAGCATACCCTCTCTGCCTGACCAGGTGGGACGGGTAGATATAATGGGGGTGAGATGGTCCCTCAGGTAACCCAGTCCCATGCCACGTAGGGCTTTACAGGTGATAACCAACACCTTGAATTGGACCCGGAAGCAAACTGGGACCCAATGCAGCTCACGCAGCAAAGGTGTAACATGTGCCATCTTTGGGGCACCTAAAATTGCCCGTGTGGCTGCATTTTGAACCAGCTGAAGCTTCCAGATAACTAAAATAAACACCCAAACAGATTTTAAATAACTAAACAGATTTTTAAAGACTATTTTGTTCCTTGGCAGCGATAGGGTTTGTGGTAAAAACATGATTTAAATAATATTGAGGTTTTCCTGGGCTTTGGCTGCAATTACAGCACTTCATGTATTAAACCACTCTTTGTAGTAGCAGGAGAAATGGAATTGTTAAAATTAGCAAGGATGAGCCAGGCAAAATCTGTACTAGACACTAAACAACCTAATTAGTTGGAAAACTACAGAAGGAATTTGCACGGTACTGGACACATCCAGCCTGCGGGTTTAATCAACACATACCTCCGCTGCTGAATACCTTTAAATAATGGGCTTGATATTCTCAAATTCTTTGTTAAAGCCAACTACAGGTCTATATAGTATCAGCACAAACAACTTTGGCACAATATAAGTACAAAAGCAATATTTAGAATTTATGGGCATACTTTACATGCTCAATTATTTTTATAACAGTAACGCATGCCAAACTAGCCCTAGTCCAATACTAAAAATGAGGAAGACATAGTGAGTTTGCACATTATAACCATCATGGTACTTAAGTATCATTTATTCAATAGACCACAACTTGGCTAGGATCACACAACATGTTAAAATCACACTATGGCTCAGGGTAATTAATGAACCTAGCCAGCAAGTTGAGAGTTGCTTCAAAATATATCAGAACTTACAAAATAGTTAAATATAAATAACTTTTGTTGATTAGGAATAGGCAAACAATTGAATTAGAGTTTATCAAATCAGCAGTCAAGCAAACTATTTCAATTTTTTCTCTGTAAACACAACCATTATTTATAGCAAGGCTGATAAAGAAATTCTTGCTAATTGACACTGCATTCTTCACCATTAGGCACAAAGATGATAAATAACATTCAGAAACGGGAAATATCATGGGGAAGCTGGCTGAGCAAGACCGACAGTGTAATTCTCTTCCACTCTACTCCAAAGTAAGCTCTACTGAATCTCACAGGGCTTATTCCCAGGTCTAAACAGACACAGGGCAGTACAACTTTCCTCTTCTTTCTTTTCTTTGGCAGAAAACCCCGGGAAGCCCAAGTTCCCAGCCTGCGGCCGGCTGTTTCCCCCAATTATATTCCACACAAGAGGACCCGCAGTAAATGCTGCACTAATGGAGCACCCTTTCCAGTGCCCAGTCAACCCAGGAGACCCTTCATCCTACATATGCCACGCCCCCTCCACCCAGTCCTCCGCTTCTCCTCCAACGGTCAGCTGCATTCCTTGGAAGCCGAGCGTGCCCACTGCCGGGACGTTTTTCCCCTCGAGGGTTTCTTGCGTACCAATCTCAGGACTGCTGATATCACTGTGCTGAGCTACTTTAAGATCTACCACTCATCACTAAACTTCAGAAATACATTTTATTCCACATATTATTCTGCTACATGGAAAAATATGGTACAAATGTCTACAGGAATTTAACAGAACATGCTTTTATATTGGAAGTTCAAGTTAATAAACTGCCACTTGTTACAAAAACTGACCACAGTCTGATTTCAAAATCAACATGTGCCCATCTCACAGAAGGAAAGGTGGGTTCACTTTTGATATAGCTAAGTGGGAAGTACAAAGCTCAAAAGCCTGTTCAGCTCTCAATTGCCAGAAGAAAACCCTTACAAAAGAAGTGCTCCCTCCTCATGGTAAGATTCAGACTGCCCTTATCTCTCTCTTATACACGCACAAATGCTAAAAAGGGGGGGAGGGGAAGGATCACATACAAGGTTTGATTCTCGCACGCATACCTGCCAACTCCCACCACTCAACAGATTCTTTTGGAAGCAAACGCAAAACATTCGTAGCACCAAGCCTAGGAAGATTAATGAACATACTAACTTCCATTTCCTCCTGCCCTGCGAAGCTTTAAACAAGTTACAGTCATTAATTTAGAGCTTGTCCTATGGCATCTCATCTTGAAAGAGGAAGATCACAGCAAACAGACATGACAAGACAGTAAAATGCAGTGAGACAACCCAACCAGAAATAGAAGCTCAATATAGTTTTCTTTATGGGTTCTTTAAAGGGATGGAAGGAAAGCCTACAGGGAAAACAGTGCATTTGCCCTGAGTTAAAACTTGTCACTACAACAGCAGGCATGAACCTTGAAAAACAGTGCCTGACAAGCCAAATCAACCTTTGGTCAAACTACAAACGGAATTGTCAGATAACACATACAATGAATGGAAAACTGCAGCCATTTAGCTGACACTATGTCAAATGTGACATCTTGGAATCTGAAGTGTTTTACAGCTTTAAATAAAACTTTTTATTGACTAGCTTTTCATCTTGGTACACAAATGCACAGGGACTGTAACTGCTGGAACATCTTTCAGCCTGACTGACTTGGATATTCTGCAACTTTAGATTTGTAAGAGGCAGCTACTGTAAGGGATGGAGATGAAAGGGTTTCATGTCCCTTTCTTTGCATTTTCTCCTAATGGAGAAGGGTTACCTGCAAAGCTTTCTGTAAGGATTGCATTCATATCCAAACTTTCATGCAAGGTGTTCACACTTGTGCACGTGGTCCCCTTTAATCTCATTAACTGTATTAAACTAGTAAGATTACCCTAAGAGTGTGATTAGCACAAGGTCACCTAATAAATGTTCTGGCTAGGGGGAATTTAACTCTCTCCAGTGCAAACCCAACAGCCAACCTACCATCACCTTTACTTAAATGTCATGCAGAGCAAGGGGGCAATTTTATCTGGGAAAACAGCATGGAGGAAATAACTAAACATCCTGCCAAACTGGGTACTTCTCTTCAGTGACTTCTGTGTCTGAGTGGTCTATAGTTTTTGCAAAAAAGAGAAAAATAGGTTGAACATGTTGCACTTTCTAACTCCAAATCAACACAGACTATTTGCATATGAAGAGAACCTTTGTTTTACTACTTCTCCACTCTTACTATCTTAATTTACTCTTAGATTTCCATGGTTGTACAATCAATTATTAAATCGCAGGTGGAAATGAAGGCAAAACAAATGGTCCCAGTAATCTAAGATTTGCTTTTACTCTCTAAGTTTGTTTCAGTTTTAAATCAAAAACAAATGTATTACAGGAGCTTGGCAGGTTACTACATTGCACAAAAAAACAACACAAATCGTTCTAACAGCTGAGATGTCCACATGTTTATCCAGAAGTCCACTGAAGTCTATGGAGCTTATATCCAGGTAGCTGGGCAGAAAACTGCAGCTTTTAAGTCGCAACAAGTGAGCAGCTGTCAGTGGAAAATCTAGCCCAGCATTTCTCAACACTGGCAGCTTCCCCAGCCAGCATGGGGAATTCTGGGAGTTGAAGTCCACAGACCTTCAAGTTGCCAAGCTTGAAAAACACTATTAAAGTCTGGATAAACATGACAGCTTCCAATGCCAGTGCTATCAGCTATGAGGGATGCAGCAACCTACATCCTTTAGTCTCTTCTTCCATATATCCAGTTACACAAGGACTGCCTGTACTAGTCATAACCTAAGGACTACCTGTATTCCCAACCCTATGCCTGAGGGAATAGCCAGGTCTTGAGGGCTTTCAGAAAGACTAGCAGGGTTAGGGTGACTCTAATCTTGTGTGGGCTGGGGTGCCAAAGGGCAGGGGCAGCAACACAAAAGGCATGCTTCCTGGATCCTCCTAGATGACATTCTTTAATAGATGGGACTTGGAGCATGCCTCTTTTGCTGGACCTGATACAGCAGGCAGAGATAACTGGAGAGAGATGGTCCCTCTGATATCCTGGCCCCTTGCCATGAAGGGCTTTATGGATGACAACTAGCACCCTGAATTGTACCTGGAAGACTATTGGGAGCCAATGCAGTTTATGAAGCAGGGGTGAAATATGGGTGTACCAAAGCACACCCATAATTGCTCGTGATGCCACATTCTGGGCCAGCTCTAACTTCCAGATGTTCTTCAAGGACAGCCCCCATAGAGTGCACTGCAGTAGTTCACGTGGATCTAAAACACAGTAGTTGAACTCATACCCTAAGAACCCTGTCCAATTCCTAAGGAGTAACATAATGAAACTCATCTCAGATAACATTGCAAGACTGGGCTTTGGTCAACTCTGTAAGACCTGCCTCAAAGCCAGAGTCCACCTTGGAGCAAATCCAACAGATGCATAGCATTCTACACAATGGTACTGTAAATGAGTCTTGCTCCCTTACCAAGGAGGAACTGGGTCACTTGGAACTGGGCCGCAGGATGCCTATCTGCAGATGCAATAAGGGTGGAAAAGCTGCCACATTTATCACCAGGCCTTAATAGTGGCTGTACCATGTGCTTGGCTGGGTTCTCTCCTTGTTGACCTCTAGCAGTGCTCTTAGCATCTCTTAACCTATTTCACCTTTCTCAGCCCCTCTGTAAGCCAAGAAAAGCCCTGGGATCCACAAGAAGAGAGAGGCCACATAGGTATGATCTGATTCAAAGCCTCAGCTGCCCTTTCATTCCAAGGAGCAACCAAATCTTTCAATGGACCATGCACTAAACCTTCAGGAACAACCTCAAATCCCTCTGAAACCCTGTTGAGTCCATCAAGGGCCTGGCACAGAACAATCAAATAAATCCCACCTTCCTGGGACAGGGAATTGTACTGGAACACTCCAAGGTGATCAGAAAGTGATCTGGCCATAATAGGGAGGGATGACAATCTCCCCCAACTCCAGACTATATTGCCATCATCCTGATAGGACAACCAAGTCCAAAGTTTCACCACTATTATGTGCCATGCCCTCAATGACCTGGGCCAGACCTATGGCTGTCATGGTGGCCATGAACACCTGAGCCACTTCCAACTCACCAGAGAAGGCAGACTGAAGTCCCCAGGACCATAAGCCTGGGGAACTCCACTGCCAGCCTAGCCATGGAGTTGAGGAGCTCCGGCAGGGAAGATGCTATGCAGCAAGGAGGCTAGTATTACAGTAACAATCCCAACTGATCCCTATAGCCCAACCTAATGAACAGCGTCTCACATCTGGTAACTTGTGGGGCAACATCTCTGAATGCCACAAGAATGTCCCTGATGACCACAGCTACTCCAGCGCCTGGGCCTTTTGGTCTTTAAACCTGGAGAAACATCTCTAAGGGCAACCCCTCCCTCCATGCCCAACTAGGTCACTGCACTACACTGATGGCTGCCACACAGGTGATTGGTGTGCTGGATGCAGGGTTCTAAATCCTTTGTCTCTGCCAACTCTGAGGGGATCCTACATCACCACCAGTTTGGTGGAACGCTATCACCCACAGTCTCCAGCTCTCCCATCACCCAAACGCCTGACAAGAGGCATGAATCCAGCCTTGGATCCAGGGGGAAAGTATGGAAAATACTGGAGGGATCACTATATGCAAAACAATTCTCTACCTCTACTTCAGCTCCACAAAACCTCTCCAACATCCTAAAGCAGGGGTTCTCAAAGTATGGCTCGCGGGCCGGATACAGCCTGCCAGGGTCATTTATCCAGCCCGCCTGCCTGATTGGCCGCTGCTGCTGTCTGTCAGAAGCGGAAGTGTCGGGGCTGTGTCAGGAGCTGCAGGCGATGCACGAGGAGGGAGATCACAGAGCCGGACTATTCTACATGACAGGTATGCCGGGTCTGGCAGCTCTCCTCCTCTCCTCATACTCCACGGGAGGGATCCTCTGTGTGCATAGGAATTCGTTCATGTTTTTTCCAAACTATAGTCCGGCCCCCCAACATTCTGAGGGACCGTGAACTGGCCCCCTGTTTAAAAAGTTTGAGGACCCCTGTCCTAAAGCAAACAGAGACTGTGAGCCCAACTATGCTCCACTCCCTACCTTGGTGCTATGTTGGGAAAAAAACCAAGCCTTGTTAATAATTAAGACAAGTTAGATAATAATACTCCTAGGTTCAAAATCTCAATGGTGACAATTAGAAATCAAAGGTTCTGTGGAATAACATTGTTTTTACACCTTTCCTACATGGTATCAAAATAGGTGTTAACTAAACCTTGGGGGAAAGCTATTCCAAAGTGAAGGGCTACTACAGAGAAACACCACCTCTGCTCCCTTAGCAGGTCAAATGGGAGGGGACTTTGAACATCTCTATTCAAGAGCTTATAGGATAGGATTGCTCTGTCTGAAGTAAATGAACCTGAAGATTCCTGGAGTCATGAAGGACCTTCTGGGTTGAAAACAGCATTTTATTTATTTATTTATCAAATTTATATAGCTGCCCATCTTAGTAAGGTGACTCTGGGCAGCATCCGATAAAATAAATCTTAAATAACCATTAAAACAATAAAATATAAATAAGACCATGGGAGAATCCACCAAAATCTCACATACAATGCAACCATCTTACGGGTTCCTCATTACCATAGGATCCCCCAGCCTGCTGAAAAAAACACATTTTAAGGGATTTCCCAGACAACAGGGTCACAGCTAATTCACCTTGGGGGAAATGAAGTTCCAAAGGGTGGGTGTTACAGTAGGAGAGGCTCTTCTCCTGGGTCCCATCAGATGGAACTCTTTAGCAGATGGGATCCGTAACATGATGCTCCTGCCAGACTTGATGGGACAGGTAGATGTAACCATAGAAAAGCAGTCCCTTAAAAAACCTGGCCCCATGCCATGTAGGGCTTTAAAGTTCAAAACGAGCACCAGGACCTGGAAGCAAACTGGCAACCAATGCAGCTTGTGGAGCAGAGGTGTAATGTGTGTTGTTCTAGGGGCACACATAACTGCCCACACCACCACATTCTGCACCAGCTGAAGCTTCCGGATACTCTTCAAGGACAGTCCCATGTAGAGCACATTACACTAGTCCATTCAGGTGGTGACGAGGACATGAATAACTGGGAGCAGAGCCTCTCAATCCAGGAATGGGCACAACTAGTGCACAACATGAAGCTGTGCAAAGGCCCTGTTGGCCATGACTGTCACCTGCTCCTTGAGTAGGAGCTGTAAGTCCAGAAGGACCCCCAGATTGTGCACTGGGCCTGTTTGGGGCAGTGTAGCCCCATCCAGTACCAAACATGGTAAAGTCCCTGATCTAGAAGACCCTTAAACCCAGAGCCACTCAGTTTTGCCAGGGTTCAGTTGAAGTCTGTTGTTCTCCATCGAGACCTTCACAGCCTCCAAAGACATCAACAGCATTGCTTTGTTTGCCAGGGGCACAGATTGTAATTGAGTATCATCTCCATACTGATGATACCTCACCCCATGGCGACAGATGATCTCACCCAATGGCTTCATGTAGATGCTAAACAGGACTGGAGAGAGTACCGAATCATGCAGAACTCCACATAGTAGAGGCTGAGGGTGGAACTTCTCATTCCTGATCAACACTGACTGGTATTGGCCCCATAGAAAGGAATAAAACCCGCACAATACAGTGCTGTCCACTCCTACTCCATGGAGCCAATACAGAAGAATACCATGACTGATGGTACTGAAAGCCGCTGAGAGGTCAAGAAGAGCCAGGATGGATGCACTACCCCCCATCCTGTTCCCACCAGAGATCATCCAAAAGTGCAACCAACACTGTCTCTGTCCTATACCCAGGCCTGAATCCTGATTGAAAGGGATCCAGATAATCTGCTTCATCCAGGGTCCGCTGATGTTTTTGTGCGACCACCTTCTCCACAACCTTCCCTAAAAAAGGAAGGTTGGATACTGGATGGAAATTGTCCAGTATGGTGGGATCTAGCACTAGCTTCTTGAGGAGAAGATAAATCAACGCCTCCTTCTGAAGCAGTGGAACAACCCCCTCTCTCAAGAAAGAATTCACCACCCCCAGAACCCAACCACACGTCACCCCCAGGCAGCCTTAGCAAGCCAGCAGGAGCATGAATCTATTGAGCAGATGGCTGAGCTCACAGTCATGAGGACTCTGCCCACTTCCTCTGGCCCAACAGGTTCAAACCGTTCTCAGATAACAAGGCAAGACAGTGTCCCAGGCATCTCCACAGGACTTGCACCAAGGCTGGCGTCTAAATGGAAATGAATTTGAGTGATTTTGTCTGACAGATGCTCTGCAAAATCCTCCGTGGTCTTGTAGGTAAACCTCCGAGCCCCCTTTACCCGAAAGGGCTGGGATCACCCTAAACAAGGCTGCTGGGTGGCTATCTGCAGATGCAATAAGGGTGGAGAAATATTGCCGCTTTACTGCCCTTACCTCCACAAGGTAGGCCTCAATAGCAGCTCTAACCCATGTCCGGTCAAGTTCATCCTTCACTGACCTCCAACAACACTCTAGATGTCTTTTCTCCTGTTACATCTCCCTCAACTCTTCCGTACACCATGGAGAGTATGGGATCCATGGAAGGGGAGAGGTTGCATGGATGTGATCTAATCCAAAGTTCAGCCGCCGTCTCATTTCAAGCGATGACCAAGGCCTCAGTTGGACCATGCAGCAGACCATCAGAAACAACTCCCAACTCCCTCTGGAACCCAATTCAAGTCCATTAGTCACCAAGGGCAGACTGATTTAATAGTATTTTGAACTGTACTTGAACTGAAGTTATGGTTCAGAGTGAGATTTTTTAATACTTAATTGTGATGTTACAGCAAAGGTGTTACACCAAAGCTGGTCAGAGATTTCCCCTGTCATAGTCTCTACCTGCAAATCCAGCAGTAACCATAGGCCCAGGAGAACCCCCAAGTTGCAGGCCTGCTCCTTCAGGTAGAAGGCAACTCCATCTTGAATTGGAGCTGACAGATGTCTTTTGGACAAAGAGCACCTCCATTTTACAAGGATTCAATTTTAGATTGTTCCATACTTTATAGTACATCAGCCTCCATATACCTGGTCAAGAACTCCACCACCTCTCTGTCTTGGCCCGGAGTAGAGATCTGTGAGTGATAACACCTGCATATTGATGATACCTATCCTGAACCATAGTAGTTTCAAGTAGATGTTAAAATGCAGGGAAAGAGAACCAAGTCCTGCAGGACAAAAGGGAACAATCACCTGCCTGACGCACTTCCCCAACCACCTTTGACTGGGCCTGCCACTCACAAAGAGGCATAACCACTGCAAAACAGTGTGTCCAACGCTTACAGGTGGTCCAGCAGAATACCGCGATCAATGTACTGAATGCCCCTGAAAAAATCAAAAGGATCAAGAGGGCTGCACCTCCATAATCCAGGCACAGGTCATGCTCCAGAGCATGACATGATGAAGGACATGAACCGGAGTAACGAATGCAGTTTTCATCTTGCGCCCTGTCTGAAAGAAGTCCAGATCGCTTGTTTCACCTATTGTACTCTGCAGCTGATATCCAATTACAGTAACCTTTCCACAACCCGCTACAGAAAGGAAAGGTTGGGAATGGGGTTGTTGTCCAATACAGTTTGTTCCAGAAAAGGATTCTTCAGGAGAGGGTGTGAAACCATTCGTTCTGTTGGAGGGCGGCATGTCAGGATCTACGCAAGCTAGAAAACTTAATTGCTTTTAATCTAGTTTAGCAATGTATGTTAAAGGGTTAATAGTAAAAATGTTAATTGCAGGCTGCTTGCTTGTCCTGCCATTGAAGTTAGGAGAAAGGGGGGGAGAAGATGCCAGGTGCTGTTATCTCTTCAGAGGCGCTTACAAGGTCGAGCACTGTGAGAGCCGGAGCAAGGCGCGAAGAATTCAAGCGGGAAAAGAAAGGAGAAGGGGGGGAATTTGGGTTAAAAAGGGAAGGTTTTGCTTTGTAGAATTAGACTCAACAATCTATGCTGCTGTGCACTTCTCCTAATAAAGAAATCTTTGATGGAGCTGTTTCGTCTCCAGCGGATTTACTGAACTTTGGGAATGAGTGTGCAGACTCTGACAGAGGGTGCATCTCTGTTTTCTTTAAGGCAGCTGGTACAACCCATCTCCCCAAAGAAATTTTGCCAACTTCCTGGATTTAATTGTTCATCCTGTTCCAGCAGCCCAAAGGAGGTTGTTGGGACATGGGCCCAGCTCACAAGCCCATGAACATCCTCTCTGATTTTTCAGACCACAGCTGAAAATAAATGCCAAGTAACATTATAAGAGTCTGCCTCAGTCACCTCTTCCAACCCCACATATGCCGGCTCCAGACCGGATCAATATAAGCAATTTTATTAGTGAAATGTTACACCAACAACTCACAACAGCCTATGGATGGATTATCTTGTCACTCTTCTCCAATAGGCACCAGGCCACTTTAAACAGAACTCTTGGAAAGAGTAGATTCCAGGGTAATGAAGATTTAGGACACATTTATGCAAACATCTAATTTCTCTGCTACCAATGAAAACACCCACTCCCCAGCTGGATCAGAGAAAGTCTAATTTATTAGGGGATAAATTGGTTCTAAATGGGAAATGGTTTAGTTGCTGACATTCTTGTAATCCCATCCCTTTCATCTCAATAAATTTTACTAAATAAGACTCTGTGAAAAACTAGATTGGAAAGAATTATTTATTAAGGGAACTATCACATTTAGGTAACACCCCAATGATGCAACAATGATGCAACCTTATCACCATACTGTTCTCTGGAATGTGAACTCTTACTTGCATTCAGTCAGATTCACTACCAGCCTTCCTCCACTAGTGCACCAGCCATTTTTTCTGCTGATTAAACCCCCTGAGTTCTTCAATAAACCAAGGAATTTTCTGAGCCTGCAGACAAAGAGAACCTGTTCAGGAGCAATCACACAGTGCTCTGGTTGCCTCTGAACTCCTCTGATGGCACTGTCTGCCAGGTTGCTGGGAAAATCCACATGGCCCCAACACAATTCATCCACTTCAACAAAGTGCCTGGGGTGGACCACCTTAATCAGTCCTCTGCCTGGATGCAAAAAGCCTCACTGGGACTAGGAAGTGACCTGGCTGTAGCAAAAGCCTACTGGCAACTTCCTTTGTCCTGAGATCACAAGCCAGCTACTACAAGATCAAATGAGTCAAAACGGAAATTACCTGGGAAAAGCCAAAGAAGGCCATGAACTCCTGATCCTCCACAGAGATTGAAATCTCCCAGCACTAGTAGTTGGGAAGATGGTAAATGCCAGTCCGACAATGAAAATCAGAAGGTCAGGATCGGATCTTGTTAAATAGCAGAGTGGGCAGTACAGAATCCCCAACATGTCCTCATATGCCAACATCTCTAAAGCAGAGTGCTGGGCCACAGCCATGGTATTCCAGAGGATCATCTCCCCACCCCCCACAGAGACCTTACAGTTGCAGCTGCTAAAAGACCCAAAACACAGAAGAGCATCTCAGAGAGCATCCTGTGTACACCACCTAATAAGTCTTTGGTTATACACACCAGGTCCACTTCACTTGTCCATGACCAAATTGTGTATGAATGCAGTTTTACTGAAAAGATCTGGTACTGTTAAAGTTACCAGCAATCTAACCTCCTAGATCCAGAAATGAGGTTGAAAAGCAGGAGGGGACCAGTAACACATCCTCCCCCCCGCCATTCCTCTGAAATGACAAGCCCGGTGCTTCCTGTTATAAACCTTTCCCCATCAGTTACAACCTACATTTGCTTGTTCATCTCTCTCCAACAACACAACTTTTCAGTTCACACACATGCGATGTCTGCTACAGCCTATCCTTCCTAATCACTGAGCCCAATAAACAGAGGTCCAGGTGATCCCCCTCCACCACTCCCCCCTCTTCCACACCCATGCAACCAAGGCAGACTAGAGTAGTCCACTCTTACTGGCCCACTAACCACTTCCTTCTCTTACATACTATCCCATACTTACACGCACCCTCCTACCATCTTACCAACCCAATAAACCCCCTCCCTTGTGTATCCCTCTCTGGAATGATAGGATCATTCTCTTCCTCTAGGCAGGGAGGGAAGAGCTACATGCTCACTGACTCTCACCTAGTGAAACCAAGAGCAAAACCTAGCCCTAGAAGAAGACACTAAACTGAACACATCTTTTGTGGTAATCTTAGGGTCGCTATCAGTTTTCAGGACCTCTAGTGGGACCCACAGAAGCTGCAAAACAAGTTCTGCAAAGCTGTCCCGCAGTCTGCCCTCATTCATTCTGTTTGAAATTTTTATGAACCTGCATTTTCCACACCCTGCCAGCAACAAATTTAGCTAAGTCATTTCAGGTAGTATGGAGACACACTGTTTGATACATCATTGTCAACTTATTTTTAGCAGCTTAAATTGAGAAGAAACAAGGGGGTCTCCTGATGATCTTGTCAGTACAATAAATAGGTAGAGATATGCTCCACCTAAAAATAGAATTACTCAGATCATTCTAAAATATTCCAAGTTCACTAATTTTGGTCTAATGAGAGCTAGTTTATTTCATTTGAAGATTTTTCTCCCAGTTGGTGGGAGGGCAAGAGAGAGTGGTCAGTGCTTCTCCCTGCTTTAGAAATTAAACTGACTCTAATAAAAACCCCTCCTTAATTTCTCATTTAAAGTTGAAATAAAAATTTTTATACATCTTCCTTTAATACTGAATATGCTTACTCACAAATTGGCAAGAATACATGAAGATTTTTAAGTGCATATTATTCTCCTGGGCAAAATGTATTAATGCTCTGTATGGCAAAATGTGATACCTCCTGCTAAATGCCTTCAATAAATTAAACTCGAAACAGAAACTTTTTATGACTTATGACCTAAAACTTTTTTTAGGAAAAGGTTCCCTAACCCTACCTTAACCATATATGGCTGTAGTAATCAAAGGTTACTTTGTTAAGTTACATACTGTACCCTTCACTCTGATTCCCACATCCATTCAAGATTTTCACCTGTTTTGCTCAAAAGAGAATACGTACTGTATCTGTAACATTCTTACGTTTTAAAAATTCATTCAATTTATATTTCATTTTCTGTTCAAACTCTCAAGGTAGATTCTCAATTTGAGCAATATGACATGTAAAATGAAACATGACATGAAAAACGACTGGCATGAGGAAGACAGTAAAATTACTCTTTCCAAGTGACTGAAGGACTGAAATCTGGGCCAGGATGTCCCTGCCTTAAATTTCTCCTCCCCCACTTTTCAATAAGGTTTGCATTAGGGCCTAACCCTAGGGTTTCAATAAGGCCATCAGTATCAGCCCTTTTATCTGTAGTAAGGGAATATTACTACTAGCCATTTTAAGATTTGGAAACTCTCTAAATTGCTATTTTAATAGCTTTTTTACAAACGAAATTACAGAGTGCTACTGCTGAAATAATACTTTTTTGATTACCTTATTTGTCAATACCAATAGTAAATAATAATGATTATTTATATAGGAACTCATAGCATTGAAATTACTACTTACAATACACACTTTGTTCTTACAGCAGCCTTGTAAACTATGTAAGCACTTTGTGGCACAGGACCAGGTTATTTGTGAGATTGCTTCTCCCCAAGGACATCTGCTTGTCTTCATGCTTTAATATGGTGGGCACATTTTGGGGCCCTTCCCTGAAACCCGCTGGGACCTAGAAGGCATGCCTTTTCGGTAGAGGCACCTGTCCTTTGGAATGATTGCCCCCACCACCCAGTTGGCCCAGGTGTTTTTATCTTGGTTTGTTTTCTGTTGTAAGCAGCCCAGAGTCACATTGTTTGAGTTAGGCAGCCATATAAATTCTTTAAATATTATCTTCAATTTGGCTGAGAAAGAAAAGCTTATCTAAAATCAATTAGTGCAGCAGAAGGCAAGATTTGGTTTAGTAACTCCTGACTTTTTCAACTGATGATTTACATGCAGTTTTCTTGGCAGCATTATTGAAAGAGGTTGCCATTAGCTTATTTGTTTGTCAAGTTTAAAAGGCTGTCCAATTCCCTCATTCTGTTTGTTTTTTTTTTAAGTTTCCAGACTAGTCTAAAGGCTTGGCTTCCTGGTCATCTCCCATGCAAGTACTAACCAGGTCTGACTCTTTTTCAAACCAGGAAAGGTGCTGCCAGTGTTCTAGGCACATTGTCTATTTAAATGTGCGTGTGTGTGCCTTCACGTCAGTCTTGACACTTGGCAACTGTCTGAAAAAGTCCCTGTAGTTTTCTTGGCAATGTTTTTGGAAGTGGTTTGCCCTTGCCTCCTCCTTCCTAGGCCTGAGGGAAGAGGGACTGCCCCAAAGTCATCCAGCAGGCTTTGTGCCCAATACGGGATTAGAACTCAAGTCTCCTAGTTTCTAGTTTAGGGCCTTTAACCACTACACCAAACTGGCCGTCTCCATTTAAATAAGGTCAACTCAAAACATCCTGAGCCTACACATTTTCTACTTCCTCTAATTTAGATTTCTGTATTTAACAACTTATCTACTCAGCAGTCTGAAATACTGGAAGTAGGTAATACTCTGCAGTATTACAGGAAACAAAACAAAATGGAAATAAGACCACCCAGCCTAAGCGTTTTCTGAAATAAAAATGATGAAATATTTGAGACTAACATACTACAGCACAGGCTTTTGTGGATTTAAAGTCCCGTTCGGCAGACGGATCTAATGAAATGAACTGCAACTAATTCTATAATGTATTTGTTAGTTGTCCCACTGTCAATCTTAATACATGGGCCCTAATTACCTCTAAATTGATGGTTGCGATGTTTAGTTTCTGTACATACTTTGAAAAACCACAACTGGCCCATAATGCAGGCCGAGATGCCCCTATTATGTCAACCTCATACAGTACGCTAGTCTCTTTCAGTACTCAAGTGTCCTTAAAGTCTTAAATGGCCCTGAACACAGTTTAGCTGAAGAACTGCTTTCCCTCATATGACTTTTTTTTTCTGAGTGAACATCTGCTGGAGGACAGGCACCTTTCTTGGCAGAATTACCAGAGTGATCACCCGCTCGATCCAGAAGTGGAAGACAGATAAATCCTAAGCACACACCGGTAGATAGGATGGCTTCCATTGGATGTTCCAGCACCAGGCCCCACTGCCCTCCCGTGGGTCCTGCTGGCCCCACAGACCGAGCCAGCAACTAGCCAGCCACATTTCAGTCTGGCTTGTTCGAAGCCCAGGAAGGCATTCCCGGCTCGCCCTGATGAGGCGACCCCAACTCACTGGGCGAACTCTGGCTCGGTTCCTCCTGGTAAGGGCGCCCAGGAACCAGCCTGCGTGACCAAAGGAGGGGCCGCCGGCACCAGCTCGCGGGGGCTGAGCTTCCTCGGTTTCCCATGGCAACGCCTCGGGCTCTGGCAGGGAAGGCACGAAGCCAGCGCCTCCGGAGGCTCCTCCCGGACCTGGTGTCGGAGCCCAGGCCCCATCGTCCCCAACCCAAGCGGCACACCTGAAGGGCCCAGGCCTGTCCTGGAGGGGGGAGGCAGCGCGCGCGGCTCGGAACCAGAAGCCCCCGGGCGGCTCTCACCTGCCCACCGTCTGGTTGGCCAGCTGCTTCATGCGGTTGAACTGCTTCTTCATGATGGCGGTGCCGTCGCTTCCCCGCTGCTGCCGCCGCCCCGCGCGCGACACACGGCCCGCCTCACCAGCGCAGCCCCGCAGCGCCCGACCCGGCTTCCACCTCACTGCCCCACCGGAAGTTGCCCCGACTTCCGGCTGCCGGCGCGTCCCCGCCCGCCCTGCCCGCCTGCTCCGGAACACAGGGCGGCGCCCTCGGCCGGAAGCGCCGTCAAGGCCATAGAGAGGGAGGGGGAAGAAAGGCCGCGTCCGGTTCTTTTGCGGTCCTAGTGAGGGGAAAGCGGGGGGCCGCTCGCTGCGGGGTCCGGCTGCGTGCCCGAAGCGGAGGGGCCTGGCGGGCGCCCGGCGGGTCGCTTCCGATGGCTCGGGCGGGCGCGGCTGCTACGGGGCGCCTTCCTCGCGGGCGGGGAGCTTGCGCTGCCCTGGTGGGCGGTTCGGCTCCCTCGGGGCAGCTCAAGGGCCACGGCGGGAGAGCCCCGCCCGTCCCTCGGCCCAGCGGGGTCCGCCGCCATCTGCCGCCCTCCTTCGAGGGGCGGGCGGGGCCTTGGCCGCCTTTCCCGCTGCCAGGCGGCACCTGCTCCTCCGGCTATTTGACCGAGGGGCGGCCGCCCTTCGGCGTCGCAGCTGGCCCGGCTGGCGGGGAAAGCGGTCAGTGGAGAAAGTTCTCCCTGGCCTGGCCTGGCCTGGCCTGGCCTGGCCCCCCCCCCCCCCCGGTATCAGCCAGTTAACGAGTCTTCCGGAAAATTGGAGTGGGGTGCGTGGAGATGGGGGAGACAGGCTGGTTTTGCAGAGGCAGGTCACAGGTGAGATTCCCAGGGCCTTTTCAGTCAAGAGTCGTAATGCGTTTGTTTATTAGCCAATTTATACAGCCGCCCATCTCACAAAATGGCCTTCCAGCATCCCAGCGACAAGCCTTTTCTGGGGTTGCTCTGCCCTGCCGGATAGTAGCCCTCCTCCAGCCGTGGCCCTGTTCAGGAAAGTCTTTAAAACGTGGCCTTTTTAGCAGGCCCTGGGGAGTGAGATTTGGGAACCTGTGCTGATACTGGAATTTTGTTTCTGGGTTCTTAGGTCTTCTTTCTTGATACAGTAATAAAGTATTCTGCTTGTTTTATTATTTTAATATGTCGTGTGTTACTAGAGATGCTTGCATGATTGAGGTGGCCTTAGATTGAAATAATAAATACATAAATAAAAAAGCATGCATAATGCCTGAACAGCACTATGACGCATGGGTCAGGTGCTGCAGGGCTGAGGCCTCCACAGAAATGAGTGATCCAGGTTCTCCTGCAGCCCAAGCTCAAATGGCCACAGCTGCCCTGAGGGAAGGGGCGTGCCCCTGGCAACCCCAGATGACCATGTCACCCCCAAGATCGTGGACAAGGCATTGCAGAATTGAGGTTACCTCCACAGCAGGCTGCAGCAGCAAGAGATCTCTAAAAACAATAAAAGGGAGGGTCATTGTTTGTGGGCCGCAAAGATGACCCCAATAAGTCGTATCAAGCTGCTCTCCTAGTTGCTTCTTCCAGGACCACCATCTCTTTCCCCGATAACGCTAGAAGTCTCTTTTTTTAATTAGAAAATTTTAATGTAATAAGATACACAAAACAAGAAGAGAAAATGAGAGCGAAATAAGAAATTGAAAACAAAAACGTACATTTGTGCTTTCTCCCTTTCTTTCTATTGAGTAATTGTCATCTTAAATTTTCCCCAACCTCTCATTTTTAATTCCCGAATCCCATCATCAATTCATTTTTTTCTTCTTTCAGCAAAAAGTTTATATAAGGGTTCCAGTCTTTAAAAAAAGTTTTTATCGTTTGTTCTCTGACCAAAACTGGTCAGTTTTGCCATTTCTGCAAGTTCAGTTAATTTTATTATTGTTTTCCACTGTAGGCATATCATTGCTTTTCCAACTTTTTGCATACAATAATCTTGATACAGTTACCACATATGATATTAATTTCCCATATTTCTTTTTAATTCCTTGACCATAAAACCCCATAAAAATAATTCTGGTTTCATCATAATATTAGTCTGTAATACCTGTTGCATTGTTGTACAGATTTTTACCCAATTTTTTTTTGCTTTTTCACAAGTCCTGGTCCTAGAAGTCTCTTAATTTGCTTTCAGTGTTCTTCTTTATCCCTGCAATGCCCAGAAGTGAGACGGACGTGTCTGCCCAGTTCTCGGGAGCCAAACTCCCAGACTCTGCCTTTTCCATCTTCCTTTGGGGAGATTATCCTGAGAGTGTACAGAGAAGCAATTGTCCTGAGTCTGCGTGGCCCTGAGATCCTGACAAAGGACCAGCTTTTAAGTCCAGCACTTTGCTCCTGCCATCTCACGGGGCCCAGATTTTTGCAGCCATGGCCTTTAAATGTGATGATGGCATACCTATAATACAGTGTGTCTCAACCTGAGTAACTTTAAGACGTGTGGACTTCAACTCCCGTAATTCCCCAAGCCAGCAAGCTGGCTGGGAAATTCTGGGAGTTTGAAGTCCACACATCTTAAAGTTGCTCAGGCTGAGAAACACTGATGTAATACTGTATACGGTATATAAATGTGACTGGATGATGAACACGGGACCCCCCACGGCTGGGGCCGTTTCACCGACGGCCAATGGTGGGGAACGAGCAGCACCCAAACGCGCCGCTTCGCGCGGCCCTCGTGACTTGAGATTGCGATTCCCACAATGCCAAGGAGCTGCTTCCGCCCTCGAGCGGACAAACCCCTATTCAGCGGAGGACTACAATTCCCGGCGTACTTTGCTGTCCGCTCGGCACGCGATGCGGGGCGTGTCGCCCTTGATTGGGTACTGGCAATAGCCTCGGCCAATGGGAAGGGAACGGGGCGGGGGGGCGCTTCCTGGCCCGGCCAGTCGGGGAGCGCGTTGCTGGCCGGTGCCGGCGACGTCGCGCTCTGAGGGGAGTTCGGCGGCGGCCCGGCATGGGCGGCCCGCGCTCCTCTCCCGCGTCTCTCCGCTGAGCATCTGCGCCCGGGCCATGGCTGGCTCCTCTCGGGACCTGCTGGGCACCGACGTCTTCGACGAGGCCGTGCGGAGCACCTGCGATGTCGCCTCCCATTGCAAGCGGTGAAGGAGCGGCGGGGGGAGGGCGCGGGCGGAGCTTTCGCTGGAGGCCCTTTCTCGCCTGGCGCGGCCCGCTGAATGGGGGGCGGGGTAGATTGCGGCTCGCCTGTCAGCTGGCGCAGCAGGTAGCGCCTGGTCGAGTCTGGGAAGCCACGCAGGCTTGGAACTGGCTGGCCGGGATGGGGGACCACCAGGAAATCTCAGGGCTGAAGTCTAACCTGGGAAGTCGCAAAAACCCAGGAGTCAGCGGCCAGGAGTTGTTTCCGTGAGAATAATGCGGGGACCCATCCCTGGAGTCACGAAGGCTCAAGCTGGCCCAGAGAAGGCTGTATGGCACTGAGCTGATTTGCGGTGTGTGGGAGTTTGGCTCAGCCACTGGGGTTATGAATGCCGCTGAATGCAATGGCAGTTGAAGGAAGCCCTGATTTGAGGTGACATCTACACTGGTTGCTTGTTCCCAGACATCTGGAAAGCGCAAGGTGCAGGAAACCAGAGTCACCTGTTGAGACTGAATGAGCAAATGAAGGAATGAAAACGACTATAAGAGCACAGGAGTGCCCCTCGCTGCATCAGACCAAACGTCTCGCTTACTGTTGCTTTACAAGCCTGCCTTTTCTCCAAGGGGTGCTCGTGGTTTGGCCCTTGCCCACCTCCAGCTTGAGAATGGTGGCTGGCTTAACGAGCTCTGTGGCTGAAGCGGGATCTGGACCTCAGCGTCTTACTCTTTCTCCAGCCGTCTATTATTTATTATTTGTATTGGGGGATCTTGGGATTGGAGAGGACCACAAGCTGGTTATAAATCAACAGTGTGACTTGGTTGCCACAATGACAAGTGCACTGTCAGCCTGCATCAGTTTAGGAATTGTATAGGTTCCAAATCACAGTTACACAAAGTAATCATTCTATTCTGGATAGTATCACAGCCTCAAGTATTATGTCCTGTTTTGGGCACCCCACTTGATGTCTTTAAGCAGAAGTTGGGTAAATATTTATAGGGGATGCTTTAATATTGATTTCTGCCATGAGCAGGGTATTCTTCCTATCCTATTATACTGGCTCTCTCCTTCTTGCATCCAGATATGCATAAACCTGGTTTTGATCCAGCTGTTTCCTCCTAGATTCATGGTCCCCAGATTTCCGCTCCCTCTTGCCTATTGAGAGCAGCAGCCTGCTTTTGAAAGTCATAAATGTTTGAAGAGGCTCTTCATGGTATTGATATGCCATCTGTAAATGTGGAATAGTATGAATTTGCCTAAATTATTTAAAGTGTATAAGAGCCACTTTTCTAGATTAGACTGATATTCATATAGTCTAGAATTCTGTTTTCAACAGAATAGGAATTCTAATTTTGTTTTTCTTTCTGCACTCAGATATGCTATAAGTGTTGGCTACTGGAAAGATCCTTACATTGAATATTTTGTAAGCCATCCAAAAGAAAGGAAGGCACCTGAAATCAGCCGTGGTAGGTTATAAACAAATACATGTCAGGGCAATTTGTGTTGCTCCATAAGCATGTGGCAAAAGGAAGAACAGAAGAGGGGGTGGATGGAGCTAACTAACAAATTCATTTTTAAATGTTTTCAGAGCTAAAATATTGTCAACTAATTGTTTCCTTCTTCTTCTAAGGGTATTATGCACGGGTCCAGGGAGTTGGTCGTTTACTTAAGGCTTTCTTAGAAAAGACAAAATGCAATTGCCAAATTATAAATCTTGGTGCTGGCATGGATACTCTGTTTTGGAAATTAAAGGTGAAATAGTTTATAATGTTATTTCAAGTGTGATCTCTAATTTATAATTTCTAAAAGACTTTTTTTTTCATGTTTATTGATTATATATGTAAGCTTGGCAAACTGGTATCCTCCCAATAATTTGGACTTCAGTGGTCATCAGCTCCATCCAATGTAGCTGAAGTCAAAGGATTTATCCAAAATATCTTAAGGACACCAGGTTGCTATCTTACAGCAGAACAACGTAAGTGTGGTTTATGTTCCAGAGAATTCTGCTATTCTTTCTAATGCACAGAATGCTATGTAACATACAAAGCATTTTGGGGTATATGTCAGAGAAAATGGTGTCCAGAAAATAGCTTAGCTCCACATGGCTGAGCATTTCATGATCTATCATGAGTGCACATGATAGAAAAAGACGTGCTGCTCCTAGAAGTCTGTTAGAAGTAAATCAGCGATCTAGAATAGAATTGCTAAGAAGAGGGTAAATCAGGCCTCCCAAATCAGGCAGATTATTGGGGCAGGGTCATTGCTTCCATCTCCTTTTCAGTTTTTTGCTCAGTATGGGTGGGAGATTAGGCATAAGAATATAGTATGAGTAGGAGAAAGACATGTCTATCGGTGACTCCAGAACCCCAGCCTAGCAACCTTGGAGTCACAAAGATCATGACCTAAAGCAAAGCTATGGGCTGATTCTTTTGCCCTCAGTGAAAACATTGGAATCTATCTGTTTTCCGCCCTTTTCAGGATGAGAATCTTCTTCCTATGAAATACTTTGAAATTGATTTTCCATCTATAGTCTCAAGGAAAATTCACTATATCAAGTAAGTGCTGGGATCTGCATTATGTTTGAACAACTGAATGAATGCATTTGTCTTTGGAGAAGAAGAGAATTTTAGAGCAAAATGGTTAGAAGGGATACTAAAATAGTCACATTTTAATTAGCTATCTTTGTTGTATAAATATATCAAGTATCACAAGGGAGTGTATGTAAAATCTTGTCTGCTGTCCTACAAATTGTGCTTTTAGAGTGCTGCCCAAGTAAATGTGACTGTACTACCATGAATGTTTGATGTAGGAGTTTTTGTACATTTCTGCCTTTCTGTTTGCTCCAAAGCAAGAGCTCTGCAGAGTAGTTGCCAAAATGCAAGAAAAGGTGCCTTTCTTTTTATCAGTATATTGGGCAGGTAACATTTACAGACTTTTATTTTTTATTTTATTTTTATTTATTTTATTTTAATTTGATAATTATTTCCTTTAAAGCTGTTATGATTACTTTGCAGAGGATTGTTTAAAAAATTGAGAAGCAGGAATTTCCCTTTCATCAAATAATTGTGAGAGCAAGTTCTCACATGGTTAAAAGCAAACAGATAGATAACCAGCTCAGTCTGTTAGCAAAACAAGAAACAGGGAATCTGCCTTTCCCACACAAAAGAGATAATTCTAATCCTTTGCATCACACTCCCAGAGAAAGGCAGTAAAAAAGAGAGAAAGGAATCCTGAATTCCAGTGAAAATGATTATATTGAAAGCCAACGTGCTTTGAAAATATTTTGATTCTCAAGGGCATTCTAAAAATAGAATGCAAGAAAGGGCACAAATAATTATGCAGAAGGTTATAATTATAACAATTTTCTTTATGCATGTGCTAACTACTGTAAGGTGTCTGTGATAGGATAGTCTCAGCTTATGAATGCAATCAGTCAAACAATTATATCTATGAAAAAACACTTTTATATATTGTTGGATTTAACTGGATTATCACAGACAAGAATATTGCTGTAACGATCAGAAAAATAAATATCTAGAAAGAACATAAACATTCTTAAAACTATATTACAACTGCAGACCTCTTAAATAAATAAAATGTAGAAGCAAAGAAACTCACAAGACAAGCATGAAAGGCTTACTTTCTAATACATCTGTAAACTAATTATCTAGCTCAAATGTCTGAGAGATTTCCGATCGGTTCAAGCCAAGTTAAGCTATGTGTGGTTGGGGAACAGAGATTTGTAGCCAAGTCCTGGTCTGGGGAACCTAACAGCTATTCTTTATAAAATGATCATCAGTTGTTCCATCGTTATTTGGTCTAGTGGGATAATGTATTTGCTTGAATGTTGTCTGTGTTGGAAAAAAAGAGCAAATGCCCTGATATATAGGATTTCAAAACAAGATCAAGGTGGCTAAAAGTACTTTTAAATAAATAAAAAGAGCTGTTCAAATTGAATTCTGGCATACAGATTTGCAGTAGCGCCATTGGATATATTTATTCTGAAAAGTGAGAATTGCACTGTCTCTCTTCACCTTGAAACCATCTCTGTTGCATCGCCTTTCCTGTCCAGCATCACCCCCAGATGTTTAGCCCCAGGGAAAGCCCCTTTGATTCTGACAAGCACGTCAGCGGCGTTCATCCTGTTTTCCTTTCCTACTACTTGCTTGCTGAATCCACTGCAGAAGGTGATCCTGCAGCCCCCCCTCTTGACTTGTTTTCAGAAGAGCACAGACCCTTTCTCTTTTTATGGTTTAGGAAAGATGACGTGCTCTCCGATGACTCACGGGCTCTCTTTCCCCTTTCTGTTTGTCCTTTACAGATCGAAACCACCTCTGTCAAAACCGATCATGGAAAGCCATTCAGGGGAGACCCTTCTCATAGGTGAGTCCCCGTTAGAGCAGGGCGTCTCATCCAGACTTACTCCCTTCTCCACTGGGCTTACTGAGGATGGGGTCATTGGAAGGAGTCACCCGTGTTCTTCGGCCAGCCAGTGGCTGCCTCTCCTGGATCAAGACCAGTATAGGGATTCATGACTACAAATGGCAGGGAAAAGCGTCTACTGATTTCATTTGTGAAATTTTGGACTAGTCTCTCCCTTAGACACCTTCGTTGGTTTTAGGATCAAGTCGGGTTTTTTTTTTTTTTTTGAAAGACACGATTTTGATCTGAGCTGACTTGTTTGCTCATCCCCTGCATGGGATCCCTGGAGATGCCTCCCATCATGACTGGAGATATTGATGTGGGTGAATTGGTGCTGGGGAGTTTCTTCTTTTCCAGGGTCTAACCCACAGCTACGATTAGGACTGGGATCAAATGCCCTTGGAAGTGCCCTTTGTCTCACGGTCCTTCTGTAGGACTTTTGCTCCCGGTGCTCAGTGCCCCCAAGTCCCTTTTTCTCCACGAAAGTGGATCAGTCAACAAGCTCTGCCTGAGTCTGCAGTTGCTGAAAGGACGCAGGTTCTGGGCTAGGCTTCTGTTACCTGAAATCATGCAGGAGCATGCATGTCAGTGGGTTTGGGAACATGCTCCCTGCTTGATGACACTGTTTCAAGGGCCTCGCTCTTTCTTTTTTCCTGCCAAGATAGATACCATCTTCGGTAAATCCCTGACTGCTTCATGTTGAGATTGGTTTCTGGGTTTTTTCCCCCCCATTAGATGGCATGTTACCAGCACTGGTAGCATAATTTTTAAGAACAATCTTGTGTTTTCACATTTTTTTTTAGCAAACATCCAGGTTTTGTCATTCATACAAGCTCTTTGAAAAGCCTCTACAGATCTGCATAGTGGTATGTCTGTATGCAGGCTTCATTGTGTGGCATCATCTCCCTTACCTACCCTGTTGAAAAGGAGATTGGCAAGCCACAGTGCTTTTGTTCTTCAACCATTAAATCAAGCCTCCCCAACCCCACCCCTCAGTGCTGTTCGCTTCTAAACGTCCATTCTCTTGGCTTGTATCAGAATTCCCTCCGATCTCTGTCTTGCCTGGCCGCATTTTTCTGTCCCCCTGGCACCAAACAGGTTGGTTTCTTCAAACTTCCACATAGTATTCTTCTCTCATCGAACAGGGTGCCTGTTGAGGGTTGAGGCAGCCATGGGGAGATCTAGTTCTTTTCTCAGAGAAGGAGGTTTCTCAGAGTTCTGAAAGAAAAATAGGTTCCCCCCCCCCTTTTTGTAATTTACTTAGTGAGAACTTCTTTCTGCAAGATCCATCAGTGCGTGATCCTCTTTACAAAAGTGTTTTTTCCTGCTTTTGTTTTGACAGCAGGGTTTAGCTTGCCTAGAGATGATAAATTTGTGTTTAGGTTTGATTTATGTGTGTTTTAAGATGGGGTGGGCTACAAAATATTGGGAAGTAGCTTTCTACTATGTATAAACAACAATAAGTAACAACAGTGGAGAACTTAGTACAGTGGTACCTCAAGATACGAACGCCCCACCTTACGAAAATTTCGAGATATGACCAGCTCCGGCCGCAAAAAATTACCTCGACATGCGAACTCCGCCTCAAGCTACGAACCGGATCCGCGGCCATTTGCCCTGCTGCCACGTGGTCGCGGCTTCCTGTGGGTGAGATCGCAGTAGCAAGGAGGCTTGCTCCACGAGGCAAATTTCCCCATAAGGTTTAATGTGTCAGCCGGCGTTGCACGGCTAGGAAATTCCCCAGGCGTGCTTTAGTCAGTTTCACCGCTCGAGCGCTAGCGCAGAAAGAGGAAGTGCTAATGAAAGGGCCACCTGGCGCCTCTTCACTAATCTGAGCGCACGGGGGAAAGGCTTTTGTCGTGCGCACCATGCCAAGGGCTATGGACAAAGGAAAGAGTGCGGAGTCGAGGAAGAGGAATCAGTGCGGGGGGGGGGGGAAGCTCCCGCTCCCGGCTGTGCGCACCACAAAAGCCTTTCCCCCGCACGCTGATTGCTTTCACTGGGCTTTTGTCAGTGCACCAAGGGGGAAAGGCTTTTGTGGCGCGCACAGCCGGGAGCGGGAGCTTCCCCCCCCCCGCACTGATTCCTCTTCCTCGACTCCGCGCTCTTTCCTTTGTCCATAGCCCTTGGCGTGGTGCACCGACAAAAGCCCAGTGAAAGCAATCAGCGCGCGGGGGAAAGGCTTTTGTGGCGCGCACAGCTGGGAGCGGGAGCTTCCCCCCCCCCACTGATTCCTCTTCCTCAACTCCGCACTCTTTCCTTTGTCCATAGCCCTTGGCATGGTGCACGCGACAAAAGCCTTTCCCCCGTGCGCTCAGATTAGTGAAGAGGCGCCAGGTGGCCCTTTCATTAGCACTTCCTCTTTCTGCGCTAGGGCTTGAGTGGTGAAACTGACTAAAGCGCGCCTGGGGAATTTCCTAGCCGTGCAACACATTGAACCTTATGGGGAAATTTGCTTCAGGATGCGACCAAATTTGGAGGGCAGAACGGATTAACCGTATTTACATTGAACCCTATGGGAAAATTTGCTTCAGGATGCGACCAATTCGACTTGCGATCAGAGTCACGGAACGGATTAAATTCGTATCTTGAGGTACCACTGTATTAAGTATTAAACTTAAGATAGAAACCTTTGTTATATAACCAATAATGTAAGCATTTGCAGTTGTTTATCAATGCTACACTCAGCTTAATTTTACAACTGAAGCAACATTATGCTTATCAACTTTAATATTATAGAAATCATAATTAATATTGACATAACCCTTTTTATCTTTAAAGGTTTAAGTCAGTGTTGTCCAAACTTGGCCACTTTAAGATGAGTAGACTTCAACTCCCAGAATTCCCCAGCCAGCATGGGTTGAAGTCCACTCATCTTGAAGTGGCCAAGTTTGGACAACACTGGTTTAAGTTATCTAAATCATCAGAGTGTTGATAATCTCTAGTCAACACTGAATACCACTGTACCCAAATAATATAATGTACTACTTATGTTTTATAATAATACAATAAAACAATATTAAAAGGGGGGAAGGTTTGACTTATTTTCTGTGTATTTTAAGGTGGGGTGGGCTACAGAATATTGGGAAGTAGCTACCAGTTGTTTTGTGGAGGATGGGCTAATCCAGTATAAATACATGATTTATGACAGTGAGTGGTTCCAAATCATTTGGGCGTGAGATTAAAATTCTTCAGATAGTTTGCAAAGCTCAAGCTCTAACTACTTGTTCTCAGCTGCCATCAAGATGACCTTCTCTGAAAATGGCGAAGTACAATGTTGTTGCCCTAAAATGACTTTATCTCCCTGCCTCTAAAAACAGAGGATCTGCTGCTGGTTTTAGAGTTTTCCTTTTCTGAACAAATGGGGGGTGTTTGAGACAGCTCTTCAGAAGGAATTAGCTGATAAAAGGTTCTGCCAGCCTCTTTGCCCACACTTCCTTGATGGAGGAAAACAAGGCCTCAGAGGAGGAAACCCCAGTATCTCCAAGGCTCCTTACCTGGTTCTTTAGACATGACTCTTACTCCCCTCCGATGAGGAGCATTTAAAAATGGCTCTCCCTGCTGATTTCTCCGCAGATGCACACGGTCTAGATTCCAGCCGATATGCCATTATTGGAGGGGATCTTCGGGACCTGCCCAGACTAGAGGAAAAACTGAAGAAATGCCACATGAATCCAGAGTAAGATGGGAATTGGAAGTCCCCGCTGCTGTTTTTAAGGATCCCAGCTCTGGTCAACATGGGTGCAGTGCAATGCTTCCCAACCTGCTTCCTTCTAGACGGATAAGGACTGCAGCTTCAAGGCTTCTCGGCCTTCCTGACCTTCTTGGAGTTGTAATCCGTGCACATTGGGAGCGTTGGATGCTGCGACGTTTCCTTGAACTTCGCTGAGAATCAGTTAGAATCCCTGGTGCCAATTCCCACGCCTGGAATCCTCAGCGGTGCTCATGCCGGCTGGGGGATTCTGAAGCTATCAGGCCCACAGCTGGGGGTCAGTGGGGCTTCCAAGAAGTGTCCAGGGGTGTTCCAATGGGCAGTTTGGCTCCCGTCCCACAGGCTGACACAGGGCGAGTTGGGACGCGATGCAGACATCGTGGAGCTGCATCCACCGACGAAGCCCTTTCATCCCGCTTCCTCCACTTGCCCACAGAGCTTCCCTACATGGGACTTCTTTTGCTTCTAGCAGCCTTTCCCCCCATTTATTTATTTAAATTTACATAGCTGCCTGTCTGACTTACGTGAATCTTCAGTTACCAGTATTTAAAAGTAGCCCTAGAGTAAAAAGTAGAGTGGTTAGAAGCGCCGCCTCTGGGAAGAAGGCAGAGGTGGCTGCCTGAGCCTCTGTCTTCTTGCTGCTCAGGATGCGGCGCCCTTAGTGCTGCCTGCCTTTATCTGAGGTGCCACGCAGTTCAGTCCGAGGCCTTGGGTGAACCGGTAGTGGGAAAGGGTATCAAATGCGCCATTCCAGTTGAATACGATGAAAACAGGCACTTTAACAGTGCAGACAGTGACTCTGGGCTGTAGGCCTCTTACGTTCTGCTGGCCTGTGAAGATGTTTGACCTGGTGAATCAGTGGGGGAGTCACAGTCTGTTGTCCAGAGAAAGCATTTTCCTGGAATGTAGGAAGAATTGCGTATGACTGACAGAGAAAAAGTAGGAAGGTATATCATCTTTCTGAGAACGTGCTCTGATTCCTTCTGTGTTTTCAGTGTTCCTACTTCAAGAACATACAACACAATTAATGATAATAGGTGACAGTAGATCATGTTTCCCTCAGCAGCCTAGAATCGACTTGGAAGAGACCCCTGAATCCAACTTTCTGCTCCAGGCATCTCTCCAAATTGAACTTTGGCAGGCTGATGCCTTTCTAGCCTCCACTTGAGCCCATCCATCTCTAGGCCACAGGTTCTGGCGTTGAAATAATGCTGCCTTGGTTCTTGCTCTTGTACGTGCCCATTCACACTGGGATATGGGATTGGATAGGGAAAGACAGAAGGGTTCTCTGTCCTGTTCCAAAGGGTCAGCCAGAACTGAACCAGTCACATCAGCATAGGGCCTGGTTACTTGAGGGACCCCCTACCTAACTCCTGTAGGGTCAGCCTGGCTGGTTCAAACTGACAGACCTGGTGTGCTCCTGGTCCCTTCAGTTAAACGATGTCGTCTACTGAGTCCCTGGAAGCGCACCTTCTCCGTTATGGCGCCTGCCCTCTGGAATGAGGTTCCCCCTGATACCCGTGTGGCTCCCACCCTGATGGCATTCAGGAAAGCCTTAAAGACCGGGCTCTTCTCCCAGGCCTGGCTAGGCTGGTTGTGGCCCCTGCTGGATTGTGTGTCAATGTAGTTACCTGGATCTACCATCAGTTTTTATTGTTTATTCTTTTATTCTTTTACATTTATCTTATTCTACTTTTATGTTGTTGGTTTTATTGTACACTGCCCAGAGTCAGGTGGTGTCTAAATCAAATAAATTAAATTCATGTTGTGTAAAGGGCATTTCTGTACACACAAAACAATCTTTTCTGGACTTCTTCTAGTACCCAGAATTGAAGATGGAAAAAACCCTGAATTGTCTTTCTCCCTTGCCCTTATTCCTTTTCCTCTTTAAAGCTTGCCAACCCTCCTGATGACGGAATGTGTGCTGATCTACATGACCACAGAGCATTCGACCTGCCTCATCAAGTGGGTGGGAGGCACGTTTCGATCTGCCATGTTTATCAACTATGAGCAGGTAAGCCGAGGCTCCTCCGCTGCCCATCTCAGCATCCAGCCTGGATGCAAAATAGGTCATGGGACAAGGGAGAGGAATGCCCGGCCCTTCGGTGTATGGCTACTTCGGGGTTAGGATTGGTGAGGTTATAAAGCAGCTTCCCCAGCAGGAAATTATTCTTGTCTGTGTTTGGATGTTGGTTTTGCTTTTCTGCATTGCTCCCTACAGTGCAAGAGCAGAGATCTTCTCAGGTGGGGTTAATTATTCCTTACTGAGGAGAAGAGCTGCTGAGTCAGGGGTGGCTGAACTCAGAGAAATAGTGTTGGACTTACTTTTTATGAAATATCGATCCATTGAGTCTTATTTTGCTGGCATTTGAATGGTGGCGCAAGTTGTAAAAAGGAGAAATGCTCACTGAAGCAAAATGCAGGTGACAGATTTGATACTCCAGTTTTGGATACGAATCCAGTTGAAGCTGGGAATAAAAACACTGGGATATGTTTCCAGGGATCCAAGCGTGACAAACCCTTTTCTGATCAGATTGCTGGCTTTCAATGTAGGAAACGTTTCCAATTTTCAGTGTTACTAGGCTGACCCCTTTGCAAATCGGAGTGGGGTGACAATCACTTGGGTCACACTCAGTTGCTCTGTGAGCATTATTATTACTATTACTATTATTTTTATATTTTTAAAATCTATATAATACCTAGCAGTTGTACAGTGCCATGTAGTACTTAGAACGTGATTTCCTCCAAGTATTGGGATCCCACTGCTGTGTATTTTGGGGTGGGAAGAAATGATGTTTTTTAGTCCCATAAAAAGGAAACCAGATTCTGCCATTTGTTTGCATTTTTTGAGGCCTGAGCAGAGCTAAGCTTTCAGGACATTCCTCCTAGCTGGAAGCTCTGGTGTGTAAGCCCTCACCGGATATTGCTGTTTGCTTTAGTTACAAGTCTAAAAGAACAGTCCAAAGCTATTAATTCGATGCCTGCTATCATTGTGCACAGTGCATTTGTTGCTTTCAGCTAGGAGTCGTGAGAATCTGGTTTCTAGGAATGCATCTAAGAACGAGAGGAAGTTTCTGGGCAAAGATAAAAGGTGTGTGTGTAGCAGGATTGTGCACGCTTTGAACATTGGGTGATGACAGCATCTTTTTACTACTTGCTAAAGCAGCCAGATGTTCCAGGGTTCCACGTGAACCTGAAAAACGATGCTGCTCCTTTTAAGTGCTGTCTTAAATTTAACGAGTCAACTCTCTAATGGCTTTTTTTGGGCTCACACTGAACCCTGAAAAAGCTTGGGCTGCCCTAATGGATTTCAGAGAAGTGAGTCCCAAAGCCCCTCTTCCAAACCATCTCTGGAGTGGGCACAGTCTCCTGCATGCTTGTTTGCGCACGTGCGCTGAATGGAAAGATGGCAGGCTCCTTTGTGTGTCCTTTCCAGGTGAATATGGCTGACCGCTTTGGACAGATCATGATTGAGAACTTGCAGAGCAAGCAGTGTGAGTTGGTTGGTGCAGACGCCTGCAGATCTCTGGATACCCAGGTCAGATTTTCTGGATGATGGGACTCAGATTGGTGAGCCCCCAATAAGCTTTGCCCAGGCTACAGCACCTGCATTCAGGCGTAATCATTCCAGGTCACATCTTTGCCCTGCTCTTCTTAATGTTCCATCCCATAGCAGGCCTTGTTTTGGAGAGCGGCTGTGCTAGACAGCAGGGAATTGCTCGTGCTAACCTGGGGGGAGAAAAGGGACGTCATATAAAATCCAACTGAGTGCCCTCGTGGCGCACCATTTTTGTCCTTAGAACTGTAGAGTTGGACAGGAGCGTTTAGGCCGCTGAGTCTAAGCCCCTGCAGAGGGCAGGAATCTAAGCTGAGAGTGTCCCTGAGAGGCGGCAGTTCAGCGCTTCCTTAAATGGGACTCCCCTGTTGAACTCTTCTTTTCGTTAGAAGATTTTTCACGATGTTCAGCCAGGTTCTGCTTTCCTAGAATTCTCATCCATTATTGGATGTCCTGCCCTCTGGAAAGATAGAGAAGAGGTCTTGATTGTTTTCTCTGTGACATCCTTTCAGATATTTAAAGAGGGCTATCATATTCCCCCCGGGAATTTTCAAGGCTAGCCCTTCCCAGATCCTTCAGTCTGTTAACTCCTGGTATGACAACATCCTTTTCTAGGAGCTTTCAGACACACTGCTCGACAGTCTGTTCTAGCAACTTGCCCAGTTCAGATATTAAGCTGAATGGTGTGTAACATTTTGAGTGGTTTATCTTCCTTTTGAGTCCTGGAGAACCTGCCTTTAACAGATTCTTCTATTGCGTTTTATTCACAGAAGGAACGATTCCTGATACACGGCTGGGAAACAGTAAATGCCCTCGATATGCTGAAGGTCTATCAGAGTTTGCCACCAGATGATATCAAAAGGTAAGCTCCTCTTCGCTCATATCAATTTGGTCACTTGCTTGTTTTATTGAGAGAGAGAAAGAGACTGTGTGTGCATGTATACGTTTGTGTATATGTTCATGTAAAGTATATGAGAGCCAGTTTGGTGTAGCGGTTAAGGTGCTGCCCGAGAAGCCGAGAGACTGTAAGTTCTAGGTCTGCCTTAGGCACAGAAGCTGGCTGGGTGGCTTTGGGCTGGTCACTCTCTCAGCCCAACCCACCTCACAGGGTTGTTGTGGGGAAAATAGGAGGCAGGAGTATTAGGTAATGCATGAGGTAGTGGTGAAGGTGCTGGACTAGGAAGAGGGAGGCCTAGTGCCTCCTCAGCCATGGAAGTTCCCTGGGGGACTCTGGGCCAGTCCCTCTGTCAGAACCTCGCAATTAATTAACCTGTATTGTAAATGCTAGCTTGCTCAGTTCTGCCATGATTGTAGTGGGGGGGCAGCTAGGTGACTAACCGTTAGGGCAGATGGCCTGTTGTTATCTAGTGTCTCTCAGCCCTAGGTTGGAAAATAAAAAAAATGCACATCTGCTCATCTGCACTGAGCCAGCACGGTAGTCGTTGGGCATAACCCTCAGTGAAAAGGCCTTCCTCTTGCAGTGGTTTGAATCAGGGTGATGATGATGACAAAGACGACGACGACGATGATATAGTTTCACAGATACTATAATATACACACATACATTTAGAGTATTTTTACCTTGCATTTCAGGGTGACCCCTCACATGGTTGTTTACAATAGAAACAGATGGAAGATAGCAGTGAATCAGTCCCATGCTTAGTGGACGTGCTCTGACCTTAAGTCCTCCCAGCCTGACCGTACTAAAGGACAGGCCACAGAGTAAGGCACCTGATGCTTATCTGAAGGTCCAAGCTGACTTGAATGAGGGATTGCAGTACTTGAATTAGCCTCGTTCCAGAGCAGGTGCTGGCATTTAAAATTGAATTTGGAAGTAAATGGGTAACAATGCACCTGATGCTACAGTGATGTATTTTTAAGTTGCTTAGTGCCCCCCCTTCCTAAAACTGCCAGGCCTAGAACACAAGAATAATGTAGTCTGGGTTTAACCCATGCGTGTGTAATAGAGGCCCTGTGTGCTTTCTCTGGGTGAGGTTGGCTGGTGCACCAGGCTGAGCAGAAGCCATTTCCACTTCTTGAGCTCAGCTTGGTCTCCCCAGAGAACAAATGGGTCAAGGGGTCTCTCCAGAATGCAGGTCCAGTTCTTCTGAATGCTGATGATTCTTTGGCCCGACATTGGATGATGCATCTCAGTGGATCCATGTAGATGTTAAAAAGCAGGAAAGGCTGAATCCTGAATTATCCTAGGAAGTAAAGAGTTATGGAGTGGAAATTAATCCTGAAATACTCTCTGGTTTTGTAGCATTTTGCTACAGCAAGCCAAGGTTTTGCACCCACCTAAAAGTGAGTACAAAGGCTGCAGACCACCCAAGAATCAATATGGCCCTGTTGGCCCCAGGTGGCACCAAAGCGTAGTCCTGGTTTTATCCTTTTTGTCCCAGTAAGTTGGGCATCCTAGTAATAAGAGGTACAGAAATGTCAGATCAGGATTCAGAGGAAACATCTAAAAACTCAACATTGTTATATTCACCCCAAACTAGGAATGTGCAGAACTCACTGATAACTTCAGGAAACTGCCCCCGGAACGACATGGTCTGGAGGGGGAACGGAACATTCCAGAGTTCAACGGAACGTTCTGTTCCTGAATTGGTGAGTTTGCACATCCACAACCAAAACCTTTGCCAAAGTTTTTTGTGGTTGGTTCCATCAAGGCCAGGTTTTCTATCTCTTCCTCCTCTAAAAGTGGGTAACTGACACTCACAGAATCCAGAACTTGTGTTTTTTTTTTAACGGGCTGCAAACATTGGATGGGTTTCTTAGATAAGAATATTGAAAAGTGAGTTGTAAAGCAGATTTTGAGGAGAGGATGATAATGGACAGGATATAACTAAATTCACGTTGTACTTAACACTAATGCTTCTTACTGATGCATATATAATAGAAATGTTGGAAAAATGAATACTTCGTGATCTGGGAATAAATTTTAGTCTTATTACCAGGGAGGAAGACAGCAGTTGCTCTGTTCAGAGAAATTTAACTCTTAGTCCCTCTTGATTGTGTATCTGATATATTGGGAAGCAATTATGTTATTAGAGAATAATTAAATATTGGCCCATTGGTATAGAAATGGGGTACAGTGAAACCTTGTTTTAACAGGATAATTTGGAGGCAGAGATGTCTGCTATTCACAAACGTCTGTTAAATAGAATAGAAGTACATAATTACAGGTAGTCCCCAGGTTTAAGGACGACCCATAGTTAAGAACCGAGCCTATTGTAACAAAATTTGAGTTAAATACACAATGGTTTGAGTTCATTACACAATGCTACTTATACAGTATTATACACTAATACTGTTCTAGCTTACATACAAATTTGACTTAAGGACAGACCTTGGGAACAGAACTTGTTCTTAAACTGGGGACTACCTGTACTGCAATTTATGTTCTTTGTGTGATGATACCATGATGCAAACTATTTCACAAATGACATAAATGCATTCACATTTAAGGTTTTATCATTGTTACTAGTATTGGAGCAATGGTTCAATGTTGTCATAAGAGTTCATAAAGCTATGTTTGGTTTACTCCATATAGGCTCAGATCAGAAAATTGCACTGATAGATTTTTAAAAGGCTTTGCTAGGTTTTCAGTTCCACGAGTGTCCCATGTTACCATGGCTTTTTCTTGGTCTCAGCATAACTAAGAGACTTAGCTGAAGCTGATGGAATGATCCTGGGATTTGGCAGTCTCTGTCATCCTCAAAACAAATAACCTTGTGGAATTAAAAACACAGAAAAGTAAAAGCATGTTTTTAAGAAGTTGCTGCTGACTCTGCTGGAACAGTTTTATGGCCCCACAGTAGTAGTACAATGCTTTAAAAAAGTGAGTATCTGAGAAGTTGGTTTGTGCCTATCTAAATATAGCACGGGAAGAGAGTACCTGTAGATTTATAAACTGAACTACATTACTTCCTTATCAGTAGATTGAGTTTATATTTATATGTATTTTGACTAAATCAGTCAAAAGCTGATAAGAAACACATTTTTTTAATGAATTTGAGCCTGATCACATGCCAGTTTTTTATAGCGAGCTTTTCTAGTTGAAAACCTATTTTGAGTAACGTGCCTGCTTAATGTTTTAAAATGCTGAATGAAAATGGTCAATAGGGCCATATTGATTTTGGGGTGCTCAGGTCATGTCAGCTACCCACTTTGGGGAGGGAATGAAACCTGAAAATGCTGGAACAAAAATGAACAAAACCAGTACAAAACTTTGACATAGGGATTTGATAAATACAGCAATGTTGGGGACTGTGTGCTAGGTGCTTCCTTTGAACCCCAACTTCAAATATCCTAACTATGGGGGCACAGGCTGGGCTTCATTGAGCAAAACTTTGGCTATGTTGGTTTTCTGGTAGTCTGTAGTTTCCCACAGAGAACATGTCGGTTATCCACTCTGGGTTGTGGTTCAAAATCTGTGTTTGGTGGAATAAAATGGTATAAAACTTTAGAATAGGTTTTGGGTGGAAACCAAATTTCAAGCCTTTTTGTTTGTTGTTTGTTTATTTATTTATTTGATCGATCGATATGGCTCTCCAACTCATAGATTGCAGTGTAACAGTTCAGAGGCACCACCAGTTGGGCTCCTTGGACTGGCCACCATAGAAGTTCTGAAACTTCTGGCTGCCTCCATAGTTGGGTATTGTGTTCAGCTGATGTGTGGAAAGGTGCCTGGCTCGAAGCTGCCCCATGAGCTTTGGGCCTAGGTAAATGTGTGAACCTGGCTCTAGTCCATCCCTCTTGTCCCTTTCTCTCTGTGTGCAGCTTGTGTCCGCTACAGTCTGTCCTGTCTTCTTCCTTCCAGGATAGAGGCACTTGAGTTCCTGGATGAGAAGGAGCCATTTGAGCAGCTCATGCAACATTACTGCCTGTGCTGGGCTATCAAGGATTCCCAGAACTTAGGTACAGTCCTCTGCCTTGTCTCTTGCTTCCGAGCTTGGAAGGCTGTCTGTGAGATCTTGAACCTCTCCTGACCAGTGGCCCTGGGGAGAATGCGCTGGCCCCACTGTCTGTTTCCCCTCCCAGTCTCTCTCTCGTTCTTTATGAAAGCACAATTCTATTTGTGGTGCTTCAGTTTTATCGGTGCCAAATGTGTGCGGTGCAACAGTGACCGCAGCAATATTTCAAACTTTCTACAAGCCACCTCTTAAACTTATACTTTATCTAATACTCAAAGTGCAGCTGAACGCCCGGTTGGGAAAAAATGGGATCAGCCAGTTCTCTGTCATTCTCCTCCGCTCAGTCAGCAAAAGAGAGTTCTCTCTGATTCTTCAAAGACTTCTGCAGTGGAGATGACCCACACACACACGTGTGTATGAGATTATAACTTTCCTCCAGGAGCTCAAGGTGGGGCATGTGGCACTTTCTTCAGAATTTTTCTAAAGTCATAATCCTGTGTGGTTAGTTGGGCTGAACAATTCAGCCAATGGGGGTCTCCATGGTCCACACCTTCATGCCACAAGAGCTCTTTTTCCACAGGACCAGGAAAAATAGGGCAATGTGATGCATCTGTTGGATTCGGTCAGAAGAGGGAGGGGGCTTGGGGTTGGTGGAGAGAACTAGTTGAGTAGATGGCTGCAGGGAACCGTGGCCTGTGAATAGGCTGTCCTGTGAGTAGACCTGCCATGGCAGGTGATTGGTGCAGTTGCATAGAAGGAACTGGCAACTTGGCCTGTTTGTGCCCAATGAAGGGGTGCAGAAGAGACAGCCATTTCGTTTTTGATCCATTTAGGTAAGAAGTGGGGAATACTGCCAGAACTTCTGGATGGGAAGCTCAGCACTTCCTAGCAGAGGCATATATTTGCCATGATCCCTGCTAAGTCTTATGTTGATTAGGCCATCTGGTGTTTCATTCAGGTTCTTGGCTTTCAGCTGGAACAGTCGTGTGGCAGAGAGAGATGAGCAGCTGAAAGGTGGGCGGGTCCCAGGGCGGCTGCATCGTTGGCTTGACTGCTCCTGTGTGGTCATGCCAAGGTGGCCCTTTAGTAGAATTTTTAGGGGTACATTTGAACTGGGGAGTAGGACATAGTACACTGAAGCTCAGTTTGGTTTATTGACGGTGCTGGAGGCAAAAATGGGTCTAAAGAGGGGTGGAGGTATGATCCCTCTTTATCAATTCATGCAAATTAGCATATACATATAAATTGATACAGCAGCCAGGGTTTTCTTTGAGCATTGGGTCATGATATCCTCACAGCCGTGCAGGAGCCCATTTGATGGGCGCTTCCCATGCTGAGTTTTTTTGGTGCAAGAAACAAGGTGGAATTACTAGATTGGGAAGGTGTGTCCTCTTCTGACTGCTCATTGTTGGCAGTTGGTCTCTTTCAGGTTCAGATCACACCAGTTTATACTTTATACCATTGGGGTTTCTTTTTCTGGGTTCTTAAATACATTAAGCCAAAACAGTTTAGCTGGGCTTAAAGCTCAAAGATCCCAGTCACATAGTATTTAAAATGAACTGAAGCTGCTGTGACCACTTTGGGGAGGAATAGAAAAAATGGATGCGGCCGTTGAATTCTGCAGTCCTTCCAAGACCGTGTTGAGAAGTCTTCCAGCCATGCCTGAGGATCCAAATGCAGAGGGAGTTTCAACACCCCTGGACTTACTGTGGGAAGATTAAAGGATTTCCACCAGTGTCCAGGTCATTCTGATCATGTTTGAACAGCTGAGAAATGTGCTCGGATGTCCACTTTATCCACGAGCTGCCACATTGGCTTGGAACTTCAGATCTAGGCATGACTCTTGGTTATACAATCTCATCTGTTTTTCCGACGCCTGCTGTACAGCGTGTGTTTGCGCGCTGCTTCCCTGAAAAGCTGCATCTGGAAGAGGATGCCTTCCATTGCCTTTTCCCGTGAAGTTTGGGTCCTCTTTAATCTGCTGTTTGTGCCAGGAGCAAGCTGTGGTCCATGCTGGCAGGCACAGCTTGTTGCCTTGCCCGGAGGCCGTTGACTGGCCCGCATGTGACTTTGGCCCAGCCCGGGGTCTTTCAGACTGTCTTGGGAGGACCCTGAGGGTCCTGTGAGAGTTTGATGGGCTTCCAGGAGAGGCTGAGGGCGAAAAAAGTTCACTCGGACACAGACAGTTTTCTGTCACTACAGCTTTGCCTCTTGATCAGGGGTTTTCAGAAACATTTTTTTAACTACCAGATTCCTCTGCTTGAAAAAGTTTGAACCCCCCTGTTTTTCTCCCTGTCTTTCTGCAGGCCTTGCAGACGTTACTCTGTGATGCGTTCGCTCCAGTGGAGCTCCAGGTGAATCTGCTGCCCCCTCCTGGCGGGCCTCTGCATGCATCTGCTGCCCCAACCTGCTCCCTTGAAGGTGCCTGCGGGTGAACTGAGCATCGCGCCTCAGCAAGCGCCCTCCTCTCTCTCCCCCATTCGCGGCACATGGCAACCTTTTGAATAAATTACTCTTTTTGTGAGCAGCTGAAAAACAAGCGAGTCTCTTTCCCTTTTGTAGGGATTTTTTAGAAAAATATTATGAATAGAAAAGGATTCCAGTTTCTCCTAGATGTGCAAGTGATGTTCTTGCCTCCTTGTCCCACTGGGTGCCTCCAAACTGGGCAGAGGATTTAAACTGGGGCAGGGAAGAGGGATCCTGTTTGCTGTCAGCAATCCTTAGAGGGCCTTCTTCCTCCTGGCATTTTGCATTTCTTTTATTTTGTGAAATGTTGTTCCTGGTGCATTTCCACCCTCATTTGCCGTGAGTTTATTGGTATCTTCTGTGGGAATTTGCTTCCCCCCCCCCCCCCCCCCAAAAGAAAGCTGGCTTCAGTCCGGGAAGATCTCACTCTTGTTGAGGCGGAAAATTCTGCTGGCACTGAGCTGCAGCTTCTCGTGGCTGTATTGAGATGCACTCCTGACCCTGCAAGGGTTAATAAATGGTGAATTTTTGTAAAGCCGTGTCTTGCCTTTTTTTGCCAACTCTAGTAATCATTTGATTAAACGAGGCTCTGGGGTCCCCAGTGCAGCTTATGCCCATAAGGCCAGACAGGACTGTCATCCAGACATTTTCTCCCTAGGAAGGAGTGATTTCCCTTTGTTTGTACTGGAGGAGCACCCCTCCCCTGCTGGGAAGTGGGATCCCTCCCTCCGCCCAGCACCTCCCAATAATTTTCCTCCATGACTGTCCTGTGCTTGATCGTCTGACGCATTTTCTTCTTCCCCGTCAAAGTGTTTTCCCCCTCGCAGAGTGCAGAGATTGCCCTCTCTCTTCCCAAACTGCTTTCCTCCCCAGCCCAGTGCTCCCCTAAAGGTGCTAACCCCAAGTCAATTAGCACCAAAGACCCTACTCAGTTTCACCCTAAAGGCTTTCTTCTGCCTCCCGAGTAACTCCCAGCTCGCAGCCACCAGCATGCTATGCAAACAGCTGGCGCTAAGGCATTTCTTTCAATGTGTATTCCCCATTGTGTGCCTGCTTACTCTCTCGTAATCTCTTCCTCTCCAATGAATGTAAAGACATTAATTTCCCCCTTGCTAATATCCTAGAATCGACGTGGGGATTCCAAAGGGCGGGGAGTGGGGAGAAGGGCTGTAAGATTTACCCCTTTTTCCCAGCTTCCTCATGAGTTGGGTTCTGGAAATCTTTTGGGCTCACCCAGCTGTTTGGAATCATATCCTTCTGATGCTGTAAGTACATTCAGGGGCAATTCTTGATAAAACCTTTTTCAAGATTTATCATCATCCTGGTGTCTCCCTTAGTGTTCTCGTTCTTTGGTATCTGCCCTGCAAATTCTAAATTAAGCATCGATGCTCAGATTAACAGCAATAATTGGTGTAGTCGGCAGGATACCAACAGAGCGATGAGCCCAGTGAAAAAGGAGGAAACGTATGCCCAGGGACAAGCACCGGGGTGGTCATCTACAGGAGTGTGGTTGCCCGTAGCATGGCTCAGCGACTGGTGGTTGGACCCCCGTGAGAATGACCAGAGTTGGAGGCCTCTCCAGCTGGACTGGAAGAGCCAGTGACCCAGCTGAATCTGGGCAGCGCCTCATGTAGAGGTAGGAAGGGGGTTGTGTTAATACGATGGCCCCTGCTAACCCTCACGAGAAACTGAGGGGAGAGGTGTCTGAGGGAGAGCAGGAGGTAGCCCATCTTCATGCGGAAATAGCCCAGGAGAGGGATCTACATACTACTGCTTGTGAGGCACTGAGGAACACTTCCCAAAAGGTAGAGGAGGAGGAGAGCAAGGCAACCCAGTGGGCAGTGTGATATGCTAAAAGACACAGCAGGAAGCTTTCCCGCCTGCAAGTTAGAGCCATCGTCACCCGCACTGAGGGAAGTGAGGATGAGGTAGTCATAGAAGAGGAAATGGAGGAGGAAGAAGCACCCGAGCACGACTGCTTGTGGAATCCAAGTTAAAGAGAAGGTTGATCGGGTAGGGAGATGATGGCGCCCTGTAGGTCCTGCACTGCAGCTGGTAGAAACTCGGATGCCACATGATTACTCCAACACACAGCTAATCAACCTGTCAAAGTGCTACCAGCAGCAGGAGCGCAAACCCCTCCTGACATGGCTAGTCCACTTGTGGGATGTGGGAGCTGACTCCATTAGTCTTTATGACTATGAAGTCATCAAATGAACAGTGTGACTAGCGACCCCTCCATTTGACAGGTGCTGCATGGGGCAATGGGAGTTGAGAGAGCTCGCTCACTCCTGGATTGGGTCATCCATGCCATCCACAATGTTTGGCCCACCCAGAGCGAAATGGACCAGCACATGGGCCCGTGGCATACCATCGTCGAAGCCCAGCAACATGATGGCAGCTTACTATACACCATTTTCCAGGGGCCAGGCATGGAAAACTTCACTGCAGGCATGTGCACCAAGCTGCTCAAAACTGCCTCCCCAGTGGAAAGGCCCCTCCTGAGCATTCTAGGGTCAGCCGTGGGACAGCGCATTTGGGATGTGGGCATCCTCCTCAACCATCTGGCACAAGTAGAAGAATGCAAGGGGGCAAGGGAGATGACGAAGGCGGAACATGGCTCCTTGGGAGCCATCAAGTCACCCACTACCAAATGTGGACCAACCTCATAAAAGCAGGCATTGCCATCAATGACCTCAATGGGCAACCCAACACCGTCCTCTTGAAAGTGTGGAAGGTGCTGCTAAAAACAAGTAATACCAAAAAGGGCCAGCGGTGGTAGACAAAGACGGAGAGGGGGAGGACAATTGCTTGTGCCATCTGCCCCCCCACCGAGCCTCTGACAAGTCCTCCGCCCCTTGCCCTGCCTGGTCTTGGCAGCCCCCACAGCCCATCTTTTGACAGGCAGTTCTGTGTGATGGTTCTCACACATAGTGACCACAGACCATAAGTTACTGTCACCCTGCATTGGTCCCCCAAAAACAAGCAACAAGTTTTAGCTCTAGTAGACATGGGGGCTGAATGCACCTTGATTTATGGCAACCCAGAAAAATTCCAAGGCACAGTTTCTGACACTGATGGTACCAAGGGGGCAGCTATCCCTGCTAAGCACATGAAAATGTGCCTCTCCATTGGCAAAGGACCACCTTTTCATGCCAAGGTCTATTTTACCACAGTCCCCGAATACATGGTTATGGCCCCCATCACCCATTCGCCTTATTTCTCTCGTCACCGTTCTCTTTCTGCATTGAGGGGGTGGACTCATTTGGATCTGAGCTCTTCTAGACGGCAGCCCTGTTTTAAGAATGCCAGCTGGCCCCTTGGACGACCTTAGCTGGATCCTGCCCTGGGTTACTTCCTGCTTGTCCACCTGGTTCTGGTCCACCAAGCAGGGCGGTTTTCAGTGGCTCCGGTGTAAGCAACAACATGCCTTTTAGTTCCGGGTCTGAAATGTCGCTCTTGAAGATCCGTCCTTCCGCAGTCTATGGGCAGAGGAGTTTGGACCAGCTGCTTGCAAGCCACCTCTGGTGATGAGCTCTTACATAGCTGGGATTTTCTTTGGAGAGAAGCCAGATGCTTGGAAAGTTATAAATAACGCTGGTGTTACATGCAGATGGTCAATTTTCTAATTTTCTGCCATTCCGTTTAGGTTTTGTGGTTTTTTAGTGTTGATTTTGTTCTTATTTAAAATTCATTCTGGTTTATCTTATAAGTCACGTGTGGTGGCTTATATCTGTATAAAATGTTAATTGCCTACAACATAATACTTTCAGACCACCGCCGCTTCCAAAGTTGGATGTTAGTGCTGCTGGAAGGAACATTGGAACAGTTCTGGTCCCTGGAGGCGGCTTGCTTGTGCCCAGTATGGGAGCCAATCGTGGGAATGCGTACACTAGTTCTAAGCCCGGAGTTTAGAGAGGAAGCTGCGGATTGCTTCTCCTCATCTCAAGAGTACGGATTGGGTTTAGTCTGGACATCTGCTACGCTTGTGGGGTTTCATTGGGGAGTCTCTCACTTTTTCTAACAGCAGCATTGCCTGCCTGCCTGCCTGCCTGCCTGCTGCAGGAACCAGGATGGTTTGCTCTACCAAGATGCTCCGGTCCTTCCCTGGTTGCAGGGGGCGCAGGGAGAAGCTTCTAAGACAAGGCTTCTTGTCTCCATCCTGGCCAACATGGCTTAAGCTAGTTGGGGCGCAACAGCTTTGGAGTGCGGCAAAGGAGAGTCTTCTGTCTGACACCAGAGCCCCCTACGGCAGGGGTCTCCACTGCTACCTGGACTCCACGCCCCACTTGGTCTATTTTTTTACAGAATCAGTAAAGAGGGTAGCCTTCTGCTTCCCCTTAATTTACAAGACCCAAAAAATAAAACTGGAGGGGGGCTGCAACTCAGTGGCACTTGCCCGGGGGCGGGGGGGGGGGGAACCAAGGTGTAAAGAAATGTGGAGATAACCTTGATGAAAGAATGGATGAGCTGATAAAGGAGGAAAAGTGGAAAAAAGTGGAAAGCGTGAGAAAGAAACTCAAAATAATCCCACCTTGATTCTGTCTGGAGTAAGAGGGGGCAGAGAAAAACACTTGGATGTCAAGATTTTGTTGTTATACCTAAATCAATACAGTAGCTTTCCTCTAATTCTTGTGGTTCCTGGCCTGGCCTACCTCAAAGGGCTCAGCTCAGTCTTGAAAGCCTGTCAGTTTCTCCCTGCCCCACCTTAAGCCAAAGAGAATCAGCGCACAGTTCTTTCTTCTGCGTTTCTTTCTCACGCTTCCCCCTTTCCTGGGACCGACCGAGCGGCTCCTGCATCCCGTCATTAGGCGACCCCCACGCAAGGCAGGCTGAGGTGGTGGGCAAAATAGGCAGCCCCGCGTCTGCTTTCTGCGAAGGGGCTGCGTGTGGCTTGCTTGCCCTCTGACATTTTAAGCACGGGGCTCACCTCCGGCCCGTGGAGCTGCAGGATTCGGATGATTAAGTGGGCTTAGGGCAGGTAACCAGCAACCTGCGGTGGGTCGGGGAGCAGAATAAGTGCAAGGGAGTGATGGAGTGTGTGTGACTGACTGCATGCCCTACCTGCTAACCTCTGTGGCCCTTGGGCCCCAAAGGCTGCCCTCTGAGCCCCTCAGAAGCTGTCTCCCATTTTCCAAGCTCTCTTCCAGTTAACCCAGATGGACCGGGAGCTACAGTCACTCAGGGAGAGGGGCGGTAGGCGCCATTCTCTTGGTGGGCCGGGAATTTCCTGCCTCAGAACAGAGCAAGTGATCCGCTTGCACCCAGTGCTGTGGCCTGGGTGGGAGCTGAAGGGGAGAGAAGTAGGTCAGAGCACTGGGTCAGGACAATGAGCACTTTGTCACACACAGACAGCTGCTTCTGTAGGTAGGCCTGCTTTTGAGCATGTGCTCCCCCCCCCCCCCCGCAGCACTCTGTTCTGGTCTAAATCCTCCAAGCGGGGGGGAGCTGTTGCTGGAGGATGGTCTGTCAATGGCTAATCTGGGATCTCCCAGCCCAGCCGGGCATCAAGTGCCGCCAAAGGCAGGAGCGGACGAGCAGCGGGCCGAGGAGCTGCTTCCACTCGGCACCTGAGCGTCCTGGAGACCTCTGCTTTCCCCCAGCGAAGGCTCACGGCTCCTCCGCTTGCCGCCAGACGTCTGATTCTCTATCAGCTTCTGGCGTTGAGTCTGAAGGTCTCTGAAATCCATCTTTAGCGAGGCTGAGCCCTGCCCCTCCTCGCCTGGGAGCTGCCCTTTGCCTCTGTCTCCCTGATCTTCTCTCACCTTTGCTTTCAAAGAGATATTTGGAAAGGGTCAGGAAGCTGATAAATTCTTTTTATTTGGACAGTTCAGCAGCTGCTAAATTCTTCAGCCTTTTATTGGAGCAGCTGATACTGCACATTTTATGCTGGCTTGTTTACCTTCTAACCTTGGCCTCTATAATGAGATAGAAGCCCGTACCTGCTCAGGGAGGTGCTTGGTGCTCACGGTCACACCTGTTCTGGCAGCCATTGCAGCCACGACTTGGAAGAGGTGGTTTGACTGAAAGGTACCAGCTGGGGACCTCAACGGTGCAGAAGTTACCAAATGTGCTTTTTTGTGGGAAAGGCTAAACTGTGCTGCTGGAAGGAACCCTCAAGAAATGTCAAGCATTGGGGTCCCCTCCTTTCCTCGAAGCTTCCAAACCATAGAAATTGTGGGCGCACGCTTGAAGCTGTGTCTCCTGCAGAGTCAGCCTGGTGGTCTAGTGGGCCCACTGACACCTGCGAGGACCAGCCGTAGCTATGCCAGAGCGCAGCTCTCCCCAGCCCCGAGATCCCCTTCAGGAACGATGATGGAGCTTCTTTTGCATGGAAAGCAGATGTTCCTCCTTTTCCAGAAGACGGTCCCCCAAACAGGCTGATGCTGAAATACAAACTGTCGTGACTGGTTTCTCCAGCTCCAAAATAACAATGCCATTTTGAAAGCAAGACGCCTGAATCTTTTCTTACTTTTCCATATTTTACGGGGCAAAACGGGGCTTCTCTCTACTCGCCCCACTGCTTCTCTGTGGAGGGTCAGCCTTGAAGCCCTGCTCCCGGCTGGATGGGGCTCAGGTATCCATGGCAACCAAAGAGCCTCCGATCCCACTTACCAAATTGGAAAGGGCAATATTGGGGTGGGGGGGGAAGCATAAAATATGTACTTTCCCACAGACAAAATCTTGACGGGTGGAACCATCTGCCCTGTTCAATCAGCCATCCAGCCCTCCTTTGAGGGTCCTTGCGTCAAAAGGTCACTTGCACCTCAGCACCAGCTGGGGACCCAAAGGCCCGTTCCTGAGGAAAAGAAGGGGGGGGGGAGGGATTCTGTGGTGCCAGGGAAAGGCAAACTGGGATTTGGGCTGCCATGGCAAAGCATGGCTGCCCTTGGGGTGCACCGGCTTGGGCATCCTGATTGCCCGCCATGAATTCGTTGTGAAAACTTTTCCTTTCGTACTTGACTGGAGATTGTTTGCTGCGCGTTTGCTTCGAATTGCACTCACGTGCCCGTTTTTTCAAACCCTGCAAGGCTGCTGGTAGCTGCCAAGAGCCACGTGGGGCTGCTGGCTTCCCCTGCCCCCCTTGGAAAGCCACCCCCAGGGACTTTCCAGCCGCTGGGGGCGGGGCGGGGCGTCTTTGCAGTGCATCCCTGCTTGGAGGATTCTCCAGGCACCACCGCGCCCCCCCCGCCCGCCCGCCTCCAAGGCTGCTGCCAAGAAGGGGATCACAGCACTGGCTGCGGTTTGCTGGAAGCTCCAGCGCTTACGGGTTCCGCGAAGAGCTATCCTGCAGAGCCTGTGCCCAGCCAAGCGCTGCTTCCCGGTCGCCAAATATTACCTAATTGTTGGGGGAAAACCAGCAAGGGAAGGGAGGGCGTATGTCAGGAAACGCGCCGGCTTGCTTCTGTAGCACCACCTCCAGAGGTGTCCCCTTCCCGGGTGGGTAGATGGGTGGACAGAGGGAGATGCGGACACACACACAGGCACTGTACACGCACGCACGCACACTGCCTCCATAGCTACACACACAGATACACGCTGCTGCTATCTCTGTGATCTGCATCCACAGGCAGGAAATTTCAATTTTATTTCTTATGGCCTTTAGCCAGCAAATAAGGCAGAAATAAAAAAGAGAAAAAAGGGAGTCAAAATAGATAAACACAAATAAGCATACGCTGCAATCCATCCTGAATCTTGCTGTGGAACCCCTGCTGAAACCTCGATGCTAGATAATAAAACTTTGCAACAGCCTAGGTTGTATAAAATACCTTATCAGTGAGCAGAAAACCAACACAGAAATTGTCTGATTGCCTGGGGATTACTGCTAGAAGGGGAAGAATTAGGTTTGGACACCATGTCCTATAAACCTTGCAGTATAAGGACTTTGTGTTACTGATTCTACCTTTTTGCACCCCAAGGGCAGAGACAATGAGTGGGTGGTGGTGGTGGTGGTGGTGCAATATCTGCCCTGTAGCGGTGCTGAAGGGAGGGCGTTACCGCGAGCCCTGGGAAAAGCCCAGGCACCTCTAGCAAGGACTCCCTGGGTGTCAGGGGAGCCACAAACGTGGTCAAAAAAGTCAAAGAGGGTGGCTGCACTGGTGCAATTGAAGCCCCTCCTGGTTTTTGTGTGTGTTGCTCCTGCAAGCCACACGTGTTCCATCTCTGGGGGTGCCAAATTATCTGCAGCTTCACTGCCACAGGCAGACCCAGCTCCTCTGCCGGAAGGGATTGCCCCAAGCAGTCTGCTCGGCCTCTTCTGCCTGAGTCTGGCTAAACGTCCTTCCGCCAGACTGACTTACCTTGCCTGCCAGGTCTCAAGTTGAGGTGTAAGCTCTTTAGCCTACTTGGCAATCCATGTTTCCCTTTTAATCACCCTTCAAGGCAAAGGGCATCCAGTCTGGAAGTCCCCTCGTCAAGCTGGCCACTCAGTTTTGCAATTAGTGACATTTGGAAGTTGATTGCCTTTGGTGTGATGATCCCTTTGGAGCATTTTGCTTGTCCTGAACCTTGGGCTGATCAATATTTATTTATTGGAGTTACAGCCTACCTTTCGTTCAGGAAGCCAAGGCTGTGTACACAGTGCACAGTCAACCAGGGATCTTCCATGGCTGAGTGGGACTAGAACCGGGGTCTTATTGCTGCCAGCCCAGCACCTTCACCGCTCCACCACGCTGGCTTCCCAGGCATTTAGCCTGCTTGCCTAGACATGCCTAGATTCACCCAGGTGCAGATACTACTCCTTCCTCTCCCACGACAACTCTAGAGGGGGTTGGGTGAGAGTGTGTGCCTGGCTCAAAATGCATGGTGGGCCTCCGTGGCTGAAGGCAGGCCAAGACCGTGGTCTCCTGGTGCCCATCCACCCCTTGGCACCACAGCGCCCAGGCTGCTCCGTGAGTTTTAACGCTGTGGTGAGAAAAGGGGCAGCAGGAGCCTCTTCTCCACCGCGTGCATTTTTAAAGAGCACACACTGCCCTGTGTCCTGCTGCCCGGTTGGATGGCTCTTTCTTCTTATGCTTGTGGCTTTCCTATTCGATCACTGCCCCTGCCAGGCTGTCCAGAGGGCACGGTTCAAAAAATCAGGCGGGTGGCCCCGACAGTGCGCCCCAAGTTCCACCTGGGGGTTTCGCCCTCTTTTTTTAAAGCGGGGGGCTTCAATCGCAACCTGGCTTTCTTGACCACCCCCGCGGACACGCCTTGTCCCTGCTCCTCCCCGGGAGCTCCCAACCGCGGCTCTGTGCGGCCGGCCGGCCGAGGAAGAGCACGCGCTCGGTGAGCTTCCCCGGCTGAGGCTGGACTCACAGGTGGGCCTTCCCGGGGCACTGCTCAGGGCTGAAGCCCAAGTCCCACTGCCACCCCGAGGAGCCATCTTTTCCTGGAGGCTCTCCAGCCGTCCAGCATCTTTTCTGAGACAGAAAACCTGAGCGGGTTCAGGGCATGACTGGCACAACTTGTCCCCCACAACCATCGGGGACAACCCATTCCTGCTGCTGTGTGGGGCTGACAAGGGCTCTAAGCTGCCCAGTGCAGAGGGAGATCACTCTCGGGGGCTCTCAGGATCAGAACGGTCTCTCCACCATTGGTGCTCCAGGATGGAAGAGAGGCAGAGACCCGATCTGTGTGTTTGGGGAGGAACCAGGGTGACTTTAGCCAAAGCCCACCCATTCCCCCACATGAATGGGGAGTTCACCTGTCTTGGACTTGCCATAAGATTTTCCTTCTTTTCTCTTGCTGCTGTGAGCACAGTTGCGCTTTGGAAGCAGAGCAATTCTGACAAGGGCTCTGCCTTGGTGGGTTAAGTGTTGGGTGAAGTGAACAGGACCAGGCTTACGCTGCAAGGAACCCCCCTGGGCGTACCCACTTGATGAGCTATCCTGCCAAAGGCGTGGGGCTCGGTGGCAGGTTCTGTCCCTGTTTCCCAGAATTGTTTCCCAGAAATGGATGGGTTTGGTCAAAGCTGTGCTTAAGCACCAATCCCCCTGATGCTTCGTCAAAAGCGGCTGCGTTTCCCGTCCAATCTGAGACCACCCAAACTTCTTAGCTCCTGTCCTTGAGAGAGCTTCCCTGCTTTTCTGCTTCCTAAAAAAATGGCAGACGAACAGCATGTGCTTGGAAAATTCCACCGGTCTCTCTGGTTTCATAATAACATATATAAATTTTCATAGAGACTGCATAAAATGTACACGCGAGCTACTAGGGATGTTTCTGAGTGTAGAGATTGTGTAACTTCCAGACTGTTGGTGCTGCACAGCCAATAACTGCTGGAGATCACAGTGCAAAAAGATAAGGGCACGGTCATGTGAGTTTTGCGCTCTTTATTGCTTTTCAAGCACCCTCGTGAAAAGCAGAATATGTCAACTGCTAGGCTAGTTTTCAAATCTGGGATTTAATTAGCATGCCTGAAGAAGTAAAGATGTCACTCAAGGGATGAAAGGGACACGGAAGGAGAGGGTCTTCTCTTCAGATCAGCGCTGTCCAGCTTTCCTCACTTCCATATTCGTTTTCCTTCTAAGGACCATCTAGAATTTGTAGCAGTTTCCAGCAAATGTTTTAGGGGTGCACACTCTGGAATACATGAGCGTCCTAAGACCGGTGGGGGCCCTCCTGGGATCCCACTCCCAATTGTCTCTGCCAGTCAGCCAGCCATGGGGTAAAGTTTGGCAGCAGAGACCCAGCCGTCCTGGTCAGGGGGTTTTGTGTGTGTGTGTATGTGGGGGTTGGGAGTGGGAAGAGATGGCCTAAGCTCGCCCTCCCCTCAGCAATCATTATGCAGACGGAAGAGGATTCATACTTCACACTGAGGGAGCTGACACACTGCACTGACCCCTGGTTTGCTTACATATAGTTTATTGATTCAGTTAGAATTGGCTGAGTCCGGGCACTAGGCTAAGTCTAGCTACACATTTTATCTTCCTGTATAGCCCCCCCAGAAAGATGTGTGGTTCATTTATGTTTGGCTTCATGTTGGGTATGAACAAGACCAATAGGGCTCATTAAGCCAAATATAGTTTAAAAAGACCTTGGCTCAGCATGAAGTGTGAAGCTGGCCTGGATGGTCAATCTGGTGCCAGTAGCCAGTCAGTAGTTCTGCCCAAATATGACCTCCTGAAAGGTTCTGCAATGACGAATCTTAGAAGAACATCCACCCTTGCTCTGAAGTTGTGGATCTAATGCCCGCAACCAGAACGCTTTCGGTCCCATTGTTGCCCCCCACCCTGAAAAAGGAGTGAGTCACAAAGCATTCTGTATGGAGCCCCCATTGCAGAAAGAAACTGGCCTTGATGGGCCTGTGGTCTTCCAGGGGAGCTTGTCCTGCCTTTCTCAGCACCTCCTGAAGAAGCTCCTCTAAGTCCCAGAGCTTCCAGGAGAAGACTCTCTTGCAGATGGGAATGGCTGTCCCTGGCCTTAACCTCAGCGAGGAAAACAAACAGGTCAGGGCTTTGTATTCTCCCTTTCCAGAATCAAAATGTTTCCCAGTTCTTCCTGCTCTTCCCCCTCTTTTCTGGAGGCAAAACCTCGCAGGAATCATGGCAATATAAACACACCAGGGTTTGTTCCTGATCTTTGTCAGCCAAATGGCCAGTCAGGGTGGCTGTTCTGAAGACATGAGCGGCAGGCAAGCTTGCTTATATTCCGCCTTGGTGCCCCTGGGGAGGAACTCAGGGCATCAACTGAATCGCTGGCACTAAGGAGTCCATGGGGTGGAGTGGCTCAGGCCCTGGACTAGGACGGGGATCCCCAGGTCCCAGCCCACCTTCAGCCATGGATGCTGACTGGGGAAAGACACTCTCTCTCAGCCAAGCTGGCCTCACGCGATTGCTGTTATGGGGCTAAAATGAAGGGAAATCCTCATATACACTGCCATGAGCTCCTGGAGAAAACATGGGGTATAAAGCTAACAAATAAATCAGTAGTGATAGCAAACCCACATTAGGAGCTTATGGCCACCGATAGCGGGACGGCACACAGACACCAGGACCTGTGGTTACTGAAAGCTTTATTCTCCGTGAAACCTGGACATTCTGCACCAGCATTTTCCAATCTACTGCCTTGCAGAAGGGCTGGATGTCAGATCCCAACATTCACAGCTCTTACAAAGTAGATGGTGCCACATCAAGGAAGTCTGTTCGAAAACCTTACATTATTCTTTGCATTTCTCTCCACACCTTTTCAGTTTTCTTAGCATCTCTTTCTAGCTCCCAAGTCCCCAAGTAAAGCCTCAGTTGAGCTGCAAGAAAAATCTCCGCATAATTTGGCAGATAACAAATGGTGTGTCCGCTTGCAGGACACATGACCGGGCAGTATCTCCCCCGCCTTTATTTTTCCCCCTGATATAGCAGTGATCTCCTCTCCAGCCAAGGAGTGAGACAGCCTTATGACTTCTTTACATTTGTCAGTGTTAAAGTAATATTTCTCCCCTGAATTGGGCACCGCTCAGGAGCTGCCACGAGGTGTGTAAAATCTGTTATACTGTGCAGAAAAGTCAGGAGAGTGGCAAAGACCAGGAACAGCAGTAGCAGAAGCAGGAGGACGTGCAAAGGGTGGGGAAAGGCCTTAGAAGTGAGGGTGTTCTTGGTAAAATCTAGGGTGGTTTTTATATGCAGTATTTTGAACAGTATCCTCAATGCATCTGTTCACAGCTGAATTAATATTATCTCACTGATCAGAAGATGGTACGCTTGTTTTTCAAACCTGCCTTGTTGCCTTTTCTTTCCTGTTACTTTTGTATCCTGAAGTGACAAAATGCTCTTCCAAGATGCTCTTGGCATCAGGTGTGAAAACTCCCAGGAGCCACTGACCTCTGCTGAGCTTGGTAATGAACCTCCAGGATGCCCCCAGAGTAGGGCATGAGACAGAAAATGATCACAAGCCACCGGCTTTTGGAGTCCCTGGTGAGCTCTTGAATCACCAATAAACTCCGATTCCAATAAAACCTCCTTTCCCCTCTGGAAACCACAATGATACAAAAGGACAGCTGGAGACCAACTCCCAAGAAGGTTAGCGGCTTTTGTGGTGCTGGAGGGACAAAGCCAAGTCCTAATTAGACGGTTCCCATTAGCTGATGCCTCAATGACTTCCTATTAGTTGCTTCAAGGCTGGAGAGAAGTCTCAAGTCTCTGCTTCACTTGGTAGCTGTTTGTGAGTAGCATTTCCATGAAACCATAATTTCTTCAGACTCTTAGGAAAGGGGGATAGTGTCTGTCAACTGCTTTATGGGTCTCCAAAATCAAGGGATTGGCTGTGAATCCACAGGATGCTGGGGACGGGCAGGAATGTTGGTGATCCACAGGCTGGCTGGAGGAAAAAGCTAAAGGGAAAGATGGCTGCCACAAGCAAGAGAGGGAGGAGGAAAGCCCCAGGTCTTAGGAGGAGCCAGGGACGCAGCTGGGGATTGGTCCTGGGCATAGACAAGAGGGTCTCTCTTTCCTTCTGCCATACCTGGCCAGGAGGACTCTGTTACGGGGCCTAGAAGCTGGGCTAGAGTGTGGTCTGTTGCCAGTAAGCCCCAGGGGCTGTGACAGGTAAGGCTGAAGATATTCCTCACTAGCAGGACACTGAACAGGAGCACCAGCTTCAGCCTGCCTGGGAGAAGGGGCACCTGTCAATTTCAGCACAGCCGGTGCTGTTGAAGGGCAGGAGAGCTGCTTTCCCCCTCCGTAACCGCCCCAGAGCGCAAGGCTGGCTTCTCACGGTTGTGTTCAATGGAAGGGTTGGTTTACCCAGATGTTGCATTCTCATGCTGAGGTCAAGAGGCAAGAATCTCATTGCCATTTTGGCTGGGACCAGCATCTTGGCAACATCTTGGTCACATGTTGTGATGGAGTACCTAACAGCCCTTGGGAACACAGAGGGGGCAGCAGGACAGTTAAGGGAGGAAACTGGGCTGTAACAGAAGAGATTCTGGAGCCCAGGGAGGGGGAAAAGCATGAGAAAGGGGCTCAGAATAACCCTGCCTTGATTACACTAGGTATAAGTTGAGCTGGAGAATTACTTTGGTAGGCTTTCAAGATTCTGTTACATTGTCCTCCTAGCAATAAAACATTTTCCAGAAATCTCAGTGGTTCTTGTTTCCTGAGCCTGCCAGCTTTGCAGGGCTTAATATTAATCTTGAAAGTCTCCCAGAGTAATTGCCCCACAAACATCACCCCTGGCTCCATTTGACAGCCTCCTTGGAGCATGCAAAGCAAAGGCTAGTTCAGAGCCTTAGAAGGTTGGGATTATTCTTAGCAGGAAATGACTCCTCCTGCTTTGGAAAGATAGCAGGAAAACCATTGACCAGGGGAGCGCAGAAGGCTGGATATCAACAGAGTCCTGTCCCCAATGTTAAGACCTCTCTGAGCAGTTGGGAGTGTTCAAAAAAGAAGGAGAAAAACGGGGTGCCTGGTCAAGAAAGGGGATCCTTTGGGTTCTGACTCCCCATGGCTTACTGCAGCCCCAGAGCCCTGAGCAGGTTTCCCTGCAGGCATGCAGCCACAGATGAGCACATGTGGCCCTCTCTTGACTGCAACCTACGGAGAAGCAGCAAGGGCTGGTGCTGCTGGATGGCAACCAGGAGGTGCTTTTGAAGGAAACAGGCTTTAAGGTTCAGCTTGATCTGACATTTGCCTGCTTCCCTCTGGCCTTACAGCATTGCAGGGGAAAGGTAGGATTTGGGTTTCACTCAGGGTAGACAAGTCCTGATGCCCTTTCCATCCTGATGCCCTTTGGATGGAAGGTTTATTCTTCTTAGGCATGTAGAGGTCAGACTTGCCACTAAGCAGACTTGCCACAGCTTTCAAAAAGCTGGCTTTACTTGCTCTAACCTTCCCCTTGACTGCAACCAGATCATATTTTGAAGGTAGTTTGCAAAGGGAAACCTCTGAAGCTGAAACACCTTGAGTCTTCAGAGCTGAATTCCCTGCTCTCTCTAGTTCAGCATTTCTTAACCTTGGCAACTTTAAGATGTATGGACTAACTCCCAGAATTCCCCAGCCAGCATGCTGGTTAGGGAGTTCTGGGAGTTGAAGTCCACAAGTTGCCAAGACTGAGCAATACAGCTCTAGTTAGTGGACTGTCGGTCCCGTCAACTTTCCAGAATTGATCATACTGGTGGGAAACAAGTGAGTCATAGTCCAGTGCCTTCAGAGGGCACCAGATGGGGTAAGGGTGGGTGCCCTTTTGTAATCAGAGACCACACTTGTTCATTCCTTGTCTAAGTCCAAGGGCCACAGGGCATACTGCTGCTGTCAGGGCATCACTGTAGGGCAGGCCTGAAGTTTTTGGAAACCCTAAAATAGATTTTCTATCCCTCCCGAAGTTCTTCATGCATCTGTGCAATGTGGTGGACAAGGAGTGTCCAGTGAGCTGCCAGTGAATTCCGGGGCCACAGGCTGCTGGAGATCCTTCTGATGTTTTGAGCAACAGGAAGGGTCAAGAGGGGAAGGCAGCTACAGAGGAAATGGCTGCAAGCATGCAAAGATGGTGGACCCAGGAGGGGAGGTGGGGAAGCAGGTCCCAGCAGGCCAGGCCATTTGGGAGCCACAAACACCTCCCTGTTTCCTCTCTGGATGGTTGGAGAAATATCCCACTCTCAGGAATTGGAGAGGGCCCTCTTTTCCCCAAGAAGCAATATTCTTATAGTGGGCAGGGAAGTTGAGGGCAGCTGCTATGGTTAGCTGATCCAAATCTGCCAAGGGAGGTCGGCAATGGGCTGTCCATTCTGCCCCCCTCCCCCAAAGGAACTGCCCTTTGAGTTGCTGGTTTGTCTGCCCCGTGGTAGGACCGGCTTGCTATGGCTCGACATTGCAGAGCTTCCCATCGGCTAGCTGGGCTAAGGAAGGAGAACCTCCAAAGACATCCACTCCTATTCTCCACACTCATCTACTCATTGAGCAGACTTGGACCCCCTCTGCTGCCTCCAGGAGCCAGCCAGACAGCTTGTGCTGAAGCAAGCAAGTGGAAATTTCCTCCCTGTCCCTTGAGCCTTGCGAAATGTCATAAAAACATCTGTGGGATTCTGTACCTTCAGCCAACAGAGAAAAAGAACTGCTATAAACAAGGCCTCTTAATTACCCAACACACCAATAAAGCCAAAGGAGTGATTACTCAACACCTGAAACGCAGAGGCACCATGCTCAGCGCAGCTTGTCATGCTCTTGTCCCGTCCCAAAGGGGAGAACCTTCCAGGGCAGAATGGCCTAGCCTAGAGTATGTCACAACGGTACCAGCACATACCATCTCCTTGGGTCCTGCTCCTCTGTCACCATATTTCAGGGAATCAAATGGCATTATCTTTAGGACAGATCCAGAGCAGGGAGGAACCATACAAGCCCGTCATTTTTAGACCAGAATGGGCTACCTGTGGCTTGTGGGTGGCATTACCTCCATCATTCTACCGTTGTGATAGCCGCTGCTGATAAATTCCATCCCACTTCTGTATTATTTAATCCACTTTCAAATCTCGGTCTCCAAGTTAAATAACTAAAAGTGAAATAACCGTTGTATTTTCAGGATACACATTCTTCCTCCAAATGTCAGGCTCCCCAAGGGAGGCAGGAAGTAGAGAGAAGCTGCTGAGATTCTTGAGCAACATAGCTAGAAACAACTCTTTATTGTAACCCAATGGGTGGCACTGATGTGATCCAGACCTTCTATCTCCTCCTGATTCAGTTAGAGAGGTTTCTCTTCTCACATCTTCCCCTGTGGAAATGATCTCCTGCTTCTGCTTCTCAGACTCAATAGTTGTGTTTGACAGTCACTTATTTACATTCTCTGCTTTCTTGCTCTGAGAATCTCTGGCCCTAACAGACACCCAACATTCAGTCTTTCTGGACTGCATGGAAGTGATCTTGGTGAGGTAAATTTCTAACCTCCTGCAATAAATAAATTTTACTCTTCTGACAAGATGCTAGAAACCAGTGTTATTGGCTGAATTTCTCCATTGGTTTGACATATGGTGACTATGCCAGACATCTACATTTCTGATAAGTCCAACTACTCTTTCCATCTTTTTAACTCTTCCTGTTTAAGTTCCCTCTTCTTTCTCTTTTCCATTTATCTTGCATTCCCAACACAATCCTGGTCTGTGAACCACCCATTAGCAGCCTCCAGTCCTTTTTCATCCTAAATTCATCCACGGGCTTCCTTTCTCCTTCATGGTCACTAGAAATGTCAACACTGGTATCAAAATAGAATGCAGGATTAGGGATCTGCAAATTCTCCCTCCCTCCCTCCCTATTCCTTCCTTCTTTCTTCTACCATCTATCTATCATCTGTCCTCTATCCATCTATCTATATTTATCTATCATCTATCTATCTTGCCTTTCCTTAGATAGGTTTTCAGAAGTAAATTGAGATCCCAATCCAGGGATATCTCAAGGTAGGATTAAAAAAAGTCAAGATGACAGTCACAATGGTGCGATCATAGCTCTGTCTGGTTTTAATGTGTCATGGAGGTGGGGTGTCGATCACACAGATGGAGCTTCCATCACATCACTGTGGCCACCATCTCGACCATCCCTGAGGAATTCCTGTCCCAATCTATAAAATACTAGAGTAATTCCTTATAAGCAATTAATGGTTGACAATTTAATTGACAAAGGTAAGACATATTTCACAATAAATAAGTGCCCAACCCCCCCAAGTAGATTTGCTTTTTTTGCCCTTCACATTATCTAAAAGTGGAAGTGTTTTCTTTTATGAGGGTTCAAATAGGATAATTGCACCCCACCTTTCTTGTTCAAACTGAGACTTCAGGGTTCATCCTGGCAACAGTTTATCAGCTTTCTCACCTTTATCTTTCCAGGTCTCACTGGTGATGATAAAGGGTCAGTGGGTCTTATGAACAGTAGTTCCGAAAGAGGCAAGTCCTGTCTTGTGCCTTTATAGAAAGGAAATTGGAAAAACCATGACATTAATAGTAGCTGGAGATGTTAAGCTCTGCGTAGAGGGGGTCCTATGTTCAAATCGCATCATAAAAGGCTGCCCAGCTTCTGGGGCTCTGCCTGGGCTCTGGGGAGTTGGGGGCCAGGGGTGCGTTCCCATGGAAGCTCTCGCCATTTCACTCGGGGGAGGGGGCGAAATGAACATTTCGTCCTTCTTACTACTGTTATTAATCTCTTTTGGGAAACCTTGAGTTTATCCCACTGTTACCTCCAAGAACTACAGTGTGAAAATGTTGATAAACACTGGTGTTTTTCTCTGCTTGCTAGCAGCATCTGTTTCAGGGACTCCAGTGTGGGTTGGGCTTTCCCCCGGGTGACAAACTCTGGGCAGCCGGTCTCCGACCATCTGCATTACAAAGATGCCTCCTTTCATTTCCCGTGGCTGATGCAGGATCGCTGTACTCCCACAACAGGGATTAGCTCTAGACGAGCAGAGGGCCTTTCCCTCTGCAGTCAGGAATCATCCAGATGGGCTGAAAGGCAGTTCCCATCATCCCCAGCAGGACAGCTTGCTGAGCGGGTCTCTGTGAGAATGCAAGAGGACAGCAAAAGTTCAGGTCCTGGACAGAGAAACAGGCTGAGTGTCCCCTTTGCTACCAGCCGTGGACAATGGCGGTGGGGGTGGGGGTGTCCTGTTCCACCCTCAAGAGCATTTCTTGCCAATCAACAAGACGTCTGCAGGGAGGGGGTCAATAAGGTGGCCACCAACTACGACCAAAGCACCATTAAAGCCAAGGGTAGGGCTTTAATCGCTGGGTTGGCCACCACCTTGACCTTTTTGACCCCCTCCCTGCATGCATCTCTGCCCATCAAGATCTCACCACAGGCAAGTTGCAGCCCTACCGCCCCCCCCATTCTTTCTTGAGTGTGTGCGTATGTGACAGAGAGAGAGCGAGCGTGCAAGCTAGTGATAATCCAGTTCTTTCAGAATGTCCTTTTAACTAGAAATCCTGTGTAAATCTTGCTAGTTTTATTGCAGGCACAAGGATCAGAAATTCTGACTCTTAAGCATTTTTTAAATTCTTCCTGCAAGTCCAGTAAAAGGATTTACTGCATTTACAGTTTCCAGTCATTTATTTTTATTTTACTTAGTTATTCATTTAATAGATTTATATTCTGCCTTTCTTCCGGGAGCTTCCGGGGTAGAACGTAGCCGTCCCTCCCCTGGTTTTCCCCCACATGTAACCCTGCGAGGTTGGCTGCACTCGGAGGCCACGGATGGCCCAAAGGCACCCCGTGGGCCTTGATGGCTGAGGGTAGACGGGAACCCAGATCTTCTGGTCTTCAGTCAGCCTCAAGGGTGGCACATCTGGTCTGTCCTCAGCCGTAAGAAAAGCAAACCCAGCAATGCTGTTCACCAAGACCCTCGTCAACTGCTGTGGACGCTGGTGATGCCACAGAGATTTAAGCTGAGGACAGAAATTCATCACTAAACAAAAAGAAAGCTCCATGTTGCTTTAAAAGAAGGAGAACCTCTGGGTTTCATCCAGCTCCGTGGCTCTTGGACTTCTGTGACTGGGCCACTGCTGATCTGAGGAGCCCCCTCATCCAGAGCTCCTGTGCCTGTCTGCTGATTAACTAAACATTCACTGATTGCTCAAAATCTGTCTCTCCTTGGCATGAGTTGGCCATGAGGAGAAACCCAGTGTGGAGTCTGAGTTGTAGTAAATAAAGCGTCATCCAACCTGATTCTCCACATCTGTCTAGTTGGCTGAAATCAGATTCCCCCAACTGGCACCCTCCAGCTGTGCTGCCCCCCTTGTTTCCAAGCAGCCACCTGGGAATTGGACCCAGCAGCTCTGTAAGATGCCAAGCCGGGGAGGGCTGGCCAGAGGCAATGGCATGGCAATGGGGGGAGACTGATGTGCTGGGGGAGTTCCCTCCAAGCGTCTCACTGGTCACCTTGGCAACGTCTCCCTTTCCTGGATCCCACTTTCTGCCCTCTCCAGCTGTTTTATGCTGTCTCTGTGGCCCTCCTGAAAGAGACGCTCTTCCCTCTTGGCGCCTGAGTGGTCAAAGCCCCCAGCTGTCCGAAGGAGGACCCGCTGCTGCTTGCTCCGGCAGCAGACGCTTGCGCGTGAGCATCGCCCCCCTCTCTGCCCCGAGCGCCTGAGGGGACGAGGCCTCTGAGCTCACCGTTCCGGGCCCTTCGCTGAAACCCTCTGCCCAGACCTGGCACTGCAGAGGCACGGCAGCCGATTTATATTCCAACTTTATTCCCAGACAGACTTAATGCAGAAGCACTCTGTACATGCTCAAGGCCACCCTCTTGTTTTTAGACCTCTTCATACACTGGCGCATTGGGAGACAATTTGCCCATCTTGATGCCTCCCGAGGTATGGACGTCAGCTCCCAGAATGCTCATGTGGCTGGTCTGCCAAGGAATTCTGGGAGTCAAAGTCCCCGCGTCGGATGGAGGCGACTGCCTCCCTCGCGTTCAAGAAAGGCTCAGGCGAAGCTTTCCGACTGGCGGTGCACCGACCGCCTCTCCTGAAGTGGCACCGCTGCTTTCTCAGCCCGCTCTGGGGGAATCTGTGTCTTGCGCTTCGCCCAGGCTAGCCACCAAACTTGGCAGAGGCCTCCGAAAGGAAGCCTTGACCCTCAGCACCCCCCAAGAACCTTTCCCTCCTCGGCCGGCTGGGACGGCCCCCGCCCCTCCCCTCCCCTCCCCTCCCCTCCTGCCCCTCCCCGCCCCATTGGGTCTGACTGCACTTTTGTCACACTTCTCACACGCCCCAGAGCAAGTGGGGAGGGTGCCAGTATTCCCGGGAGATAAGGAACCGCTGCTCCCGCCAAAGGGGCCGGTCAGGTCAGCCAGAGGAGCCGTGCTCTTCCAGGGCGAAGCGGTCGGGCAGCTGCAGCCGCAGCCGGCGGGCAAGACGCTCGGGTGAGTCCCACGACAGCCGGGCCGGGGGAGGCCGGGGGGTCCAGGAGAAGATGAGGACCCATCCGGAGAGGGACAGGCAAGCCCCACTCCGCGCTCCCTTGATGGACCACAGAGCTCTCCTGCACCTCCTGTTTGGTTTCCAGAGACTTGAGGCAGCTAAGACGGGATCAGCCCTGCGACCAGCGAAAAATATTTTGGTCTCTAGGATGCCTTGAAAGTGTTAAAACGCTTTAAAACAGAGAACTGCAGGAAAGACTGTTTGAAAAGCAAGTCGCTCCTTCATTCCTTTCTTGGAATAATTTCTCATCAGGAGCTCTGTGGAAATGGATTTATTCCCGGGCCCGATGATGAGCGGAGACGGAGGCCAGAGGGTGTCCCTTAGGAACAGCTTTGGGGCGACTGGCCCTGAGCTCCTCCTTGGATAGAAAAGAGATTTTTCGTTTTTTGTTTTAAAACCCACACCTGACGAAATTCTTCTAAGTCAGATCTTCGTTCCAAAGTTCATTTCTCATAATTGCTGAAGAATACTTTTCAAATTTTAAATGTCACGTATAGATACTTTTTTGGGGAGATCATAGGATGTGCCAAAGCCAATATTTTATTTTGATACGTGTGCAGATTTATATCCTGCCTTTTCAGTGCAAACTGGGCATGTTTTAAACAAGCACAACTCCAGTTGCGTCTCTCGCTGGCAGCCGGGTTTCCGGCGAGGCTCCCTCGGGCAAAGGGGATCAGATTCTAGCTTGTGGGTCAAGAAACCAAGATTTGAAAGCAATCACTCATACACTCAGCAAGGGTGCCTCTCAAGACACTAGTCCTCAGGGATTCAGGGAACGTATTGAGCCTCCCACCCCAGCGATCCCTTGGGCCTTCTCACCTTTCCTCAGGTGAGGAGAACAGAGAGTAAGGTGGGATTGGGACCCCAGGGAAACGCTGCTTCGCTTGCTCCTGGGAAGCAAACCCAGAAAGACCGGGGCCCAACGCTGCTCGGGCCCTTTCAACCCGGGAGCTCCCCCCAACTCAGGTGCGGTGGTAGACTGCCCCGTGGAGCGGAGCCTTTGGGGCTCCATTTACAGCTCTCGTGTGGAGACATTACTGGACCAGAGGACAGAGAACGATGAAATAATTGCATGCAGAAAGTGGCCTTTGTACTTCGACACTGGGGGGGGGGTGTCTAGTAGTGCATATTTGAGTAGGGAGGGGAAAGGATTCCAGGAAGGGGTGCAAGTGGTACAACATGGAGGTGGCTTTTCTGCCCTGGTTGGCAGGGGAAGGGGGTGTGTGGGGCGGGGTGTGCCCCCCTCCGGCTTTGTCCTGCAGTCAGCTCTGTGCCTCTGCCCAGCACTGCTGCGGAGCTTCCAAAAGTGCTGGATTTCATCCAGGTGAATAGGAGTGGATGATGGGAGGCGGATTGGGGTAATCCTCTCAGCAATACTGTAGCCCCAAACTCATTTCAGGTTATATCCAAGAGGGTGAGTGTTAAATAAAACAGCAAGGTGATTTTCTGCGTTTCCCTTATGCCCGTAAAGGCAACAGCAATGCCCTCAACCGGTGATCAGTTAGTCTCTCCCACCCCCGTTGGCAAGCCCATTCTAAGCACCAGCGCATCGAAACAGCCCTCCCACAGCCGTCATTCGACAGCTGTGCTCACTCACCAGCTTCCCTGGATTCTCAGATTAACCCAACCTTCTGGGTTCACGCGGGCTGGGTGAACTGAACACACGGGCTGGGTTCATGCAGCACCCTAGACTAAAACGAGACAGGTCACTTTCTGGTTCGGTGTGTCATGTGAACCCAGCCCGTACACAGAACCAGTGAGCTGTAGAGCAACCACGAGGCTTTCTCCCGGGAAAAGTCTACATCTGTGGAGGCCTAAAAAGGCCTTCTGAAAATGTGCCTTTGGGTGACAACAGAAAACAAACCTGGGGCAGCACCGGGGTGAACTCAGCTGCCCGGCCCAATTTCGGAATTTCTCGGACGGCTGGCTGGTTCCGCCTCGGACTTCTGCACTCTGTTCTCGGCCGACTGCGCTCAGAGAGAGCGAGGGAGGGATCGGTTGGACCTTAGCCTGGCCGGCCTGGGTGACTGCAGTGTTTGCAAGCGTGGGGTGCCGGGGGGGTTGATTTTCCTTCCTGTTGCCAGAGGTGGGTAAGAGACGGACAATGGGGTTGCAGCTCTGCCAAAGCCTCACCCTGCTCAGAACGGCCTGGCCCTGTGGGAATGACAAACAACCAGATTTAAGGCTCCATTGTCACATACCAGGGTCAACCTCCATCCACCTGACTGGGCTGGCAGGGAAGTGCTGGCACGCCAAGGCATAATCTTTGTTTTCCAGAATCATCCAGCCATGTCAGAGGTGGAATTTGGACGGATGTCTATGAAAGAGCCTGAGCTGGACGGCAAACGCAACCCAGCCCAGCCCCACTGGTACGAGCGCTACCTGCAGCCTTGCATCGGGGAGCTGGTGGGCTCGGCGTTCTTCATCTTCATCGGCTGCGCTTCGGTCATTGAGAACTCGGAGGGCACGGGGAGGCTACAGCCAGCCTTGGCGCATGGATTGGCACTGGGGCTCACCATTGCCGTCTTGGGGAACATCAGGTGAAGGAAGGGGCGGCAGTGGGCTTTAAGGAGGGTGTGTGGTCCTGGTCAGGGTCAAGAAGGTCTTGGCAAAGCTTGAAGCTAGCAAGTTATCCATGAGGGAGCGATGGAGGAGGCTAGGGCACACAGCAGGAGGAGGGGTCAACTCAAACAGATCCATCCTCCAGATAATGCCTCCAGGGAAGGGAGGCAATGAAAACATCAGGAAGCAAAATCTAAGGGGGGGGGGAGATTCTGGGTTCTCCTTGGTCTGCAGGTGAGGCACATAAACTGGAGGGATGGGAGTTCCAACTCCCCCACCTTGAACCTCTTCTGGCATTGCTCCTGCTGGCTCTACCTGCTTGAAGGATGAAGAGGAGACCTTTGCTCGGAAGCTACACTCAGTTAAACTCTGGTTGTCCTAGACTGGAGTAAGCAGACTTCTGGCTGGTTACTGAATCTACCTTATATTTTAGTAAAACTTGAAAATCCAACTACTCCCCCAGCAAAGGAAAATTAACTTTTAACACTGCTTTGATTTAAGCATCCTTTTTATAAAGAGATGGATCCCAGCAGGTGATCCATCCTTTCCATCCAATGGGACAGGTGCTTAATAAGGGCATTTCCTACTTGCGCATGACTAGTGTGCATTTTCTGTCAACAGAAATTGCTGGTAATTCTAACAACAGTACCTAATGATATAAAGCTTTCAAGGGCTCAAAGGGCTTCATATAGATTATTCCAGATGTAATCCTCACAACAAGCTATTAAGTAAATCATCCCATATTGCAGATGAGTTGCCTGAGGCTGAGAGAAGGGGCAGCCTTGGGAGGGCCACCTGCCTAAGGCTATCTATCTGAATCTTCTTGGGTGCCAAAAGTCCTCAACCTGATGGCTCATGGATTAGCTAAATGGGAATAGGTTTCATGCAAAACCAACTCTTTGGCTCCCTTGCTCCTAGGAACAGGCACTTGGATGGGGACAAATGGAAACTAATCCCCAGAGTGCCAGAGCAGCAGAGGGTCATCTCTCCACTCGTTCTTCCTGACTTCTGCTCTGTCCATGTCTAAGTCTGCACTGCAGCTGTCTGAATTGACCGGTCTGCAGCCTCAGTCCTCTTCCCCTGCATTTTTGCACTCCGCATCACTCCTTTGGGCCCAGTTTTTAACAGAGCCCCTACCTTGGATATTTCTTGCTTTCAAGCATATTCTTAAAAGCCAAGGGTTTAGCTAGTTCAGCCTGTGGCCATCTTTTGTCCATGATTTTAAGGCAATTTAAATAAGAAAGAACAACAGAGACATGCACAATAGCCAGCAAATAAATGTGCAGTGGACATCACAGAGTGTAAAATAGTTTAGCCAGTGAAAAGGTTTTAAATGCTTGGCTACCTTTTTCACGAGGCTCTGTTTCAAGGCTGGTGCCAGGCGAACTTGCTGGTGAGAGCCAGTCCAATCCCAGAACCCCCCAGGTCCCCCAGTCCAGGACCCCCACTCGGGAAGTCCTGCTCTGCTGGGACAGAAAAGGTGACCTGTGGGGAGTGATATCGGCAGGAGCTGGTCAGGTTAGGATGTTCCCAGTTTTATTTCAACAGGCTGAGGGAGCCCTCCGGTAAGAAGGAAGGGGGTGTGCCTCTGCCCTGTCGCCTGGCCTCACCACCCTGGCTAACTCGGATGGAAGCGTCTGACCCGTGGAGGATGTCCCATGCAAACCCCTCTGAAAAGAGCCAAGCTGCGCCGTCAAGAGGGAATTCCTTCTTCAACCCCTTCCCCATTCTTCTCCACTCATTCCTGAGTTGGCAGAAAACGAGACCATCTTGAGATCGGCTGTCTTCTGTTGACCCTCCTTCTGCTGCCCCAATGCCCAGTCGTTGCTGGTTTCTAAGGGATTGAACGGGCCACCAAGCCGACAGATCTTAGGCATGGTGAGGCTGCCCTCACAGGTGTTGGAACAAGGCGCAGCTAAGGATGACCTGCGCCTGTCCCGCTCCTGAACCGGAGGCCTTTTACGCCCTGGGAAGGTGCAAATAGAAGTGCTAGGTGGGGAAAGGCCATTAATGGCAGAAGCAAAGCACTGTGCATCCTCTGGTGGACTCTCACACAAGTCAGAAATGCGAACTTGGAGTTTCCACTGATTTTTTTTTTCACTAAATGAAGCCAGAAGAGGCCTGAACAAAGGGAATAATTCCATGACAAGGCAGCTGAAGTTTCTCCTCCAGATTTCTTGATTTTTGCTCCCTGCCAGCCGGCAATGATGTGATCTGACATCCTGTTTCTCCCAGGCAGTCCTCTGACCAAAGACTTCTCTTTCCCTCTTTCTGCCTGCAGTGGAGGTCATTACAATCCTGCTGTTTCCCTGGGGGCATGGCTTGTTGGGGGGCTGAACATGATGATGGTCATTCCATACTGGATCTCCCAGCTGTGTGGAGGAATGATTGGGGCTGCCCTGGCTAAGGTATGGCTGAGGACTGGGATGGTGTGGGGAGGGGGAGAGCACTTTGGGTGGAGATGGGCAGCTTCCCACCAACGATGGAGTCAGCCTTCCCAGGTAGACCAGACAGGAAACACGGCCAGATGAGCTAATCTACTTTATTGTAATGCTGCATTAACGGAATCTTGCAAGTCTGAAAGTACTTCTCTCCCCCCGTCCCCTTTACAGCCCCAAAACCAGGGAGGGTCCTTCCTGAGCCTCTTGTCCTTCCCATATTCCTGCTGCGGGCTAAGCCACCTCTTATCTTATCCATGCAAACCCCCCTGAAAAGAACCAGAGTGAGCTAATATGGCCCACGTGGGCATGAAAATGCACCTCTTGGTTGACGCTTGGCTTTTTAAAGTGCCCTTCATGCTGACCCTCTTTACTTACCTAACCAAATGCACTATGAAGGCTGGGAGGTGGGATGTCTGCCTTCCTGTCCCGCTCTGGCATCTAGTCCTTCAGCTGGAAGCCCCTTGTGGCAGCAGTTCTGGATCCGGGCCTTCGTCTCTGCTCCAAACCTTCATAGGAGGAGGCGCATCTTTTCCGCTGGTTCCAGGATGGATTTAGGGTGCCTGAAACTACCACCCTTCAATGTGAAGCCAAGAAGATATCCCACATCTTTGTCCAGAGTGGTAGAGCAGCCACTCGGTCTTAAGAACCTCAAGTAGTCATGGGCACCTGTATGTGAACCAGACTAGGCTTAAACGTCCAGAGTTTCTTTGTTTGGGCAGGAGAGATGATGTGAGCCCAGCTGTTGTGCTTGGTTAATCTAGGTTCATCAGTTTGTGATCCTCCCTCTTTGACGTCTGTCTCAGGTGACGACAACGTGGGAGAGGTATGAAAATGCCACGGGAGCAGCCTTCACTACTATTTCCTCAGACCACCAGCTACCTGCTGCTGTGGTGGGGGAGATTGTGATGACCATGTTCCTGGTGCTGGCTGTCTGCATGGGTGCCATTAATGAGAAAACCAAGAGTCCACTGGCACCCTTCTGCATTGGCTTCACAGTAACGGTGGACATCCTGGCGGGGTGAGTGGACCAGAAAGCTGGCAAGTTCTGCCCAGTCCTAAGAAGAAGTTGTGTATGTGGGGGGGGGGGGGGGGGGGAGGGGACGAGGAGGGGGGCACACTGGCCTTTTCTTGTGGTTCCCATGTTCTTTCTGCATGAATGCCGGTAATGGCAAGCCCTGCCTCTTAGTGTAGACATCCTCTACTACTGAAATTGTTCTTAAAAGGTGGAGCAGAAAGCCAGCATTGGAAAGACCCAGGAATGCTCCATGAAAGGCAAGATCTATCAAAATGCTTACTTCTGCCTGGTGCAACGCCCACTGTGGATTACTGCCTTGATGCCAGACTTATATGGTTTTCAGCCATGAGGTTTTGGCCACATGGTTTGAAAAAAAGGCAATCTATCGCCCACAAAATTGGTTCCCATTCATTAACACTTAACAGCGCCCCTTCCACAAAACAGAAATGTTTGCCATATGAAATACACAGCAACATCACATCGCTACCTATTTGTGCCGGTCCCCTCCATCTCCCTCCCCTCCCCATGCCTTGCTCACCTCCGCCCCCTCCCCATTCCCTCCCCCTCCCCCAAAGAGTCCCAGCTGTGAGCACGTGTGCAGATTCCAATGTTTGCTCACTTCTCTATGTAAACAAAAAGGTGCTGCTTCTGCTCTGAAAGCATCACTGAAAACACAGGCAGGTGCAGGGCTGTTTCAAGGTAGGTGAACCTGTAATATTTTCACGTCTCCAAATGCTGGTGTAAAAATACAGGCAGATGCAAGTGACAGCTTTGCACGTGCTCAGAGTGTTTGGGCGAGGGGAGACCGATGGCTGATCCTTAACCCTCTCCTGCTACTGCTCCTTGAGGGATCAGCCCCCCTTCGCGTGTCTTTGCCTGACAGGATTAAGCCTGTGAAAAACACAAAGGGATAAAGCACGCCCTGGTGAGGTTGCCCGGGCATCGTATGAAGTCAAGGAATGCGGCCTGGATTTGGCACGGAGGGGGGCGGGAAGCAGCTTGCCTTCATTATCCCCGTAAATCCTCTGGTCAGCTCCCTTGTTCGGCAGCAGCCTCGGCCGAGGGCCTCCTGACCTGCTGGACAGCTCCACTGCCTGGCTGGTGGACAGAGGGAGCCCAGGGGCAGCTCTTCCGGCCTGGCGCTCTGTGCTGCTAGGACCCAGGGCGCCCATCTGGGCACTTGCGCCTTTCCTACCCTGAAACATTTAAAATCAGCATCTCTCCATCGCCACCGAGGTCTTGTCTGGATGGAGTTTCAAGCATGTTCCACCAGCAACTCAGGGAGAACTCCCACACCTCATCAGTTTGATAAAATGGAGAAAAAGAGCCATGTATCGTCAGTATATGCTTAAGTTGCTGTTAAGCTGCTAAATTGCAGTTTAGCTGCTAATTAATTTTTCACAGCTGTTGCCTACTGATATTAGAAAGTGGGAGGGAGGATGTAACCTCCAGGGAGGGGTTCTGGAATCACTGGGTGGCTCTCCTCCTGAGGCTGACTCAGCTGATGGACACAGCCCCATTGCCAAGCAGCACCTTCCCCTACACGGCCCCCTCAGGGCATCCCCCCAAATTGCTGGCTCCTCCCAGCAAAGCCCCCGAGAGGCCCAGAAGAATGTCTGTGCGCCTTCTTTCGTCTCCAGATGACGACTGCCCACCCACTGGCCTGGAGGGTTTCTATTTCTAGCCATCTAGCCAATAGGTCTCACACTGCAGTGTTTGCTGCCGCTTGTCTAAAGGCAAACTGGAACCCCAGGTGCAGCAATGCGCACCCTTCAGAAGACCTGCTCTCTCTGCTAGTTATTTCCCTGTCAGCTTGATGTGTACCAGTGAGACTTGAATGTGTCAGGCCAGTGGTCCAACATGAATTTGGCTTGTCTCGGTCAACGTCCTGGGGCGGGGGCACGCTGGGTATTATGAATTGACTCTACACTCTGTGAGGAGAAAGGGGGGTGGGCAAAGAAGGCACCTCTAGGGTACTTTCTTTGCCCAGGGCTGAGAATCCCAAGGCTTTGAAGACATTACTCAGAGTGGCAGTTGAATTCTGATTTTTCACTGTCCATCTTTTTCACTGTTCAGGGGAGCTGTTTCTGGAGCCTGCATGAATCCGGCCAGAGCATTTGGCCCTGCAGTGGTTGCAAACTACTGGGACTATCACTGGGTGTACTGGGTGGGCCCCATGGGGGCTGGACTTCTGGTTGGTGCATTGATAAGGTATGTGGCAGGTTTCCAAGGCCTTCCAGAAGGCCATGAGGGCGGGAGCCGTACCGATCTTGGGCAGGGGGGACCTCATTCCAGAGGGCAGGCGCCGTTTCATGGGGCTGCCTGGCTGGGCTAGCTGGATCCGTGGCTTGATTCAGGAGCAGGACTCCGGCTGAACTGGGTCTGCCAGCAACTTTTCATCAACAACGGTCAGTAGGACTTCCCTGTCCAAAAGCAGGCTGTCTCAGTCACTGGAGGATCCCTGGCTTGTGGAGAACGAGGGTGTGCGTGGCATGCAGGAAGTCCTGCATTTAGTCCTGGCGGGTCCAGGCCAGGCCAGGCCAGGCAAGACCCCAGAGAAGCAAGCCCATGACGTCTTGGGCCATATCAGGAATGGACGCCTTGAATCCCCGGGACTGCTTCTGTGTGGTCTCTGCAGCCCCTCCCAAAGTTTTTAATGTGACAGAAGGCAGAAATAGCGAAGCACATGGGAAGTAATCACATTAGCTTTCAATTAGTCTAATTGAATCTGGCCCTTCATGTGCCATTCAAAAGCCAGGTGCAATCCTGTGCCCACGCTGGCCATGGGGACTTTGTCCTTGCATCCCCACATGGTAATGGATTGTATTCTTGGGCTTGGAGTCCAGAGAAAATCTGTAGAAGTCAAGATGTTTTAGCAGTCCTCCATTCTGGTATGAGTCCAGAGGCCAGACTGTTTATGCAGAGGACCCTTTCTCTATCATTTCATCACCAACGTTCTTCCTCCCTTGTGCGTGTGAGATAGAGGACAGGGAGACTTGTACAGCATGCTTAATTTTTTCTGGCTTCACACAATACATGGAATCATAAACTGACCAGACAGGCTAGGTTTGTGCAGCAGGCTGAGTCATAAATGATCTCCAGCCAGGGTTAATGTGAACTAGGTTCAGCATGGAAAAGGACTGACTTTAGACACTGTATCGGGAAGAGATTTGGTTTCAGGCATTATGGTCTGAGTTATCTGGACGACAGATTGTGGCACATCTTTTGCATCTTGTAAGGGCTGCTAAAAGCACGTCTGGCCAAAGCAGAGTGAGCTTGATTAGGAAGGTGTCTGACTGGAGGCAAAATCCTGAGTGAGCTTGAGAGTCTGACCGAAACAGGGCCTTCCCAACCACTCAGCGAAAAATTAGGAAGAACATTGGCTCATAAAGCCACACCCTTCCCTGCCTATCCACCAATGGTCAGAGGGTGAAAAGCGAACCAGATGAGCATAGATCTTTTGGAATAAGACAAATATAGGCATAAGAGAGACTGGACAATTCCAGGACTGGAACAGAGCAAAGAAAGGATATAATTTGCTCACAACCTTCGAGGGAGGAGTTGTGCAGGATGTTAGAAACGTCCTCTCCTACTGAAAGAACCTGGCAATCATCTGAGTTCAGACATGGAGGAACACGTCAAGGCCAGCGCTGTTCCGGGGGCCCAATATTGCCAGATGACTGAGAAGACGCGGACTGGTTTCTCGAAGCAAGCTGCGGATCTTTCGTAGTCGAACTGAGGGGGCTTTAATGATCCTGCCATCTGTAGGGAGACCACCTGCCAGGTGGTGTTCAGGAAATTCCTGACTGGTCTTGCTGGATGGGGGAAGGCCCAGGAGGATCAGCTCTCCTTGGGCGGTTGCTGATCGCCAGGGAGGACTTAGCTGGAGAAGTGGAACTTCTTGATTTTTAGGGAAATGGAGGAGAAGCTAATGGGGAAAGAAATTCCTAAAAAAGGAGGCACAATTGTAAGCAACTCCAGTGAGAGAAACAATAGGGGGGAAAGCCAATGTGAAGATCTGGGAATCAAAAAGGATGCAAATAGGAGGTGGGAAAAGAGCAGTTCCTTGAGAAGAGGCCGGGCAGTAGCAGAGACTTGTACTGGGGGTGGCAGAAAAGCTAAAGAATGAGACCAGCTTGGCAAAAAATGTTAAGAATAAGAGGTTAATGGGTAAAAAAGGAAAGGGAAAACTCCTTCACTTCAATTTTGGCTCAGTCTTGTGAAGCAAGGGCTTTTTAAAAATGGGCAAGCTCCTTAATAGGTTGTGAGGATGTCAGAAACAGATCTTGATTTCAAGCAAAGCATTTGATAAAGGCCCCCGCGAGATTCTGGTCAGCAAGCAGGTTAAATCTGAGCTTGGTGGCAGGATGGGCCATCGGCCACATGAGCCCCTCAAGGAGTTTCATCAGAAGTAGATGTCCGGAGGGACCCCGCGAGGTTCATTCCTGGGCTCTGCCTTGATCAGTGACTGAGATGAGCGGGGGAGGGAAAAGGGGGCGGGGCAGCTGCTACTACACCCCCGCCCCAAGTGTCACCCCACTTCCAGCAAACGCCGTTTGCAGGGGCGTTTGCAGGGGCATGGTAAAAAAGCCGAGATGGCAGCGCACCTCAGAACAGGTGGGGCTTCGATTGCACCGTTGTGGACGCCATCTTGACTTTTCTGCCACAGGCTGCAGACCCCCTCAACCCTTTCGGAAGGCTGCTCAGTGCAGAACGAACGTGGCTCTAGGCTGCGAGAAGCCCGGAAGCCGCGCTGCGGCGGCTCTGCCGCCCCTCCCAAAGCGGGCCCTCCAGAGACGGGCCGGGCCCCCCCCCCCCCCCCGCCCAGGCTGCCGGCTAGGCAGCTCCGCGGGCAGCTGCAACCCTGGCAACGGGGGGAGGCGGTACTCTTGGGCCTCGGCAAAAGACCCCCCCCTCCCGGACAGCGTCTACCCTTTGATAGGTGCACGTTGGGAGCTTTAAGCCGAAACGAAGCCGTACGGAGAAGCCCCCCCCGGGAAAACGCAGGAAGGGGAAAGCGCGCAGGGCGCCGCGAGCTCAGCCGCGCTCTCTCTCCCCCCCCCCCTTTCTCCAGGTTCCTGATCGGCGACACGAGGAGACGCTTCTTCCTCAAGTGAGGGCCCGAGAGGCTCCCGCCCGCCCCCCGGCTGCTTCCCATCCTCCCCGGGAAGAGACTGGCAGAACCGGGCTCCGCCGAGCGCTGAGAGGGCGACGCGGCTCTGTCCTGCTTGCGGACGTGGGAATCCCGGGCCCGCCCGAAATTGCTGAGGGACGACCCTTCAGCCGCAGCTGGGACGGCCTCTGGTTTTCTTCTTTCTTTCTTTCTCTCTCTTCTTCATGTTGCGCCAAACAAGGACGGACACAGGAACGGAGGCGCGCGCCCCGCAGACCCCCGCGTGACTCGGACGCGAACCGAGGGGAGCCGGTCTCGGAGGACGCTTCGGGCAAAGCGCCCTCGGACGCCACCGTGCACTGCGAGGGCCGCGCACCCGGAGGCTCCGACAAGGCCGGCCCCTCCGCAGCCCCCGCCGCGGAGCCCAAGCCGCGCCTCAGCGGGGCGACTTGCCGGCCACGCAGCCTCCCCTGCCCCTGCCCCCGCGCAGCGCCGCAGCCATCGGGGGTGGGGCACGGCCGAGGGCTGCCTCCGGCCGGTCCTGCTCGGGGCGGCCTTCTGGAAAAGGGCCCTTTGTGCCGTGCGCCGGCCGCGGCTCCCCGGACACCTTGGCCCGGGCCCCGAGGCCCCCAGCCGGGCCCCCGCTCCCAGATAGCAGCCAATGCGCCTCCCCGGGGCCGCCCCGAAGCCCCTCCGCGCATCGACCCGCCGCCCGTGGAGCGGAGCTGCCCCCGCGCTCCTCCCAGCCCTCCCCGGGCTCGAGAGGCCGCCCCGGCGGTTGGCAGGAGGCGCCCCAACAGCTGGCCGGACGCGCGCCTTGCGGGGGCAGTCCCTCCCGGGCGTTTCCCGGGCGCCGCGGCTCGCGCTCCGGCTTCCCTCGGTCTCGCGCGCCCGCCCCAAGGCCGACCTCCGCGCGCCCTTGGGGCCGCGCTGCGCGGCGGGGGCTTCGCGGGGCCGAGATCCCGCCCCGAGCTGGGCTGCGGCTGCCCCCGCCGCGCCCGAGTCGCTTTGCCTGCGCGAGCCCGTGCGGAGCGCCACACGGAGGTCCTCCGGAGGTGTCGCGGTGGCCGAGCGGGGGGAGGCGGCGCGGCCCGCGTAGCCCGCCGCCGCTTCGCCTCCCCGCCCTGCACGAAGGAGCTCTCGGCGCGCGCCTTCTGCCGTGCCCACGGTGACCGCGGCCGCCGTGGGATTTCTCGGCCTCGCCGCCCGCTCGATGCAGAGGGCGCCGCGCCGCGCCTCGCCTCGCCCTTAACGGGGCTGCTCGTGCTGCCGTCCGTCCCTGCCCCTCCCGCCAACACGGAGCTAGTTGCTGCTCTGAGACACCTGCACGTGAAACTGGGGGTAGATCGTGGGGACGCGTCCCGTCCTTGCACGCCGGCGGAGGGGACCAGTCGCGTTGGGGTGATCGGTGGAGCCTCAAATGAGCTCCTGTCTGCAGCGGACGCGTGTCCTCATTTGCCATTCCTAGGGCTTGTCTGTTATGCAAGCACAGATTGCTTAACCATTGTTTGGTGAATTGCCCCTCCAGTGTTGTTTGCTTGGTTTGGGGTCAGAGTAGTGCCCCAGCTGTTGTTCAGACCTGCTGCCCTTTCTTCCCACTCCAAACTTTCTCCTCCCAAGCAGATCTGAAGCTGTGCCCCCCTTTTTTGGGCTGTGTTAGCACAGCATGTAAACCATGAGCCTGGGTTCACAAACCACAGTGGTAAAGTGAAAACCAAGAAAACTACGCTGATGTAGTGAACCCAAACGCGATCTGCTTATTTTGGTGCATCCTACAGCAGGAACACAGCTGTGGGTGGTTGGTTAAGCACAGTTTGTGGTTTAGCATGTGTCAAAAGAGCTGCTCCGAGCAGCTGCAAGCCATTGGGGCTGTGGACGTCTGGAGGGCCCTTTCCCAAATTGCTGCCCTTTGGGATGCTGGCCCCCCCTTTCAAGATCTGCAAACCATCCCAAAGTTGGAAGCCAAGGGTTGCAATGGGAGCCCATTGTAGGGAGGCTGCAGATGTGCTGAAGCATTTCAGCACTCCCAGGCAGTGGATCACCGCATTGGTGATGTGTCTGGCAGCAGCCTGTCAGTTGCCAGTGTGGAAGAGCTCGAGCTAATGTTGTGTTTGGCCCCCCGCAGCTGGAAGATCTTACTGAGCTGTAGCTAATTGTTTGCTGTCCAAGCTTTTGCCATCAATCAAAAAGCACCCTCCCCCTCTCCAGACCCTCGGGGTCAACAAAAAGGGAAAAAACCTCTTTTTAATGCAATAAAGAATAAGGCGACCCATATCTAAAGCCTGCCCTTATCTGTAACAAGGCATATAACAACTTAACGGAAGTGTTGTTGAATGGAGTGTGAGGCAATAAACTTATCTCTGCTGGCTGATAGATAGAGACATTTCTTTAATAATAAATTATTATTATTTAATAGTAAGCCATGCTAGAATGTCAGTTGAGGGTGTTGATGGCTACTGGTGAACAGCCACAGAAGAAAGCTGCCTGGGTGGGGTGGCGTCAGTGGGGGGGTGGCAGCCTCTTGGAGCTGGAAGGAGTCAAGGAAGGAAACAGAAATGGTGGGAGGGAGCGGAGGGGGCACTTGTTATTTTGAACAGGCTGGGGGGACAGCGCCACTTTTAAGCAGCCTCTAAGAATGATGAGTGGGAAAAGAGGCTGACCTACTCAGCTTGTAATTTGTGTAAATAAATGCTCCCTTTTATATGTTCTGGAAGTGCTCATCAAGAGTTCTTCACTGCTGAAAAGCATGAAGAATAACAGAAGGACGGCCTTTTTATCTGCACAGAGTATTTGAATTGCTTTCTAAGGGTGTGCCATGACCGAGAGGTGTCCAAGGGAGGGCAAAGGCAGGAAGAAAGAAGAGAGCGTCCTTAGCAAGCACATGGAGTTCATTGACACGTTCACACATTTTGCTGAGCTGTAATGGGAATGGGTTGTAGCACTGGGTTGCGTGAACTAAATCACAGTGGCTTGTGAAATAAGGCGGATGGCGTTGTGCAGAAGCCACACCTAGCCAACTGTGGTTCACTAAACCATAGTAAAACAAACTGTGGCTTAGTGCAGTTGACTTATTGGTAAGATTTATTGACAGTCCCAGCTACATTCTCTGCTAAAGAGGAATGTTTTTCAAGCCTGGAGAGAGACACACACAGCTTTGGAATCACTGGCTGTGCATAATACGCTGGGCTAAAAAGTTAAACTCTGCGACCATCTCCTCTCCCCCCTCACACACAACATTGCCACTTTGTCCAAACTGGAAACCATCGTCGCTTGGTGGCTCCTGAAACTGAGACTTGCCCCAAAGGCTTGTTAAAATTTCAAATCCTTGTTTTGGGAAACAGAAAGAGGTGCAGCTTTTTCGAGATCAGACCGTCTGCAAGAGGCAGGGGCGAAAGGATGGCGCAGAGAGGTGTTCAACTGAATGCGCTGTATGCATGAGTCTGTTGCGCAGGTGAAGGTGGTCCTTCGGCAGATCTGCTCCCAAGTGGTTTAAGCTGCTCTTCGAATTGGGGTCGGAGGCCACCAGTTCTGGTCCTCCCTAGACATGAAGGTATGAAGCTGTTGGTTCTCCCACATCGCAACCCATCTCCTCAGTTGGGGCCCTAATTCTAAACCAGTGCTGTAGCACTGGACGCATAACCGGTCCCCACACTTCTTGAGTCTTCTCCTTCCTTCGCCGTTTGCTCACCGCAGCTGAGGGAGATCCCAGAGGGAGGAGCTTCACTTGAGGTTTTTTGGGTCTGCATCTTCAAAACATTGCCATGGCAACCCATCTTGCCAGCATCTTCCTACAGCATGTCCTCATTATTAGGAAGGGTTGTCCCATTTTCCCTCTGTGTGTCTCAGATGATTTTTGCTTTCTTAGAAAGAGCTCCAAATTAGAACTGCCCTTGGAAATCATGGCACAGAAACAAGGAAGGGGCGGGATGCGTAACGGGCTCCACAGTTCACAAAAACAGCAAATGTGTATCTGCAGCCTGGTCCCCCTGGGAGGCTAAAGCATTTGCCAATGCTCTTATATGCTCTTGTCATGCTGCCCAAGCCATGGGTTTATCCATCAACCTGGAGAGGCAAAGAGCTGAAACTGCAAAATACTGCAGTTAAAAAGGAAATTCCCACAGGTACCTGAACAAATCGGGAAGAAAAGACACCTCTAACCCAAAAAAGAAAAGGAAGAGAACCAGACACACGTCAGATTCTTTAGCAGGCAGTCTCTTTCTAATCGGAATTGGTATTGCTGGGGGTCCCGGATCTAGAACAGTGTTTCTCAACCTTGGCAACTTGAAGACGTGTGGACTTCAACTCCCAGAGTTCCCCAGCCAGCATGGCTGGCTGGGGAACTCTGGGAGTTGAAGTCCACACGTCTTCAAGTTGCCAGGGTTGAGAAACACTGCTCTAGAGGTTTTCAACAGGTGACCTTAGCTTCAGGGAAGGGCAGCTGTACCTCAGGCAGAACGATGCTCCAAAGGGGTGGATAAAAAGACAGGAAGGCCCCTCTTTTGAGTGATGGGAACAGCAAAATGGCTGTGCTAACCCGCTTACCCCAAATCGTGTGCTGGGTCTTCTCACTTGGGTAACCTGAGAGCCTTGGGTGGAGGCTGCCTGGATGCCTTAAGGGCCCCTTGGACGTGGCCATTGGCGACGCTGGTTTCTGCTACAAAAGAGAGCCGAACGTGCCTTTCAAGAGGAATCCTCTGCCATCCCCAAACTTCAGGAGAACCAGATATGAAATCCCTTTATGGCTGAAATCTTGCTGAATAGAGAGATACCTGTCTGGCCCTAGACCTTGGATGATCAGGCGATGAGCTAAGCTGAGCCCTGTAGGAGGCACGGAATGACAAGGGTCACCGTGATAAGGCAGAGGCTGGGAGTGGTGGCTTAATCATTAGAGAGCGGTGCCCGGCTGTGGTGGTGGCGGCGGCGGCGGCAGAGGCGCCGCGCAGAGAGAAGGATCCTCATCTTTTGGGCGGCTCTATGGGAGCGGGCTGCCGCGTTGCGCACGACTGTCCAGCACTGCCTTTACTTGCAACAATGCTCGAGGGAGTTACGAGGGCTGCACACGGAAGCCTGTTTCCTGCTCATTATACACAGGGCACAGTTCTCGCAGCAGATTTCAGCCCTTCCTGGGGGATGTTCTGGGGTCTCTCCCGAGGGAGAGAAGACCTTTTGCTTGGAGAGCTGACCGAAAGCGCCAGGCCTTCTTGGCTGATGTAGTCAACCACGACTTAGTATGCTGCAAGTCTCCTGTGCAGCAGGATGGCAAGAACTCCCCTGGCAGGGCTGTGGGGAGAGCAGCAGGAAAGACCTTCCCATTTCCATTGTTGTTGTCAGAAAAGAGAAAGAAGACATTAGGTGAGCAGGGCCTCCTTTAGGAAAAGTCCCCGGGGGAAAAAAGGTCTCCCTGGAATTCATTTATGCTGGTGGTTGCAGCCAATTAGGAAAGGCCATTGAAGGGTGCGCGTCTAAGTAAAGGGTAACGGCGTGCTTCCTGCTGCTTTCCCACTATTCAGAGGGACCAGACAAGGATGTCCACTCTCACCCTTGCTTTTTGAGGTCTGCGTGGAGCCCGCGGCTTGCGCTCTTAGTGGTTGTTTTGACGGTGTTTCTGGCCGCTGGAGTTAATGGGGGTTTTATTCTGTAAGCCGCCCGGAGTCACTGTGTGTGAGTTGGGCAGCCACATAAATTTGTTAAATCAATCAATCAATCAATCAATCAATCAATCAATCAATCAATCAGTAAATATTACACTACATAGGAAGATCTACCGAGTAGCACATAATCCAGTTAAACACAAACTGGCTTTATTTGCAGATGATATTCTTTTGTTTATTTCTAAACCTCACTCCACTATTCCAGTGTTGATGCAAATGATAGAAGCCTTTAGTAAAATAGCAGGATGCTCTATTAACTGGTCCAAATTGGAACTGATGCCAGTAGGTGAAAATTTGGTTACCCATCCATTTCAGGAATATCAGTTCTGTATTTGTACCGAATCCATTAAATATTTAGGTGTGTGTATACCAAAAGATATAACTCAATTAGTAACGTGTAATATAAATAAAATATAGATAGAGGTTTCTTCAGATATTGATAGATGGGAGTTATTAATCCTCATCCTTTGGGGGAAGGTGAATGCTCTCAAAATGAATATTATTCCCAAATTAATTTATATTCTGAGAGGAATTCCAGTTCATATATCTGGAAAATATTTTCAGAAAATAAATTCTTTGTTTAGGAAAAAATTTGGGGTTCTTCGATTTTGAGAATAAACCGTGCAGAAAATGCAATTACCAATGAATGAGGGAGGATTTGGTTTTCTGAATCTGGAGCTATATCATCATGCTTACCTATTGTCAAGTATTAAATACTGGAAGCCAACAACTGGTGTTAATTCCCCAATTTGGGCAACTTTGGAATATACATATATAGCACCCTTGGCTGGATGGACAGCATTAGGATCTAAATATACCAGAACTCCAGTATCTCTGGAACCTACAACGTCAGAAAGCTATGGAATAATAAAAAATAAAAAAAGATCCGACCTCTTTTCTCATGCCAAACTGACTTTATGGGGAAATCCAACTTCAAAAACTGGGAAAAAGGTGGTGTTATATAAAAATTGGATGCAAGCAGGGATACTGACTTTGGACCAACTTATAGACGATAAAGATGGATTTTTAACATACTCTGTGTTAAGAGATAAATATCAACTATCAGATGTAACCCAATGGCAATATGTACAGTTGCAACATCTGTTAATATCATTTTTGGACCAGCAGCATTTTCAGCTTCTGAGATACCTGAAATACTAGTTTAACTTGTTAAATCCTTTAAAACTAAAAAAACCTACTATTCGTTTTTATAGATATTTGTTATCAATAAATCATAAATAATATATAATAAATAATATATATAATAAATAATATAATATAAAAATAATATATAATAAATAATAAATGCAGATGTTAGGAAATGAGTGGAATAAAGAATAAGAGGTTCCTATATTGCCTAGAAATTGGGAGAGAGTCTTAACTTCTATAGCAGGAATGTCAGTGGACCTTAAACTACAACTTATACAACAAAAAATAATATTTAGAATTTATTGGACTCCATTGCATTTGTATAGAAAAGCCTTTTGTTGAAGATGTAATAAGGATAATGCTTCTTTAAAACACATGTTTTTACAATGTCCTATACTTACTAAGTTTGGGGAGAAAGTAGTGGACTATATAACTATGACTGTACAACAAAAGCTAAACTTTTCAGAGGATAATCTTCTTTTGAACTATATACCTAGTACGTGGAATTTGACATCTGGGCAACGTAAATGGATTCTCCGTGCCCTTCCTATGGCCAAAAGACTGATACTGCAGCATTGGAAAGATAACTGGATGGCCCAGTTCACTGAGCGGATTGAAGACCTGATTACATTTTCCACCTGTGAGCGGATTGTCCAGAGACGGAGCCTTTGCGTGGACAAGCAGAATGAAATATGGGGCTCATTTATACAAAATACAGCAGGTTAAAAAGAATGATAGTTATATAACTGCATTAGAAATTAATATATACACACTTGAATAACATTTACTAGATAAGTATGTATAGAAATGTAACTGTTAATTGTTATAACGATACTTTTTTTCTTTTTCCTGTCATATTTGTTCACTTTTTTAAAGCCCCTTTTATGCGTTGTTCTATTTCTTTGAGAATGTATGTATTTGCATTATAATTATCGCTGTGTTTTGTTTCTTTTCTTTTCTTTTCTTTTCCTGTTATTAGCTTAAAAGCAATGCAAAAAATGAAGCGCACGCTTTGCACCTGCCCCGAGCTCTGCAGCCCAGTCCCGTTGCTAGGAGCAGACATGCCTTCAGAGCCTGTGAGGTTGCCTGGGCGGAGAGTGCAAATTCTTTGGCTGGAGAGAAGCCTCGGGGGTGGCGGGAGGGCCTGGCGCGCTCAGGGGCTGTGGCTGTGCCTCCGATGCATTCACGTGGCCAGGCCTAGAGCAACGCCTGCGAGAAGGGCCGGAGTCTGTCTTTGGGGAGGAAGAATCTGGACGCGATGACCACCCAGAACAGGGGGGCTCTGACCCTTCTTTTGCTGCCCGTTCTCTACTTCAAATGCCCACTCCCCCCCCCCATTTACCCCTGGAGGTCTCTTTCACACCTTGATGGGTATCAGGCAGACCTCAAAGCAGCTGAAAGGGAGGGGAGATAACCAGGGGCTCCCAGGCAGGGTGCACTAACCACACAAGCTGCTCTGGAAGGTAAGCTGGCAGAGACATGTGCTGGGCACCCTGGCAGGGTTTGCACACTGTCCTGAGCAAACTTGAGTTTATGGGATAAACCACAGTTGGCTGACTTTTTCAACACAAGAAGTCACACGTCATGGTTTGCAAGCCACCGTGATCGAGTTCACATCACGCACGATAAAGCAGAGCCAAAGGAATCGTGGGCAGCCTTAGCGCATCGTGCAAACCCAGTCGTGGAGCGCTTAGATTACTGATTCCGAAGGAGGGAAATGGACCGCGTTCACACGTGCTGCTCGAGTTGCCTTGGAGCTTCAAGGCCCCTAACCTGGGCAGGGAGCAGAAATTTACGGCGAGCCTGGGAATTTTGATGGCTTTCACCTGCTCTAAATTAGTGCCAGGCCGAAACATTTTCTTCCATGTTTTTCTCAACATTTTCACTCAGTTCAGTTTAGTGAAAGGATTTACTTCAGAAATTCCCACAGATAAATTGTGGGTCTCTTCTTCCTTGTTAGGGTTAAAATCTCATGTCCAAAAAGTTTTTGCCCACCGTGGATGCAACTGATGGACGCGGTATTTGTGCTGTGATTACAGCACGGGTACGTAAATCCACAGAGGTAACTGCCGATAATTCTTGACCCATTTGGTGGGGAAAAAGGGGTGAAACAGCCAAAATAAGTGGATGTGATTGACTGGTGCATGACACTCACTGGTGAGCGAAAAGGAGTAAGAGTCAAATGGGGCATTCTTGCACTATTTAGCAATGAGGTGAGCAAGATGCGTATATGCGCACATGGTAGCCTGTTCCGTGTCCCGTAATCTGACTTCTCAGATTTATCGAGGGAAGATGTTGGAAGGTTGGGGGGAGGGAAAGATTCCTCCTGCAAAGCCTTCTCCGATAGCAGCGCTGCTAGACAATCGCTGGAGAATTCCGCCTCCTCTGCAGCACCTGGAAAGGCTGTCCGCCTCATGCCATTAGCCGTCAGTTGGGCTCCTAGACCTTTCTGGAAAAGGGGAGGGCAGTTACGGCTTCCCTGCTCCGTCTTTGCATGGCAAGTAAGCCGCATCACCCGCATTCTGAAAGGCCTGGGCAACGGTGGCTCCCCCCCGCCCCCCCCCCCAAGATGAGTCCGGGTCCCCTTGTTGAACTGCAGAGGAGCAGGCGGAAGAGCAGCGTTCAGAGGCCGGCCCGGTGTCTCTCGGGAGCAGCTAGCCCTGCCTTGCCTGTGACCGTCTCCTTCCGAATCCCAGGTTGGAACCCCACGGAGAGCAGCTGTCCTGGACATCTGCGGGAGGCTGAGCTGCCATGCGACTCCTTTCAGGTAACTGCCCTCTGTTTTTTTCTGCTCTGGGTTTACCTGAAGTGCCTTGAGTCTCCGCTTGAATGGGGAGGAGCGGCCGGCCATTTCCCAGCAGCCCAGCTGCGGGTGGCCCGACAAAGGAGTCCTCCCATCGGAGGACCAGCCGGAGGGGGAGAGAGCGTCTTTCAGCTGCCAAGGAGGACTATCAACATTTTCATTGATGGACCAGCAGAGGCAGTTTTAGTGAACTGGACCAATTGCTGTTTGACCTTATGGTAGTTTTGCCACAGTCCCGGGGTACAGTCGGAAAGCCTGCACTCACGCCACCCTCTGAACCACAAACCAGCCAAATGACATTTTACCCTCTGGGTGGTTAGTTTATGGCTCAGTGAGTTGGGTAAACCCTCAGAATTGGGACACTTAAGTAAGCTGTACCCTAATTAATCATAGATAAAGATGTCATATGCACACAATCACTGAGTAAAAAGGGAAACCCAAAACAGTCTTTTTCCTTCTTGTGGGCAAGGGCAGCATGGAGGATGCACCCAGTTACAAAGCCCTGGTTGACCTGTCTTCTACTGAGCCTTGGTCCTTTTTATAAGTAGGTGCACACACCTGCCCAGCAAGCCCTGGGCTTCAGCGACCCATCGTTTGGGACCCAGAGGTTCCTTAGCAATAAAGGAGATGCTGGTAGTTGGACCAATGCTGGTTTCCTGTTGTTGTTTTAATTATAAATATCTCCATGATCACATTCAGCCCTCTGATGCCTCCGCAAGGTCCTTGAGTTTATGGCTTGGAATGTTGTGTGGACTCAGCCCATTATGTATGTTCAGTTCATTGAACTGTGGCTCAACAAATCATGTCTGAGCCAATTCTGTGTCACATCTAATCTGGTTCTTGATCTCCAGAAATTCTGGGGCCTGAGATCAGATTAGCTCTACTGTCAGAGGGAACTGAGGGAAACCTGAGATACCAAGATCTTGGGTGGTAGATAGTACCAGTTGAAGGAAGAGCCACATCATCTTGTAAGGAGGAGTCTCTCTGGGCAATTCTGAGGTTGACTTGGGTCTTCTCCAGGCCCTAGACAGCTGGCTGGAGGCAGCCTAAAGTTGCAGACTTCAAGGAGCTGGGGAAATAGCATTTCCTTTTGTTTCTTACAAAGAAAGAGAAGGATAAAACCTTACTTTTCTTGGTCAACTTGTTTCAGCCATTTGTTTATGTCTTTCTTGTGGCACATCCTACAAACTGGGTTGCCAAGAACAATTTCTGTGAACAGGCCCTGGGGGAGCAGGGGAGGGAAGGGTGGCTGCAGAGTCCCTTTGGACAGAGATGGACACAGGTGCAGAGAGGCTGTAGGGATACGGATTGGCTCAGACTTGGAAAAAGTGGGGTATGGCCATTTAAAAACATTCAGACCAGAAACTGGTTGAAACATGATGAATAAGGTGATCCTAACTTAAAGCATCAGTCAGATTCCCCTAGGATTCAAACCAGCTTTGGGTCACAAAAATAACCTTTTGAGGCACAGGATGAAACGGACTAGGAGGATTAGAGTTTTAAGCTGCATGGCATCATCTGCCCTGATAGGCGAAATAATGGCCGTTTTCCACGGCACCATTTCCACTCCCCTCAACCCCTCTGGGGTGCTCTGAAGCTGGCCACACGGCTGGATTTGATCAGATGGCCTTCCCTACTGAGGCTGAATCTGAGCTCTTTCCAGACGAGCAACAGGAACGTCCAGAAACCCAGTCTGGGGGGGCTCTCGGGTCCAGTGCGGATAAAAGCAAGGAAAATCAAGCTGGCCACTTTTTTAAAAAACAGGGATTGTGCACTGACCACCGGGCAGCAGGCAAGCATGGCCAGTTTCATGCTTCTGGGAATCATCGGACATAGGGGGCCAGGCCTTATGCGTGGGGTTCCAACCCTCTGCCGGGAGTGGGCTTCACAGACCTTCCCACTTCCCGTCCGTGATTCTTTCCGGCACGTTCACTTCGGGAGCTATCCTGGTCCTGACACTCAGCAGTGGGGCAGGAAAGCTGTCAGCTCAAGGGAAGGTGGGCTGAATATACCATTCTGATTAGAAGTCCCCTTGCTTGTTATTTCCTCTGTTCTGATGGCCTGACCCAGATCTTTTATTGCCCTTTCTTGCTTGACTCTGAAAGTTTGCAATCAAAGGTCGCGTTTCTTTCTGGTTGCAGAAGGCTTTCATCCTCCATCTTTCTTTGGCTACCATGGCAGTTTGTTGGAAAACCACCGGAATAATTTCCTCTTTGGAAGGCTGTCCCCGCGCCCCCCCGCCCCCTGCTTTGCTATCCCTTTTGGGAGCTCCTCAGGATTCCTCATCTGCCATAAGCGAAGCATACTGAATCTGCGCTTTACACTGATCTTCTATCCATGTTGTGACTGTATGCGACTGCTTGTCCTCCAGGTCGGATCTGGCTGGCACACCTATGCTTTTAATTCTTCTAAATTTAACCTGCCTATCTGACTGCAATTATGTAAGGTCTGTTCCACAATCTGCACCTGGGAGGGCCCTGCCAGAAAAAGCGCACTTTCTGAACTTTACTTTCTACTTTGCAACTGATGTGGTTCCAGTGCTGTGCCTCCAGTTACGTCCAATATAGGATTTCCATTTATGCTGCCTGAAGCAGGTGTTGGCAATAAATGAGGAATTCTTGTCATGACATTCTCTTAGCCTGTCTGATGCATTTGCCCAGTCCAAATCATGCCGTAATTCCCACTTCCCCCATTCCTCTGCTTCTGCATTCTTATCACTCATCACAATGCCCTTTTTTGATATCGCATTTAGCATATTGCAGTTGACCACAGAATTCCTTAATGTCTTCCTCCATTATGTCCATGCAGACACTTGTATAACACTGACGTTTACTGGATTTCCACTAATGTGAGTAGAGATGATCCTGTAATTTAGTTTGAAATAATCAAACACCTGTTTAGCATATTCTTTTTTGAATATCATTGCCACTTCATTCCTTTGTATGGTCTCATGTCCTGAATAGTATATCATGTAATGATGATATGAAGTGACCCATTCCAGTCCACCAATAATTAAGGCTTTTTCCTAGTTCCTTCTAAATTGGGGATCTCATCATCTGGCCTACAAAGTTCTCTACGCATTTTGCCATTCTCCAGTTTTTTTGGCCAGACGGCAGAAGCGGCTTGCCGTTCCCGTCTTCTGGGTTTGATTCTGGATTCCTTCCAGCTTCCTTAAGCCTGCCTTCCCTCCTGACTGTTGTGGGTCACTCTTAGCTTTGCTCATCCCCTCCGGCCTTTTGGACAAGGGGCCTCTAGGAAAAGCTCCTGCCAGCATCCCTCTCTGGGTCCATCCCACCATCTTAAGGGGGTCGCCCCTGAGAGAACTCGACATTGCAGATACAAATTCCATTCCTTTTTCCTGGTTATGCCCATTTTCTAATCTGTTTCACAACCGGGCCTTGGTTTAATTCCATAACCTGTTTTTGTCAGTGTCACAATGCAGATTAAAAAACATTCTCTGGCTTGGTTGTCTCAGTTACAGAAGTAGCACAGTCTTTCTCTGGCAGCCTCTTACAAGTTAGCTGACGTACTGGTGCACCTCTCACATATGGAGGACATGGCAGGGACAGAGCCGGTGGTGGCTCAAGGGCCTGCCACAAAAACTGTCGCGGAGAAGTTGAACTGCATGGCCCGAGTTCTGAGGGGAAGCCACAGAGTTCGCTTGCGCGGCCACGAGATGCCCCTGACTGGGAAAGACAGAAGAGGGTCCGAGGTAAGGCAAGCCCTCATCCCACCCACCGGAAATGCCCACCAGCTTCTGAGTCCTGCTCCATTCCCGGCTCCCTTGCCGAAGAAGGGTGGCAAGTAGATAACAGGGTTTAAGAAGGGTTTTCTCCTAGGCGTGGCACGAAGCCGTGCGCTGCCCCTCCAAGGGAAGAAGAAAGTGAGAATGACGAGAGAAAGAAATAGGGAAGAAGAAAAGGGGGGAAAAGGAAAAAAAGGGCATTTGGAACTCACCTTTATTCTTGGGGAGGGGGCGGAGAATAAAAACAAACACAGCGATGGAGATGTTTCCATTCTCTGCTAAAGAACCAGCAGCTGCCTTTGCATAATTGCTTTAATCTTGGGGGACGGGTTGTGTGTGGAGGTTAACGTGTTGTGCAAATCCAGAAATTAGGTTGATTGTGTTATGCAAACCCAGAAGGCAGGTTAAGTCAGTTAATTGGATGAGGTAGCTTAAATAATTCAGTAACCGGCATCCCTCACCAAGTTGCCTCTTCTAGGGAATTTGACTGGAAAGAATAGCTGACCGCAAACTGAACGAGTCAGCGGCGCAACGTGGCTGCAAAGAAGACAAACGCAGCGAGGCTGCACGAGAGAAGTCCAGCTTCCACCCGGCCTCTCTAAGCTGTCCCAGGTTGAGGTGCTCTCCTGGGGCCTGCAGGCAGTGAGGGTCCAGGTGGGGGAAGACAGATTCAGTCTCAACTGGAGCAAGACAAAATGGCTTCAAGTTCAAAAGCCCATGGAAACCAGGGATGTTCCATCTGTGGTTCTGGCCTCCACTGGGCTGAAGTGGTTCACAACCTGGAGCCTCCTGGAGCTCCTGTGGCTGGGAGGGCCTTTGCACAGCTCCCTCTGATGCGCCATTACTGGATCTGGACGCCCTGCCCTGCTCACTGTCGTCATGCCTTTGTCACCTCATGAGTGGACCCTTCAGCTGGTCCAGAACACAGTGGCTTGAATACTTCAGGGCACCTCTTGCTTCACCCAAATAACACCACTACTTCAAGAGTGGCACTGGTTGCCCTTGGCTGTTTGCCAGTTTGCTTCTGGGTGCAGTTCAAGGTGCTGATGGCCACCTTTCAAGTCCTTCAAGGCTCAGGACCTGGATATCTCTGATTATATTCTCCCCATGGTTTCAGTAGGACATCGGAGGGAGGGCACCCTTTGAGCCCATTCTTGAAGGAACGTAACCGTCAGAGACCAGGAGGGCATGCCTCTTCCACTGCTGCCCTCCTTTGGAACAGGGCTCCACCCGAGCTCCAGTCAACGCCAACATGCTGGCGTTTGCAGGCACTGCTAAGACCTGGCCTTCTCAGAAGGCCTGTGGGGTTCATTAGAATGGGGGTGGGTGATGGCTTTTATTGCGAGTGACATTCCTCAACAACCTAGATGTGGAGTTAATATTACTACTTGTTTTGGATTATATGTTTAATCATTTATTGTTGAAGCTTTCTTGTTTGCCATACTGGAGTGTCTGCCTGTTTGAGTCTTTTACCACTGAAGCAGCTTAGAAGCGTAAGTAAGTAAACAAGTCCACTTTGCTCTGAGTTGGTTTGGGGCGGGGGCTTTGAGGAGGGCTCGGTCAAAGTGCAGCAGGTTCAGGGATGAGCAGGGAGGACGTCCGGGGCAGGAACAAGGTCCTCGGAGGCCAAAGCGATGGAATTTGAAGTCGAGTCAGACAGGGGACCCTCAAGCGCCCGAAAGGATGTCCCGTGCAACTCTTGTTCCGGGCGGCAGGAGAGGGAATCAGGGATTGAAGTCCCGGGGAGGCAGATTCCCACTGAACTTGGAAAAAACTCCCTAATGCTAAGAGCACTGTGACAATGACCGCAGCGACCCAAAGGGGTGTGGGCTGCGGAACCTCTGCCTGGATTGCCGTCACTGAGATGCTTGCCCTGAGCGATGCCGGAAGAGGCCCTTTGGAGGGCCGGTCCTCGGAGCAGAACTGGAAGCTTTCCATGGATCAGGCTCTGGCACAATTGAGCTGGAGGCTTTTCAGCTGAGCTTCAGGGTGATCGGCTCTTGGGTACCACAAAGGAGTGGAAAAGGGGGCATCTCTCCCTCTGCCAGTGCCAATGCTGCAAGGCTGGCAGAAGATCCCTGGGCTGCCAGGGGATGGCAAGAGTCATGTCTCGCTCTGTGAGACAGAAGAGCTGTTTCAGGGGAGGGATGGAAAACTGCCAGGGAATGGGAAGTAGCCGCCCCCCACCCTACGCCCTGGGTCCAGTTTCCCTCCCTGCTGGCAGGCTGATATCAGAAATGCACCCCATGTGTGGATTAGGCCCTGCCATGGTCTGTTTGCTGGCAGAGGAGGCAGTTTTCCTGGGGAGAAGAAGCGGGAGGGAAGGCCCCCCCCCCCGATAATGGGAGAGAAATCATGGTCCACTTTGCCTGCTCCCATGGGAGGAGAAGCAGGAGGAGAGAAGAGGAGAATCAGGGCTCCCCCCCCACTTTTCTTCCCATGGGGGGCAGAAGGAGCAGGAGAGACGTAAGTGGAGGAAATGGCTATTCTGGTGTCGGTTCCCGGTCCCAGCCGTCACTCTGCGGGGTCAGAGAGCCGACTGCCTAAGATGAGAACATGGACCTCCTCCTGCCAGGAACTGTCCCAGAGGAGGCTTTGCCCAGCCCACCTCCTGCTTGCTATGAGGACTCAACCCCTATCCCACCCTGCTGCCAAAGCAGAAGAGGGGCAGGCAGCCCAGCTTCACACTGGCAGACCTTCTGCCCACTGCCACCCCGAAGGAGAGCCCTTCCATGGCTGAATCCTGCCCTGTTGTCTTTGGCCTGCTGGGTGCCCGGAAGCAGGGCCTTGGCATCCTTTCCTTTGTGTGGGTGTCTCTCCACACAACCAGATGATGCAATCCACCAGTCCTTGAGTTGGCATAAAAGTACATTTGCAGACATTTGACTTCTCTAAGTCTGTCCTGCCTCAGCAAGGGAGCCAATAAGTGGTGCTGCCCTGCAGTTCTAATGCAGGACATGTGGAAGGACATGTTGGGCACTCCTTCCCTCCCAGGGAGCATCACCTGACCAATCTCTCTGCTTAGCATATGGCATGGTGGACTGGGCAGTGGTTCAGCCCCCTGCCAAGTTGTCCAACCAACAGATCCAAGGTGTGGAGTGCTGGGCTGCTCCCTCCCACTGCATCGCCCATCCCTCTCTTGACCACAACGTGACCCTTGGGCTAAGAGGTGGGGGGGGGGATAAATTGGCTCCGTCCCCAGCTGGGGTTGCAAGGAAAGGGTGGGGCAGGTGCTGGGCGGCCTTGGGCAGCAGCTCCACAAAAAAGACCTCGGAGTAGGCAAAGAGGTGTTGCAACAGGCAAGGTGGGCATCCATGCCCCCATCAAGGTCATAAAATGGGGAAAAGTGCAGGCCGGGAACCCCGCATGGGCAGAAGCAGAGGAGTTCTGTCATGCCCCCAGTGAGGGCAAAGCCAGCCACCCAGCTGGCAGAAGCATCTCTCTCTCAGTTCAAACTGATGCCTGGAGCAGCAGGACGAAGGGTTTTCCATGCTGCAGTGCGAGGGATGAGATTTCTGTGCGCGAGCCGGCTGGAAGTGACGCCGGCTTCGGAAACCTCTTTCCAGCTGGGGTGCCACAGAGCATGGTCAAAAGAGTTGAGACGGTGGTTGCGACAGTGCGTTCAAAGTGCGTCTGTTAAAAGGAAGGCTAAAAAGAAACGCTCTGCCCAGGTGGAGCCTCAATTGCACTATTTTTGTACTTTGGCCACAGCGATGGCACGCTCCTTCTCTCTCTGTCATGCCCACCACTGTCCCTGTTTGTCCTCCTAGCTGTTGGGAACGCAAATACCAATCATCTTCCTGCACTGGTGGGGGGGGGCTGGGGGCTGGCTCTGAGGACGCCTGGTTTCCATTCGTAGACCTTCCGCACGTCTCCCTGCAATGGGCCCGTTGCTCATGCTGGAAGGGCTGGAAACTGGCAGGACTCTGGTCAGGGCCACTTTGTTCAGCTTGCACAAGTGACAGCTGGGAGGCAGAGAGAAACTCTGAGGCCACCCAAAATGCTTCTTTGCTTTGGGAAAGAGGACCCTGATAGTGCTGCGGCCTAAATCTCTTCCACAAGGCAAATCCACGTGGCCTTCCACAGGCCTCTTCCCCCACGGTGTCAACACCGCTTCAGTCTCAGTCCAAGGGTACCTTGGATAGATTTCTCCCTTGGGGACCTGAGAAGCAGAAAGCATGCTGGGAGTGTGTGTGTGTGTGTGTGTGTGTGTGTGTGTGTGTAAATAAATAAATAAATAAATAAATAAGGAGTTTGGTGTGTCACGCATGGCCTGTTAGCCCTTACTCATTGTTTGTGGGAGGTGCAATAAATAAACAAATTTGTGCCTGCCAAATGCCACGCGGCACATTGAAGAAACCACATTCATCGCTGAGTGGGCGATGCCACCCTCATGTGCCCCATCCCAGACTCTGCAGCTGGGTTTCCCAAGTGGCCTTTCCCTACTTTTGCCAGCGCGAGCCCGCAGGGCGAATTCTCCTCTGAGCTTTCCTTCAATCTAGGCAAGGTCTCACTGAACAACCCTGCTGGTGTGTCCTGCCCTTCCTGTCACGGATCGCTGCCCTCCATGGCCATTTTCTTCAGGTGCCTCCCCAGTGTCCTGCGAGAGGCATTTCGTGGCTTCCTTCTACATCTCTGCTACACAGTGCTCTTGGAGCACCAAGTCAGCTGTTCTCATCCTCATGTGCAGCCAAGGTACTAATGGATGGGGCAAGCAAAAGCTCATCTGAGAGCAGTGAAACAGTGGTCCCCTCCCCTCCCCTCCCCTCCCCTCCCCTCCCCTCCCCTCCCCCTCCCCTCCTTTTGGGTGAACATGACAAGCATTCTGTCAGTTGCCCCCCTCTAACCCAAGTGACAGGAAGAACAGTGAAATTGTCCTATTTTCCCCATCCCCTACCGCTACTAGTCCACCAATGGCTATGATGAAAAGGACAGTAAGTTCAAAGGTGGCAAGATGAGAGGGAATCAGTGCAGGGGCCAAAAGGTTTACATGTCCTCAAAGGAAAGCAGCTGGTTCCTGGCCTGTATGGGAGATGTCAGGAAGCAGAAGAGCCCATCGGTCAATCAGAGGCTGTGGCAGCCACTATCTGGGTGGGATACATAGAATCATGGATCAGTTGGGTTGGAGGGAAGACCTCTAGTCTAGCCCCATCCCCTCAGGTGGGAATCCTCAGACCACCCCAGACCAGCAGCTGCCCAGCCTTTGCTTGGAAGCTCCAGAGATGGGGACCCCATGACTCAGGAGGAAGGTGGCTGTTCCAGCGCATCACAGCTTTCAGGGTCAGGAAATTCCTTCTGATGTCGAGTTTGGATCTCCGTCTGGAATGCTTCCACCTGATGATTCTTGTCCTCCCCTTAGGTACTATGGAGAATAAACCCATGCTTGCTTCCAAAAGCCTCTTCACTACCAAGATACACTCAGGCCATTGTTAATAACTGGACTTTCCTTCAGGACCTTCTCCACCCTCCTAGCCGTATGCAGTGAAGGTCCCCTCAGGAGCAGGAGCCCTTTAATAAAGAGTGAAAAACACCCCACTTTGCTAAGAAAATGGCTAGTTTCCTTTTACATGATTTTCTTTGCCCTGAAAAGCTGCAAACAAAGCAGAAAATAAGAAGAGAACTGGTGAGATGGGAAAACGGTGGTGAAGAACATTTCCGTTGCTGAGTTCCGTGTTATGTCATTTTTCTGCTGAAACACGAGAGACCTGCCTGAACCAAAGCTGGCAATGCTTCTTTACACCCCGGTGCTGGCAAGAGAGAGTCGCCAGGCAGGCTCTTCCTGAAGCAGAGGGCACCCTCCTGGCCTACTGGGAATAAATTCTGTTGCAGCTCCTGGACTGGATGATTTTTGTGGTATAATTAAAAAGACTATTTCTCCAACGTGAAGCAAGTGATGCTGTGAAAGAGGAGGGCAAAAACGTTTGCCCACAGAGGTCGCCCTCTCGGGAGTCGGGACTGATGATGGCATTATGGGATGCTTCCTTTCCCCAAGGAAGGCTGCCGTGCTCAGGGCTTGGGGCTCATCCTCACAGCCCACTATTCACGGCACAAAAATGTTTCACTAACAGTTTTAGAGGACGTTCCCTTATCCACTCATCCCCAGTCCACTGTGGAGGCACCCCAAAATCATAGCTGGCCGTTTCAATTTTAAAGTACAGCAGTGCACCATACAGCAGTCTTCCGATGCGAGTCTTGCCGTGCACATGGTCTGTGATGCCTCGGTGATGCTGATGAGGGCATGGTGCCCACATTGGCATGGTACCCAGATTTTTTTGGCTGCTTCAGGCTGCCGCAGGCGCACCTCTCCCTCCAGGCACTGGCACTGCCTTCTGTAGCCATTTTGGCACAGGCTACTGGAGATATCAGAAACTTGGTCCAGGACATGCATTTACTCATATACTGCCTGATCAAATATTGCATAAACTCCTTAGATACATCAGTTTAGCACTTTTCTGAAAAAGCACTAGATCAGTTTTCAGATATGTGTTTACCAATCATTAGTTCGCACTAGACCTGTCTTTTAAAGAAAGGGCCAGCCGATTCAAACCCGGAAGAGAGCCGTGTTCTGCTGGCTGTCTGGGTCTGTTTCTGTCCCAAATGAGTGTGCCACAAGTGTTTTGCTTCTTTGGCTGACAAGGGCTTTTGTGGGGCCGTGCTTTCTCTTGGACTTATTACTTTTGGGACTGATGATACTATTTTGTGCACCCCAACACCATTTTACGTAATGCCTTGTCTGTGGGTTGCTTGCACACTGATGATCGTGGTCATCCTCAGCCAGTGCTGTCGTTCTTTCGCAGTGCATGTTGCTACCCCTCCCACACGCTCCCATGGCTGATTCATAGGCTGCATGCATGTGGGCTGGAGTGAGAGCGAGTCTCCTGATGATCTCTGCAAGCCTCTGCCATACCTGTGGCCTGATTTCTGAGCATGTGTCTAGCTGAAAGAATGCTACACTCAACTCTAAGAAAACAAGGCCACGTACGCAGCACGGGAGTACAGGATGATGGGAAAGAGATCCTGGAGGACTCCCTCATGCTCCTATCTGTGTCCCTCTGCTGTGCCGGGCTAGTTGTAGACGTGGGCTTAGTGCTCTTCCAGAAGAGCTCGGCAGACTGTATCGGTTTAAACAAGCAGACCCAGCACTTGTTCAGAAAAGCACCAGACGTGTGTAGAAACAGTCCAACGGACACATCGGGAGCATGGAGAACTCTGCGCTGGTGCCTATCAGCGAAGCAACCTGAAAGGTGGCTGAGGTCTCTGTCCCTGGCAGCCACTCTCATTTGCCAAAACTTGCCCCACACTTGTTAAGGACAGTGATTTATGACTGATTTTTCTCCTAGCTGGCGATGCTGAGTGGGAAGGGAAATGTAGCCGGAGAATCTGCCCTTTACTCCCAGTAAATTGTCCCATATAAAACTTTGAGGACAGCATCAGTCACAGCCTTGTCACTGGGGCAGCAGAAATGATGCCAATGCACTTTTCTGCCAAATGTGTGGAGGAACACACTAGGGATGTCCACAGGTGTGGTCAAAAAAGCCTCTAAGATGGTGACTGTGATGGTGCAATGGAAGTTCTGCCCATTTTTTACGCAGACCCCACTGATGACCAAGGAGCAGACTTTTTGTCTCTTTGTCTTGGTTGAGAGGCGAGAAAGAATAGCAGGAAGGGTTTGGGACTCATACATATTGGTGCTTTGCAAATTATTTATGCATTCTACTTTTATACATGTTCAGACGAAGACAGACTCGTGGTGGTTTATAAAACAAACAACAAAAACATCCATAATAGTAGGACATTATGGTAAATAGTAAAACAACCGTAACTAATTGGAGATACAGTAATAAAAGGATAAAGAGGTATAATAAAAATAATAAAACAAATCATAGCAAAACAACATACATAACGTCAACAGTTAAATCAACAACCAATTCAAAATAAAAGGAGTTGGTCTAAAAATACCTACGTCCTAAGACATACACAGGTTTATAGCTCAAAACCAGCACTTTAAATGGCACCTAGAAATGTATATGTGGAGCCCAAAGAGCAGGGCTAATGTGCTTCTGGTAACGCCTGTGGGTAACCGTAGAGGGCTGCTGCATTTGCGCCAACTGCAGTTTCTCTTGGTCTTCAAAGCCAGCCCCGTGTAGGATGAACTGATAAGTGCTGGGAGCAGCAGTGATTGTTGTGAGATCCTCCCAACAAAAGTGGAAATCTGCACCTCCATTCTCTTCAGCAAACAGGAGCTTTCTGAAAAGGCAAGAGAGGGGCAGTTGCCAAGCATCCTGTTCTGCAGAGGTCAGCCCTAGCTGGGCAACCAACAGATGTGCAAGATGTGTTTAGCTCAGGGAGCAGCATGTGGTGGAAGAAAGGAGACAAAGGTATAGTGTGTTGCCTCATTAGAGATGCTCAAATTATGCAAAAGTTTGCTCCTGTAATTACTTAAGAGCCAGCTCCCCAATTAGCATAGATGCACAATGAAACAAAACATTTGCTGGCAAATGTACGGCATTCTTTCTTTCTTTTAGCTGCAGAACCATGGATTGCTTGTGTAAACTGTTGGACTGCATGGGCTTTGCGAGTCAAACAACCAACCTGAAATTTAAATTACGGATTTTGCAACCAGCAAACACGGTGATGGTCACCAATGTAGATGGCTCTGAAAGATGATTGACAAATTCATGGAGGATCTAGAGAGCAATGACCACTAGTTTTGATGGTTGTTTACTTCTTGTCATTGTCAATTAGTTTTTTTGTTCCCCACGAAGCTGACATAAAGCTTACATTTTATCCCCTCAACAACAACCCCGTGAGGCAGATTGGACTGAGAGAGAGTGGCTGACACCAAGTCTCCCAGTGAACTTCCATGGCTGAGGGTCCCCAGTCCTAGTCCAACATCTGAGCTACTCCATCACACCGGCTTCAGTATTCTCTTCAGAATCACAGGGGACACTTCTTGAATAACAGCTATGAGGACCACCATGGAAGAGGGTGATCATCCTTCTGCCCATACTTGTAAGCTTCCTAGTGGCATCTGATGGACCACTGCATGGCACAAAAGTCAGGACTTGGCCTGATCCAGCCTCAGGGCTGTTCTACATTCTTATGATAAGATGCCAAGAGGGTGGCATTGCTGAGGTTCTTCTGACTTGCTTCAGTTGCAAAAGACACTTGTGAGCAAGGGTTGCCTTTATCAATGACTCTCAGTCAGAACGGTCCACAGGGAACTCCTTTTTCTGCTCCTGGAGCACTCTGTCCAGCCAGGTGGGACCACAGCATAGCTGCCTTGCTTCATCATGCTTCCAGCCATGCTGTTCTGATGCTACCGAACTGTGTGGGTGAGAGAAACGAGCGGTGTGGGTTCAGCCAGCCGGCCTTCAGGAGTGCTTCCTGACTAATCTTTCTCTGGAGCTGTTGTCCTTCTTCTCCGGAACTGCCGCTGGTTAGTCACTCATTTTTTACAGAGGGTATATAGGACGTCATCAACACTGTCACTCTCTGCTGCTCCCCCCCCCCGTCTTCTCTTGCTTTTGTTTCTCTTTAGAGGACCGGAGAGGGGGAGGCGCTTCCAAGCGGGAGCAGGAGCCTGCCTGGCGTGAGCAGACAAAGGGCGAGGGCACTCCAAGGCCAGAGAGGCAGAGAGGGGGTGGGAGGGAGGGGGATGCTGGGCTGAGGGGAACCGGGAGGACACTGGCGAATCAGCCTGGGGAGAGGTAGAACAGGGCTTGGACCATCAGGAAGAAGTGGGGCAGGGTGCACTCAAAAACACACAGGATGTGTTCACCTAGCGTGCTTAATCTGGTTACCTAATATTTCCTGGAAATCTGTATAATACATAAACTTACAAAGCAGGATACAGAATATCTAACCATGGTTAACATAAACCAAGTGTAGCATGTTGAGCAAATACATTCCCTAGACCCACCTCTTACCTGGATATTTCAAGCATGCTGTGTGAACCCAGCAGTGATAATTTTATTCGTTAGAAGAGGGGAGACCAGGCCACATCCTAGAATCCTAGAATCTTAGAGTTGGAAGAGGACATTGAGACCATCAAGTCCAGCTCTCTGCTCAAGCCAGATACCCGGGCTAAAGCCTGGCACCTGATGGCGCACTAGCCCCCTCTCCCCTTGAGCGCATCCAACGAAGGGCAGGAGGGCACTGCCTTTGGGTGATTTGCTTCCGCTGCCCAACTGCTCTTACTTCTCAGGAAGCTTCTTTCTAACATTCAGCTGGCATCTGATTTCCTGTAACTGAAGACCATGGTGCTGTCCCTGCACTTTGGACTTAGAAAGAGCAATATGGGTCTTGACTTTCTTCTGGCGGTGTTAAGCTAGACGGAATAGATGGCCTATGAACGTGGATTAAATAAATAGGTAAATGAAAGCATTGTTTGAAAAGTGCTAGTCCATCCCCCCTCAGTCTCAAGGTTAAGCATTACTGGTCCTTCAAAACTCTGCTTACAGTATTTAGGTTCTTGCCCCTCTTCCTCATTGCCCTTTCCAGTCTAGATTATGTGGATCCAGTCATGAGATGGAAACAGCACTAACCATTCCAGGGGTTGACATGTTGGGACCTAGAGAGTGGGACACCCTCCCCCCTTCCATGCTCCCATTCAAATTTTCAGTGGCTTTTGATACCAGCAACCATGGCATCCTGTTGGACCACCTATGGGAGGTGAGGTTGCAGACACACTGTTTTGCAGTGGTTTGGGGATGATACTTAATGGTATATCACAGGCCCAACTCACAATGGGTCAGAAGCCACGAGGGTCTGGATGGGCAGAAACAAGCTCAGACTGAATCTCAGCAAGACGGCAGTAACTGTTATTCCAGAAACGTCCTGGCTCTGAGTTGGTCCTAGTGATGGTTTTGGATAAGATTGCTCTCTTCCCTGAAGAAGCAGGTTCACAGCTTGGAGTGGGGGTCTCCTTGGACTCACAGCTCCTGCTGGAACAGGTCCTTCCCCCGGCTGGGCTAGTGTGCCAGTTGCAGCCCTAACTGGACCAGAGTGCCTTAGCAACAGGGACTCTTATCTATCACCACAAGGTTAGATTACTGCGATGAGCTCTACACGGAACTGTCTTTGGAGTCAACTGAAAAGTTGCAATCAGTACAAGATGCAGCAGCCAGGTTGCCAGCTATACAAGTATTACAGCTGTCCTCTGGGTAGGGCACTGCACTGGTTGCTTCTAAGCCCAAATCAGAGTTACGATTTTGGCCATAAAGCCATAGGTGGCTTGGCTTCAGGCACTTACAGACTGTCTCTTCCCAGATGAATCTGCCTGTCCTTGTGTACCTGCAGGGAAGAGATGCTGTAGGTCCAGTCCTTCCAAGAATTCAGGGGGACGTGGGCCTGAAAGCCAGCTGCCTCTGTTGTGGCTCCCATGTTCTGGGCCTGTCCAGAGATGTAGCTGGGACCCTCCATGTCAGCTTTCTGCAAGGAAGTCAGGGCTGTGCTCTTTGAATGGCACATGGAGCTAAGTGGTTCACCGTTACATGACTGAGCAACCACCTGCATTTAAAGCATACTGTTTTACTGATCTTTTCAAAATATCCCATGTCAGCAGTTAAGATTCATGCTGCATTGAGCAGAAGAAAAGTATTGTGGTAAACAAACAAACAAATCACGAAACAGATAATTGAACCCACTTCAGGTTCTCTGAATCCTTCTTAAAGCGTAATATCCAGTGCTGGCTACAGTACATGAGGTGAGGTCTGACCAAGCAGATATAGTGGAACAACTCTAGGCATTCCCACCCATCTTGAGATTGCTTTCCCATTAACTTTTTGTGCCATGGAATCATCTTTATTATTGCTTTGAGTTTTCTTTAAACGCAGTCATTTTTTGTCCGAGGTATATGTTTAACCACACGCAGTCAAACACTCTCTGAAGAAGAAAACTGCAAGCAAGCCAAGTCAAGGACTTCCTGGAAGGACTACCCTTGGTAGAATTTAATCTCAGCACAGGCCAAATAATCAACACCCTCCTCACCAGGACTTCGTGCCTCTTTGAAAGATCTGCAGTTTGCTTTTGGAAGGCATCGTCCACATCTTCTCCTTGGCTGGGCAGGTGATAATAGACACCAGCAGTAGAATTGCTTTCATTTGCTCCTCGCTGGTTACTCTCTCTAGCATTGCTAATTCCATTCACTTGGATTGTCTCATCTGGAATGGATATTTATACAGTGCAGCTTCTTCTCCCTTTTGATTTTTCTGCTCCTTCTGAGGAAATTGAAGCTTGTTTCTATAGCTTGAGCTATGCCTACTACGAGCACCAGGAGTAATGATTAGAACATAGATATTACAAAAACCTGGCAGATTTGAGAGATTGTTGCAGGGTTGAACATTGTTTTATCCTCCAAAAGTTGTTGAATTATAATTCCCAGCAGCTCTAGGCAAGTATAATCGACAGCAAAGGATGCTAACAATTGTAGTCCAGCAACATCTGGAGGGCCACACTGCTTCCTCTGTAGAATACCGCTTTTCTTCCAATTATCATGAAATATGGTTATTTCTAGACAGACGTCCTGCAGAAAATCTATGTAGTTGTTATGAGTCAACACCAACTTGATGGTATGCAATCATCAATCAGTTTGGTCAGAAGGATTGCAGCTAGGATGGAGGAGGGACCACATGTATTCTGTATAAGCCAAGAAAGCCATAACACCAGCTGAGCTAGATAAAGAGATAGAATATAGAAATATCTGGGGAACAAATCTAGGCTCCAGAGATAATTAATTCTGGAAACATGTTATGTCATCACACAGAGGAGAGATGCCTAAATATCCTAGAAGATGATATGTTGGAACAGTTTGTCAATAGCTCCCAGGGGCTAGAACAAGATATTAGGGTTATTTAATTAACTGGAAATATAGAAGACATTTCTGTAAAATGAAGGGGATTGGGAAAAAGGAATTTGAAAGGAGAGGGTAAAATCTTTTCTGAATCCTTAAGAGGGACCTAGAATCATAATATCAGAAGTGCTGAGAAAGGTATTCTCTCTCTCTCTCTCTCACACACACACACGCACGTGTCTATCTATCTGAGTTATATCCTGCCCTTTCTCTGTAAGTTGCAGACTAGCATTTGTTAGAGCAGCCATGAAGTCCTTGGAAAAGATATTCAAATGCTGTGATGTGTCTATAACTACAAGGATCAGAATCATGCAAACCATGATATACCCTGTGATACTCTATGAAAGTTGGACTTCGAAGAAGCAGGATAGGAAGAGTATTGATACTTTTGAACTTTGGTGTTAGAGAAGACTCCTGAGAATACCATGGTCAGCCAAGAAAACAAACCAATGGATCATCAAACAAATCAACCCTGTCAGCCTTACCAGGTAGACCAAACAGGAAACATGACCAGATGAGCTAATTCTATTTTAGTGTAAGATTACATTAACAGAATCTTGCAAGTCGGAAACAACTTCTCTCCCCTTGTCCCCTTTACAGCCAAGAAACTAGGGAGGATCTCTTCTTGCCCCATCCACATCCCTGCTGCAGGCTAAGCTGCCTTTTATCTGACTATTCCCTTGGCTGCGTCTCGATGCCCTGTCTCCCAAGATCATTCCCACTTACCATTACCCAGAGTTGTCACTTAAGGCACAAATGACCAGGCTCAAATTATCCTACTTCAGACATACAGTATTATGCAAAGAACTAGCTCTCTGGAGAAGACTAATGCTGGGAAAGGTGGAAGGAAAGAGAAGAGGACAACCAGCAGTGAGGTGAATAGACTCAGTTACAGTAGCAATGAGTGCACAGTTGAAGGAGCTGAAAGACCAGGCTGAGGACAGATCATCATGCAGGAACCACCTATGTGGTTGCTAAGAGTCAAAAACAACTTGATGGCACATAATCAATCAATCAATCAATCAATCAATCAATCAATCAATCAATTTTTCCATAATTTTCACCTTCTCAAGGTGGCATACATTGAACTGCTTCTCTTTTTTTTTTTCTCATGCCAGGCTGAGTGAGAGGGAATGCTCAGAGTCACTCACAGTGAGGCTTATGGAAGAGACTCAGCAGTATTTCCCTAACAGTGATTTGGTAGGCTTGGTTAAGCTTAGTCTGTGAAGACTCTCAGACACAGAATGCAGGATGGCTAGGTGAGAATCGTTATGGCATACTATGATGAAGCCCCCTTATTCCAATTTATTCTGATGTTTCTTTTTTTCACCCTTTCCATGATTTGACCAACTTTTTGCCTTGTGCTTTTTCGGGACTGAAGCTGGATGACTCTAGGGTGTTGGCATAACTGGCATCTCTGTCCTGTCCTGAGAAATTCTGGCTTTCAACTCTCATATGCCCTGAATTTCCATAGCTCAGGGTGGGTGTAAACTTGGTTCCCCCCCATTTCTAATCTAGACTATACCCCGCTACATTACACCCCACTGGCTCTTCTACACATTATACCCCACTGGCTCTCTCTAAAATAATAATAATAATAATAAAGTTCCCTTCAGAAGTTTTGCCCAAATGTGGAGAAGAAAAAAGAACATACATTTGCAGAAAGAAAATGCAAATTGACAACAAAGGTTGTAGGGAAAAAAGTTACTCCACTAATAACATTAAGCAACAATTGCAATAAAAAGTAGGAAGCTGGCTACGGAAGTAGCTGCACAGCTGGGTGATGACAAGGGAAATCAGTGGACCCGAAAATGCAGAGCAGAGCTAGCCTTTGCCTCAAGTGATATTTTCAGTGATGGAGTCTGAAAGCTGAGGAAAAATGCTGCATTCATACCCACCCATCACGCTTAATGTAGCTTAAGCAACATCATGCAAAGTTAAAAAGTAGTAACAAATAATAAACCAAAGAAATTGGCATGAAGCATGGGGAAAAAAATTACAGCTATACTTTTCCGTCCTTGCAAACCATTCTTACTTCCACCATAAGCATTTTTTTAAAATCTGCTTTAATATATGGAAATATATAAATACAAATAAAAAATAGCAAGAAAAAAAAATAAAACAAGGAAGAACAAACAGAAAAAGTCCAAAGTGTTATGATCAGATAGGTAGAAAACAGCTAGTTTTTAAAACCTTGACTATAAGGAGCATTAAACCTTTTCCATACAGAGAAATCTGGCCAGTTTTTCCATTATGTCAATAAATAGCCAGTTCATAAGCAGAGAAAGAACCCATGTCATGATTTTAAGCAGCGGTGTCCACAGGCTGTGGTCAAAAAAGTCAAGATGGCACCAACACGCCTAAAAAACAGGTGGAGGTTTGATTGCACCACCACAGCTCCACCTGTTTTTCAGGTGTGTTAGTGCCATCTTGACTTTTTTGACCACACCCTGCGGACACCCCTGATTTTAAGTCTGGGGTGGTGCTCTCTTTCAGTCATAACAATAACCTGTGCTACACCTTACACTCAACAAATCCAAGTCCTTTGTATCTTGACAAATTGTCAGTACATAATTCAACATCACATTAATATTTTTATCCATCATTCTTCACTTCAAAGCCACATTAACAAATATACAAATATTAAACTAAAATGGGACAAGGGTGGGACAAGCCCCTGTCCTATTGGTGCAGCACTTGGGCTGCTCTGTTCCTCTTGAGCCTCTTCCCTCTTCCTCTTGTATTGACCCTGCAGTGGGATTCTCATGCTTTCTGTCTATAGGGCAAAGTCGTCTCAACGTGTTTCTTTCCTCCTGGTCATTCTCTTTTGTGTGCAACCCACATTGATTCAACACCCATTTATTCTTGACCCTTGATTTTCTTGTTTACCACACACACACCTTCATTACCTCATTTCCACCACATACAACTTCCTTTCAGGTAACCCCAACCCTGACGTATCCAACTCTTATGTCCATAGCAGCATCTGTGGTGAGGGAGGATGTCCCAAAAGCCAAGGTGGCAGCCGTGACTCTGCCATCAAAGCCTCACCCTTTATAATGTGTATCGCATTTTTAAATGTATTTGAGTTATTTCTATGCTGTCACGAAGAAGACTCTTTCTGGCTTACACATGCAATGCACCTAATGAGTGTGGGGCTTTGATTGTGTGGTGGTGGGTGCCATCTTGACCTCCCTGGGGCAGCTTCCATATGAGAGGGTGGACCAGTGTGGAGACCCAGAGAGGATGCTAAAAGGCTGAAAAGGAAAAGGGGCATGTAAGAAGATGGAACCCAAGAAGAAACAAGGCTGTGACCAGAAATGTAGGAGGCGCAGAGTGTACTAAGGCTTGTGAGAAATGCCCAGAAAAAAAAATAATGAAAAGCTTTTTTGGAAACATCAGAAAGAAACGAAACAGCAAGGGACTGCTGGTCTGTTGCAAGTAGAAAGTGAACGGGTAATACCAAAAGGGCAGCCCGTCTTGCATGTTACGCCCGCGTTCGCCCAGAAGGGAAGAGAAGCCCTAGCTGGCCACGGCTGTGCCACTGGTGGGAGCAGGAAGCTGCAGCTCAGGATGGCCCAGGAGAGGGTAGAAAAAAAGGCCTCAGCTGATTTTAGGGAATGCAGGTGAATTCAAGTCAGACTATATCGTAGGGTTTTGAGCTAGTGGAGGTGATCATAGCACCGCTGTGATCTTTAAGAATCATCTCAGAAGACCGGAGGAGCCCACGTATCCCTTTCTTCCATAAAAGGATAAAGGAGGCTTGATGTCTACTCTGATGAAGGTTCTCAAGCAGATAATTAAACAGCACATTTGTGAGCATTTGGAAAGGGATGCAACAATTAACAAGAGCTAACGTGGGTTGTTGCCAACATGTCATATCATCCACTTTTTTGATTGGATTTGGACAATAGTGTACCTTGACCTCAGCAAAGCACTGAGCAAACCTCTCGTGATGTCCTCATTCATAACATGGTAAAATATGGGCTAGATGGTGCAGCTGTCAGATGGATTCACAACTGGCTGAATGGCTGTACCCGTGCAGTCCTCATAAGTGGCTCCACGTCAGCTTGGAAGGAAGGTCTGGTGGAGCACCGCAGGACTCCACCCTGCACCCAGCGCGGTTCAACATTTTTACTGAGGGCCTGGGTGAAAGGGTGGAGGGGAAGATTACCGGATTTCAAGATGACGCAAAACTAGGAGGAATGGCTGACCCTTCAGAGAAGAGCGAGAAGGTTCAAAAAGACCCAGGCAAGCTTCAGCGGTGGTCCACAGCAAGCAGAATGAAATTTAACAGGGAGAAATGTGAAGTCCTGCATCAGGAGGGGAAAATGAGGCACAAGTGTTGGCTGGGGCGACCTGGCTTGGCACTGGGACACAGGAAAGGATTTCAGTATTCTAGTATATCAAAAAATTGAACATGAGCTAGCAGTGTGAGGCAGCTGCTAAAAAGGCAACTGCTATTTTGGGATGCATTAATAGGAACAGAGCATCCAGATAACAAGACGGAACTGTTCCACCCTACTCTGCCTGGCCAGACCTTGTTTGGAGTGCTATTTATTTATTTATTTATTTATTTATTTATTTATTTATCAAATTTATATGGCCGCCCATCTCACACGAAGTAACTCTGGGCGGTGTACAGCAATTAAAATAAAACAATAAATATATAAAAACAATTATTAAAAATCAATCATTATTAAAAATACAGCCATCGGGTACAGGAGAGAGTAAATTGAACACAATGGGAGAGCCATCCTAAAATATCCCCGGTCCCCTGGGGCCCCCAGGCCTGATGAGAAAGCCAGGTCCTGAGGGACTTACGGGACACTAACAAGGATGGAGCTGACCGCACTTTGGGGGGGGGGGAATGTTCCGTGAGGCGGGTGCCACGGCAGAGGAGGCCCACCTCCCGGGACCCACCCAGTGTAAGTCCTAGCAGGCGGGACCCGCGGCGTGCCCTCTCTGCCGGACCTGATGGGACGGGCAGATGCAGTTGTGGAGAGGCGGTCCCTCAGGTACCCCGGCCCCAGGCCGTGAAGGGCTTGAAAGGCTGAAACCAGCACCTTGAACTGGACCCAGAAGCAAACCGGCAGCCAACGCAGCTCGCGGAGCAGAGGTGTGACGTGTGCTGTTCCGGAAGCACACGTCACTGCCCGCATCACTGCATTCTGTACCGGCTGCAGCTTCTGGGTATTCTTCAAGGACAGCCCCACGTAGAGCGCATTACAGCAATCCGATCTAGAGGAGACTAGGGGTGAGTCACTCTGGGCAGAGCCTCCTGGTCCAGGAACTGGCACACAAGTGAAGCTGTGAAAGGCCCTTGTAGCCACCACTGCCGCCCGCTCCTTGAGCAGGAGTCAGGAGCCCAGGAGGACCCCCAGATTGCACACTGGGTTCGTCTGGGTCAGCGCCACCCCATCCAGCACCAAAGACGGCATAGTCCTAGAACTGGCAGGTCCCCAAACCCAAAGCCACTCAGTCTTGCCGGGGTTCAGCTGAAGCCTGTTGCTCCCCATCCAGACCCCCACAGCCCCCAGGCACCGGGTTAACACGTTCCTGGCATCACTTAATTCGCCAGGGGCAGAGATGTATAGTTGGGCCTCTGTGGCAGAGCGTGCCCCAGCTTTGGATTTAAGTCTTCCCTTGAAAGGGGGACAGACTGTAGGCTACCTCATGACGTGGTCTGTTCCCATTCACTGAAGATGTTCAAAAGAGGCTGGATAGCCACCCCCTGAAATGTTCTAGCGGTTCTTGTACCAAGGAGGGGGTTGGACTCGATAGCCCCTCAGATCCCTCCAACTTTCTGATTCTGTGATATTGTGTGCACTTCTGGTGGCCACACTTTGAAAAGGAGACCATAGAGCCCGAAAATCCAAATGATCGAGAAGCTGGAGCAACTTCTCATGAGAAGGGGTCACGCCACTTGACCCGTTTGCTCTGGGGAAAAGGATTAAAGAAGAGGGCGTGAGTCTTCTGGGCAGCTCGATTTCACGCTGGAACGTGCCTGCCATTGTGGACGAGCACGCTGGAGAATGCCGCTGTGCTTCAGTTCTGCTGATGGCTTTCCAAGGAGCATTTGGAGGGCTGCTGGACCCGGTGGGCACCGTCCTTCTTGGTTCTCCTTCCACTCTCAGGGAAATCCCTGTGGCTTCCCTGTGGATCTTTGTTTCAAGGGCTCCCTCAGGGACTGGCACAAGGCTGATCCGCCAGAAGGGAAGCCCAGAATCCTGCCAAGCAGCTCCAACCTGGAACACTTCCTCTCCGCCAACTCTCCGTTTGGGTCCCTGGCCTATTATTAGTCTTGTCCTGCCCCTCCCTTTTTATGAAGGGCTTCTGTTGCTATGGAGATGCCAGAGTCAATTCAATTCAATTCAATTCAAACCTTTATTGGCATTACAAACATTAAAATACAAGGAATTAGCATATCATAAGGATGACAGCAGGAAAACAATACTCAAAGAAGAGTTTGGTTACATTTCCTTTTGAACACTTCCTCCAGGAACTTAGCGACAATTTGGGTAATCTCAGGTATAGCATCACAAAGCAAATACCGGCAGGATGATGCGGGATCCACGTCATTCAGAGGGTATTTGCCCTGCAAAGGTCTTAGAAGCAAATCATGCCGAAGAGACACAAATAAATAACAATCAAAAATGATATGATAGATTGTATCTGGGCTGCCACAAAGTCAGAGCCTGTCATGGATGGGATTGCGTTTATACCTTCCAAGGAGCACCTTAGAAGGAAAAGCATTCACTAGCCGAGAAAAAGGCCCTTCACTGGGAAGGTAACACAAGATAGTTGAAATAATGTGCCATCTTGCCCAATTGATTTTCTAGACCAAGCATGGCAGGGGAGCATACACGAGGTTGGGCTGGTCTGAATTTGTTGTATTCTAAGTCCAAAAGTCTCTGTTTAATAGTGCTAAATACAAAGCTTTCATCTGAAAGGTGTAGGTCCTCAATTGCAATCCCAATCAGCTTAAGCTTGGATATAATGAGTCACGACCACAGCGAGATGTATTTGTCTCTTTTGAGATATAATAGCAGACTTCGAGGAGCTGCTCTATATAAGATTCTGAGCCAATATTTAATTGTTAAGATCCAGGCTTTAGTTTCGATTAAACTTTGACCCGTTTCTAGGCAGATTATGGGATAAGGGACGCAATTAGGAGCCCCTAAGAGCTGCCTCAGAAAGGAAGCCTGTATACCTTCCACTTTAGTGTTGAAAGCTCTCAACCAAAGAGGGATACCATAAAGTATTTGAGAGAGAGATTTGGCTTTAAATATCCTAATTGCTGCTGGTACAAATTGATTGCCTCTTGTAAAATAGAACCATTTGATCTGGGCGGCGGAACAATTGGCTAAGTGAATTGACTTATTACGATAAGTTACCCAAGAAAGATCATAGCTAAAAGTAATGCCAAGGTATTTAAAAGTTTTGTCTTGTTCAATTTCTATACTGCCCATAGACCATCTCGCCAGATGCCATCTTTTAGCAAATATCATTACCTTTGATTTGGAAAAATTGATAGTAAGTGAGTTACTTTGACAATAATTATAAAATGCCTCCAAATATCTTCGTAAGCCCACCCTCGAGCAGGAAAGAACTGTGGTATCATCGGCGTAAAGTAACAAAGGAGTAGGAAGACCGCCAAGAATGGGGGGGTGACCATTAACTGAACTAAGGGAGTGGGCCAAATCATTCAAGAAAAGATTAAAAAGGTGAGGAGCAAGGACACAGCCCTGCTTAACTCCCTTCTGCGTGGGTATTCTCTCTGTTAAATGACCCTTAGTTGAATATTTAACTTGACAAGAGGTGTCTGTATGCAGTTTCTTTAGTAGGAACAGCAACCTCAGGTCTATTCCTTGTTTCTTCAGTTTAGACCATAGTACATCCCTCGGAATTGAGTCAAAAGCGCTTTTAAGATCTATAAATGCTACAAAAAGCTTTTTCTTTCCTAAATTCAGGTATTTTTCAATTAGGAAGTTCAGTGTGAGACAGTGGTCAATCGCAGAATTTCCTTTGCAGAAGCCTATCTGTTCAGGCCCGATTACATCATTTGTATACATCCAATCTAGTAGGTGGCGTTCAAGATGTTTAGCGTAAAGCTTGCCTAAAATAGATAAAAGGCTGATTGGACGAAAATTACTGGGCTGGTCAAACCCACCTTTCTTGTAAATTGGAATTATTATTGAATTGAGCCAAGTGTTTGGAATTTTGCCGTAATGATCAATGAGCGTAAATAAGGAAGCCAACGGCTGGGCCCACCAATCAACATGTTTTTTAAGTAGTTCAGCTGGGAGCCCGTCCGGGCCAGGCGATTTCCCCATTTTTAGATCAGCAATTAATTCAATGATTTCATCTGTGTTCACCGGAGGCCACAGTGGTAAATCTAAGGCAGTGGAATCATCTTCCTCATTGTAGGGAGCTACAGGGGAGTCATACAATGTTGAGAAGTGTGCCACCCATTGCTGAGATGTAATAGCAGGGGTGGCAAAAGAGGAGTTATCACTGGAATTGCTCAAAGTAAGTTTCCAGAAAGATTTACTGTCCTTACATTTGATAGCCCTATACAATTGGTCCCATTTACCCTGAAAAAATATATTTTTTTTCTTAATGATAAGTTCTTGGAAGCTTTCCTTATGATTTAAGAATTCATTATATTTACTAAAGTCCCCAGCCTGGCGTAATTCTTTAAATATGCATCTCAATTTCTTTTTCCGGATATGGCATTCCAGATCGAACCAAGTGGCAGATTTTGAGACAGCTACCTCAGCAGGTTTAGCTTTTAGACTACATTTGCTAATTAAGCAAGAGAAGATAGAAAGAGCATCTTCAACCGAAGTTGAGTTAGTTAAAGCCACTCGCAAGCTGATCATTGGTTCAGATCCAAGTAAAACATGGAAATCCTTTTCTAAAGCTGCAGACCATCTAATTCTTTTAAAGATATTATTGGAGGCATGACTATCATAAAACGATATGTGCGCAAGGTTTAATGAGTTACATTTTAAAACTATAGTCAAAGGCAGATGGTCACTTTCGATGTGAGATTCGATAGTAAAATAGGAAATATCGGGCAATAGGCTATATGAGCAGAGCATATAATCTATAACACTTTGACCCCTTGTGGAGCTAAAAGTGCATCCCTTTGAGTCGGGGAAGCAGCTTAAACCATTCAGGATTATCAAATTGTGCATTATGCAAAGGTCTAACATCTTCCTCCCTGCAGTATTAAAAGCTGCATCACTAGATGAGCGGGGTAAGCAGAGAATTGGCGGTAGAAGCTCTTTATCATCGAAGCCTAACTTTGAGAACCAGTCATAAATACTATTTCCAGTTCTAGTGTTAAAATCACCAGCCATAAAAAGTTGATCTGCAGGAAACTTTTTAGTTAAGAACAAAATGTAGTTAAAAAACTTGTCCCAATTGGCAATATAGTCACAACCTTCTGCAGCCTGGGGTAGACAAACATTAACAATAATAAGATTCATAGAAGGTAATACCAACCTAAGTGCTTGAGCTATAGGGGGACATGAATCTAACAATAAAATCTGTGCATCAAGATTAGCATTAACTAAAATTGCTAATCCAGCCCTGTGACGGCCCTTACTAAAAAGTTTATATGCTGGAAGAATAAAGTTTCTAAAACCATTTAAATTAAAAGGGTTTGCTGACCAAGTTTCCTGCAAAAGAAGACAATCAAAAGAGGTTAAAAAAATTTTAAAATCCATGTCATGCATTTTGTTTCTCTACCCCGCTATGTTCCAAGAGACCAAACTGAAGGAACCGGTGGGGTATAAGTACTTAGTCAATCCAGCTCAGTTATGTAATTCAGAGAATTAGAAGGATCATCGAATATGCAACCATTTTGGGGAATGGCCTTTGAGGTAGAATATACGGCTTCCATGGTTGTAAAGCTTGAGTCAGTCAATAACTCCTGGGGGTTAGTAGTAGTCAGGCTGGTCTTTAAGCCTTTAGGGATCATTGGGGTAGGCTTCGCATAAGGACTCAGTGGAAAAAGGATCATAGAGTCTTTGTTGTTCACTGCAGAGCAGGGAACCTCATCATCTCTTATGTTTTGTAGTCTGTTTTTTATTAAATCTAATCTTTCTAAAATCATGTGTTGGTCCGGAGTGGGTTGGGTTCCAAAAGAACAAAGAAGATCTTCTTCAACTGAGTTTTCCAAAATATTGTAGAGTGTGCTGCTCTGAGGTTGAGTCCACTGTTCACCGACGGGTTCTAAGGGCTGTTGGAATTCTTTTGCAGACCTATCTATCGTATCAATCACTGCCAGCTGAGGGAGCATTGACTCCTACTGCTCTAATTGGGGTTCTTCGTTGGCTGGCTTAGTTGCTGGCCTCTTAGGGAACAGGTCTTTGATTGTTGTATTAACAAAGACGCGTGTTGAGAAAATCCCTTTTGTCCAAAGGTGCTTTTGATATTTTTGGATTAGTAAGGGCAGTCTAACAGACTGGAATACTAACATGATTCTTTGTGCCCATGGAGTCTGATTAAGGAGTTCCACTGATTCCAAATCAATCGATTGAGGTCTAATGCGGAGAAGCACATGAAGATGGGATTTACCCTGAAATTTATTTTTCCAACTTGGAATTTTCCCTTTATAAGTGCACACTGTTAAACAAACTTTGGTTGGTTGTAATACCAAAGATTGGGTATAGTCTTCACGCTCTAGCAAAATCTCTAGTTTGCTGTTAATTCTCCGAGATGTTTCACTCTCCTGGCAATCAGGTGGAACTCGACATAATTGCTGAGCTCTTTGATTAAATGCCGGAGAAGAGACCTGGGGATCGTGATGTAATTGAGCAATTTTAGTATGGAGCTTCTTCATTTCAGTCATAAGACTGGAAAGATAAGTTTCAATTCCTTTTATGTTTGCAAAGATATGCTTCACTGTTTGAGCAATTAGAGCAATGTGAGACTGCTCAAAGGTGAGCACATCAAGCTCTTCCTTTTCTTCTGACTCTTTCCAACTTCCTTTTCCAGTTTTCTCTGACTCCAAAGCTCTGTTAGGGAAAAATGTATGCTGCTTCTTTAATTGCCCCTCCCCAGGACTGGCTTCGGCGTCTTCTTGCTTCTCCAACACCAACCCAGATACTTTTCCGCCCTCCAACTCCACAAACTCACAGCAATCAGCTGCACCACCAACAATAAAGTCCTCTGCTTCCTCGTTAGAGGTAAAAAAATCTTCTATCCTAGTTTGTTTGCCAGCTGGTAATAAAGTTGGCTCCTCAAAGCTCCTTGGACGCTTGCCAAGAGTCATCGTCCTTCCTCCACTTTTGCTTTTGCACTTGCTTTTCCCAAATCCCAATGAAATCCCTGTTGCTGTTAACTTGAGGGTTTTCCAGAGGTATATATTCTGGCCAATTACAGTCTTATAATTGAAACTGTATTGTAATCCACATTAAGATTTACTTTTGCCTTTTGGTAATAATAGCAGGATTTTTTCTTGGATTAAAAAGGAATCTACCTTAACTTCTCAGAAGTTTAGGGAACCTCTCCAGGCAGCTCCCCAGGTTTTATCACTGTGAGTTATAGCAGGCAACTCACTTCTGGAAGTTGAAAAGGTTGCTGGGTCTCTCCCTTATCTTCAGAAGGGCTTTCTCTCCAAGGAATCAAATGCCAGAGTCATGAATATGAAAAAGTCAGGCTTTGTAATGTTTGGAAACACTGCCCCGGTGGGGAGACTTTGGGGCAAAAATAGCAATGGGGAGAAACAAAGGTGAAAAGCCAGGTCAGGTAAGTGGGCATCACCATTATGCAAAGGTGGGTGCCTTCTGAGGAGTGCCAGGAGGGATCAAGAAGCTCTTTGTGGGGCTTCCTGTTGGTGGCCCAACTCTGCCCACCAGGCAAAGTGGCAGAGACTTTTGAAGCTGGTGCCTGGTTTGGGACTGTGGATGGTAATGGCCCAGTAACCCTTTGCTGTCTCCACTGGAACTCCTCCCACAGGCTGCTTTGCCTCTCAAGTGCCCCCAACACTACAGGGAGAATTCCCTCTTAGCTACTATGGTGGTTGAATTCAGGAGTCATGGCATTTCTAGGCAGATTCCTCCGATCCAGGTTACAATAACTTCTCAATAAGCCCATTTAAGGAATGGTGCAGCTCCATCTCGCTAGAAGATATAGATGGAATCCTATTCTACGCAATGATGCTGTCCCGCATCAGTGTAGCCTTGTAGCATACAGTATGTTGATACTGGCAAAACTCTGGAACGGATGACCAAGCAGTCAGTTCACGAGCACTTAGAAAAGAAGCATTTCTTGGCCGGAGCCAGCAATGGGGTTCTTGAGAACAAGTTTTGGCCAAGCAACCTGATCTCCTTCCTTGATCGAGGGACCAGTTTACTTGACCAGGTGAATGCCATGGACAGGGTGTCCCTTGAATTTACCAAAGCATTGGACAAAGTCTCCTAGTACAGAGGATGGCAAAGGGTGGGCCTCACTCTGCTACCTTTAGCTGGCTATAGCGCTGGCTGAACAATCATACCTAGCTCCACATTGTACATATAAAACTTGTATACATTGTACATATACACATTATACATATACAACTTGGCTGAGGGGGTTAGAAAACATGATTATCAGATTTGTAGGCAATACAAAGGTGGGGTACAGCAAACATCTTAGAGGACTATCAAGAATTCAGGAAGATTGACAAGGAAAGACAGCAAGATAAATTTCAGTGGGGGCAAATGCAAAGTTGTATGTTTGTTCTCCAGATATCTAAAAGACTGACATATAAAAAAGGCTGTGGACTCGTTGTCTGTCATCTCAGAGGGCAGGACCAGAGCCCAAAGGCTATAGATTCAGACTAGTTATTAGGAGGAATTTCCGAACAGTAAAGACTGTCAATGAGTGGAACAGGCTGTCTCATGAAATGGTATGTTCCCCTTCACTGGAGGTTTTCAAATGGAAGTGGGATGGTCATCTGTCCAAAATGCTTTAGAAGATCCTGCACCAAGAAGGGAAATGAACTAGATGGCTTCTGAGGTCACTTCCAAATCTACGATTCTATGAAAACTTTACTAGGAGTCAGAACGGTTCAACAATAGCACAGCCACAGGCTATCTTGGCCTCTCTCGCTGGAGGTGTTTCAACACAGGCTGGAGGGCCACCTGTCGTAGTAGATTCCTGCACAGGGCAAGGGGCTGGGGTACATTATCTTCTGGCTTCCTTCCAACTCTATGATCCTATCATATATCTCCCATTTCTTAAAGGCAGTTCTAGTTTTGGGGTGCCATTAAGAGCTAAGGCATCCAGCATTCATCACAACAGCTGTGGAAGTGGGCCCCAGAAAAACACGGAAGAGAGGCTGTTGTTTTTTCCAGCCAGAGCACTGCCACTGCCCCCTCTTCCCCCCAAAACAGAATTGCTATGATTTAGTAAACCTTGGCAACCTTGTGTGGGTCTTGTGTAAGATTTGCTGCTACCGGGGTTGCGTTTGGTGAGTGGGGCTGTTCTGCACTTGGCAGCCAAGAGCGTAATGACTCCACCATGGACTCTGGAGTAAGTGACCTCCAGTGGAGGGGGTCTCTGCACGGCAAAGAGCAGAGTCACCACCTCCAAGCCGGCAAGGCTGCAGTTGGAGCCCCTTCTGGCTCTTTTGAAGGGGATGCCACGGTTCTGTCTCGGCATCTGCCTGGTTGGTACCAGGGAGCGCGATGGGGTGACACAAAAGGTTGTCAGAAATCGGTCCCTAGATATTGTGACTGTGTCACTTGTCAGGGAAAGCAAACATATCAAGCCATAATTCTCATGTCAGATATGCAAATTGGCTCCACTTCAGCCTTTATATATGCCTGGTTTTTCAGGCCACGTGAATAATCTCATGCACTTTTTTCCACGCCTGTTGACTCGATGCAAATTAAGCGACGTGATTGCTTTGTGAAGAGGCTGCCTCCCTCTAAGCAGGATTTTTCCACTTTAGATTTTTAAATCCTGACCTCTCCATTTCCCAGAAAGAAGAGGCAATTAGGTAATTAACTCCCTTATTTAATTACTGACCCAGACCATCAGCGGTGATCTTCATAAAGGATCTTTTCTGGAAAACAAACGAGGTTGATTTCCCTCTGCTGGGCTCCTGTAGCCGACTGCTTCTCTTCCAGCCTGTGTCGCTGCGGCGTCCACTTCAGAACTGGGTCACACATAAGATTTCCCAGCATTTTTCACAAAAAAGAGCAACAGGCTGATTGAATTATAAACAAACTCCTGTGGGGAGGGACTCGCCGGCATTTGCACGAGGGCCAGGGAGAAGAAGAGAAGAGGAGAGGAGAGGAGAGGAGAGGAGAGGAGAGGAGAGGAGGTCTTCAGCTGGGGGCACCTTGGAGGCTCAGGGTCGGGGCACTCTCAGCCCCAAGCGCTTCCTCTCGGGACATCCCACAGGACTGACCGGCCCAAGTGCTCCGCGTGCCCCTCCTTGGAGGCTCCCTCCGACCCCTCTCCTCTGTCACCCTTTCAAGGCTCTGGCTGCAGCCAACAGCCCTGGTATTTCCTAAAACCCATTTGGGACCTAAAACCTTCGTTGATCTGAAGAGGGCCAGTTCATCAGGCGTCTGGGAGCACCTTTTCCGACTGCCAAATGTTGTTAAAGGGCAGGATTGCCTTTCCCGTGCTGGGCCGCATCCCCTTTGATTTCGTCTAAAAGGCTTTTTTCCGGCCGACTGGCCGCCAGGCGTTTCCCTTCTAAGGAAGACGTGCAGCGAATGCATCCTGTTCGCCCCCCCCCCCCCCCGTTTGCCCAAGGAGTTTACAGGATGCTTTCCCGGGAAGGAGGGAGAGCCAGGGGCCTGAGGGTCCTGCAAGCCCCAGCTGGGCAGCAGCCCCCCCCAGACAGAAGCCGGGGTCCGAAGCAGCCCCAGTGTGTGAAACGAGGGGCGGCCTCTTGTTGGGCTGACCCAGAGTGGAGGAATCGGTTGCCCTGCCATCTGCAGAGCGTCGGCTGCGTTTCTGCTCCATGAATTTCCTCCATCCCACCCAAGTAGATGGGGGGAGAGGGAGGGGGCAGAGACCTAGCAGCTGTGGCTCTTGAGCAGAGCAAACTTCTTCCGGCCTTTATGGGGTATTAAGGAAACGCTTTGGGTATTCAGTCTCTTTCGCAGAGGGGGAGAGGGCCAGTGCTAAGTTTCAGGTGTCCCCTGCCCCCTTCTTCCTGTGCCAGGGTGGGGCTCCCCCTTTACTAAGCTTGCCACGGGGTGCTTTTTATCTTTGCTCAAACCAAGCAGCGGCTGAGTCTTCCTTTTCCCCGAAGGTCTCTGGGCCCCCACCGGGAAGGGCCCGGTGACCTTCTGGAAGAAAGAATTCCGCCTGGTAAAATGCTGCCACAGCCCCCAACTGCTGGGGGTCTCCTTACCCCCCTGTAGCTTCCTCCCCCACCACCCAAGAACGAGCACCTCTTGGACAGAAGCCACGTTCTGCGGCCTCAGTAGGTGGCTATGACTGCAGAGAGGCCATTCTGTAAAGTCGTCTTCTTAATTGTCTAGTTTGTAGGGAAAAAAGGAAAGGCGGGTGGGGGGGAGGAGAAAAATATGTACACATGGCAGGACAAAACCCTGCATTTTTTAAAGTATAAGTTAAAGTAATATGTATTGCAAGTTCTTAAAAATGAGTGGCCTTTTACTGAACTGTGGGTTTAAATGTTAAAATCTGCATTGTTAAGACTGGAATTAATGTTTGGAGTGGGGGCCGTTTTGAATCGAGTTATATTTTTATCTGTTTTAATTTCTTATCTCCAAGTACACCTACATCACATTCCTGCCAGTGGGTATAAATGCAGGGTTGACAATGGGAAATGCAGGTTTGAATTCCAGCTCAGCCCGGGGGGTTGTAGAGTAGCTTTAATCAACAGAGCTCTGCTAATATCCGAGCTTTCTCCATTTGTGGAATGGAAATAAAAGGCCTCCCTTCCCAGCAAGCTGGAAGTTGGACAAGTTAGGAAACAGTGTTATATTCTGTTTATCTCTGCAGCAGCTGAGTTCCAAACCATGTTCCTCCAGAATTTCTGCTGGTACAAGCAAATATCTGCTTCTGTAGGTGTTTGAAAGTTTGTGCAATGCTTTCCAGCACTTAATTTTCCCCTATTTATATGTCTTCTCACACTAAAAACAACTCTGAGTGTACCCTGGAAAAAGAAGGTGTAAACGTGACAAAGAGCTCTCAGGAAGCAATGAAGTACAACACTGTTTTGCCAAGCAGACAGGCGAAAACTCGAAGCGGCTCCCTGTTCAGTGGACATTCAGGGACAAACCCAGTTAGCTGCTGGGCAACGTGCAGAGTGGCCCTTATACACAGTTGTGGCCATAAGGTGCTGGTAGTGTGGGGCCAAGCTAAGACCACCTGATCCTACATTCACCCTTTCCTCTCCTGCTTCTGCCAAGGAGCAGACACCTCAGCAAGGTAGCTTCGGGTCAGGAGCACCATTTCAATGGAGCTGAGGACCACGCTTGGCCTTTGAGGACCATGACAGGAGCTGGATAAGGACACAGGGTTGGGCTGGACAAAATTAAAACTGGTTTAATTTTGCATTTAATCAAAATGGAATTATTTAAAGACGGTGGATACGTTAATGTGCTTATTTTCCATTCAGATTATTTTGAATTGAATTGAATTTGGCCCATGCAAACATACAAGCCCACAGCCCCTTCGCCTTTTCTCCGGCAGACTGGCAGGAGCTGCCGAGGCTCTGGTGGGGAAACCGAGCCTCCGTTCGCAGGCCCCGTGCCGTGGACTCCGTTGGCAGCCTTGAGGCTGGCCTGAGACTCTGCAGCCTGCGCTCACCTTCGGCTGCAGACTCAGCCCAGGAACTGGCCCACTGCTTGGGCGGTGACATCCTGCCTCCTCATTCCCTCGCTCGGCTGCTCATGCGCAGCGACGCATCTGAGAGCTTTGCTGCCCCAGGGTCCGAATGCAGGTTGCTGGCTTCTGATGCCTCCACCGGCCGTCCTCTTGCTCTGTCTGTTTTAACAGCGGACTGCAGAAGCCGCAAGTCCATTTTTACTCAGCAGCAGCAGCAGCAGATGAGGGAAAACCAACTTTTTTCCTCTGATGAATTTCTCTGAAAAACATGCCCTCCAAAATTCTGATAAATGGATGTGGGGTGAGAGAATGTGCTCTTCCTTCCTTCCTTCCTTCCCCTTCCCCTTCTCTTCCTTCTTCTCTGAGTGCAGCTATTTTCCGAGGCAGGAAGTCTAGCTAGATGGTTCGGTGCTTTCACTGGACATGGCAAACCCTAACCTTCTCATTATCTTGCTGTTAGACACAACTTGCATGCTTCTGCCTTCCCCTTGACAGAAAGGCTGCAGGGGTCTGATCTCCCCTGCCCCCTCCTGCCTCCCCTTTCTGCGGCTCCCTAGAGCTGAGCGTCTGCACGTTCAGAGTAGAACCAGTGAAGGCATGGGGCTGCAACCCAAAATGTCCCTCTGGGCCAAGCTGTGCTGGTCTCCCTCACAGCAAGTAGCGCAACCTGCCACTGGGGAAGAGTCTGTCCCCTCTTCACATATCATTAGCTGCCCTGGCCAGGAACACCCAGGTCACCGTGATATCGTAATATTCCATCACTAGGACAAGGACCATCTTCGCCAAAGAGGTGGAGCCTCTGGCCCTCTCGCGTTGTCGCACTACAATTCCCAACATTCCAGTTATTGTTCAGCCCTGTTAGAAAGATAGTTGATTTGGGGGTTTGGGCTTAGCTTATCATCCAAACTGAGCCCATTTGGTTGGTTTATGGTCTGGTGTTTTGTGAGAATCCAGAAACTAGGTTAATTCAGAAACCAGCCTGCAAATCTTTGGCATTTATCAAAAAGAGCTGTTTTTTAGTTTGAGCAAGAATGAAAAGAAAAGAAAAACCAGATGAGTCACAGAGCAAAAGAGAAATAGAGTTGGAGAAAAATGAAAAATGGTTGGAAAAGAAGTTGCCTGTTTCACTCTGGCTGATGGATCAACGTAAACGAAGCTGAATCTCCTCGGATATTTTCTGCAGTGCGTCTGTTTGGGATGGATGGTTCATCTCACCTGCTTCGAAATGGGTCTGTCTGCCTGGTCCAGCTCTTTCCACTCCTTGAAAACTTTTCTTAATATGTAAGATGTGTATAAAACTTAAACGTTCCATTGAAAATCCCAGTGTCTGGTAGAACACAGAGCAGGTGTGTGTTTGTGCAATTGTTATGTTGTACTGCCATAGTTCTGGCTCCTGGGTGAAGGACTGTAATGGTGGCAGTTTTCCAAAACTAGGCCTGTTGCAGGCATTTGCCAAGTGGTGCAGTATAATATACTCTCTTTTTAGGACATGTTTGTGAGGCATCCCCGCATTTTGCAACTGCAGAAGGGGGGAAGATCTAGAAAACCCGATCTTTTGGAACAACCCAGAGCAGGGCAATTGTGGGCCCAGCAGCCCCCATGTTTGTTTGGGAATACGGTTTTCTGATCGCAAACGGGCCTAGTTTTGAACCATAATCCTTCTCTTTGTTTGATATAACAATAAGGTCTCCCTTGAATCAAGCTTGACTCTTGGTGATGTTGTGCACGCATCCATTTACTTGTCCAGCCAATGGTACGAAAGCAGCCTCCTTCTACTCCTTCTCGACTTCCTGGTCTAGCCCACAGCTCTGGGATTTTCTAGATGACCCCCTTCTAGGTACTTACCTGATTGGAGCTGTCACCTTCTGACCCCAGAAACATTGAGTTGGGTGCTGCCATTGGCCATCTGTCCTCTGCATTGGCCTTTGTTTGGATTTCTGCACTTGGTAGACGTTTATTAAGGATGGGAGATGGATGGAGAGGCTTTAAGATTTGCAAGTGCTGGTAGAAAGGTCATGGGTGACATATGGTCTGTTGCTAGGAATGAAGCAAAAAAGGCCGTGTGTATGAACTTTTGTCCCATCACTAGTGAGAGGTGGGCATGCAGGAGAAGCAACAAGGCTGAATGCAGTGAGGGTGGGATGCTTCAGAAGCGCAAGTGGTAGAAAGAGGAGAGAGAGAGAGTCGAACATAAAACAGGGAGTATTTTGAGAGGGTTTAGTCATCCTGAAGATACATGGATGTAATGGCAAAACAACTATCTGAAGGAAGAATGAGTGGATTGTGAGCAAGAGGAAGCCTGAGAAAGTTATGCTTGGATGGAGTGGACGAGACCCTCAGAAGGAGTGGCGAGAGGTATAAGGAACAGAGGCTGCCTGTGGGCACGTGGGAAGCAAGGACTGCTTGCAAGGAGAGAAAGGTGGGAGAGGTGCATATTAGCTTTAGCTATCTGTCCTTTCCTTTTTCTTACCTCAGGCCTTTAATTTCTTGGTTTTACTTATTGCCACATTTCTATACCACCCTAACTTCATACAACTCAAGGCTGTTTCATCATCGTAGCATAGCATCAAGTAACCTCAAGGGAGGCGGGGGCTCCCCTTACCTCAAGGGGCAGGAGGCCCCATAATGTGGGGGCTGCTGCTGAGAAAGTGGGCCTCTGACCCCCGGCGCAGGCCAACCCTGGCCAGGAGAGGGCTCTGCAAGGACACGGCTGGCAAGCCTGGTAGGCCTTTCAAGAGGAAAACCAGCATCTCCAATTGGGCCTGGAATCTCATGGACAACCAGCGCAGCACCCCAAGAGTGTGACACCGATAAGCCTCCCCGGCTGTTGGCGGTCAGGCTGCTGTGTTCTGCAGCAACAACAGTTTCCAGATTGTCTCTCGGGACGGCCCGGCGGGAAGCCCCAGGCAGTGGTTTCTCGGCCGGCAGATGAGGGCAGGGTCACTTTTGCAGGTGCCTCCCGGCCCAAAAAGGCACCCCAGCTGGAGCAGGGCAAAGGGCTGCTGGACAGGGCGTCTACCTGCCCCTCAAGCAGCGGCCATGAATCAAGGAGGCCCCGAGCTCTGCTTCAAGGACCTGCTCTTTCGGGAGAAGCAGCACCCATCCCAAACCATCTTGGGGATGAGATTGTGCCAGAAAGATCACCTGGAAACAGTGGAGATTTAATCTGAGTTTGTTTTGACCTTGCAGACTCCAAATACTGGCCAAGGCTTCCATAGTTGCTTCAGCCCCTCCTGGTATTGGTGATGCCTCACCCCGGGCTGATGGATGACTTCTTCCTCTGCCCTTCTGTGCAGACAGACTTTGAAACTCCTCTCCCCCGAAAGCATCCAAGAAGACAAAATGGAAGCACATTTTATCCGGGAATTCCTGAAGCTGCAATCACTCCACACATGCCCTGAAAAAAATTGGGGGTATGGGAACAGACTATGAAAGAAAAAAATGCCACAGGACCTGCATGCTCACAGTATGGGAATCAAACATTTAGACTGGCCTTCGCTCTTTTTCCTGGAATCCAGAATTTCCTGATCAAAATGGTTTTGTCCTTGGCTTACAGAGTGAATTTGCTAGAAGGACTGCTTTAAAATGCATTTAAAATGTTTACATTTACTAAAATGGGTGCAATTTAAACAAACGCAACAGCGTTTGCTCCTTTAAGGAGCATTCTGGGTCTGCTTCCCCCTCCTGCACAGCTCTGCTTTGTTTCATGATCCATAAGGGGGAAAAAAAAGAATATCTTGCAGGCTCAAACTGTACCTCACACCCACTCAGCGAAGTTGAGCTGTCAAGTTCTTGCGTCTGTGAGTATGCTTTTCTGGGATAATATTGCATGATGACTACAATTCCCAGCCTTCTATCTTCTGGCAGGAGGGCTCAGTAACCTTGATAAAAACCCTTGACTTCTACAGGGCTTCACCTCCCAGTTAGGGAAGTTCTAACCAGAACTTTTTAAACATCAGATGAAGAAGTAGGATGGTCTGATCTGAGCTGCAAAACTCTGGGTGGACGTGGTATGGCAGCAGAAATTTTCCCGGATCTCTTTGCTGCTCCGAGTGCCCCCAGATTTTGCAGCCCAGTTTTGGGATCCTGACAAGAGGGTGCCAGGTGACTCTCCCCACCCACCCCTCATTCCACCTTGGCTGGCCTCAGCGGTGTCTGCAAGGAGGGGGCCAAAAAAGGTCAAGATGGTGGTCACAACCATGTGTCACATGTAAAAAGGGGTGACCCCCCCCCCCCCGCACTGGCCTGCTCTACCTGTGCAAGGCTTTCTTGATCATAAGCCTGTTAAAACCTGGGACAAGATAGCTGTTAACAGGGATAGGATCGCTGGTTCGTAAAACATCAGCCCTGGATGCTCTCAGGAAGCACCTCTTGTTTTTTCAGAACTTGGGATTCTTCAAAGGCAGTTCTCTCTCTCTCTCTCTCCAGCCCCCCCCCCCCCCCCAATTCTTCACTGGTACAGAGGAACAAAACAGGAGCTCCTTCACCTGTTTGCAATACGTCATTCCCATTAAGTTAAGAAGAACTGCGCTGAGGCTATTTTTTGCTTCAGTGTTACCACGAAAACCCATGGAACGTGGGTTTCCCTAAACATCTGGGACACCACTGGCCCTCCCTTGATGCAGCCCCTCAAAAGTTCAGGTTTATTGCCTCTGAAGATGGAGGCTCAGTTTACTCCACAGCAAAGCCTCAGCAATAAATCTGCCTTCCATGAAGTCCAGATGTTTGCTCCTTGGCCAGATGTGTAGCCATCCATTGAAAAAGCAAGTAGAGATTCATTGCCGACTGTGATGGTTCATTCACACATCATCAAGTGGTAACAGAAGAGATTTGCTGGTGAAATGATTCACTCATTATAACACTCAGTTCCAGATGCCTCCTCCAAGTTAGACAAATTGAACTGGCATGCCAGTTGTGAAAGCACTAATGACTACCGCCAATTATAATTTATATTAGTTTCCACTCTATTTATTTTTAATCTACAAAGTTTATCAAGTTCTATATTTGTAAGGAAGCCATCATGGTTCCCATTTAACAGGCGAAGAGACAGAAGGGGAGCTGTTAGCCAAGGCCACCATCTCTGCCAGAGAAGGAAGAGGGGGAGGAAGGGAGCCAAATCTCCATTTGAAAGAGAACCAGGATGAGTTTCCCAGCCTACTTTTCCCCAAGTGGCCTGGGCTGGATTTCACGTATTCCCGGAAAACTCCTGGAAGAGCTTCTGTTTTGCCACTGCCCTCGCTATTAAACAATAAAAAACACCCAAATGTAGATCTGGAAAGTATTTTGTACTGTTGCACTGTAAAAATGCATTTTTCAGCAACGTATTATTTGGAAGCTAAGAACACACACACACATTCTATAGAACAATGCAATTTGTTTGGTTTGTTTTTGTCATACAGTCCTTAACACTAGTTGCTGACCCGGTGGTCCTACACCTGGGGTAGTCACCGCAGTCTCAGTCTGGAGGGGAGGAGGGAAGAGGAAACACCGTCAAGGTGTGCTGGGGAGGAGGCTACGGGCCATCCATCCATCTCCTGAGAGAGACCAGGAGCCAGGACAGGGGAGGCTTGGAGACTCCGAGGCTCCCCCCAGGCAGCCAGTCCCTGTGGGATTTCAGTTGGGGGGAGGACGTTTCAGACTCCAGAGCAAAGCCCTCGAAAATGGGGGCCCAGCAAGGAGTTCTGAGAGCTGGATGGAACACCGAAGGCCCTTTCCCACAGAAAATGTGCCAAATCCTTTAGCCCAGATCCTTCTCTGCTCCAGCGCAGCTGAATGCCAGGAAGGGAAGAAAGATTGCCAGGGGAGCCTGGACATGGGTGCACCACTGGGAAATGGGAGTGGGAAATGCTCCTGGGGGGAAATGTGGGAAATGCTCCGGGGGGCGGGTGTCGCTTCCTCATCTTTGTCCTAGATGTTTACTGAACCTGCGTCTGTACGTGGAAAGAAAGGAAGGGGTGTTATAGCTGTGATCTTTCTAAGCAGACGTTCCACGAATGCTTGGTTGAAGGGCCGAGCGGGAGGAACGGGCAGCAAGAAATCTTCTGCCACAGCCCAGCCGGCTTCTCCCCCCCCACCCCCCCGCTTGCCCCAAGGCCTATATTGCAGAAGCTGATACGAGCTGGGGAGGTTAGAAGACGGAGGCCGCGGGCGCTGCCCTGGGTGCTTTGCCTGCCTTTCGGAATGCCTTCCCTGGGAGTCCGATCCACTCCCGCTTTTTGGGCTTTTCCTAAACTGTTGAAACAGTTCCTCACGAGGGACATTTTTATTTTTATGAAGCGTGGCCCTTGATGCAGCGGTTGCCTCCCGTCCCGGATTGTTGCCAAGGACGTTTCCATCTCTTGTGCTTATTTATCTTTTGTTGCTATTACTGTACCATTGGAGATTTCACGATACCAGAGGGCCACCTTGTAAATGTCAGAGAATCTCTCAGAACCCAATAAAATAAATACGGCGTGAGAAGGAAACTCAGGATTGCAGTGTGGGGACAAAGATATCAAGAGAGCCGGATTATCAGACCCCGAAGCAGCCCTGCACCTTCAGAGCAGCACCACTTGGCAACAACTCAGCCTCTGGGCCCGGGGAGGCTGTCCGTGGACTGACGATAGCAGGGGGTACGCCTGGATGGCGAGGGCCCGCCTCCAGGAGGCCTTCAGTGCCCATGCCCAACCTTCTTTAGCAAAAAAAAAAAAGGGCAAAGACGTCCTGCTGCTGAAATGCAGCCGTTCTGCTGCCAGACTTCAGCGGCACAGTCTGACGGCGCACGGAGTGAGGCCCGGCCTGAAGAACGTCTCCGTGGCTGGTCCTGTCTACTGTGAACCTCTGATGAGCATCAAGCCCGCAGCGGCCCTTTGAAGAACCGTTTTGCTTTCCCTTGAGGTGTGTGGCCGGCAGGGCCTCAGGTGGCCCACTGGATTCCCGCGAGAGACAGGCCCAGTCGCCCTTCTTACGGGTTTGGGGATGGTCAAAGAAGTCACGTTACGCGGGATGCACATAAAACCGTCGCTGCGTCGTGGCTGCCATCTTGACTTTTTGGCCACGTCCATCCCTAGCTGCGTCTGACCGTTGGGTTCCACCGTGGGACTGCGACTGGGCCTTGGCAAGGACCCCCGGCTGTGCTCACACGACACCTGCATCCGGCTCCCGAATGAAGCCACTCACGGATGCCCTCCACACAGGAACCAGACCCAGACCGAAAGCGGCCGCCTCTGCGCACCAACACGGGGGTCCTGTGCCCGCGCGGCCTCTGCAGCCCGAGGGCGTCCGCGGGGGAGGGGAGGGGAGGGGAGGGGGCCCCAGGGGAGAGCTCTCCATTCCTGCAGAGCCTGCCGGGGCCACTTGAACTCCGAGGTTTTCCTCAGGCCCCCACCCGCTCGCTTCGGGGCTGCTGTCTAAGCTCCGTCTGCTTTGCCTTCTTCTCGGGAAACTTCCTGCGCAGCCCGCTTCCCCGCGCACGGCGGGGGCCAGGAGCGGAAAGGCGCTCGTCTCCAGGGGCCCTCGTGGCCCCGGGCCCCTCGGCTCCGGGCAGAAGGCGCAAGAGAGCCGGAAGATGCTGCGGGGGGCGTGGCGCGGCGGCTCGGGGGCGGGCAGCCGCGCGGGCAGGCGGGGCGGGGCGGGGCGGGGCGCAGCGGGCGCGAGAGGCTCGGCGCTGCCTCTGCCCAGTGGCGGCCAGAGGTGTCGCGCGCCGCAGCTTCAGCACCAGCAGGCGGAGCAGCGGCCGCGCGAGGCAGCTCGGCGGCATCCGTGCGGCGGCGGCGGCGGCGGCGGCAGCATGGCCGAGCCAGTGGCGGCGGCGGCGGCGGCGGCGGCGGCAGCGCCCCTGTCTCCCCCCGGGCCGGAGGGCGAGCAGGGCCACGTCCGCTTCGCCCGCAAAGGCGCCCTTCGCCAGAAGAACGTGCACGAGGTCAAGAACCACAAGTTCACCGCCCGCTTCTTCAAGCAGCCTACCTTCTGCAGCCACTGCACCGACTTCATCTGGTGAGGCGCCCGCCTTCGGGGGAGGGGACCCTCGCCCGCTCGCCCCCGCCTCCAGCGCCCTCCCTGCTCTCGGCTCGCCCTCCTCCGGCGCCCCCGCGGCCGGCGGGCTTCAGCGCCAGCCTCCCTGCCGTCGCCTTTGGCTCGTGGCTCAGCGCCTCCCTCCCCCGTGCCCATCCTGGTCCGCTGCCTGTGCGACGCGCGCTTGGCACTTGCCCGCCGGGGGGCACGGCGGTTCCCCTCCCCCCGCGCGGGAGAGCGGGCGACTCTCGCCGCCCGCTGCTGAAGCCAGCCGTCTGGGCCCCTCCGCGCCATCGCCCCCCTCCCCGAGGTCTTTCCTGCCTTCCCCATTTGCTGCCTTAGCCCGGCAAGGCTTTCCCCAATCTGGAGCCCTCCGAGCATGACGGGCTGCATGTTCCATTGTCTTGTGCGGGCTGGCTGGGTTGAAGGGAGGGCTCGATCTGGACGGGGGCACCCTCCTGTTTACAGCATCCCCCATTTCTGTGCCCCTACAACTTTTTCTGAGGTATCAGGGAGGGGTCCCAGGCTTCGCGTGGCCTGGGTGAGTAAATCAGAATGGCTGCATTCCCATAACATACAACGGGCAAACTAACATACCACCTTGTGGCTGAGCATGTTGGCCAAGTTCACCCAACGTGTTACAGCAATGGTTGGATTCCCACAACTCAGCTCCGTTTGATTCTCCTGTAGTCTCTTGTGCCAACCTAGCTGCTTCCATGTGGGGAAATGGCCCTAAGGCCCTCTCCATGCATGATTCCCCCCACAGAGGGGATCCCCCCACCCCCCGCTTTGCTCCCTTCGGAGAGAGGCCTCTTGGGTGAAGGCCAGGGAGGGAATTGCCTGCCTAATTCAGGACTGGACACTCCCACCCACGGGGTCAGCTTCCCCATCAGCATGGACACCACAAGCATCCACACCAAGTGTCTCTCCACTCCCTGTGGCCTCCCTTCCCTTTACTGTGTGCCCGGAAGCTGAGAACTGATCGCCTCCCTTTCTTGCCTCCCCACTGCAGTGCCCCTTCCTGGTCTTTCTCCCACTGTATTTCGCTTGGTTCAGGATTTGCCACCAACCCACGACAGAGACCTTATCACATATTGCTGTACCTGCCAGAAACTAACCAATGTTGTGAATGTTGCTCCTCTCCATTCATCCTCAGGAATTAGCCAGACATGGTCTTACCTCCCTCTGTTCCTTGCCCTGCAGGATGCAAGGGATTATTTTCACCTGCCTTCCTGGAGGGGGTGAGAATTGCCCCAAGATCGGTATGGGGAGATGTGCGCCGTGCTGATCCCTGGGACCTGCAGAGACAGCAGCCCCCAGACAGAACAGGGATCCTAATCATTGGCGAAGGCTCCATGTGGGGAGGAGATAAATGTTTGTGTCATTAGATGCGAGAGATAAACATAGTAAGAACATCTGTTCTTTAACCCTGCACAGAATTCCCTTAGCTTCTCCTGCAATTTGAGAAATAAGGAAATGTGAAAACGACTCCTTTTTTTCTTTTAGCGGGGGGTCTCCACAGCATGTAATAAATAAGCAGAGCAGAAACTCAGCACAGGATCTCTTGGCCAGTACAGGATATGTAAGCCATGATCACTGATCCAGCACCCAAATGTTGGTTTAAAAGATAAGCAGTGCCATGCTGGACCAAGCTGAAGTCCCTCCTTGTCCGCAAGATAACGGGAAGGGGCCTACAACAGGTGTCTTTGCAGTCCTGGAGTTGCCTAAGATCTGTCTCCTATCAGTTCCTGCTCTGGAGGAAACAAAGGATGTTCCTCTTTCCTGCAGTGGCCACCCTGCTTGGGGTCCATTTCCAGCTTCGCCCAGCTGGGTACCTTCCAAATTGCTGGACTACAACTGCCATGAGTCTCAGCCAGCTGGGTCAGCAGCCGTGCTGGGTGGAACCCATGCAGCTGTAGTCCAGCACAGCTGCAGGGCACCAGGTTGGGGAACGCTCCCATCATCCAGCACGGCAGTTGCGCTTGGGCCATCCTACTCAATGCCATCTCCTCTCCTCCAGTCCTGTAAGCTCTCTCTCTTCCTCTTCCTCTTCCTCTGCTTCTGTTTTCCCTTTTCTCCTCATTCAGTGAAATGTGTTCTTTGGCTTCTGACTTGTGCTGAGCCCGTTAGAGAGCTGGGGGTGGAAGGACTCACCTGGAGAGGCAGAAAGTGCATGGAAGAGGGGCGTCTTTGCACATGGATGGATTCTAATGCTATGTGCCTTCTTCCTTTGCAGGGGATTTGGAAAACAAGGTTTCCAGTGTCAAGGTGAGTTACAAGCTCGAGATGCATGTTGTCTTATCTGCAGGGCCTCTGTAAGACTTCGCCCCAGAGCCTGTTTGCGTGCAGGGCTCAGGCCCAGAAGTAACCCAGCCCTCTGCTTAGGCATAAAGGCTCCCCTCATTTTAAAAATAAAGGGGGCATTCCAGAAGTGAAGCCTGCATCCCTCCATGTGCCGAGAGCCGCTGTAGCTCTCACGGAGAGAGCCTTTCTGTGTCTCCGCCGCCTTGGTCTTCTCCAGGGTTAACCGGTTCGCTTGTTCAGCCCGGATCCTCTGGCGAGAAATTGAGGTCCTCTGGGCAAGTGGTCCGTTTGGAAAGTCTGAATGACACCGCAAAGAGACTCCAAGTGAGTTACGCTCTCAGCAGCCCAGCAAGTAGCACTGGCACCTCATCTTGCCTGGGGGTTGGGCGTAGCCCCCAAACCTGTTGCCCGATCTTGATTTGGCCTGTTGCAGGATGAGTGCAGAGGCCCTGCTGAGTTGCTCCCTCACACTCGGGGAGGGACCTTTCAGGAGGGAGAAGAGAGGGAGCACCTTCACCCAGATGGGCCTCGCCGAGCAGGGAGGAAGCTCAGAAAGGCAGCCCCCTCCCCCCAACTCCAGCTGCCTAGCCTCTGAGCAGCAATGGACGGCCCCTCTGTCAGCATCCAGGATGTGGGGGTGGCTGGTGAAGCTGAAGGGGAAGTGGAAGCTGTCTTAATGTGAGACTCGGCTGAGAAGCTCCCCCCTGGCCGCTTCCTTTCTCTTCTGTCAGTCATCTGGGAGGCAGCGGGCAGCGGGCGGGCGCGGGCAGACTGCTCCACGGAGTTGTTGTCAGACGGGATTGCTTTTTCAAGAAGCAATGGATGGTTTCGCCTAGTTTGGGAGAGAGAGCCCAGATGGAGGGTCGACAAAGAAATGGATTGTTTGCCCTTGCTGGAAAAGCGTTTTGGGCTTGTTAGCTAGTTTGGCCACCACGTGGAGAACTCAGTGCTTTCCCATGCAGGACAGGATGTCGCCTGCCCGAGGCGTCCACGCTTGGGATCACGCAGTACGGACCCATCTTAGATCTTGTTCACGTTTCAGATATGAAATGACAGGATTCCTCCCATTTTAATAAAATGCTGGACAGACTTGCAATCTTGTTCACTTCTTTTGAGGCCTTTTATTCATTCATTCATTCATTCATTCATTTAGCTGCTCTGATTTGTTTGTTTGTAATGTGAATATTTTATCCTGTTTATTTATTTATTTATTTATCTGCTCTGATTTGTTGGTTTGTAATGTGAATATTTTATCCTGTTAGCCAATTCTGAAAGCTGCTTGGCTCAGAGGTAAAATATACCGTCGAGGGAAAAATGGCGGAAGGGTTTCCCCCAGTTTTTCTTGTGCAAGTGGTGAAAGGAGTGGGATTTCGTATGATGTGGGTTCTTTGTGATCTGTGAAATTGCCAGGAACGTTGTGGCGGGTCCAGACATCACCTTTTTGACTTGTAAACCTTCTCTCCCTGTATTTACCCAAGGAAATACTATCCGTGATGGACTGAATGAAATGCAACAGGTCAAAGAAAGCACAGTGGTTAGTGTCATAGACCGTGAGTTGGTGCTGTAGCCATTTCACGGAGTTCCTTGAAGGAGACCATAAATGCAGGATTGGTAGTTTACAGAAGACTTTCATTTCTTTAGACGAATCTTTCTCTGCAAGGATCCCTTTACTTGCAGGATGAAGGAAACTGGAATGCTGTTGCAGTTGGATAGTAAACATCATGGTGCCTTTCCTGTCAGGAGCTCCTCCTCAGGTGCTTTTTATGCTAATAGGGTTCAGATTGTATTGCCCAAGCTACATTAATGCGGCCAAAGCATTTAATAGATGTGTGCACAAAATTGAGTTTCTTCAAGATGCTAAGTAGCTAGATTTCATGCAGTCCTCAAGGACTTGAAAGGGTCATTACATGGATGGAGCTGAATTCTGAGGATGCTTGAAAGGAAAAGGGATCGAGTCAGTCTGACATGTATTCTCACATTAGTTACGTGCCCATTTTATTAACAGGAAAGTTAGCACTGCCTCTTCCAACCCTAATTTAGCGCATTCCTGTTTTGAATGAATTTGATTATCTAGCCCCATCAGCGAGAGTGGAAGACGGGTTGTGGGTGGCTTTGGAGTAGAAAGAAAGAACAAAGGGGAACCATTTTCTACTTTCTTGCTGTCAAAATTCCCATTTGGGCAGACAGATCCAAAAGTTAAACATGTGGTGGGAGTAAATAGGCACTGCGCCTAGTCCTGTGTAAGATCCTGGGGAAGCGGGGGGGGGGGGGCGGATGGGAAGGTCAAGAGGGTGCTAAGGGGTCAGGCATATCCTTCCTACCTGGCAGTTCTCTCCTGCCTCCTGTTTTTCTCAAGCTAAGCCACCTTCCCTCTCCAGTCCTGCCTTGAGGCGGAATAAGCAGCTGTTTCAGAAGCCAGATGCGGGGGGGGGGGCAACAGGCAGATGTAACAGCCTATAGCAACGGAGATTTTTTGTGCTGCCAGGTCTGCTCTCCCTCCCCCCTCCCCAAATAGTCATTTGTCTCAGGGTACAAGTGAGAGTGGTCCCAAATGCTGCATTTTCTGCCCCTGTCGACGTAAGGTTCTATTCACCTCTGGCTGGTAGCTCTCTCTGTGTGTGTGAGCGTGCAGGTGTGTGCACGTGCACGCGCACACACAGGCACATGGGATCTTGCCTTTGCCTCTAGCAGTTGACGGTCTCCAGCGGGCCAGGGGGAGTCCCTCATTTGACAAGGCCCTCCTCTCCTTATTTTGCCAACCCATTGAGTCAGGCCCTCTTATGAAAAATGTGGCACGTGAAGGCCTGGGGCCGTTTGCGGCGCAGGAGAGGGCCCACAGCATCTCCCGCTCAGATTGTGTTTGGCCAGCAGGTCCGCCCTGAGCCAGCCTCCGAGAGAGGGTCGGTGGGAAGAGACCCCGGGGGGTCACGGCCTGTCTTGGTAGGAGCAGTTTCTGATGGACAGCAGACGGTGGGCTAGCGCTGTGCATCAAACGTGCACCTCAAGAGCGTCTCCGCTTCATAAACAGCAGGGCTGCAGGCTTGGAGGACATGGCAGTACTTATTAGGAGGGTAGAAAAAAATAATCACAGATGACGCTCTTGGCTGCACCTTTGGGATTTGCAATGTAAGAAGATAATGCTTGAGGGGCTCCCTAAGGATCTGATGGCCCTGGAACTCGGAATGTTAAAAACAGAGGTACATATCTAGATCAGACTTGGTTTCCAGCGTTTGGGATGTTCGTCCCAAGGCCGCAAAATAAAACAACCCTCTCCAGTTTCTGTATCTCCATAGTCTTTGTGCTGCCACCTCAGAACATGGAGGTTTAGTTCCAGGCCCATGACAACTCTTGACACTCCTTTGGGCCCTGTACCCCGGCTTAGAAACCTGCTCCCCCCCCCCCGCAGTTTTAAGCAGGGCTCTCCAGCACGCTCTTAGGAGAGAGACTGGGAGGGGTTCTGGGGTGGGAAACCTTCCTGGGCCAGGCCTCCTCCTTGGCATATCTCAGGATCTGCCTCCCAGCTGTCTCGATTGGGGTGGGGGGCAGGGAACATTTTTGCTGTTGGGATGGTGGTGGGGGGAGGCCATGTGGCTCTGGGCCTCCCTCCCCCAGTTTTCTTTCTTTCCGGTGGTTTTCTCTGGAAGAGGTAGAAGGTACTTTGGGGACAGCAGGACTTAGAAGCCATGTTGACTCTACACTACAGGTGTCTCTCACTGGGGCGTTCCTCTGGAGTCCTCAACGCTCACAGGACAGGGAATTCCCAAGCCCTGAACTTCTTGGGGGGCCATTTCAGTGCTAGCACAATCCCAGAGGTTACCAGTGATGGGAAATCGGGGCTCATGGGGTTCCAGATGTCTGTCTTTCTTAACATTCCTTTGGCCAGAGGTTGTGCAGCATTCATGATCTGCCATAAACTAGAATTGATAGGCATTCAATTAGGTATTGATCTGAAACTAAAGCATGTTGCTGCCGGCTTCTTCGCTGAGGCTTCTTTTCTTTTTCATGAGTGGAGAAAACCTGTAGATGCTTAGAACAGCGAAACCCAGACAAAGCACCAGACTCTTCACATGTATGGGCACATCACGATGCTTCTCTGTTGCGGGTCTTCCTCGGTTCCCTTTTTTTCAGCCGCTCTGCTGTGCCCTGTTATAGAAGCTTCCGTGCGCCTGAGAACTTCCTGCCCATTCCTTGGCCATTAGACTGACCGAGGCGGAAAGTTGGGCTGGTGGCGGCTTTTCATTGCCTCTTCAGAATCTTGTATGCATCCCATGACGTCACAGCGGTTCAACCAATCATTGCCTCCTGATCCTGAACACATTCTCTGCCTCTGGACTTTTTCTTACTTTAAAACCGTTTTTCCCTTGTTTGGGTGAGCAAATCATACATGTCTTTCCAACTGTCGGTTCCTTGGTCTCTTTTCAGGATAAGTCAAGGCACTTAAATCCACATTTTAGAGCTACTGTGTTAAGGCTGCAGGGTGGGTGTGCACCAAGGCGTGCTTGATTTGATGGTGAGGGTCAATCAGGGCATTTGTCGGCAGCATTAAGTGGTCCGGTAGGTCAAAGTTTAGCAAGGGAAGGTGCACTCTAATGGGTTTGCGGAGAAACAACAGCTCTCTTCACATATGCTTAACCTGGGTACTGTCATATCCATTTTTAAGGTTCATACCATACACTGAGCTATGCAGTAACCAAATAAGCTGGGTTAACACAACATGCTAAACAGTAACAAGACTAACTAAAGTTAACAATAGCCAAGCTTGGTATGCTGTGTGAATGCATCTGCTAGGCCTTCGCCTGACCTAGCTTAATATGTTTGGTGAACCTAGCCAGGATGTGGAAGTTTGTGCTTAAAGCTGTGGTTAACAGAGGAGATACGGGCCCTCTAGGTTGCCGAATTGCTATTCCTGCCTGCTGGCTGCAGAGGTGGGAGGAAGGCAGACCTCTTGCACAGGAAAGACAGACATATTCTTGGAAGAGGGGACATGTTTTCATGTGCCTTCCATCTTCCAGGCCAGATGTGTTGGCTGGGTTTATACATCACATTCAGCTGTAGTTTGCTGATGCCACCATTCACATATAATAAGAAACCATTAGTCATAGTTTAGAAGCTACAGTGGCTGGGTTCACACAAAATACTAAACCAAAAGCAAATACGCCTCAGTTTGGTTTATTATGATTCATAAAACTAGCCATTGTGAAGATCGTGGGCATCCTGTGCTTGCCTCAGTATCAGTTGTGGGCTGTGAACCCAAGAAGAGAGCACTGACTTCTTGTCCTGAAGGAAGGTCCTCTGGTATGTTCCTCAGCAGGATGGGAGATCAACCTCTCCCCTGAAATGAGCAGCGTCGGGATAGTAGGCAAGAAGGGAGCTTTTGACGTTCCAAGAAAGAACTGCAATTGAACAGTGCTTTCCTCCTCTCCTGCAGAGATCCACTCTGATCTCTCTCCAAGACTGTGGGATCTAAGCATTCGTGGTGATTTTCCTTAATAGAGGAAGGTGATCAGTTTTTTACAGAGGAGGAGGAAGTGAGTGGGACTGTGCAGCCTTTAGGCTATTTCTTCTTTCCTGGTACTGCAAGGGGAACTAAGGCTCTCTGGTGGAGAACTCACAGCACTAATTCTGAGAGGTCCTTGGAGAAACACACAAGAGCCAAACTGGCATAACCCTCTACGAGTATGTAGCGCAGTGGTGTCATAACCATAGTCTAAAGTTACAGACGAAATAAGTGATGATCTGAGCTATGCCTCAGGTCCAGGGAGGTTCTGTTCTTGTGGAGATAACTGAGTCACTGAGGAGCCAAACTGAAAGTCCCAGCCAGACTGAGGCCAATCTTGGACGGAACGATGGCAGATCACCATGGAAAATGACTAGCATTCCGGGGTCAGGGTCAGCCACAGGCCACAGATTATTGAGGTGTATGGAAGACAGCATGTGGGTTCTTGAACTGGATTTGGGCAGTGAGATTCTGTAGAGAGTAGGAAAGCCATTCATCCAAAGCCCAAAGTCTGTCTTGCCGCCTTTGCAAGACCCAAAGCTTGTCCTGGTCGCTACAAGTCATGAGGACCCCATAGGCTACCTAAGAGGAGGAGACACATGATCTGAGGATCTTGCCATTACAACTCTTTCTTCCTCTGTTCTGTAGCTCAAGTGAATTCTCGTGCAGAGCGCCAGGCATAGACTACAGGGAGACCCCTGGGATAGAGGTTGAGTGGCTATTTAGACCTAAGTGATGTGTCATTCCTTTTCTAACATCTTAATTAATTGTCCTGAAAAGCACTAGATCCTGATGTGAGGCTAAAAGAAATCCTCAATGAACCTAGTCTACCAGCTAGTTAGTTCTCCGAATGCTCATTTTGTTGGGTCTTGGCAGTTTGACAGCCATATCTTTGCTAATATGCAACGTGTTCAGTTTTTGACACAGTTGGTTTCCAAGGGCGGGGGGAGGAAATCCACCCAAACAGTTCTCTTTGGCAAGATCCTCTCCCACCCACCATGAATGAGGCAGGATTTTTCATGTAGCACAGCTCTGTGCGGCAGGAAGAGGACAGCTGCTCTGCTGTTTCTTGGGACTGAGGGGACATCACAGTTAGGTCCAGGGTGCTCAGCTGAGTGCCAGCAGTGCCTGGGTTTATACAACATGTTCTGCCCAAACAAATGAATCAGGGTTAAAGTGATGGCTTACTTCACCCAACTTGCTAAGACCTTGGCTGGGGTCCCCTAGCATCCCAAACCAGAAACTCTTTGGCTGCAGTTTGTTGCGGGAACCCAGCCAATAAATTCAGGCTTTGGCTTTATCTGAGGTTGGTGCTGTCATATCCCCATCCCCATCATCATCATCATCATCACCATCACCATCATCATCATCATCATCATCATCATGTATATGCCACCTGACTCCCAGCAACTCTGGGCTATTTACAAATTGTTAAAAACATTTAAAAACAACAACAAAGAATAAAGATGGCAGAAATGACTGAAACAGATCAGAGCAAAGAAGAAAAGTGGGCTTCCATCACCCTCGCCAAAGACCTAGGCGAAGAGCCACGGCTTCAAGACCCTTCAAAGCATCGGTAGGGTGGGGGCCGTTTGAACCTTGGGGGAACCTCGTTCCAGGGGGAATCCATGGCCGAGGATTCCCTAAAGCACCTGGGCCAGTAATTGGCCCTTGTACCTGTTTAGCTCAATTGCCTCTTGGAAACTACCTCACTTTGTGTGTCCTAATTAATTGACACGAAAAGCCGCAGCTGCCCTTATTTCATCTGTCTTGGCGTTTGAGAGTTATCGCTCTCCACGGGCTCTGCTCCTGAGCCACCTGGCCCCACCCACGTTCTGCAATAACTGAGCATCACTCATTGCTTGTCATGTGCGTCCCGCAATAAGCCCTTGGCTCTCTCCAGTGAGTTTGGGGTCACTGCAGTTACACAGTGCTGATCTTCCTTCAAGCATGGGCCAAAATAGGGGTGGGATGGTGTCCAACCTTCAAGCCTTTCTTCCCAAGGCCAGACTTCCCTTTTGATGGGAAGGGCCCAGAGGCCCCCAACATAGCATTCGCCTCTTTAGCAGCTGCATCACATTGTTGGCTCATGTTTAACTTGTGCTGGGCGAGGACACCCAGACCCCTTTCACATGGACTACTGCCAAACCAGCTTGCTCCCATCCCAGACTACTTTTCCTATCCAGATTTCAAGTTCACATTTCTCGCTGCTCAGTTCCATCCCATTCGTTTCAGACGCTGCTCACGTCTGCCTAGCTTTTCCTGAATCTTTCCTCTTCCATCGCAAGTATTAGCCGCCCCTCCCTGTTTCTCAGAGATTCTTGAGAGTGGTCTGGCAGTTGCCTCTTCCCTTGGTAGCCGAGGATGGGATCCATCTGGCCTTGGAGAGCTGAATGTGTTTAACACTCTCTTTCCTGGTCTTTCCCGAGCTGCGCTTCTCTCCTTCCCTCAGTGGCCTAAGAATGGCCAGCTAGGGACCTGTTTCTTTTCTGGGAGAAGATGGGTGCAAAACAGGAGTTATGGAGTTCTTCCTCCTCATTGTTATCCATTCATGATTCACCAGGGGCACCCCTGTGTGTGTGTGTGTGTTGAGAAAATCAAGATTGTGGTCAGAACTGCATGACTGGAGCTGTGCCCCTCTTTAGTGCCATGCGATGCGCCTAACAAAGATGCGGGGCTTTGATAACCCAGCCGCAATGGCCACCTTGCCCTCTCTACCCACCAGCCGATGCTGCTGCGATTCCCCACTCTCTCCTTGCGGGGCTCCCACACCTTTTTGGCTTTTTGGTTTGTTTGTGACGTACTCGAGACCCCCTTGTTATTGCTTTCGGCGCCTCTCCCAAACCTCAGCTCATTCTGACACTTTTCTAACACTTTTCCCACAGTTTCTGGAGACCACCTTGGTTATGCTTTTTCCTTCATTTCCTGAATGTGTCTCTCTGTGTATCTGCCGTGGCTTCTTTAGACATTTTCCATTCTTCGTTTTGCCTTCACTATCTTGTTTCATAGAACTTCCTGTCCTTACTGGACCCGACTTGCCCTCCCTGAGAGTTCATTCCACTCTTCCAAAGCCCCTTATACAGGTCTGACCCTTCTCAGTTCCTTCTCCCCGGACATCACAAATTCAAGGACAGCATGGTCACCTCCCCCAGGTACTATCTTCTTTCCTATTTGGACTGAAGAATCTCATGCCTTGGTAGCTTTAGGAGACCGTTGCAAGCTGGTTTAGACTGAGTCAGGGATCGGTTCAGCTCATTCAGATGTAGACTGCCTGAGGACTCCAGCCTGCAGCCTCTGAATGCTTTTTTCTGGCCTAAAAGCCCCTCCAACCATGGGTGCACGTGCCACACAAATGTTAAAAGGGGTAGGACTTCAATTATGTGGTTGGGCTGCCATCTTGACTTTTTGATGCCCCCTGTGGAAGCCCCTGCTGGCTTGCAAGGCAGATCTGCTCCTTGCCCTGCGGCCCATAGTTTCCAGTGGGCTGCGGGGATATAATTCTGTTTGTGGCATTTTTCCATCTGAAATGAAACCCCTTTTCTTCTGCAGTCCACAAGTGGGGCACACTAACAAAAGGTGGAAGGCATGGTTGGCTAAGTTTATGGATTGACTACCAGTAATACAGCTATGCTTTTCAAATGTGATTGAACATTATAGAATGTACATTTATGTTTACCATAACTGGTTTCTAGTCCACCAGTGGAAATCTTTGCAGCTGGAGTTTAAGTCAGATTCCTTGAATGAATTGAAAGAAAGGGGGGAAATCAGATTTTTTTTTTCTGATATCAAAGACATTGATTTGATTCACACATCACAAGCTGTACCATGGTTTTATGGCTTTGGCTTAGCATGATGTGGAAACCTGTCCAATGACTTATTGAACAAAGTGTAGTTAAAAAGCCTGATTTAGTATCACACATGAAAATGCTTGGTATTGTAGCCAGTGGCACACAAAATCTTGGCCTATTAAATCTCATTGTGCATTTAACAAGCTCCATTTCATCTACACGTGGTGGGTTCGTTTCTCTGTTTTGGTTTCTCCTCCTCACATCAGTGGAGAAATAAGTAACACGGACTGGATATGCCCAACCACAGTTACTTTGTGTTGTGTCCAAACAAGCCAAGTTTTGTAAGCCCATCACAAATTCTGGCTTAGGACTGGGAATGGCAAAAGCAAAGTCGGAGCAAATGGGCATCAGTGGATGGTGTCAACTCCTGCAAGATGGGCAGGCTCAGGAAATAAGAACCATCTGGATTTCTGGAAAGATCTTTATTGCTAGGAGGGTCATGCAATAGGATCTCGAAATGGGTCAGCCTGTTGCTTCTTTCCTTCCCTGCACTGAATCGCTGTTGATCACTTGGACCTGCTGCACTTTTGAAAAAAACTGCATCCTCAGAGGAAGAGCAGCATTGCCCCTTAAAGGAGTGCAGTTAAAATATACTGTGTGGCAGATGTACTATGCTATCCACAACAGATCTCTTAGTTTTCATGGTGCTCCCAGATGTCTTACTTTAAATGTTTAAAGCCTTTTTAAAGCTTTTAAAACGTTCAGAGTTATAATAATTTGCTTGGGGAACTGCCCCTTGTATGTTTCTGGTTGGTATTAATACTCAGTTTCCCAGAACATTAGCAAGCACTGAGCAGAATTTCCCCATGAAGATTTTATAAGTGTAGACTCAGGCTGGAAAGCCATTTTGTTATCATGAAGGCACCACTGAACTCAGCAGTGGGGATGGTCCAGTGTGTCCCCGGGCTCTCTTTGGGCTGCCCCCTTTTCTCCACCTTTTTCCCTGGGCCCTGGGCAATTACAAGTAGGGCACTGCAGCCTAGACCAGGGTTCCTCAACCTTGGCGACTTGAAGATGTGTGGACTTCAACTCCCAGAATTCCCCAGCCAGCCATGAGAGTTGAAGTCCACATCTTCAAGTCGCCAAGGTTGAGGAACCCTGGCCTAGACTCAGGAGCTTAGCTGTGCAGTGGCGTGCAGGCTTCCTCCTTGACCCAGAAGATGATCTGAGCACAAGGTGCTTTGGATTCCATCAAGGAGGACTACAGAATTACCCACAACATTAGAGAGAAAGGGTGTGTCTGCGCCAAAGCAATATGCAGCTTTGGATAAATTGAAATTCTCCCCTCAATTCCTGCCCTTTAAGGAAATTTTGGTGACTGACTGAAGTGTATTTTGCACAGCCTTCACTCTGAATGGACTTTCAGATAAATATTAGTAAATAATGTCAGTTGAGAAAGTGGGCGCATGTGCCAAAACAATACGCAGTTTTGGATGAATTGAAATACCCTCCTTGATTCCTTTAAGGAAATTTTGGTGACTTCTTGAGATGTATTCTGCACAGCCTTCACTCTGAATTGACTTTGACTTTCAGTTACATCAGATAATAAAGTAGTAACCACATCTGATTGACTGCAGAGCTTCCTGTAATTTGATGTGACTAATTTGGGCACAAGCCCATGAACTGGCAGCTCTTCTGCCCTTCTCTCACCCATGCTTTGAGTGGGAGGCATCCACTTTTGTGCATTGCTCTCTCTCTTCCATTCTAGACACATTGACTCATTTCAAATAACTCGGCTGTGCTGAATGATATCCAATTTTCTTTCTTGGGTCAAAAGCAGCACTCGCAGGGGAGGAGAACGAATATTTTAATCCAACTCTGCACAGTTACATAAATGTTCACCTTAAAAATGGGATTTTTGCTTTTTCTACCCATTGTTGCTCAGGCACCTCCCCCTCCCCCAAACCCATGGTGCCAGTAGCAAGAGCAGAGGGCTTCTGCTGCTGGAGATTCGCAAACGGTGCCTGGCGGGCCTGGGAGGGTCCCGCTCGAGAGCTGCTCCGCTGCTCCGCGGGATCGCTGGCTTTGACCATCTGCCCCACCCAGCACACACTTTGCCCTCCCACCACAATAAAGAAACAGGGACGGGCTTCACCCTCCCACCCCCTTAAAGACAGCAAAAAGGTCCCTTTTTCAAAATACTTTCCCAGGCCATTGAAATACTGGGAGGCGAATGGCAGCTTCTGCTGCAGCTGAAGGCCCTGCCATGTGGGCGTGGAAGATGGGCTTTAGAGGCACCGAGGCACTCAGTCTGCCACACGAACGCAAACTTAGATGCTTCTTTTCAAATTCCAAATGTGAAATTTTGCAACCAGCTCTGAAATGTGGGTTCTTTGAACTTTGGCGACTAAGTCATTCGAGGCTTGACGGGGCATTGTGTGAAACTCGCAAGCCCATCTTGTTTTTATTCTTTATTGCTATTCCTTCAAGACCAAAATCCCTACTGAGTGTAAAATGTATCACTGGATGTCAAATATTGATGTATTAGAATAGCTGGCACATATTTGACAGTGGCGCTTGCAAGGGAGAATTACATTTTGACCCTTCTGCGGCCGCTCGGACGGAGCAGAGGGTGCCGCAGGAGGGGGCGCTTCCGTCTCACGCCCCCACCTCCCCGGGCTCAGCACCACCTCAGTGACGGTCTCTTCTGCCTTGAGAGCGGGGCTGACGAGCGCGCTGGCTCTGGATTCAGGACACGCCCAAGTGGGGCTGAAGAAACTCCTTTGCAATCTCACTCCTAGAACCAGCTGTGGCCATGTCAGGCTCGCTGTGTTAGAAAGAATGCCTTTTTGTAAAGGAACTCCCGCTTGGGCATAAGAGCTATAAAATCCTGGCTTTATGTGTTGACTTTTCTTCAAGGGGCTGGCAAGGAACACGCTGGGGAGATACCATCAAAGCAAGATTCTGATTTAAACCTAAGAGCATTAAACCAAGTGGCTGTATTACTAGGGAAACTGAATGTGCTCTCCCACAGATTATGTTTTTTTTAATGGTTTTTACTGTTTTTAATGTTTTTTTAAATGTTTTTGGTTGTTTTGTTGCATCGTCTTTTGTGTTTTTTACACTGTTCAGAGTCACATATGTGAGATGGGCGGCTATATAAATTTACCAAATAAAACAATAAAACACCGGAAAGAATGGAGAGAGCTAATCTAGAAAGTCTCTGAAAGTCTGTTGCAACAGAAGAGCGGGGAGGGGGGCTTATGTTTTATAGAACTCCTTTATATTGTACTCATATTTTATACTGGGACTAAATTTGTCTAGAGCCTTCAGAAAGGTGATATTTTTGACCACAGGCATCTGGTCTGTCCTAGCATTATGTCCTCCTGGAGGGGACATTGTAAAAATAGCACCTTGATACTTTCTCCTTTTCTCTCTCCTCTCTGATGTCCTAATCTGTGCCTGGAGAGAATCAGAGTTTATCTTCAGGCAATTTCTGTGAAACAAAAACAACCCACCACGATCAATTTGCTGCCCTAAAAATGATGTGCTGGAGGAGTGTCCCTGTCCTGGGGTTACCCACTGAAAAGAACTGAAAAGAGTGGTGGTTGTGAAGCACAGCTTCTGCTTTATAGGAGGTCAGTGGGAAGTGCGAACGTCATTCTGGTCTGGATTTGGAGCTATTATCAGAGCAGAGGGTGCTGACTGCCCGTTCCCAAATGGGGTCCTAAGAAACACTTTCTCCCTGGTGTACTTCCAGCAGCTTCTTCTTCTAAAGAAGTCTGGTCCAGCAGAGCTGCCAGGGCCTTGAACGAGCTGGACCACTTATGATGCCCCAGAATAGTCCTCCTTGGCCAAAGGAAGAAGCGGCATGGCAGATGCTCTGCGATGGGTGGGTGAGGGATAGGCCGTCATGCCTCTCCTCCCCTTTGCGTTGGGGAGGAAGAGTCCTTCCTCAGGCAAGGATGGGACGTGGGTCTTGGGCAGACTCCCCTTGGCAGCTCATGGGGGCTGTGCTGATGGACCTCAGGATTACAAGGTTGCACAAAGAGGTTGGTTGGAGCTGTTTCACAAGCCCAGGTTGTGCTCAGCTCGCAGGTGGGAATGAGATGGCTGCCCCTCCCACTGGCAGCCCCCTCCCAAGGCCTTATCCTCCTCAAGGGAGCCAGTTACGAAGGGCGGTTGAACCTAAGACCTAGCAACTGCATTCCACATAGCACATTGAAATTGGTTACTGACTGAGCTATTTTTTTCATTTTGTACAATCTATTGAATTGTAAACTAATCAAGCCCCCTGGTTGGGACAACTTGTTAAGCAACCAAACAAAGGAAAGCTAAGCAAAGTTGTGCTTTGTGAATGCAAATGCTAAGCCTGCTGTATGAACATAACTCATGAAAACCACAGAAATCCAGCTGATGGCAATGTCAGAAAAGTGATGGTAGAAGGAGGGAATTAGCTGGGACTTTAAGCTAGCAAGCTCACGCTGAAGAATTGGGAGAGGCCACCACCATGAGGGCGAAGCCTTATGTCTGAGCAGGACAAAGGAACCTGAAAAGTGGGTGACTGTTGAGGTGAGACCTGGCCCCAGTCTTCCTCAGCTGTAGGGCATAGTCTGGAGGGGCTTCTCCTTGCGTTTGTGGGGATGCCAGAAGAACAGTCTGTCTTACTTTGGTCTTGTCTGTATTGCACAAATAGCTTCACTGGCCCACTGCAGACCCCCTTGCTGAGCAAAGGGAAGTTGGAGGTTTTTATGGCTGTGCAGTCTGGAAGTGGGGTTCAGGCGCCGTTCTCCCTTGTGTGTATTGCTTTAACACTGTGCTGATGGGATGGCTGAACAGAATGAGCAAGAGGCAAAGGAACTCAGGCGTTGGGCTTTGAGAAGAGAAAGGGGCAGTAACAGAAACAGAAACTCCACGCAAACATTCTCCAAGCGCAGGTCCACTTGGCTACTCTTGGATGTTCCAGACATGTCCACTTCAAAAGATCTGAGCATATAGGAATTTCTCTGCAATTTTGTTTTCTCCAAGCTTTTTGTGACACCTGGGTGGCAAGACTTTGCTCCGCTTGAATCCCTGCATGTGAATATTTATTTTTTATTTTTATTTATACATTCGATTTATTCTCTGCCCATCTCCCCCCAATGGGGAACTCTATTAAGTAGTCTGACCTGGAATCATCTCACCAAATCTACGGTTGCTGGTGACTCTTCATGATCTGGGGGGCAGAGTTGTTGTTAACTGTGGAGCTGTAACTCTAGGCTCCTACTGCTCTTGTGCTAAGCCTCAGGGTGCAGTAATTCACTGGCAATTTTTGGAGACCACATCCCAAACTTCAATAGTCCATGTAGCTGTGCGCCATGATTTCCCCTAAAAAGCCTTTGTGGGAAGTGGGTTGGGAGGAGCAAAGGGTGAACATAGAGCAGGAATGCAGCATCCTTCCTTCTCCAGGTTTTCTACAGCTCAAAGTTGCTTTTCCTTGTGCATGTGGGTGTGGAGGCAAGGGGGCCAGAGATGCAACTGGCTCTGGTTTTTCTGCACAGGGGGAAGCGAAATTTCAGGAAGGTCCTTTTTCTTCAAAGAGCCAGAGAAGCAAATGCCAAGAAGCCCCAGCAGTACCAAAAGTTGGCAGTTTTTCTTAACTTAAACATAGATTGGGAAATTGTTACAAGCAAGGTGATCATCATATGGGCTTTGACTGCTGCCCCCCCCCGGGGCCAATGGCCAACAGCTTCTCGCCTTTTGTCAAGAAAACAGCATGGATTGTTTGTGAAGCCACCAAGGTTCAAGCTTGACTTGAGGGACACTTGGCGTGACCCTGCCAAGAACAAGCTTGCTTCAGGGTATGCCAGGGATGGAACCTACGGCTCACGCTTGCGTTCTATCACCAGGATCTCATCTGAGACAGTGTCGGGGGTCACACATCACAATAATATGGTTTTGTTTGTTTTAGCATGTTGGGTGAATCCAATCAGTTGTGGTTTAGTCACTGTTAAGCCAACCAGGGCGGTGTTGCTTTTGATTGTGGAGAAGAGGGTTTGGTTCCACCAGAAGTATGGTGCCAAACAGAGCCAGCCACACTTTGCGTGAAAACTGGCTCCTTTTGTCTGCCTTTTTATGCAAGGGAGCTCACAGCTTTCCAAGCCAGATGGCTCAATCTTACGTCAGATATCCTTGACATGTGAATGGGGCAGGGTGCTTTCAATAATGCAAGAGTGGAAACAGACTTGGTACTCTTTTTCCTCCCTTGGAGATGCTGAGTGTAGCGCCAGAGATAAACTGACTCTGGGCTCCGTCTGGCTCCTGGGTCTCTCCCTCCTTCTTTCTTTTTCAGAAATTTCTTTCAAGGAAGGGGAGGGGAGGGGAGGGGTGGTGGTGACTGTCTTCTGTAAATAGGAAGGTTGGGAAGTTCTGTCTTTTTAAAGCCTCACTAAATGTAATGTTCTCCTTGCATTTTTTTAAAAATGAAAAGCAGATTCGAGAGGCTGCATTTGGTAGTTGAAGACAGGAAGAGGAGAGAGAACGGGCTCATCTTCACTTTTTCCCTTTCAGCTCAAAGTTGCCTGCAGCCCCTTTTCTCTCTTGGCTTTAAATTTGGAAGGTGATCTTGATTGGAAAAGAATGGGGAAAACGTGAAGCCCCCCCCCCCCCCAAGTCACGTACCCTGAATTTCATCTTCCCAAGCTGATCTTCTTTAACAGGAGAAGAGATGCTTCATGTGAGTCTGAGTCTAAGGTTTAGTCTGAGCCTAAGGTTTAGTCTGAGCCTTGGATCCCAGGCAGGAAAGACTTTATTCCCATCCTTAGCAATTGGAGAAATGGCTTTTAAAAAATAAATAGGCCTTGATCCTGGGATCATTTCCTGCCTGAGGAGGAAGAGGCAGAGAGGAGCCCTGGCTGTGTTGCAGGAGAAGAGGCTCATTCCAAGGCAGGTTCTTCAGCCTTTCCATCGTCCCCAGAACACGGATGCAGCGGCTCTGCTCCCTGCACTCACCTTGCCCAGTTTTGGGCCAGGAGCTGCCCTTGGCCTCTGAGAGCAGACCAGGACCTGGACAGAAGAAATCGGGGTGTGTGGGTAGGTCTAGGACCAGGCTTGAACTGGAATCAACTTACTTAACTTGCAATGAATCAGTTCAATATGGATGAAAGGTTATTCCATAAGTTTTTCATGGTGCCTCGACTTTACCCCATGAGCCTTTAATTGTCCAGTCCAGTCCAGTCCAGTCCAGTCCAGTCCAGTCCAGTCCAAGCCCAGTCAGAGGTACCTCAAACCTTAGGGGTGTCCAAACAGCACTTCACATGTTTGGAGGTACCTCTGACTGGGCGCCTCTGTTGTAAATAAAACATCTGGCTGTGGGCTGCTGTTTGAGGTTGCTGGGGGTGACAGAGAGGGAGAGGGCAGTCTGGGTGGGCTGTCTGCTGAGCCAAAAACCAGTCTTCGGGCCCCCTCCTTCCCGTCTGCTCCCTCCCCTGTCTCTGTCCTCCCTCCCTCCCTCATCAATTCGTAGCTGCCCCAGGAAAACAGGCGATCCTGCCGGATGCGCAGGGGCTGGGGGTGCCGCAGTAGGGGATTCCTGCGCTGGGCGGGGGCCAGACTTGCCAAACCCCCGGAGCCCTCCGGCCGGCTGATCCTGCGGTGAGCAGCGTGGTGCATTCCAGAACACCTGCGGCCGTGTGAACCTGCTGGTGCGAGGAGCGAAGTATTCATTCCGCTGCGGGAGGCTCCAGGGGCCCCTGGGGTGGGTTGGCCCTTCCCCGGGACCCTCGTCCCTCTGGGATTTGAGGCGGGTTTCGGCGGAGAGTCGCTGTGGTGACATGCCAGGCGTGGGTGCCGGGCCTCGCAAAGGAGCTCTGGCTTGCCAGGGAGTTCCCTGGGCTTTCTTAGGCGCTGATTAGCAGGCCCTGGTGAGCCAGCGAGGGCCGGCTTGCCCAGCACTCCTGGCTTGGCAGATGGGGCTGTGGAAGCTGCCTGCGCTGTCTTCCCTGCAATGAGGAATCAGGCGATGGGGGGGGGTTCTGCCCCCCTTATGTGACATCTGTGGGTTCCTGGGTCACGTGGCTGGGAGGGAGGGGCTTCGGGTGGAACAGCCACCGCCGTTCCCAACTGCTGCCTGACGGCCCCTCCTGCTGGGGAGCCCCAGGGGAATCTTCAGGATTCTTTCCCTGCCACAGCCCTGGCCCGATGCAGCCCGGTTCCCTTCTTGAGTTGGCTTCCGACGGCTTTCCTCCCATGTTGCATTTGGCCCCGTTTGTACAGTCATGGCGCTGAGGGGCAGATGGACGTTCTCGGACCGCTCGGCAGAGCGTCTTTTCAGCCCTCCATGGCAAATTAGGGAAAGCGGGGAGAGCCGAACTTCAGGAATTCTTCCAGTCTCCTTTGGAGAGTTATCCTGTTGATCGGCAGGCCGACGGAGGGACAGACCGAGTTCCAAGCCCCTTTAAATAATTTCTTTCCAGTCTGTGTGAAGGTTTTGCAACAGGCTGTGGTGGATATTTCCACTGACTTAGCATCTCAGCAGTTTTCAGTATATGGTGTGGGAGCACGAAAGCCCCTCTGCAATCCATCAACATTTTTGCGTCTGCGTTTTATTTAAAAAAAGACGACATGGAAATTTATTTGTGACTGAGCGCGGCTCAGAGTTTGGCCGAAGAAGTCTCCGGCTATGATGTCTGCGGCGTCCTCTTGTGAACGTGTGCGCAAAGTGTGGCTGTGTGTATGCATTTGTTTATGAGAGGGAAAAGGCGAGGCCGTGCCCTCAGCCGGGCCTTGGAGGAGGCGTCCATCCCGCTTTCCCTCGGGCTGCTGGAACCGAGTCGGGGGCCGTGTTGTTTGCACCGGACTAATTGCTGAGGGGCCTTAGAAAGGAAGGAGAAAAAGTAGCTGGCATTACGCAAAGAGATGAAAGGCGCCATGACCCCCTGCGAGGGAGTGAGGAAGAGGCATCTTGATTGCACGGAGGGGGATTCTTTTGGCTGCCAGATCACGGGGAGGACGGTGCACCCCCCCCCCCCACATGAGGGATTCAGGGCTCCTACTTATTTCAGCGGGGCTCCAGCCACGGTCACTTGGGGTGGTCAGACAGGATGTTACTGCGAACCAGTGCTGGGCTGAGGCACACAGGTGCTGCGCTCTCCCCCCCCAAAACACAAACACGAAGGCTTCGCTTTCTGCAGAGCGGCATCCCCCTGCGGGCACTTTGCCGAGCCGGGGTGGGGAGCGCACCGCCCCAGCCCACAGGCCACCCCGCAGTATGCAGACGCTCCAGGCTCCCTCCTCCTGGCTGGGTTGTTCAGCAGATCTGCTAGCAGAGAAGGGCAACGTGGGACTGACTCGACTGCACCCAGGGTCCTTCAACACAATCCAGGAGTGCCTGTAATCTTGGCTTAGCCTTCAGCGTGGACTTGGCCAATTCTTTCAAGTGGCTTTCTGTGGATCTCCAGGAATGAACTGGACCTGCTGTGCTTGGCCTCGGGCTTGCTCAGGGAAAGAATCTGGTCTGTCTGAGCAGTGCTGTGAGGATCCCCCCCCCCAAGGTAGCTCTTCAGTGGCACAGAGTGGTTATGTCAGAACCTGCAGCAATTGAAGGAATAGCCAAAAGAGGACTGATTTATTGGGGATAATAAATGCTGGGTTTGCTTGCTTTGATTCTGCCATTTGTAACCGGGGTGTGTGTGTGTGTGTGTGTGTCATTCACATGACACACCTAAGCTGGGTCAGTAAGACATAGTTCCTGTGGTCATACAGCATGCTATACCAAGACAAGCAAATGATACAATGGTTTCATGTGAAGGTACTTCACAGAACATGCCAAGATAAAGCTCCAGTGAGCTGTGTACGTCCAGAAAAAAGGTCCTTGAGCCAATGTGTTTTCGTTCTCTTTACTGTTAAGCAAGTGTCCAGCACTTGCGCCTTGTGAAAATGATTCAAAGGCTGCATTTACACAGCACACCGAACTTGGTTGCTGAATTAACTCATATTCTGGGTTTGTACAATATATTGAACCATCAAGTAGCCCGAAGAGCTAGGTTTGGATAGCACACTAAGTCATATAAGAAACAACCAAATTTATAAGTAAAACTGAAACCACCCAAGTTTAGCTCATTGAGCAAATACTGTAGGTCTGTGGGAGGTTGGGTGGCTATGTTGTATGAGCATGTTTAGTTTTCAGGGCAGGTCATATATGCTTGTCATGTAAACAATAACCTGCATGCATCCCAATCAGCCATCAGAGAGAAAACCCCACAGAGAGACTGCTCCTTGCACTGGAGATGTTTAGATGGAGCCAGCTGTTGCTCGTCCTGCATCTAATGTACGTAAAACGCCCTTTAGTGGAGTGGGCAACATGAAGCTCTGAAGTCCCCCGCCTTGGGGGGAGGCTTGCAGCCCCCTCAGACTACGACTTCTGAGAACTGATGGCACAATGTCCTACCAGGTTGAGGTGGGAAGCCGATGAAAGCTGGGGTAGATCCTTGCCCCTTCCCTCCGAAAGGGGTCCTCTGGTTGTTTCGGTTAAACCGTTTGGACAAACCAGGAATGTTCCCGTCAGGAACTCTGCGGCGCTGTTTCGTTTTCACGCTCAAGAACTCGAGAGGAAAAGGAACAGCTTTCTTATATGCCAGCAGTCTGCTGTCCAAGATTTGCAGCAGAATCATGAAAAGGTACGTTAAAGCAACATTTGGTGCTTTGTCAAATAACAATAAATAATGATAATGAAACGGCAAAGCTGAGAGATGCAAGGAGGACCGATGGCCAAGCCGCTCTCCAGATTTCCCTGATGCGTTTCTCCTCCTGTGTGGAACTCTTTCGCAACCACGTTCTAACTGAATTTGGACCTGAAGTGTCTGGACCGGTTGTGTTTTACTTCATGGGCCATAAAGAGATTGCCATCAATTCCCCCTTGCCTAAAAGCCATTTTCCACAGCTCTCCTCTATTCCATTTATGCCTTTCTACTTGTTTTCAACAAAGAAAGTTGTTTTATGTTGCATTCAACTATCGGTTCATCTTGGGCAGGATGACCTTCAGCAGCCTTCCCAATCCAGGAGCCTCTATAACTCCCATCATCCCCATCCGGCACTCTCAGATGATAAGTAGAGTTCATCCGTAACCACTGATTTCATTAAGCTTCAGTCATAGTCAGTTTGGTCCTCCCCTTGCTTCCCCTCTTCCCTGGCTTGGTTATCTAGGCTAGGGTTTCTCAACCTCACCAACTTTAAGATGAGTGGACTTCACTCCCAGAACTGAAGTCCGCTCATTGATGCTGGCTGGGGAATTCTGGGAGTTGAAGTCCACTCATCTTAAAGTTGGAGAGGTTGAGAACACTGATCGAGACTCTGTCCGACCTCCAGCAGATTCACCAAGCTTTGGAGCTCCTGCCTGAGGGCAGCCAGAAACATGCTTGCAAGTGGGCGCTGTGGCTGTTATCACTGGTTCCAGGGGCATTTCTTTTATGTCTCACTGCAAAGGCTCCCTGATGCATTCCAGATGCCACCCTGATCAAGTGCCTCAGCAGAAGACAGAGTCCGTTTGCTTACATCTCTTTGGGCTCAATCACTGCAGCTATGCAATCACTGCCAGGCCTAACCGTTGTGATAAGTGGCTGGTGTCCTTTCAGAGAATTCCTTGCCCGAGACTGGGACACGAGAGAGCGTCTGCGCTGCAATGGTAAAGCATTGTTGTCCTGGGTAGGCCAGGTGGCAGCCCTCCTGGTGGACGGCCGCATTTGCGGCATAGAAATGACTGTAGTGGGGTCCAAAAGCTGCATGAAATGTCTTTGAGAGCACAACTGGACATTGGTTCAGCATCTGTAAAATTGGTTGAAGTCAGGCTGCAGTAAGTACACAATAGTTTTTTCAAGCAGGGGAGTGTGCAATCTCAATGGCACTTGTGCAGTTTGCATTCATTTATCTCGCTGCGTTTAGCTTTAAGAGCAGGAAAATTGCTTTGGGGAAAATAGCTCAAATGTGTCTGCCAGGGAGAGGGCGCTGGCAGGCAGGTTCTTCTCTGCAAGTGAGAAATGTAAGGGGGTAAGGGAAGTGCTCCTACTGGAGTGAAGAGTGAAGCTGGACTTGAAGACAGAGGATGTTGCCTCCAGTCTTTCTGCTACGGTCAAATCACTTTCTGATCCACATGGACTTTGTCAGCACGCCTGACCTCTGCAGGGTGTCAGACCAACTAAGATGGTCCAGCCCTGGTACCAAATGGACTTGTTGGGCTTTCAGAGGCCCTTTGGGGGATTTCCCGGAGATTTGGGAGGCAGCTCTGCCATGGATCTTAATGGTCTCTGGAACATGGAGATGGCAGAAGTAGGGCACGAGATTGTCCTTGCGGGGCCCCCTCTCCTCCGTGGCAAATCCCGGTAAGCCCCTTGTTTAACAGGAGCTGCGGAAGAGGAAGAGGCATAGAGAGGTGGCGGAAAAGAAGTGAACCTGCCTGATCACAGTTGCGTAGCCGTATTTGGGGATATACTGTGGCATTAAGAGCAGCCAATGTTCCCATTTCTCCCTTCATACTGCATGTGTGGACTAGTGTCCGGTGGCTTTGCTCAAGGCTGCCTGTTCCCTTTTGGAGAGGGATGGCAGTGAAGATCCTCTTGCAGGGCACATCTGTGAACCTTTAGAGAGAGAAAAGTGCTTGCATTCATTTTGGGTTTGACTGCACTTGAGCGAAATATAGTGAGATGACCAATGGACTTCTTGCAAGATTGCTTTGAACTCCTGAAGCCTGAGGAGGTGGATATGCATGCTTGTGCCATGAGCTCTGCTTCCTGTAGCTTAGTCTGTCTCTCCCTCTGATTTGTGCAGCTTGGAGGGATACGTGGCTGGATTTGGGATGGTGGTTAATGTTTCTTTGAGGGAGGGGGTGGTGCACCTCCTTGTGAAGATCCATCTCTTGATCCAGCCAGTTTGGATAATGACAGTATTGGCCAATCCAACCTTCTCTTCCTCAGGAAAGGTTTGGAGAAAGTGGTTGATGTTCCAGCTGCTGAGGATCGTTCTGTAGATAAAATGGATTTTCTGGATCCTTGCAGACAGAGTTCAGGCCTAGGTATGGGATGGAGATGACATAGGTTGACCTGGTGGATGATCTTTACCAGGACTGGATGAAGGGAGGGCACTTCTGATATTATTAGGCCTCTCAGCAGCCCTGTGGTATCCTTCTGGACTACCTGGATGGGTGGGGCTGTTGCAGTGGTTCCACTTCTTTCCTAAGTGGGTGATTCCAGTCAGTGTGCATGGAGGGAGAGTGGTCGCCCTCAGGTCACTCCAGTTAGAGTTCTATAGGGTCTGAACCTATCGGACATGAAGCTGCTGGGGTGGGGTATCATCAGTATGCTGATGATACCCAATGGTACACCATTACTGTAATGGTATGTGGGAAAGACCTTGGGAGATGGGGCAAAGAGATGCTGCCTAGGAAATGCTCAGATAAGAGATGGCATAGCCTGCAGCTGCATAGTGGGCGGAGCAAGAGGCTCAGAAGGGACCCTCCCTAAGTTCTTGGGTTGTAAAGGAGATGGTGGGAGAACTGTACTTTCAGACTTGCAAGATTCTGTTAAGGTAGCTTTACAATAAAGTAGAATTTAGTTTATCTGGTTGTGTTTCCTGTCTGGTCTACCTGGTAAGGCTGACAATTACCCCAGGCTGGACCAGGATGCTACAAAGTTTTGCTTGATGCCTGGAGGGTCAAAACAAGCTCAAACCTCAAGGGCAGAATTGTTGGTGATGGACCTGGTCTGAGCTTGATTCCAATGTTTCTTGGATGTGGTGGCACTGCCCCTAAAAGAGCAGGTCCACAGTCTGAGGAGCCTCCCGAACTTGCAGTTCCTGCTAGACCTTTGAAGACAAATCAGAATCTTCTACTGGTCCACAGTGCATCAGTCCACCTAAGGTTAGCAGATTCAGCAATGCTTACAGCTTTGCTGCAAGCACTTCATTGGTTAATGGTTTGCTTCCTGGTCTAACTCAGTGGCTTCCTATCACCTTTAGAACCTTATATGGCCTGGTGCCTGAGTCCCTGCAGAGCTGCTCTCCACCCAGAGAGGGCCCAGCCCGTGCAGTCTTTGAGGGGGGTCTTTACCCTCAAAGACGGCAGGTGGAGGTGGGCTTGGCAACGTGCCTTCTCAGGCAGCCCTTTCTCTTAGGAACACTTTGCCTCCTGAGATAAGGAGCCCCCAGCGTCCTGGCCTTCCCAAAGGTCTTGAAAGCTGTACTCTTCAGGGCACTAGTACAAGGGCTGATTGGGGCTAGTTACTCTAAGATAACGGATGGCTCTTTTATTGGCTTGTTGTTTTCTGACTGTAAACCACCCCGGGTCCTTTGTGGAAGTGGGCTGTCTATAAATAAATAAGCCAGCAAGCTGTTTTCTTCTGTGGGTTGGCTTGTCTGTCTGGTCTTTTGACATACGACTAACACGAAGCTGGGCTACGGCGTTCTAATTCATTGGGGATATAAGCAAAGCCCCCAACTTTTCCCTGTTGCTTCCCACTAACTCCCCACTCCTGGCATTTCTGACAATATTGCTGTGATGCAGGAGTTTCTTTGATTACCAGTAGGATCTAGGCTGCTCTGTCCTGGCCCCAGTGTGTGGGCTTTTCAAGGTCCCTTATTTGTGCTGCAGTTCTGATGTCTCATGGCTAGGTTGGGTTGGCTTGTCGCTAGATGCTGTGATCCCTTTCAGCCTACTTTTCAAAAGCACGATTGATTGGGGAGGGATCAGGTCTGCAAGCAGCAATTTGCCAGGGTCACCAAAGTAGTAGATTTTGAACCTTTAGGATTATTTGTGTAGCTGCCCCATAAATAGATGTTCTCTGGCTCAGATAAATACAAAATCAAAATAGAGCAGAAAGCAGAGTGAACTAAAGATGCAAGTAAGATCGCAAGTCTGCAGGATAAGCTCCTGGATTCAAACGTATCTGTGAACCCATCCTGGTGGTGGCATCCAGGAGTGCCTTTCCAAGTTTAAGTTTAGCTAGCGAATCATAACAGGTGGCAGCATCTAGCCAACCTGCTCTTGTAAAACCAAACAAGCTCAAACGTGGTTACTTTTTGGGTGGGAGACCATCAGAAAATGTGGGAAACTGAAAAACATCCTGGAAGAAGCCAGATACAAGCCCATATTGCTGCCACAAAGCCCCCAGGGGTTCACCCTAACCTGAGGAAGACTTTGCCTTCAGGAAAATATAGCCTTACATTGCTTGGTCCAATTTCATGTGCTGACATCATAACCCTTTAAAGTTCAAAAATAGGTTGCAGGACTACTGAAGGGGTGCCTTGACTCACTGCGAATACCTGCCTGAGTCTCATGAAGGGTTAGGGGCAGTTCCCTCGGACAGAGTGCTGCAGGTCAGACCCCCTTTGTGTAGCTCTTGCCTCTTGGAAACACCTCTCCCTGAGTGGCTCCTTGTGGATTTTCAGGCTGTCCTTAAAGGGCACCCTTTAGTTTCCTGGCTGCAGAAGCCCATGCCCTTGGACGGCCCCCCACCTGGGGAAGGCCATTCTCCTCCATCTCCTGGCTACTCCGACCTCCGTCTGCCCGTCATTCGCTGCTTTGCCCTCGGACTTTAAATCGTAAGGTCTTAGAGGCGGGTGTTGGAATCACCTCCCACCAACCTGGAAAGGTGAGGAGTGGTCCAAATGTTTAATCGAAGGAACTCGGAGTGCACCAGCCCTGCAGGATGGAATTGTCTGGGCAGATGTTATGGGAGCCAGGTGGTCCCTCAAGTAACCAGGCCCTGTGCCATGTAGGGCTTTCTAGATAAAAGGTTTTTTACCTCATCCTGTGTGTGAGAGACGACAGCATCAGATTGCGTTGTTAAGTTTTGGTGGCAAAAACACAATTTCCCACTTTTTAGCCTCCCCCAAGGCGCAAAA
>CM061362.1:22747713-22749362 GCA_030867105.1 Liasis olivaceus | reverse complement strand
CCCTCACCCCTCACCCCTCACCCCTCACCCCTCACCCCTCACCCTCACCCTCACCCTCACCCTCACCCTCACCCTCACCCTCACCCTCACCCTCACCCTAAACCCTCACCCTAAACCCTCACCCTAAACCCTCACCCTAAACCCTCACCCTCACCCTCACCCTCACCCTCACCCTCACCCTCACCCTCACCCTCACCCTCACCCTCACCCTCACCCTCACCCTCACCCTACCCCTCACCCTACCCCTCACCCTACCCCTCACCCTACCCCTCACCCTACCCCTCACCCTACCCCTCACCCTACCCCTCACCCTACCCCTCACCCTACCCCTCACCCTCACCCTCACCCTCACCCTCACCCTCACCCTCACCCTCACCCTCACCCTAACCCTAACCCAGCTGCTGTACGTCCGGGCCACGGTCGTCCCCCAGGTCAACAACGCGCGGGGGGCGGCCATCCCGGTGCGCTCGGGCGTGCGGCAGGGCTGCCCCATGAGCCCCCTGCTCTACGTCCTGGCGCTGGACGTGGCGCTCTGGGCGCTGGAGCGGGACGGCGGCCTGCGCGGCTTCGACTGCCCGCTGTCGCTGCGCCGAGGGGGGCCGCGCCCGGCAGTCCGCGCCGTCAAGTTCGTGGCGCACGCGGACGACGTCTCCCTGCTGGTGCGCTCGCGAGGGGAGCTCCGGCCGCCGCGCACTGTCCGGGTCCTAGGCGTCCGCTTCGGGCTCCATCCGGACGCCTGGACGGACAACTGGGACCGGTGTGCGGCGCGCTGGGAGGCGCGGTGGGCGCGTTGGCGGCGGAGGGGCCTGTCCCTGTACCAGCGGGCCATCTACCTCCGGGCCTACCTGCTCTCGCAGGCGGCGCTCCTGGCGGCCGTCTACCCGCCGCCGGAGGCTTTCCTGCGGCGAGTGGCCCGGGGGTGGTTCGGCTTCCTCTGGGGCACGGCCTTCTTCCCGCTGGCGCGGGCGGTGGCCCACCTGCCGGTCCGGGAGGGCGGCCTGGGCCTCCCGGCGCTGGAGCTGTCGCTCTGGGCGCGCTTCCTCGCGCAGAACGTGGGGGGCGCGTCCGTGCTGCTGCCGCCGCCCGGCAGCACCGGAGCCTCGAGGGGAGGGGTCTCTGGGCCAGGGGCGAGCCCCGCCGGTTCCCCGGGGACGCCCGCGGAGTCGCTGCCGCCGCGGCCGCCGCCGCCGCTCTGGGCGGCGCTCTTCCTGGAGCACTGGTGGGGCAGTGACTGGGGCGAGACGCGCTGGTGGCGCGGCGGCGCCAGCGTGTTCCGGGTCTCCGGCCCGGACCGCGGATGCCTGCCCACCTTCCTGGCCGGTCTCCCTGCCGTGCTCCGCCGCTACGCGGTCCCTGCCTCCCACTTCTTCCCCTCCTATTGGGAGGGGGGCGCGGGCGGCGGCGAGCCCGGCGAGGTGGGCCGAGGGGTGGCGCTCCTGCGCCGTACCATGCGCCTGGAGCTGTACGAGGAGGGGCTGGAGCGAGCGGTTCTGCGGCAGTGGCGGGAGACGTGCCGCCGGCGGGTGGCGGAGGGGCGGCTGCCGGCCCACCTGGCGCGCCCGGCGGGCCCCCTGGAGCCGTTTACGGACCGCCGGCTGCCCTACCTGTATTGGGAGGCGCGCTGGCGGTTCTACCACCTGGTGCCCAGG